>OU015536.1:21700000-22300000 GCA_907165065.1 Caprimulgus europaeus
GCAGAACTCGCTCTAGACAGCAGCTTTCAAAAACGAACCTACAGCTGGCGGGGTAAAGAATCATCTGGGTCACACCTGGGACTCAGCTGGTGAAGAAGACACTGCCCAAGCAGGGGGTCTCAATTTCTTCACCACTGTGCAGGTAACTGAACGCAGCAGAGGGCTGCCAGCACCCAGGCAGATTGGCTCACTGAAGCGGTGTGGTGGCCTCACAGGTGGGTGCAGCCTCTGCTCTCACCAAATCATCTTCCCTTAGAATGATTCAGGGCTTTGCTTTGGCTGGAGTGAGTCTGGGGAGACAGGCAACAGAAACACAGGACTGTGGAGGTTGGAAGCACCTCAGGAGGTCCTCTGGGCCAACCTCCTGCTCAAGCAGTGCCAGGTTGCCCAGGACCTTGTCCAGACAGCTTTAGGCTACCTCCATGGATGGAGAATCCACAGTCTTCCTGAGCAACCTGTGCCAGTGCTCAGTCACCCCTATAGTGAAAAGGTGTCCCCTGGTGTTCAGAGCCTCCTGTGCTCCAGTTTGTGCCCATTGCTTCTGGTCCTGGCACTGGGCACCACTGGGAAGAGTTGGGCTTCTCTCCCAGGAGAGATGTTCCAGTGGCTTCATCATCTTGGTGGGGCTCATCAGGGAGAAAAAGCAGATGCCAGCAGGAACCTAACTCTGAGGAAGCTGCTTGAAGATGGTCAATTTGGGCACCTGAAGACCCTTTCACTGAGGAAGGGGACACTCCTTTGCTTCATCCCCATCTCAGGTGTCCCAGGAGGGACTCTCCCACCAGGAAGAGGTGCCACTGCTGGCCATGGGCTCCTAAAGGATAAAGCCTTCGCCTGAACAGGGGCTTGAACCCTGGACCCTCAGATTAAAAGTCTGATGCTCTCCCAACTGAGCTATCCAGGCTCACAGCTGGGTTCTGGGGTGACATCCAGACAGGCAGTGAGGACCCCACTTCACTGTGGCACCAGTGGGACAACACTGGATGTTGAGTGGATGCTGGTGGATTCTGAGGCCATGCTGGGGAGATGTTTGGGGGATACTGCATCCCCCCTGGGCCAAGTGCCTGCTTGCCAGGGGGCTGCTGCATGGCACAGCCTGGGCAGGGGGACACGGGGCAGGGGCAGTGCCTGGGGTGGCACTAGGGGATGTGCTGATGCCATGTGGCACAAGGGGCTGCCCAGATATGTCCTCATCTGTCCCAACCATGATGTCTTCTCCCAGAGGTTTGGGGTCCTCCTGGCCACGCTGGCAGCACCATCCCCCCTTGCCAAGGGCAGGAGGAGCGGAGAGGTGCTGGTACCTGGGCAGGGAGCCCTGGGCAGCCCCATGGAGACACCCCAGGAGCACGGTGCAGCGGGGGGGTGCAGGGCAGCCACAACCCCAGCACGCAGAGGCAGGACAGCGAGGCACTGGGAAGCTGCTCCATGCCCATGCCCGCTCCCCTGGCACCCCCAAAAGGGCTCTCGGGGTGCGAAGAGCCCCTGGGCACTGCTGGCCTGGCTTGGCAGGACATGGCATGGCACGAGGCCAGTTCTTCGGCCCTCCCCTTCCCGCCCCCCATCACGGCCAGCCCCTCGCAGCTCTCTCCTCCCCTGCAGCCCGGGTGCCTCTTGGTTGGACCTGCTTAAAAAATATCCCAGGCTGTTTTGTTTGGAGCCTTCCGGAGGATCCCGGCCGAGCTTGCCATGGGGGGCAGCGGTGCCAGGGTCGCCTTGCTGACGCTGTCGCTCTTCCTGCAGCCCACGTCCCAGTTCTGGCTCTTCAACGTCCTCTTCCCACCCACCAGCACCCCAGAAGCTCCTCCGACCAACAGCACACCGCCCGTGGTACTCGGTAAGGTGCTGCCGGCACGGGGGGTGCGGGTGGGCACACCCAGTGCCACACAGTCCCCTGGGGCTGGCAGGGAGGTTGGGGCACCGTGTGGCCGGCAGCTCAGTGGCTTTTGGCTGCGGTGGCCCTTTGCAATCTGGAGCTGAAGCCACCACGGGGAGGTGACACACGGCTCCCACCTCCCCTCCCGTCTCCTGGGCTATGCCCAGCTGCAGCTGCTTGAAGGTGGGGGTACAGGGTGGGCACCCCAGAAAGCAAATGGGGCTCTAAAACCTCCCAGCTGGCCCAGGGGGTGCTTTAGGGCATTGTGTAGTCTTGGTGGGGCTCTGCTGGCAGAGGGACAGGAGCTGCAGCACCTCCTCTTCTGCCACTTCCCACGGCTGCTGATGCCAGCGCCATGGGGCAGCATCCACCACCCCTTGGTGCCCCAAAGGCCACCCCGTCCTGTGTCTTCTGCCGCTCCCTGGTGATGGTTAAGTCCTCCTCTGCAGCTGCAGAAGGGCATCCACCTCACATCCCACCCAACATCCACCCTGCCTGGGGGATGGTGAAGAGAAGTCTTTGGCAGAGGCACTCAGGGAGGTGAAAGGAGAGGTTGGGGCATCACCTTGGGGAGGTGGGAGCAGCAGCCACCAGCTGGGACCTCCACCCTGTACGGCTTTGCCCCTGTGCCATCAGTGGGACGAGAGTTTTGTCCTGAAACTTCTGCTGAGCAGAATTGGTTTTTTCTCTATAACTCTTGGGTTTGCTCTGTCCAAGTCCCTGCAAGGAGGGTGGAGAGAGGTGGGGGTGGGTCTGTTCAACCAAGGACCAAGGGACAGGACCAGAGGAAATGGGCTCCAGTTGTGCCCAGGGCAGCTGAGATGGGATGTGAGGAAGAATTTCTTTGCTGAAAGGGTTCTGAGGCATTGGAAGGGGTTGCCCAGGGCAGTGGTGGAGTCCCCATCCCTGGAGGGATTGAAGAGTCGTGTAGACACAGTGCTGAGGGACATGGGTCAGTGGGGACTGGTCAGTGCTGGGTTCATGGTTGGACTCCATGAGCTTAAAGGTCTTCTCCAGTCCAGGGAGTTCTGGGATCCTGTGATTCTTTTTCTTTAATGAAGCCGAGTTTCACCTTTAGAAAGAGAAGAGAAAAGGCAGAAGGTCCCCGCTGCAATGTTGAGGGCTGACCCCACAGACTCCCCTCCCAGAGTCACCAGAGAGCAGGGGACGGTGTCTGGACACTCAGAGCCCTGGGACAGGTTCTGCTTGGCCATGCCAGTGGCCAGGACACCTGGGTGGCCATCACCAGGTGCCGCTTCTCAGGATGGCTTGTGATGGTTGGAGCACCTCCCTGTGCCCCCAGTGCCAGCCCCTGTCACCCTCCCAGCCGGGTCCCGTTGCTCCATGTGCTGCTCAGTGTCCGTGTGTAGCCCATCCCCCTGGGCTGGGCGTCCTGGAAACCCCCAGCGCCCTTGGGACCGTCGATAACCCCTCTGCCCCCACAGGAACTCCCTTAATAATTACCTAATGTCCTCTGGAAGGGGAGGCAGAGCTCAGGGCTGCGTGCTGGGGGTGGGGGTGCTGGCCAGGCACCCTCTGGACCCCTCAGAGCAGCTTGTGGTCCTGTTCTCACTGGCCAGGGAGGTCCTCTTTATCCACTCCCTGCCTGGGTTCTCCAACACCACGATCCACAGGATGCTCTGATCCCAACCAGGTGCTTGGAAGGCAGGATTAGAGCCTCCCTGTATCCCTCAGGAGATATCACAGAGGTGAGAGAGCTGTGAAGCAGGTTGAGGGAGGCAACCACTACATCTCCTCCACCTCTTGTGTGGGATGAGGCTTTTGGAGGCTGCAGCCATGTCCCTGACGCTGTGGGAGCTGGTGCCATGGTGGGTGGGATCTCCAGAGCATCTCCAAGCCAGGCATCCTGCAACAGGGACAGCACTGTGGCTTCCCAAAACACCTGCACCCATGGAACCTGGGGTGCAGGGACACCTGAAGCTGGTGAGGACCAGGGAAAATGGGGGACATCCTTCTCAGGTCAAAGATGTTCCTCACCTTCATCCTTCAGCCCCCGTGCCAGGCAACAGCATGACTCCCACCAGCCATGCCTGGTCCACAGCCACAGCACAGTCCAGGTCCCAGACCAGTGCAGGGCAGGCGTCTACAGGGACTTTAGGCCACCAAGCAGCTCGCGGTGTCACTGGGGGAAGTGTCTTACATGGGGTGCACAGCAGACAGTGCCTGCAGCTGCACCGAAGGTTCAAGCTGTCCCCAGCTGTGCACCATGGGCCAGTCCAGGACCCACCGTGGCCATGGGGTTTGTCACCCAGTGCTCCCATCCCACCAGGCTCCCAGCCACTGTCCCCTGCAGTCCCTTCACCTCTTTTCCTGGCCCTCGGGTCAGCACTGGTGCCAGAGCTGGCACTCAGCTCCTGCACACCAGCTGGGAACGCCCTCCACAGCGTGTGCCCATACTGGGGTGGCATCAGGATGAGTGTCCCATCCCTGCCAGGGATTCCAGAGGCAGACCAGGCACCCTGGTGATGGTCACCCTCCACCGAAGGAGCTCAGGTTGTGTCACACCATGAACCTCCTTGTGCACTGAGTCCCCGCAGGGCACGGTTCCGCTCCGCACCGAACCGCTCCAGAGACCTCGCTCAGGAGGGTCTAAAGTTCAGGAAAACAGTGCGTGGGCCTTGGGTGCCAGCACGGGGGTGACCTTCACCTCCCTGGGGACTCTGTGTACCCTCGAGCTGCCAGGGGATGTGGGAGGGCTGCATCCGGCTCCTTCCCCCAGTCTGCAGCGAGGAGAGGAGGGTGGAAACCAGCCAGGCGGGTGGAAGAACCCGGGATGCTTCGTGCAGATGGGGATTGGCAGGTTTGGGCCAAGGGTGGCAGCTCTGGGGGTCACCTCATGGGAAAGGCAGCTCAGGGTGTCCCCAAGGATGTGGTTTTAGTGACACTTCCAGGCTCATCCTGCGTCTCAGCTCCGAGCACCCTCCCTCCTGCGTGGGGCAAAGCTGTTCTCCAGGGACGCTGCTCCAGAAGGTCCTCAGGTGTCCCCAGCCCGGCAGACCCGGGAGACCCTCACTTGGGGGGGCTGGGGAAGCATGGGCTGGGCAGCCCCACGGGGACAGTGGGACGGGGTGTGAAGCTCTGCTCTCCTTCTGTGGTGTCTCCAGTGCCCGGGTGTCTCGGGAACCAGCTGGAAGCGAAGCTGGATAAGCCGGACGTGGTGAACTGGATGTGCTACCGCAAAACAGAGGATTATTTCACCATCTGGCTCAACCTCAACACCTTCCTGCCAGTGGGAGTGGACTGCTGGATCGATAACACCAGGTACTGCTCACCCCTGCCCTGGAAGCTCCCCAGGGAAATGACCTACCAAGGATCTCCCTCCCCTCTCCTCCACCCCAGGCCACGACCTGGCACACATGGAGCAGCACGGGATTGTTTGGGAACACAGCTGGCTGGCTCCCACTCCCCGTGCCCTTCCTTGTCCCATGTCCCTGCCAAGGCTCGTGCCAGCCAGAATATCCTCAGCACCCACCAGAGATGCCACCACCCTGCCTGGTGGGGACAGCAGGGTGAGGGGGCTACTGCAATCCCCTCCATCAGAGCCTCCTGCCCCGAGATGCCAGGCGGTCGGCGTGGCACAAGTCCACCTCCCCATCTGCACAAGCCTTGGAAACAGCCAGCAAAGTCCAGGCTGCCACCATGATCTCCATCCCATGTCCCATCCCTTGGGGACATGGCTTTTCTGCTGCCCTCTGTCCTGTCCCCGCAGGGTGGTGTACAACCGAACCTCTCGGAAAATGTCCAATGCTCCAGGTGTGCACATCCGTGTGCCCGGCTTCGGCAAGACCTATTCCGTGGAATACCTGGATCAGAGCAAGCTGGCAGGTGAGAGGAGGAGAGGTGTGGTGTCTCACAAGCTCCCTGCATTTGGAGATGTGTCCCCATGCCTCCAGGGGAGACTGGTTCTGCAGAGAGCCCAGGTCACCTGAGAGTGAGGGATGGTGGCCCTGGGGACACACTCCCTTTGAGTGCCAGCAGGGACATTGACCCCAGCACGCATGAGACACATACAGCCACCACCTCTGGCTGAACCATCAAGCTACAGGGCTTACCAGAGGACATTGTGGCCATGACCAGGGCCAGGATGGATAAATATTGACAGGAGAAGACCACAAACCTAATTCCCACCTGTTCTCTCTGCCTGTAGGTTACCTACACACCCTGGTGCAGAACCTGGTGAACAACGGCTATGTGAGGGACCAGACGGTTCGGGCAGCTCCCTACGACTGGCGGGTCGGGCCCCGTAAGTGTGGGGTTTGTGGGAAGGCAAGAGGGAAGCAGGATGGCTCTCCTGGTCTGGGTGAGCCAACTGGTCTGGAGGAACCCCTGGGGAAGGATGGCTGCCCGTGGTGGTGGACACTTGGCCATTCACAGTGCTCTTGTGTGAATCTGTGGTGGCACCTGTGGCCTCTGTGCCCACGCCTCTCCCTGGCTGGGGCTCCCAGAGTCAGCCCTGTGTCCATGAGTGAGGTGGCCAAGAGCTGGTGCCCTTCTTGTCCACAGAGGAACAGCCAGAATACTTCCAGAACCTGAAGTCCCTGATCGAGGAGATGCACAACGAGTACCAGCGCCGCGTCTTCCTCATCGGACACAGCATGGGCAACCTGAACGTCCTCTACTTCCTGCTCCAGCAGACACAAGCCTGGAAAGATCAGTACATTGGTGGTTTCATCTCCCTGGGTGCCCCCTGGGGAGGGTCCGTCAAGCCCCTGCGTGTCCTGGCATCCGGTGGGTGACTCCTGGGGTGCAGCCGCCTCTTTGCTTTCTTTCCCTCTTGCAGGAATGGAAGGGTGGTGGTGTGCAGGGAAAGGACACGGTGGGGGACAGACAGACGAGGGGTCTGTGGAGGCAGAAAGCACCACAGAGGTTCCTGACACAACCCCAACAGCAGGAGGGTGGCCCAGGGCATGCCCTGGAGCTTGCTCCACTTCCCATGGTTGGGGCTGGTGGGTTTGTGTGTATGGAAAAGTGCAGTTGGATGGGTCCAGCTGAAGCCTGTCCATCCCCTTTCATCCACACCAGTTCTTGCTGAACAGCCTGCAGCATGGAGTCCTGGGCAAGGAGTGCTCCTTGAAAGCTGAAGCACCCACCCTGGACAAGAAAAGGACTCAGACAAAAGTCTTGGGTTGAGAGAAGCAGTTTGGGGCCTGCTCACCCCCTTCTCACTGGTGTTATTCACACATCTGCAACACCTCCATCACACCACCTCCATCTACGTAGGTGGCTGGACCCTCACTCCAAACCATCCTGCCCTTCTGCAGCAGAGGGCATGGAAGCCATCCAAGGGATGCTCACACTCTCCTGCACCACTTGCTTGGATCTCCCCACATCTCAAAGCCCATCCCCCATAAGCTTTGTTGTCTTCAGGTTTTCATCTCCCTTCACCCAGTTCCTCTTTAGTCATTTTTCAGCCCAGAAAGCTGCAGTCACTTGCCCGATGCTGACAGCCCAGAATATCTACAAGTCACAAGCTCCAAAAATGTTTAGAATTAAAATCATGTGCTTGAAGATTTTAACATCTGGCCCCTTGCATCACCCTTTAGTCATCTCCTCATGTTTTCCTCCGCTGCTGCAAGGGTCAGAGATGTTTTTAAGGTTATCTGAGATCATTGCGTGGTCTTAGGGATTCAGACACACCAAAAACACCGAGGCTTGCAGGATGCATGCAGGTTGGCCACCCATTATCAGCACCTTCACTGGGCTCTGCTCCCTCCTGTCCCTGTGGGCAGGTGTGGAGATGCTGGGGCTGCAGGGGAGGTCCAGGGATGGGTTGGTCAGGGCCATCACACATCTGGGTTTGATTATATCCAGCTCCTCCTACCAGCCAGAGATGTTAGGCTGGAGAGAAGAGTTTGAAAGGTTGCTCTTGGATATCTGCAGCCAGAGGGGTTAGGGGAGGACATACTGTCATGGGCAGGGCAGGGGTAAGCAGAGGAAGATCTGAGGTGGAACCAAACCCCAGAGACAGCTGTGAGTCACTGGTGGATGGGCTGATCCCAGCAAGGCCACCCAAGGGACACCATTTGCGAGGGTACACTTTGGTGCTGTTTCTGATGAGCCCCTGTGTGTCCTGCAGGTGACAATCAGGGCATCCCACTCATGTCCAACATCAAGCTGCGTGAAGAGCAGCGCATGACCACCACCAGCCCCTGGATGTTCCCAACCAGCCTGGCCTGGCCCGAGAGCCACGTTTTCATCTCCACACCCTCTTACAATTACACCTACCGAGACTACCAACGCTTTTTCACCGACGTCAACTTGGAGGACGGCTGGTACATGTGGGAGGACATGAAGGACTTGCTGAAGGACTTGCCTCCTCCTGGAGTGGACACATATTGCCTCTATGGCACAGGCTACCCCACCGTGGAGACTTACATATACGATGAGCATTTCCCTTACGAGGACCCTGTGGACATGGTTTACGGTGATGGGGACGACACCGTCAACACACGCAGTTCGGAGCTGTGCAAGCGATGGCGTGGCCAGCAAAAGCAGAAGGTGCATGTCCAGGAGCTGCGAGGAGTCGACCACCTCAACATGGTCTTCAGCAACCTGACACTCAGTTCTGTCAATGAAATCCTGCTGGGAAGCCCAGAGGAGCCAGGGGAGCCGGCACAGGTGAGGTCCAGCCCAGAGGCAGAGAAGGGGAGGAAGATCCGACCTGGACGGAAGGTCCTTAAGGAACCCAAAAAGAACTGAAAGGAATGATGGCCAGCTTCCCTCCATGCTGGTAGCCACCACAAGCTACCAGGCAGGGGAGCAAAGGACTTGAAGTTGAATTTGGAAGGAAAAGGAGCAAAACCAACAGCTCAGGTGGATGGGCTGGCACCCTCTTCCACACTGATTAGTTTTTCTTTCGGGACCAGCGATTAATTATACTTCAGAGGCTTGTCACTTCCCACTAGCGGGTGGGTAATTAACCGTGCTGCCAGCTCATTAACATCACACTTGCAAAACACGGGGACGCACCAGCCCTCGGCGCTAACGAGCCATGTTTAGGCACAGCAGAGGCTGCGGAGCCGTAACCTCTGCTCACTCGGGACAGAGCGATTTGCGTAACGAGCGTGGGCTCTGACTTACCGGGGTGGTCACGGGGGTGGCGTGGCAGGCACAGCTTGTAAGAGCACCTCTGCCAGGCAGCGAGCTAGGTTCTCTGAGCAAGACTGACCCCAAATCAGCAGATTGACAAAATAATAAACACCCTTTGCTTCTGGGCGCTGAGCCTGCCTTGTCCGTGCGCAGAGGGAGAGCAAAGCCCGTCGTGACTGGAAATGGAGGCGCTCGCTGCCTGGTGGCACCACAGGAGCTGGGGCTTTGGGAAAAGCCACGTGCTTGGTGATGCAACCAGGGCTGGTGACAGAGCTGGGCTTGGTGATGTGACTGGGGCTGGCAACCTGACCTGGGTGATAATGAGACTGGGGCTGGTGACATGACCAGGGCTGGTGACGTGATCAGGGCTGGTGATGCAGCTGGGGCTGGTGATGTAGCTGTCCCCAACATCAGAAGGACATGGACCTACCAGAGTGAGTCCAGAGGAGGCCACGAGGATGATGCCAGGGCTGGAGCAGCTCTGCTGTGAGGACAGGCTGAGAGAGTTGGAGCTGTTCAGCCTGGAGAAGAGAAAGCTCCAGGGAGACCTTCTAGTGGCCTCCCAGTACCTGAAGGGGCTCTAGGAAGGCTGAGGAGGGACTCTGGCCAAGGGCAGGGAGTGACAGAACAAGGGGTGATGGCTTGAAACTGGAAGAGGGGAGATGGAGATGAGATGTGAGGAAGAAATTCTTTGGTGTGAGGGTGGTGAGACCCTGGCCCAGGTTGGCCAGAGAAGCTGTGGCTGCTCCTCCCTGGAAGTGTTCTCGGCCAGGTTGGATGAGGCTTTGAGCAACCTGGTCTAGTGGAAGGTGTCCCTGCTGCTGGCAGGGGGGTTGGGACTGGATGAGCCTTAAGGTCGCTTCCAACCCAAACCAGTCTGGGATTCTATGATGCCACTGGGGTTGATGATACGACCAGCGCTGGCAATGCAGCCGGATTGGCGATGCAACTGGGAGGCGACTGGGATGCCAACACCACCCTGCTTGGCGGTGCAGCGGGGACTGGTGACACGGTCGGGGATGGTGATACAACTGGGGTTGGCAATGGAACCAGAGCAGCAACACAACCGGGGCTGGGGACGGAGCCGGGACTGGGGGTGCAAACGGGGCTGAGGGCACAACTGGTGACACGGAGACGGAACCGGGGCTGGGGACGGGACGAGGACTCGGTATGCAGCCGGCCCTGGGGACGCAGCCGGGGCCGCCCCGACCGCTCTGTCCGCTCGCACCCCCGGGAGCCGCCAACCCCGCCATCGATCGCTCCTCAGCCGCGGGCGGGGCGGAGCAAGGAGGGGCGGGGATCTCCCTAAACGCTGCCTTCCCATTGGCTATAGCGCGCCGGGCCGCGGCGCCGATTGGTGGGGTGCGGCGCGTGCTCGGGGCGGCAGCGCGGTGAGGCGGTGGGGGTCGGGGCGGCGGCGGCGGCCATGGTGCTGGACCCAGCGGCGGCGGCAGCGAGCGGGGGGTTGGGCGCCAGCGCCGCCCCGCGCCTGCCCCAGCGCCATGGCCCGCTCTGCCCCTGCCCGTCCCCCCCGCCCCGCTGCCCGCGGGGGACCCGCCGCCTCTCCGAGACCGGCGCCGGGATGCGGCGGAGCGAAGGGGCGGTGGCGGGGGGGCGGCGCGGGGGAAGGCTGCGCGCTGCCGCTTCCCTGCCCCACATCGCGCGGGGCCGGGGGGCGGAGGAGGGCGGCGGGCGGCGGAGCCCCTGTCTGCTAGTGGCGCTGCGGCCCTGCAACGTGGAGGAGGAACGGGAGCGGTTCTTCCGCGCCGGCTTCGCCTACGACCCGCAGTTCGAGTACGCGGAGCCGGTGCCCGCCGCCGTGCTGGAGAAGTACGGGACCGCCTCGGACCGCTTCGTCCCGCAGGTGAGGGCGGGGGCGGCAGGGTCATGCGGTGCCTCTGCCCGGGTGGGGCCGCCGGGGGTCCACCGGTGCCTCGGTTTACCCAACCGGTACTCCCGGTTCAGGGCGGGGGGCGCAGGTACCCCCCGGTACTGGGGAGGGAGGATGCTCGGCCTGGGGAGGAGGAGGAGGAAGCAGGGTCCCACCCACTCTCTGCCCTCCTCCAGGTGTGAAGGTGTGGCTACCCTCATATTGGGCGATGTCACCGGCTTGGTGTCACCAGCCTGTGTCATGGTGGGACCACTCTGTGGTCAGGCTGGCCAGGAGCTGGTCCGTGGTCCACATGTCACCTCGTCTCCTGCTTTCCTTCCCAGCCCTGCTGCCCAGCAGCTGCCCTGTCCCACTCTGCCCGACAACTCCCCAGCACGCTCCCCCTTCAACTGTTCTCTAGGTACCTGGTCTGCCCATGGGAGTACAACGTGGTCCGTGCTTGACATGGGTGATGGTCATACTGGTGCTGGGTGGTGCTGCCAGCATCAGATTGGCTCGTGGTTAGGAGCTGGTGCTCCACCAGGGACCCCTCACTGTTCTGTTCTGCTCTTGCTGTAGAAATGGCAGACAAGGGGGTGGAACAGGCGGGTGGCTGCGTGGGGAGCGGCCCTTTGCCTGAATGTCAAAGAATCATGGGATGGTTTGGGTGGGAAGGGACCTTTCCAGGCCATCCAGTCCAACCCCCTGCAGTGACAGGGACATCTTCAACCAGATCAGGTTGCTCACAGCCCCATCCAACCTGACCTGGAATGTTTCCAGAGATGAGACTTCTCCCACCTCTGTTGACAACCTGGGCCAGGGTTTCACCACCCTCATTGTAAAACATTTCTTCCTTAACTTCTGGTCTAAATCTCCCCTTACTTAGTTTCAGACCATCACCCCTTGTCCTGTTGCTCCAGGCCCTGCTAAAAAGTCTGTCCCCATTTTTCTTATAGGGCCCCTTCAATTCTTGAAAGGCCACCAGAAGGTCTCCCTGGAGCCTTCTCCTCTCCAGGCTGAACAGCCCCAACTCTCTCAGCCTGTCCCCACAGCAGAAGCACTCCAGCCCTTGGATTGTTCTCATGGCTTCCTCTGGACTGGCTCCAGTAGCTCCATGTCCTTGTGCTGTTGGTGGCCCCAGCACTGGAGGCAGCACTGCAGGGGGGGGTCTCAGGAGAGCGGAGCAGAGGGGCAGAATCCCCTCCCTGGCCCTGCTGCCCACGCTGCTCTGGGTGCAGCCCAGGACACGGTTATTGGCCTCTGGGCTGTGGGTGCACGTTGCTGGGTCATGTTGAGCTTCTCCTCCCCCAGCACCCCAAGTCCTTCTCCTCAGAGCTGCTCTCAATCCCTTCATCTTCCAGCCTGTATGATACTGGAGATTGCCCCCACCCAGGTGCAGGACCTTGTGCTCAGTCTTGTTGAACCTCATGACATTCACACAGGTCCACTTCTCCAGCTTGTCCAGGTCCCTCTGGATGCCATCCTGTCCTTCAGGTATGTCAGCTGCACCACTCACCTTGGTGTCATCTGCAAACTTGCTGAAGGAGCACTCAATCCCACTGTCTGTGTCATTGATGAAGGTATTAAACAGTACTGGTCCCAATATGGATGCCTGAGGGACACCACTCGTCACCAGTCTCCATCTGGACTTTGAGTTGTTGACCACCACCCTCTGGATGCAACCATCCAACCAATTCTTCATCCACTGAACAGTCCACCCATCAAATCCATCTCTTTCCAATTTATGGAGAAGGATGTTGTGGGGGATCATGTCAAAAGCCTTACAGCAGTCCAGAGAGATGACATCCATAGCTCTTCCCTTGTCCACTGATGTAGTCACTCCATCATAGAAGGCCACAGGTTGGTCAGGCAGGCCATGCCGTTGGTGAAGCCATGCTGGCTGTCTCGAATCACCTGCCTGTCCTCCACCTGCCTCAGTGTAGCCTCCAGGAGAAGGTGTTCCAGCCTGCTGGTAATTCTTGTGGCCTTTTCTGGACCTACTCCAACACTTCCATGTCTTTCTTGTGTCTTGGTGGTTAAGTCTGGTTTGTTTTCTGGAAGGCCTAAAGGTTGTCCAGTGCAGCAGCATCCTTAGGGCAGCAGCAGATGTGGTTGGTTCTGCTGGCCGTTGGTAGACCCGGTGTAAGGCAGTTGGTATCATTTTGTTTAGCTGTTTCCATCATTCATCCACTCCTGGAATACTCAACTTGTTTGCTCCTGGGGCTGGACATCCCACCACGGGCAAGAGCATCGCTCCACCACGTGGACCCTTTTGGCTGCATGCGAGGAAGGAGGTGAAAAGCTCTTACCTTGAATTCAGACTGGCACACCAGAGCCGTCTCTTCACACCTCCTGTCTCAAATCACGACTTCTTTACCCCTTTATTTACTGGTTTTTGGATGTTTGTTTCTTCTTGCTTTACATCTATAATTTTTTTGCTGATCAATGATCCAGGTGATTCAGGCTCTCTCTATAAACACCTTTCAGAGCAGCTGGTCACTCCCAGTCCCCGCTCTGCCCCTGCCCCGGAGGAACTGGTGCCGGTGATGCTGTTGTGGGAGGGTCAGTCTGGTTCCTCTGCAGCCCTCGGTGGCTTTCCAGGGTTTTCCTCCCGCCTTTGAGTGTGTTTCATTCTCTGAGTGACACCTTCCAGTGAGTTGTTCGGAGCTGTTTCCCCGCTTGTTTTCTGGTTCCACTGACTCACAATCCAGTGAAAGGTGAATAATTGAGATTGTTTCCCTGTGTTTTACTTGGAGTGAGTGAAGTTCAGTGTTTGTAACCAGTGTGAATGGTCCTGTCCTGGATCCTAAAACCCTGTGCAAGAGATATGAAGTGTTGAGTGTTTCTACCAACATTTCTCCAAGTCCCCCGGTGACAGGGCGATGTGACAGTGTTGGGTGTCACTGTTCCTTTGCTCATGCCCTGCACTAACCTCCTTCCAGTCTCTTTTCTTTTAGGAGATCTTTTTTCCTTGCCAGCTAACTATTAACCACAAACTGCTTTTATTTTTAAAAACCTGTGTTAATCATGGAGCTTCAATCAATGAGACATTTTGCATCCTTGGGCAGGAGCAGAAAAACCAACACCAGCTCCCTGCTTCCAACTTGCTGCTTCACCAGCTGCCCAGCACGTGCTTGGGGAGGTTTTGGGGTTTTTTTAATATAAAATTAAATAAACCAGAAGGATTTTCAACCCCAGCAGAGGCTCATCACACCGATCACGTCCTGGTTTGTCAAGGGAATGTCAGCGGCACCTGCACGGAGCTGAGGCTCGAGGATTTGCTGTCCCCCTGCATATGGTGGGTGCATGATCTGGGGCTGTGCAGGGATGCTCAGCAGCCTCTTGGAGAACTAAATGTGGTATCTTAGGAATTTTGCTTGCTGGGAAGTGAGCTGGAGGTCGGTGGGGAGCGTGTCCTTTGGTCCTCCTGCTCCTGGGCACCAGCTGTGCTGGGTTTCTCTTGGCTCAGTGCTTTAGATCCCCTGGGAGGAGAGAGCAAGTAGCTGAGCAGAGGTGGGAGGAAGAAATGGTCCTTTTTCTGCTGCAGTCAGCAGCAGGTACCTTGTGGTGCTGCAAAAAAGATCCTGATTGTTCAGCAAACAAGACAAAACCCCCCCAAAAAATAAATTTAAAAAAAAAAACCAACAAAGACAAAAATCCAAAATGCAACAACACAAAAAAATCAGCACAACTTCTCCTGGAAAGACACAACACATGAATTGAGAATAAAAACCAGCTGTGCAGAGAAAACTGCTCAGGAATGGAAAAATCAGGACCTTCTGCTGGTCACCAGACAGACCATGAAGCAAGTTGGAAGCAGGGAGCTGGTGTTGGTTTGTCTGCTCCTGTCCAAGGATGCAAATTGTCTCATTTATTGAAGCTCCATGATTAATGCAGGCTTTTAAAAATAAAAGCAGTTTGTGGTTATAGTGACCTGCCAAGGAAAGAGTCTCCCAAAATAAAAGAGACTGGAAAAGTGCTGGATGGTTTGAGTGCTGGTACTGGTGGTGAGGACCCATCTGATACTGGGTGAGCTTAGTGTCGAGGGAGGGGATGGGACCAGCTCTGCAGAGCTCTGGCCACTGCCTGGAGCCTGTAAGAGAGCCAAGGGGGTTTGCTTCGTGGGAGGAGGGAAAACACACACGGTCCAGGAGCTGGGTCCTGGGCTGGGAGGCTCAGCAGCAGCTAGAGATGCAATAAAACTGCTGGAAAAACTCCAGAATTGGTGCAAAGTCATCATCATCTGGTTTGGGGTAGATATTATAGGATTATAGAATTATTAAGGTTGGAAAAGATCTCTAAGAGCATCAAGTCCAACCGTCAACCCAACACCACCATGCCCACTAAGCCATGTCCCAGAGTGCCATGTCTACATGTTTTTGGAACACCTCCAGGGATGGGGACTCCACCACTGCCCTGGGCAACCCCTTCCAATGCCTCAGAACCCTTTCAGCAAAGAAATTCTTCCTCACATCCCATCTCAACTGCCCTGGCCACAACTTGAGGCCATTTCCTCTTGTCCTGTCCCTTGGTTCTTGGTTGAACAGACCCACCCCCACCTCTCTGCACCCTCCTTGCAGGGACTTGGACAGAGCCAGAAGGTCTCCCCTCAGCCTCCTTCTCTCCAGGCTCAGCACCCCCAGTTCCCTCAGCCGGGAGCTCAGCACACTTGTGCTCCAGACCCTTCACCCTGCACCACTCCATCGCCACCCTGAGAAACTCTCTCATTAAGAAGCAAGCTGATGAGCTTGACCTCTTTGTGCCAGCGCTGGAGTTTGGAAGGAGAAGCGAAAGATGACAATAATCACGGCTCCAAACCCCGGAGGCAGCATTGCCACCGTGCCCTTTCACTTCTGCTTTACCCACTTCCCACAACAGATGCTTGGAGGGGGGATAAAAAGCAAGAAGAATATTCCTTAGGTCCTGCTAATTGCATTAAATGTCCATCTGTCCTGGTGGCCACCTCCAGCTGGCTCAGCCTCCTTGTTTTAGATACTGCAAGACCCTATCTCACTGTGCAGGCGTTTATCAGGGATTATCTCCGCCGGGTTTTGTTGATGTGGGGTGTTAAGATAGCGTGGGGAAGCGGGGAAGCTGTTGGCGCTGATGTTTCCTTTCTGGCTGCGACAGGCGATCAGGATCATCCGTGCTGTCCTGGAGAAGTACGGGAGCTACGAGAGCTTCGAGGTCGCCACGGGCGGGAGGCTGCTGAGCAAGTGCCAGATCTGGTCCGTGATCCGAAAGTACATGCAGAAGGAAGGCTGTGTGGGAGAGGTAATCCACGGCCCTGCCTTATCGCTTCTGAAAGACAGCTGCCAAATATTTATTTTCTGATAAAAAGGACTCGGATTAGGAGCGTTTTGAGTACAAAAAAAGAAACTTTTCTGCTCTGAGCTCTGGTGTCCTTTTGTCTGTGGCTCGGCTGCGTTTGCTGTACCCCGGCGTTAGGACGTGGGTGCTGCTTCCCCACCGATTTCCCATGAGTTCTTCAGTGTTTGTCTCTCTCTTGTGCTTGGCAGCTGAGCTGCTGCGTGGCCGCGTGGCCGCGCGGGGAGCGTTTCGCTGCGTGCATGAGGTGTGAGTTCCTGCTGTCAGCCCTGGTGTGGCAGGCATCTCCAACAGCTCCAAAAGCAAAGCCAGGAGGAGAGATTTCCTGCGGGACCTGCAGAGTTACAGCGCTTGGAAACCCCCAGCTCGGGTTTTAAGGCTGGGAAATACGTGGTTAAGAAATGACCAGGCTGGGTGGAGGGGGAGAAATTGAGCATCTCTCAATCCGGTGTCTCTGTGCTGCCAGCAGGTTCCAGCATGGGATGTCCCATGGCTTTGGTTAAGGAGCTTTTTTTTTTCCCCTTTTGCTAGGAAGGTGTGGGCAAAATGCTTCCAGCATCCCGGGTCCAAGCAGTGAGGAAGATTTCTGACCTGGCTTTGCTTTTGTTGGCTCGCAGGGCTGCCTGCAGCTCTTGGCTGGAGGGCACAAGTCCATGTGGTGCTGGCTGCTGCTGCGGCTTCCTCGCCGCTGCCTCTTGGCCAGACTGTTTTCCTAGCTCTGATTTTTCACTTCCTTCTCCAAACAGGGTTACTCACGGGCATTGCCCTGAAGCATCAGCTGTCTCTGTGGTGCCCAGTGCATTTCATGCCTGTAAAAGTGGGAGTGAGGGGTTCCCCAAGGTCCCACCTGGCTAGGGGACGTTCCTCCTCCAGCCCCCTTGGTTTGTCCTGGTCCCTCTTGGGAGTGTCCCTGGGATGTGGGTTTGGCACCTTCGTCCTCCTAAGCCTTTGCTTAGGCCAGAAAGGGTCTCTGCAAATCTCTTCCTATAATTCAGCTGCCTTTTAAACCCAGAACCAGTCCCAGTACCCAGCCCAGGATCTGGCCAGTCTTATTTACAGACCCACGCTTAAGACTTGCTGGTTGTGGTCTCTCTGTTGATTTTATTAATGGATTAAATTCAGCTATTTTGCTCTTCTCTGTTATTCTGAATGCAAACTGAGCTCTGGCTGGGCAGAAAGCCATCTTTTTCCTTATATATGGGTGCACAACTGGCATCCTTCCAGCCCAGTGTCATTTTCCCTTTCCTCAAGAGAATGCAGGGCTCAGTAATGACGTTCGCACATCGAGATACGCGGTTTGTGATGAGTGCTTGGTTTGTTCCTTCCCACCCATTCCAAATTGTACTGAATTTCTCTGGGGCAGGGAACAGGGAAGGGTTTCATCTGCTCTTGTTACAGCCAGCACAGCTCCCTGTACAGAACTTGCTGAAACTTCTGTGTCACTGATAACACAACAAACCCTGTGCCGGGGGACGGGGCAGTGTCAGACCCGTGCCTCCCTCCTGCGCTTCTCTGTAACTCCTGACCTCCACCTCCTGTGCCCCAGCTGCTCTTTGCTTCCCCCATTCCTACTAATTCTGATGGCTTTCTTCAAAAAAACAAGTTAAAGAGCAACTCCAGCGCGGGGGTTGCGTTAGCCCAGAGACCCACCCGCAGATGTGACCTGCAGGCAGCGTGGCCAGGCTGGGGGCAGTCGCTGCAGGCAGCTGCCCTTTGTCCCCAGCACCCATCAGCAAAGGCAAGATCCCATTTTCCAGCGCCACAGGCAGCATCTCCATGGGTAAGTATTTGCTTTAGAATTAACTTTGTGTCTTCAAAAGCTTCTTGTCGGGGTCCAAGCTGCAGATCCTGAAGCTCTTCTGCTTTTCTTCTGGCTCAGGGCTGAGGTGACGCTGCCGGAGCTCAGAGGTCTCCGTATGGATTTCATCAAGCTCCCAGCTTGCAGCAAAGCCCCGTTGGTAAGTGCTGCATGGCAGCCCCTGAGGCTGTGAAATGTTGTTAGCCTAAATAGCAGTAGCTAGCATCTCCTGGGATCCCATCAGTGCCTCTCCCTCTCTGAGGTGCTCAGTGCTGGTGCTCTCTTGGCATGCGAGGTCCTGAGCAGACAGGCAGGCTGCTGGCAGTGCCAGGGAGCTGGGGAGAGTCAGGAGCCCCTTCTCCACTGCTGCAGGAGCCATCAGCACCCTTCTCTCAGTGCCTGGGGACAAGCTCCTTCTCCATGATTGCATCCCTAAAAGCTGAGCAGAAGCTTCATGGACCACAGGGATGCTCTGGGGACCCCGCTCAGAACAAGAGAGGGCACAGACCCGGAGAGCTGGCGTTGCTGCTGCAGGAACAGGACTTTGGCTGCAGTCACAGCCCCTGTTGTAACACCATCTGCAAAGCTGGAGGGTCCCAGAATAAGGAAAGTGGTGCTGCTCAGTGGGCAGATGGGCTGCTGTGGGCAGCAGAATGGGAGTGCACCAAGCTGCGGTCTCTGCTGATGCTGAGGGACCCACCCCATGGCTCCCGGACAGCTGGCTCTGCATGGGCCGTTCTTGGCACCTCTGTTTAATACAACAAAACACACTGTATCACCACAGTGTCACATAAGGGGAAAAAAGTCAAATAACCCAAACCAGTGCCTCCAGAAAGCCATCAGACCAACACCTGAAGAATGACATCGTGAGGTTTTGCCTATCAGCTTCTCACCGTGGTGACCCCTGGGTGCATCCGGACCATCGGCTTTCCCGGGGGACCCTGACCTGCAGCTGTGCCCGTGGTGCAGGAGCTCTCAGCCTCTCCCAGTGATGTCTCATCCTGTTTCCTAACCCCTGGATCAGTCCATTTCCATCCCTCATTCCCCTGCCCAGCTCTGTCTCAGGATCTCTCCGTCCTTAGGACAGGGATGGGGAATTTCTCTCCAGGAATGTCACTCTCTCTCTTCCCAAGTGTTTCTGCCTGCAAAGCCCTGCTGTTAATTCACCTACCTGACTGCAGGTGCTCCTTGCAAATCTCATGCAGTGGGTTGCACCGTTTGCTGATGCTTCTTTCTTCTGAATCTGCTTCTTAATCACTTTGCTTGATGCCCTCGAGCTGTACAGGATAAAATAGTTTTCGCTCCTTATAACTGAGTTGGGTGTCACTGTTTCTCTGTTGTCTTCATCTTTTCTTTACTGTGAGAAAAGTAAATTTTGAAAAAATTTATGAAAAAAAAATGAAAAGTGCTCCCTCTGACTTGAATTCTTGCTCTGAAGGTTTTGCTTGGAGTTTTCCTTGCTCCCTGGAAACACAGACCAGTTGCTTCGACTGCATCCTTCCCTGTGTGCTCAGCCTCCAGCAGCGTCCCAGCTTATTGCAAACCCAACTTTTCTGTGCCCTTGGATCTTTCTCCAAGTGCTGTATCCCAGGGAATGCTCTGGTCTTCGTTTCAGCTCTTGTTGCCGTGCCTAAAGAAGTGCTCGTGCAAGACCTGGCTTCAGTGCTGAGCATCACATTCTCTTGTTTTCCAGCTGTCGCTGCGTTCCTCTTTGCTCACCCTGCACGTGCTGATACCAGCTGGGAAAAGAAACAAGGGGAAAATCTGGGTGTGGATTGCTCAGTCTGTGCTCTGGGTGGCCACAGTGCTGAAGGCTGTGGGACAGCACTTGCCCTTCCACATTTTGTCTGGACCCGCTTGGATCGTCGATGGCTTCAGCCAGCTCAGGACAGGAGTGCCCAGCCTGGTGACTGTGGACATGTCCTGTCACATAAACCAGCCCTGTAAAATAATGTCAAAGCCAGCTCTTTTAAAGCCAGAGCACTCTGGTGTGCATGGTGGTTGGTGGTTATTAAAGCTGGGTGTATCTCTGCTTTAGGGAGCTCAGCCCTGGTAGGGTGCACAGGTGCTGGCCTGGGTAACGGCAGGGAGGTGCAGCGTAGAAGAAGCTTTTTGCTCACTCCAAGAAGGACCTGGAGGTGCTGGAGCGTGTCCAGAGAAGGGAACGGAGCTGGGGAAGGGTCTGGAGCACAAGTGTGCTGAGTTCCCAGCTGAGGGAACTGGGGGTGCTGAGCCTGGAGAAAAGGAGGCTGAGGGGAGACCTTCTGGCTCTGTCCAAGTCCCTGCAAGGAGGGTGGAGAGAGGTGGGCGTGGGTCTGTTCAACCAAGGACCAAGGGACAGGACAAGAGGAAATGGGCTCCAGTTGTGGCCAGGGCAGTTGAGATGGGATGTGAGGAAGAATTTCTTTGCTGAGAGGGTTCTGAGGCATTGGCAGGGGTTGCCCAGGGCAGTGGTGGAGTCCCCATCCCTGGAGGGATTGAAGAGTCGTGTGGACACAGAGGGACATGGGTCAGTGGGGACTGGTCAGTGTTGGGTTCATGATGGGACTTGATGGTCTTTTCCAGTCGAGGCAATTCTGGGATGTGAGGCACAGCATTCCCAGTACAGCAGAGGAAGAAGCTGTGGACAGGGGAGGGACAGATACATGTATGGGTTATAATAGAAGAGTTTTCTTCTGAGGTGGGAATTGGGTGCCAGGATGGATGGGAAGGGGGAGCTGGAGGTCACATCAGCAGAGATGGGCTGCGTGGAGCATCTTCCCACTTAACACTCAATGTAGTTGAACTGGGTTTAGACAACATTTCCCTTGCCTGGGTGCTCTGAGTGTTGTTTTCAGAGGCAGCTCTTGAAATTGCAGGAGGGAAACTTGAACTGTCAGGAGGATGCCAAGTGAGCAGCAGCTTCCCAAAACCCACCAGCTGGGCTGACCCCACGGCAGGGGACTGGGAGCTGCTGAGTCCCTGTCACCTGTAAGAATCCAGGATAACGTGGCCAAGGATAAGCAAGTGGAAGACAGAGACAAGGAGAGAGGAGGAGCTCGGGGAGGGTGAATTTTTTTAGTAGGCTGGGGGAAAGCAGGTGTAAGAAGAACTTTTATCCTAGGGAAGAAGTTAGTTTTTCTGCATCTAGTATCTTAAATTCCAACCTCCTTGGGGTTTATTTTTCCGCCGTGTAGGGGCAGTGAGGCATGACAAGACAGCAAGACAAGGACCTGGCCTTGCAGACCACTCCCAGCCAGCCTAGCACCCTGGACCCTGGCATCAGAGCTCTGGCTGACACAGTCCATCGCCTCCAGCGCTCCTGTAAGAGCTGCAGCTCAGGCAGCAGAGATCTGGGGACCAGGGGCTGTCACAGGGTCCAGGCACCGGTTCTGTGCTGCAGCATCTGGAAGGAGCAGGAAGAGTGCTGTGACAATGGACATCTATTCCTCATCTGCTTTTTTTTTTACCAGTTTAAACTCTGTCCTCTAGCTCCTGGCCCAGGGTTTCAGTCTCTGCTACTCACATCTGGGATTGCCACGGTGGATGTCGGGGCTGTGATCCTGTCACACAGAGTTGACCAAAATTGATAAGAGTTGGTTAAAATCATACCAAAACCTGCTTGTCTTGTGCCTTCCTGTTTCTGCTTGTGGTGAAGCCGTGACCTTCCCTGCCTGTTGCAGCTCCAGACAAGGCTGTCAGCAGAAGCTGCCAAGTCTTCTCCCTCCTTAGAGGGAGGTGATCTTGCTGGAAACTAACCTAGAGCATAAAACCAGTTTTAGTCCAGATCAGTTCCCTGCCTCAGTTTGTCCCAGATCACCAAGGTCCATGGCTGGGCGTGGGAGAGAGCAGTGAAACCACAACCCTGCTTTATTTTGACTTGCCTGCTGGAGACACACACAGGGCAGAAGCAAACAGGAATTCTTTTCTCACAGTGGGAGAGATTTTCTTGCACGCTGGTCTATTTTAATCCAGGTAAGTGACTGCACTGTAAGTATTTGATGCTGTTTGTTTGTCTGGTGGTAGACTCTGCTCTGTTCTGTTGCACTTTGGCTTTAAGGAATGGCTTTGCACAACAATAAATCTGGGTTAAAGCAAACCCACCCGGTCTCCTCTCCTTTTTTGAAAAAATAATAGAGAATTGCCACATATTCATGTGTGTGTGCACATTTCCATCCTGCACAGTGTCAGCTTGAAATAAGAGCTGGTTTTTAGAGTTAATATGGATGTGACAGAAGGCTTTAGAGGTTAAATTGGTACGTGCCTGAAGGTCCCAGGCACTGCCACTGCTGCACCTCGGATGTGAGAGCTCCCGGGGCTGTGGCAGTGCCGCGTGTCTCCGGCAGCGCTGGGGCTCTGAGTCACTGAGCATCTGAAGTCGGATGGTCAGAAAGTGCTGCTCTGCCGGCACGTTAACTCCTGCTAATGCAGAGCAGCTGTCCTGGCTCCAGCACTGGCCCTGGACAGGTTTCCCAAAATAGATGTTTTTTTCTCGCTATCCCCTCGTCCCGCGCGTGCGCTGCCCGTCCTGCTGGAATCGCAGCTGGCACGCACGGTTCCTGCTGCCATGGGGGTGGGCGTGGATCCGTCCCCGCTGCCCGTGTCTTGGCGCCTCAAAAAGGAGAAGAATCTGCAAGAAAGTTGATGAGAGTGGAGCCAGAACCTTGATTCCCTTGTGGGATGCTTACTGGGGGGTTGAGAGGTTGAACCCATCAGGTGCTGTTGGTTGTTCAGAGCAGGGTTGGGTTGATGGCCGGATTTGCTGCGCTGTCCCATGCCGGTGGGGATGCAGGAGTGGGAGTGGACACGTCTCCAGAGGATTCCTGTCACCTGTGGCCACTAAATTGTGCAGAGCCCATGGGAACAAGCCAGTGGGAGGGATATTGGAGCTGGTGAGATGCTGGAGCTGGAGGGATGCTGGAGCCAGGCTGCCCAGGAGCTGCCCGCTCTCCCCACACAGTGCCCGCTCAGGTTTGCTGGCTGTGAAGAGATCCAAGGAGTTATTTCATCCCCCCCATGAGATCATCTCTTTACTCTCAGCACCCCCTCAGCACCAGCAGCGCCCTCCCTGCCTGCTCCTGCTGTCTGTGATTTCAAGACATGGTTTAGTGGGCATGGTGGCGTTGGGTTGATGATCTTGGAGGTCTTTTCCAACCTTAATGATTCTATGATTTGTGAAGCACAACTTGGTGATGGTGCAACAGCGCCGGGTGGTGCCGCCCACAGTGTCGGTGGCTTTTTCTGCCATCTGCCACCATCTCAGCCTCTGCTTAGAGCCAAGACCTTGCTGAGCATCTCCTCCTGCAGCAGTGCTGATGGCAGTTGCCTCCTTCTTCCCCACAGGTGGTGGTGCAGCTCACCGACGACCTCCTGTCCCAGGCGGTGATGATGGTGGAGGACAGCCGGCCAACGCTGGCCATCAACCTGGCCGGAGCCCGGCAGCACTGGCTGGAGGGGATGCTGCGCCACGAGATAGGTCAGCAGGGTGACAGTGGGGGGATGCTGTGACCATCCTCTGGTTGTCACCAGGGTAATGGCCTGGGGGCTGCGGGGACCATGGGGCAAGGTGGTGTCCTGGAGGGGGGCTCCTGGGCAGGTTTTGGAAGGGGTTGACGCCACCTGGGTCCCTCTCCGCATGTGGGGCAAGAGGTGTTGGACATGTCTGCCGCCTCCCTGGGCACCAGAGCAAACATGGGCCATCATGGCAGCATCTCCAGCCAAGACTGGAGCTGGCACCCATGGGTGCTGGGTCTCAGCCCCAACCTTAGTGACACAGGAGAAGGTCAAGCTTTTTGGAGGCCGCGGTTGACAGCGCTCGCTCCCATCCCCCTTCCCCAGGTACCCACTACATCCGGGGGGTGAACAACACCCGCCAGCCCTGGCACAGCTCCGAGGGCCGCAAGCAGTACAGCCTGAAGCCCGCCAACCCCACGGAGGAAGGCTTGGCCAGCCTGCACAGCGTCCTCTTCCGCAAGCAGCCCTTCCTGTGGCGGGCAGCCCTGCTCTACTACACCATCGAACGCGCCAGCCGCCTCTCCTTCTCCGCCCTCTTCCAGGACCTGGAGCAGTACGTCCAGGACGCCGGCGTCCGGTGGGAGTACTGCGTGCGGGCAAAGCGGGGCCAGACCGACACCTCCCAGCCAGGTATCGCTCAGGGAGGGAAAAGCCTTTGGGGTTTTGCAAGAGATTTTATTATTTTTGAATCAAAAACCAGAGGTGGGTGTGTCGTGCTGCTGGGGGGGTTGAGCCCCGCTGGCCCCATTGCCACAGCAGCCTTTGAAATGGTGGCTCTGTCCCACACCCCATCTCGCCCCATCCCCGCTGTCCTGTGGGTTTACACTTCATGGCAGCGACCCTTTGCTTGCAGTCCCAGCACATCAGCTCTTTGACTGCTTAGGGTGAGGTGGGGAGGGGTGGGCCACCCTGAGGAGCCCTAGGAGGTGGTTGGGGGTCTGATGGGAGTGACTTGCACAAGCTCGTGGGGAGGCGGCAGCCAAAGGCGAGGGATAAATGAGAGTTTCTGGGGATGCATTTAAATTTTTGCAGTGGTTTTACATTAAAAAAATCCAGTGGGAGGAAGGGTGAAAGGATCCCAGAGAGAGGTTTGGGGCTCTCGCTGCCCCCAGCTGCCTCCGTAGTCCCTGATGCTGCTCCTCTGGGACCCAGCGGTCCTGGCCGTGCCACCAGCAACACCTGAGCCCTTGCGCACTCATGTCACCCTGGTCTGGTGCCATCACCCCAGTTACTGCGGGGGGCAGTGGGCAGCCAGGCTCCCACTCCCCATCCTTTCCCGCTCTCCCAGGCTGTTTCAGTAAGGACCAGGTCTACCTGGACGGGATTCTCCGCATCCTGCGCCATCGGCAGACCATCGACTTCCCGCTGCTGGCTGCGCTTGGGAAGGTACCGGCTGGGGGAGGCAGGGCTGGTCCCTGATCCCCATCGCATTCCAGAGCTCATGCGGGCTCCCTCAGTCCCACAGCTTCCCAAAATCCAGCCCTGGGCTGGTGGATCTTCAGCTCTTTGTGCTTCCCTGTGCTTATGGATCTCGGTGGAACAGGGGAAGGCTGTATGGGGTGGGACGCGAGGAAGGACGGGACAATCCGGCCTCCTCCATGGGGAGCCTTCGGGGAGAGGCTTAACCCAGCAGGTTAAGCTCTGCCAGCTGTGCTGCTGGCTCTCTGCCTCAGCCACACCGGTCCTGCTGTCACCTCTCCCTGCAGTGACAGAAAATGACCCGGTCCTTGCAAATCCCACACTCCCAAGCAGCTCTGCAGTGCCTCCCCTCCTGGTTTTGGGCAGTTGGGGGGTGACCCAGGTGGGCTGCAGAAGGGTCCGATGCCTCCTTGGCACCTGCCAGGGTTTGGGATGAGGGTGGGGGACTGACCCCCATCTCCCTGCTTCCCATCAGGTCTCCTATGAAGATGTGAATCGGCTGAAGAAATTTGGGGTCCTGGAGAAGACCCGCATCCCCCATTTCATGCAGGACCTGGAACGGTACATGAAGCAGCTGGACCACATCGTCACCACCAATGGCCTGAACGAGGAGGAGCTGGAGCAGCTGCTGCCTGACTGAGGGGATGTCCAGCCCCAAACTGGTGCCCCGAGGCTGTAACTGGTGCCATTTATTGGATATTTATTGGGACTAGAGCCTGGAGGAGCGGGCAGAGCCTGGGCCCCCTCCCCTGCGCCCGGGCAGCCGCTGTGCATGTAGGGTGGCGTGGCCGAGAGGGCCGGCGTGGTTAGTGTGACATGTCCCCCCCGCCGTCCCCTCTGCATTTTGGGGACGGCTGTGTGGCTTTGGGGAGCCAGAGAAGAGGGATCAGAGGGAGCGAGGGCAGAGCTGGGGTGACGTGCTGGTCCCCCAAAGGGGCAGGAGGCTGCACTGGGGTGCTTGCAATGGGGAAGGGCGTCCTTAGGGTTCCATGGGGTGCTCCCAGGGACACCTCAAGGCCAGCAGCCAGGGCTGGGAGCTCTGGCAGGGAAAAAGGGCTGGCCCACACCCACCCATCACCCCATGTTTGTGTGTCCCTCTCCTTACACATTCCAGCAGCAGGAAGGATTTTTAACCCCACAAATACCTTCTCTGCCCTCCTTCCCTCCCTCCCCCTCCTAGGTATTTGCCCACAGTGTCCCCTGCTCTGCACCCCAACTATGGCCACTCTGCCTGGCGCTGAGGCACAGGGGGAGACTCAGGGTGGGGATCAGGTTTGATGTTAGGAAAAAGAGTGTAATAAAACCGATGTAATGGAAACAACAGGTGGGCAAAAGGTTGTGAATAACAGCAAAAGCCAGGCTGGCAGGGCTGGCACCGCTGACCGCGCGTCTCGCTCGCACAGGCAAAGCCGCGTGGCTCTGAGCTGCTGCGGCAGGAGCAGGAAGGGGTCACTGCAGTGTGTGAAACAACACGCTGGGCAGGGACACCTTTAATAAATCAAAGGAGGCAAAAGCAGAAGCTGCCCTGAGCTGTTCCCCATCTCTCACACACGGTCTCTGCAGCAGTCGTGGCACCCCTGGGACAGCTGCTTTAAAACAAAGAAGGAAAAAAACCAAACCAAAACAACAAACCAGCACCACAGACTGAGTTTTGGCTTCTCTTAGCTGTAGCCTTTCACCCCCCTGAGCCCCTGCAAAGGCAGCCCGGGCCAGTTTGTGGCTCCAGAGACCTCGGGCTCAAACCCAAAAGCTCCAAGTTGCATTCCTAGCAGCCCCAGCTGCCCCATGCTCCCACAGGCTGCGGATGCTCCAGCAGGCAGGGCAGCGCTTGGGAAGGGATGAGGACACTTGTCTTGGGGGGGGGTTTGCTTCCCTCTGCTCCAGGTCTCCAAGAAGACGCTGGTGTTTTCACCAGCCCCGCTCTGAGCGCCCCTGTGCGAACACACCGGCAATCAGACTCCGCTCTTTAATGAACCGGTTCCTCCGACGCTGCAATCCCTGACCTCGAACGCGATACAGCGCTGCTTTAAACAGGTACTGCCACGCATCCCAGCGTCACCCCCGGTCATCCCACAGAGCAAGGCCTCGACTGGCGCCAAGAACCAGCCAAGGGAAGTCTCTTGCAGCCTTTCTAGGGGAATGGCAGCAATGACAGAGGGGAGCATAGCTACTGCGATGGGCTCGGATCGGTTTTGGTCGCATCCCTGATGAAATAACAGCATGGAGATGGGAGAGAGCACTGCTGGATCTCCCCAGCCTGGGCTAGAAGCGCTTCATCTGGCGGCGTTCTTGTCGACGTTGCTTCTTCTCATTGGGTTCTTGAGCGGCGGGCGAGGAGTCAGCTGTGAGCCAGGGCCCCAGGATGTTCACCCACAGGAGGTAGAGAGCGCGTCCCGGAGCCTGCAAAACACGTGTGGCACGAACTCGGTCACTCTGGGGACAGCTCTGGCAGGAGTGCTGCCGCGGTCAGGACGGCCCAAGAGCTGGAATCTGTCTCCAGGCCGGACCAGGGGCATCACAGGACACAGGGAAATCAAAGGCAGCGGCAGATGTCCAACACAAACGTCCTGGTTTCATGTGGTTCAGGAGCTTGCACACGTACACAGCGCTTAGGCTTCACATATGGCAATCTCGGCATCGGGTCTGAATTACCCAGGAGGATCCAGCTGTCGGGACATTCTGCCTCTCCCTCCTTCCAAAAAAACACCCAGATTTCTCTAAATGAAAACAAATGTGGTCTGGACAGACTGGGGGACAGTGAGTCGAGGCTGCCCTCTGCCAGGCCAGCTAGAAAGGAACTCGTCAGGAAGGACTGAAACGAGGTCACTTTCTGTGCTCCCAAGACGCTCATACGCCTTTGTGGGATATATTCAAAGCAACCATGGGATTTTATCTTTTTTTTTAACTGACTGGAGATATTTTTTGTCCTTCTGCAAAATTTTGAGCTGGTGGCTCATGGAAAATGTTTCAAGAACAGAAAGAGTCTGGTGTGTTAAGGGGCAATCAAAGCCAACAGCATGTGATGTACCAAGCAGCACAGTGCCCAGCAGCCCCCAGCCCGAGTCCATGCTGGTGAATGACTGCAAACCAAACCAGAAGCAGCACAGCCTGTGTGCCAGAGTCACAGGAAGGCTCTGTGCACAAAGAGCTGCCTCATGGCTCCTGCTGCCCTTTCACAGGAGCAGAGAGAAAGGCCAAGGCCAGCCTGGTTTTTGTGTGGCTGACCCAGGGGGATCAGGATTTCTTTCCCTTGTACAGCCTCATTTTTAACAGGGAGATTAAAAAAAAAAATGATCAGAAAATAGTTTTGGCCTGAAACAGGACACCATGACATGAAATAGATAAAGAATTGAAATCCTCGGCTCTGAAGACAGGGAAGGACAAGGACAATGTAGAGCACCAAGGAAAACCGCGGGGGCTTACCAAGAGCCAGAAGTACCAGACATAGAGCGAGAAGCAGCTCAGCACTTGCACCATGGCTGTCAGCAGGATCACATCCTTGAGGTGCCTGAGGGGAGAAAAGCAGAACGTGAACCTTCCCTTCCAGCTGCCCCCGAACACAGCAGCTCCTCTGCACCGCCCGCGGGGAGCCACCCTGCCCACCCGACTGAAGGGCTGTCCCTGCAGCTCTGCTTCGCCACAGACAGTGATCTGGAAAAACCAAGAGCTGGGAACAAAAAGAAAATAAATCAGTGTGATGAGTTAAAGACCAGGCTGCCCCTGCAAAGGGACACTGAGGAAGCTGAGGAATGCAGTGGGGGTGGAAAGCAGCAGCCAAACCACCATCCCCACAGCCGGCACCAGCAGCCAGCACCCGCCGGTTCGACACAGGAGATGGCATAAAGCACGAGCTGCACGAACCTGAATCTTCCCTGGGCCACTTCACAGGCTGACAGACACACTCAGGGTCACTCAATGGCTGGGGTGCCACCAGGACAAGCACACCATCACCCACAAGCTAAGCCAGAGCAACACACCTCTCCTCCAGGGTCTTCCATGGTAGCCTGGGGCAGAGCTGAGAGCAGCTCCAGAGGGGAACAAGCTGCCCACACCTCAACCACCACCCTCCTGACACCAAGAAGAGGTCAACAGGTATTTGGTTTTTAACACAAGCCCCAGGGAGTGCTGTGATGGTTTAGAAAAACACCAACTCCTTCACTCCCACTCACAAAATCCCAGACTGGGTTGGGTTGGAAGGGACCTTAAAGCTCATCCAGTCCCAACCCCCCTGCCAGCAGCAGGGACACCTTCCACTAGACCAGGTTGCTCAAAGCCTCAGCCAACCTGGCCCAGAACACTGCCAGGGAGGAGCAGCCACAGCTTCTCTGGGCAACCTGGGCCAGTGTCTCACCACCCTCACAGGGACAAATGTCCTCCTCAGATCTCATCTCAATCTACTGTTGTCCATTAAATCATCATCTGCTGGAGTAAGAAACACTGAGTCGCATCCAAGAATGGAGTCAAGACAACAAAAGCAAAAGTAATGGTCATGAAATAGCTCATCTCATTCTGGGCAGCACAGCAAAGTGACCAGAAACAACTGGTTTAGACTGGGACTTAGACCATCATCACCTCCAGACACTCCAGAATCCACCAACAGCTCCATGAGGAGACGCTGAGGTTCAGAAATCCCGTGCGTCACTGGGTGTCACAGAGATGTGACGGCAGAGCTCCCGCCACGTCCAGCTCTCCCAGAGTCCAGCAGGATCAGCCTTCCTCAGCCCCAGAGCCACACAAAGCGTGTGTGTCAGTTACAGACAGCAGGAGGGAAATGCCACCACACCTGCAGCGTTCCAGGAGCAGCTCCAGAGCACGCACTGACCTGCTCAGCTGAGGCAGGAAAATATCCACGGCTTCCCCAAAGTACCTGCCAGCCTCCAGCGGCTCCCCGAGGCCCAAAGTGGTAATTTAGAGCCCCAAAGAGGTGTTTTAGAGCCCCAAAGAAGTGATTTAGAGGCTTCACCTGACAAATGGACACAGTCAGCAGGAGGAGCACTGAGTGTTCATTAACTCTTTGTGTTCATGTACCAACAGGGTTAAACTAACGAGACTTTCACGCTGAGGGGTCTGCACAAGCTCAGGTGCCAAGGTACAGGGTAAGGATGGCAACTCCAGCCATGCATGGTTTGTTTCTACAGCTCTGCCTCCTCCATGTCTTGCACAGCCTATGCCTCAGACAAGCATCAATTCATATGTCATAAAACTCACCCCAACAGTGGTTTGCTCAGGCAGAAAAACCTTGGAACCCCAGGACCAAGGGAAATACTCTGTGTGCAACCAACCCTCAGCGCTCCAACTGCGCTCGTCACCTTGTCACAGCAGCCAGGGGATCTCTGTGCCAACTCCTGGCAGTCCCTTCCCCTGGCAGCACCATCACACACCTGCACGGGGCAGTTACCGGGGCACTCGCTCTGCTTTGGTACCTCACAGATCTCCCACAGCTCCAGAGAACACCAAACTTCCGTATTTTCCTCACTCGACCGTCCCATGGTGTGTTTCACACAAAATAACCAAAATATTTTATGCTTCAGAGCCAAAACAGTGTAAAAGGGGAGAAAACACTCAGCTGAGCAGCAGGAAAAAGGATTCACTAAAGGATGAAGAGGCTGTAAAGCACCCAGCTCACAAATCACGCCAGAAATGACTCCCTCGCCTCGGCTGAGCCTCTTACACCGCACGTCTGAGTCACGCAGAAAACACGGCTCCACCAACAACCACACAGGGTGAGAGCTCGTCCCGTGCAGACAGCGGGCTCTGCACCGCCTCAGCCTGCCTGCCTGCCTGCTGGTAACAGCCCTGGGCAGCTGCTGGAGGCAGAAATAACACTCTGGTGAAGAGAAATAAACAGATATAAATCAATTCACAGCCCTTCCAGCACGAGAATGCTCGACGTGACACAGGGCTCTGCTGGAAAGGAGGCTCCGTTTCTTCACAAGCCTGGCAGCGAGGGAAAGGCGGCGGTAAACCCTAAATGATGGGCAAAGGCCGGGGAGGGAAGGGGCAGGGTACCCCAGGAACCTCGCTGAGCACGCGCTGAGCAGCCCCAGCAAGAGCTGGGCCGAGAGCTGGAGGCTGAGGGCAAAGCCTGACGTGCCCATGACTGCCCAGCAGTTTTCTGTCAATAGTCTGAGGCTCGCTGTTGGGAAACACATCAATCCAGACGATATTTCTGCTGTTTCACTACCGTTGCCTGCTTCTTTTATGTAACATCACCTTGCAGGAAATACTGTTATGTGTTCCTCGAGCAAGGAAAAGAGAATGACAGCAGTGCCAGGAACACTGGACAGGCAACTGTGTGGCGCTGTCTGCAGACAGACATGAGGAACAAACAGGCACAGGAGGCAGAAAGGGCTGAGCAGGCGAGAGGAGCTGGCAAAGGCAGCGGGGAGGGTTTTTAGCCTGTAGAACAGTTCAAGACAAGGCCAGTCTGCAGCCAGGATGGGCAGTGCATGCCTTTCCGCTCTGTCAGGCACCACCTGCAGCAGTGGTTTCAAAAGAAAACGTGTTTTCCTCCACGTGTTGCAGACGCGTGCACAGCACCACTGCTGTCTCTTTGCTGAAAGGCTGTAACCAGCTCCATGTGGGATCTCCTACCTGTGCCCCTCAGCCCTGGGACAGTGACAGCTCCAGACTGACAGACCCCTGCAGCCACTCGTGACTGGCACACACCCGGCCAAGCACTCAGATAACGAGGACAGTTTGGGGACATTCCTGGGAAAAACGGCTACAGGTTTCCAGCTCCCCCCGTGCCCGTGCTGGCAGGCAGGCCGAGGTGGGAGCCGAGGCCTGGCCTCCCCTCCGGGGCTCCGCAGGCACGCTCAGGCAGCAGGTCCTGCTCACCTGGACTCGTGCGGGTGTGGACACTCACTCTGCCATCCCCTGCTCCATATTCAGGTCAATTCCCCCATCGGCGAGGCTGCCGTCGTCTGTGAAAGACGGCTTTGCCATGGAGTTCATGGACCGGTAGCTGGTACCGTACACCACCGAGCTGAAGACGAACGCCACCTGCAAGAGGGAAAAAGGCTGTCAGCCGCAAAAGCCCCCACCCCCGGGCAGGGGGGTCAGGGACAGCCGCCAGGAAAGGTCCCGGCTTTCCCCCGGGCCAGGCCGCTCTCGCTGGGGCAGCGGGCCGGGCGCTCACCCAGGTCCAGGCGGAGGCGGCGGGGTAGAAGATGACCAGGTTCACCACGGCATAGACGGCCTGGGGAGAAAGAGAGAGAGACAGCGGAGCGGCGGGCTGGCTGCACGGCCCCGGGCCCGGCCCATCCCCCGGCCCGGCCGCACTCACCGAGGCCCCCAGGATGATGCGGAGGTAGAAGCGCAGCGTGTCCCGGTTCTCCTCGAAGATCTGCTTCTTGCCCTTGGTGCCCGCCTTCCCCTTGGGCTGCGGAGCCAAGAGAGCCGGTCAGCGGCCTGGCTTGGCCTGGCCCCACCCGTCCCGGGCACCCCGGCCCCGCCACTCACCGCCATGGCCGCGCCCGCGCCGCGCTCCGCTTCCGGCCCCACTGGAAGTGACAACACCGGAACGGGGAGGTGGCTGGTGCCGGCGGCCCGGGCCTGGCTCAGGCCGGGGAGGATGGGGGTGTACGGGCCTGGGGGTCCCGCCGGCTCCCGCCCCAGGCTTCTCCAGGGCCCCTCGTGTCCGTCCCGGTTCCCCCCGGACCTCCCGAGCCCTGGTGTTCCCCGGGCTCTGCTGCCCACCGGCGCCTTCCCGGTCCCCTCCAGGGCCCCTCGTGTCCCCCCGGTTCCAGCCCCGGGCCTCCCCGCCCCAGGGGTCACCTGTCCCCAGGGGGTTTCTGCGGTTCCCAGTCCCGGGGGACCCTGAGGCTTTTCCCCGGCCCCACGGTGCAGCGCGGGGGTTTGAGGTGCCGGTGCCGCCCTTCCCATTCCCTCAGGCCACCGGTGCCCATTGCCTGCCCTTGGCTCTTGGAAGGGTCCCCTCCAGCAGCCCGGCTGGCCAGGTCCAGGGCCTGACCTGGAGCCACGAGCCGTTGCTGTCGTCTCCGCAGCCCCGTTAGCTCCTGGGAGGTTGTTCAGTGTGCGGGGCGAGAGCTGGGGCCGCAGAGCCCTCAGACACGGCCTTCGCCAGCCCCGTCCTTCCTTCGTGGCCAGGACGCTGCTCTCCGAGCCTCAGGCCCATGAGGAGGAGCTGAGCCTGTCCAGCACCCGCAGAGCTCCTGAGCCCCCTGTGGGGTTGGACTAGATGACCCTTAAAGGTCTCTCCCAACCCAAACCATGTTGTGATTCTTCCTGGGCTGGAAGCAACCTCAGCTGTGGCCCCACAACCACCTTCCTCAGAGAAGGCTTGAGAATGAGAGGAAATGGCCTCAAGTGGCACCAGGGGAGGTTCAGATTGGATCAGAGGAAAAACTTCTTCACCCAAAGGGCAGTCAGGCATTGGAACAGGCTGCCCAGGGAGGTGGTGGAGTCACCTTCCCTGGTGGCATTTAACAGACAGGCAAACGAGGTGCTCAGAGACATGGGTTAGAGGTAGAACTGGCAGTGTTGGGTTTATGGTTGGACTCGATGAACTTACAGGTCTTTTCCAACCACTACAATTCTGTGATTCTGTTCTTGCTCCTCAACAGCAGGAACAAAATCTTCCTGCCCGCCAGCCTCTGGGCTTCCTCACGCTCTGTGCCACGGCACCATCCCAGCTTTACCCAATTTGTCCCCTTTTTGCCCCACAGTCACCCTGACCCATTCCCCAAACCTTTGGAAAGGACATGGCTCCAAGTTCTCCACAAGTGTTTATTGTCCCCCGTGACCCGCGGCTGCTGTTGTTACCCCAGCACCCCTGGGAGAAGCTGTGGGCCCGAGGAGGTGCGGGGCAGCAGGGTGGGAGGCGTGGGGGTCGGGGAGGAGGTAGCTTGTCATGGTGCAGTAGTGCTGGAGCACGCAAGTGTCCCCCAGATTGTCACCAGTGCTGGGCAGCACGGGCAGACCGGGGTCTCCTCCTCCCACCAGGCACCCGGCAGCAGCGAGCCCCTGCCCAGCGGTGTGGGGAGGGGGGTTTGTACCCTCAGCACCCCTGGCCCAGAGCACACGGGGCTCAGCAGAAAAAAACATTTCAGTGCAAGAGGGGCCTGGCTGGATGGGCACACTGTGGTGGGGACATGCTGCTGTCCCCAAACTGAGTGGAAAGGGGGGTTTTTAGCCCTTTTTAAACCCCTTTCTTAGCCAGAAAGGAGCCCCTCCACTGCCAGGGAGAGGATTCGTACCTTTGCAATGCTGCCCCCCGCTCCAGCTCTCCCAGCGCTGCCTGTGCCTTTATTCCTGCCCACACCCTCGCCCTCCCTGCCCACACCCTCGCCCTCCCTGCCCAAAGTGGCTGTCAGGAAAATATTTCATCTCACCTGCCCATGGCAGGGGGGCAAAGCAGCCAGGTCCCCCCTTCAAACAGGAGCCCAACACTCTGTTGGGTGCTCTGGCAGGAGGGCAGGACACAGGCAGGGCAGGGCAAGGTGCAGGCAGCGTACAACCAAGCCCCCCACCAGCACCTGGGCTCGTCCATTTGGGCAGGAGATGGGGGACAGAGCCTGGAGGAAGGGGTTTGGGTCTGGGGGGGGATGGGGCACAGGGAGGAACTCACTGCTCTGCATGGCTGAAGTCGTAGCAGAAGTTTAAGTTGCTGGGGGGTTTTGGGACGGGAGGGGGGGGTGTCGGGGATGCTGATGTTCTCCAGGTCCAGGAGCCGCAGCTTGAGCTCCATGGACAGCAGGACATCGAGGTCCGTCTGCGTTCGCTCGCTCGTCATCTCCCTGCCCAGGAGGACGTTCAGCCCATCTGTCCAGAGGCAGAACTGGAGAAAGGAAGTGTGGGTGTCTCTGGCACCAGCCCTGGGCAGCCAAGAGCCCCCCTCACCCCCTCTGTGGCTCCCACCTTGGGGACACATTCACACACAGGTGTCCCCCTGTCCCCTGGGTGAGGACATCCAGCCGCAGCATGCCCCTGAAGCTCACCTCGTACCGGGTGGGGGCAACGAAGTTGAGGCAGTACTCTTCCACGTCGTACACGATGGAGAAGGCCAGCTCCAGGACATCCTGTGGGCACAGCACAGCTTCTCAGCTGGACTCCTTCCAGGCCAGTGGGGTTCCAAGCAGGAGCTGCCTCCCAGCCTCCTCCTCTGCACCCCAGAAGACCCAAGAGGTCTCCATTCTCAAGCCATGCCAAAAACTGGCCACTGTCCATGAAACCACTCAACCAACCTGCCACCATCCACCCACCACCAAAAACCATCACCAGCCGGGGAGGGGAGCATGCTGGGCTCCCTGTGCAAGGTGAGATGGGACGTGCTGACCTTATTCTGCTTCCCAGAGCTTTTCTCCTTCGTGTGTGGACACTCCTTCCCCATGAGCAGCATCTTCATGTCCGCCACGGGAACTGGGGCAAGAGAAGGAGCTGTGAGCACCCGCTCTCCTCTCCTCTCCTCTCCTCTCCTCTCCTCTCCTCTCCTCTCCTCTCCTCTCCTCTCCTCTCCTCTCCTCTCCTCTCCTCTCCTCTCCTCTCCTCTCCTCTCCTCTCCTCTCCTCTCCTCTCCTCTCCTCTCCTCTCCTCTCCTCTCCTCCCTCTCCTCCCCTCCTCCCCTCTCCTCCCTCTCCTCCCCTCTCCTCCCTCTCCTCCCCTCTCCTCCCCTCTCCTCCCCTCTCCTCCCCTCTCCTCCCCTCTCCTCCCCTCTCCTCCCCTCTCCTCCCCTCTCCTCCCCTCTCCTCCCCTCTCCTCCCCTCTCCTCTCCTCTCCTCTCCTCTCCTCTCCTCTCCTCTCCTCTCCTCTCCTCTCCTCTCCCCCAGGTCCCTGGCGCTCAGAGCCCAGCGGAGCCCCAGCGCAGGGGCTCACAGCCACCCATGCAGCACCCTCTGGAGAGCCAGCCTGTCCCAGTCTGAACTCCCACAGCTCCCAGTCCCGTGGTACCAGCAGGCACTGGGCCAGAGGGGCAATTCCAACCTTAAAGCATCCCCAGCAAGTCCCAGCTGAGCAGAGGGCTCCTTCCTCCCCACCCTCTTCTTTTCCTCCTCATCACCTACTTTTCTCCGGCAGGCTCTCGATGGCGGGGGCGTGCACCCCCTCCTCCACATCCCCATAGTGCAGCACCTTCTGGTTGGGTGACAGGCGGCAGTACCAGAGCTTGTCTGCAGCAGAAGGACCACCGGGAAATGCTCAGCCTCCCCTCGCTGAGGTCCCCTTCCCCAGGGGGACAGAGCTGTCCCCTCATCAGCACTTGGTCCCACACCAGCCATCCAGTGAGCCACCCGAGACTCCCCGCAGGTTAGCTGTGACATCCCCCAGGGTGGCAGGGGACACGGGGACGAGCCTCCAGCGCTCACCCTGCCTGCGGCGGCTGCTGATCTTGCGGAAGAGGGTCCCCTCGCAGAGGTGCTGCAGGCGCTGCCGTCGGATCAGCTCCAGGAGCTCCGGCTTCAGCCTCTCGCGCAGTTCCCTGGGGCCAGAGCCAGCAGAGGGGAGCACAGGTACTTCAGCAGGTGCTCGCTGGCCTCCCCCAGCCCCATGGCGTCTCCCCCCATGTCCCCCGTCGCTCCCTGCCTGCCGCACACTCACAGCACGGGCACAGCCAGCGTCTCCTCCTGGTGCAGCCGCTCCGTCTGCCGCAGCTTCAGGATCTCGCTGTAGTTCAGCGCGTTCACTCTGGTCTTGAATAGCTCCAGAGAGGTGGGCTTGAGGGACAAGGTCCTGGTGATCTGTTCCCGCACCACCTGCAGCACCTGCATGGCCCAGGATGTCACCCCCAGTCTGGTGACACTCCCCTGAGACACTGAATTTGTGCCCAGCCCGCGGCCCCAGCTCCTGCCCAGGGTTCCGACATCCCCTCGCACCTTGTCAAAGTCCTCGTGGGTAGCGCGCATCTCCTTCCAGGTCTTGTTCACCAGCTGGATGCAGATGCAGAAGAGCTCTTCAAAGAAATGATCCTGCCCGAAGAACATAGGGTAAAAGGCCTGAGCCGTCTCCGAGCCTGCGGTGAGAAGGACAGATGATGCCAGACTCCCCAGCTGTGCCAGGGGATTCCAGTGCCCAGGGGAACCTGGACACCTCCCAGCCCTACCGCCCCTTCCCCAGCTGCCGGCCACACCAGAGCCTGGTGGCCCCACGCACGCAGCTCCCTGCCCTGGCAGCTTGTCCCCACTCCCACCAGCCAGCAGGCAGCAGGGCAGGGAGAAGGGCAAGCCAGGGCACAGACATACACGGCTCTCCAACGTGCAAGATCTCACAGAGGATCAGGGTGAGCTGGATGCTGCTCCAAGCGAAGGGACATTCGTGTTTGTCTTCCCGGCTGCTGTTCTCGAGGACAAACTGGGGGAGAAGGTCGTTGCCTTGTGTTACACAAACCATGGACTCGGAGGTCTGCCCCAGCTCCGACACCCCATGCTCCCTCTGAGCTTCCTGGTTGAGCTGTCCCCACGGGTTAAGACATCCTGAACAGAAGTAGGTAGCTCTCCCCAAAACCCAGCCCCAGCTCCCTCCTCCCCCTGCCGCGGTGCAGGAACCGGTCGCGGTTGGAGCAGGGTTAATGCTCTGCAGCCACCACCTGGCTTTGCCCAAACTGCCCCGTTTCACTCAGATATGAACAAGGCTCAAGGCCAAGCTGTGGGCAAAACACTAAAAATGATGGGGACCCTTCAGTGCCACCACCCTTAAATGGCTGCTCCAACCCACAGGGAAGGACTCTGCTTCATCTGAAACAGGCCAACAGCGGGACACCTGCCCAAAGGGACATCCTCGCCTGGGTATGGCCAAGGACAGGTCACGGGGAAAGGAAAAGGAGGTGGAGATGCACCAGCACCCCTCCAGCAGGGCGTTCCCCAGGAGAGAGCACGCACCCGGCTGTAGGCGTTTGGGGTGTGCCTGGAGAAATACACCATGTTGTCGAGGGCGAGGAGACCCGGCGGGGCACGGCGGAGGTCCTCTGCTGGGTTGCTGTTGTTCTAGGAGGACACAACAGGATGCAGTTTAGCACCTGCTGCTTTCTTCTCCAAGCAGCAGCGTCCTCCTCATGCAGACATGGGGTTTGCCTTTTGAGTCCTGGCAGCTTCGCTGTACCCACTGTTTAGCAATGCCAGGGGACAAGAAGGTGCAGCCTGCTGGCCCATCAGCATCAAGAGGGACACCAGGCTTGGGGGAGCCATCAGAGGGTGCCACCAAGGCAGCGGAGGGGACGCGGGGGACACGCACCATGAAGCCCAGCTTGCGGAACTCCTTGGCGCACAGGGATCGCCGGCGCTCGGTGCTGAAGCTGCCGGCAGGTGCCTCGCTCTCCGACTCGAAGGCGGTTTGGCGCAGAGACTGGAGGAGCTCCCGCTGCTCCTGGGGGGAGGGTGGAGAGAAGGAGATGCTGGTGAGCTCCACGCAAGCAGGTTCTCCCAGGACGAACCAATGATGAAATCAAACGTGCTGGGTTCACCCAAAGGTGAACCTTCACCCGCCTCTCCATGCACAGGTGGAGGAGACCAGGACCAGCCTCGCAAGGAGAGCGCTCCCAGACCTGTGAGTAGGGATCCATGGGGGTCCTCATGCGGCGCTCGCGCAGGTTGAGGCTGACGGACTGCAGCACGTACAGGTAATGGGCCATCTCGTCCCCCAGTGGCTCGGAGCTGTGGATGATGTTCTACAGGAGACCGGGAGTGAGAAGGTTCCCCAGGCTGCTGCTCCCCTTTCCTCCAAGCCCAGGGCCCAACAGCCAAAGCCCGGCAGGTGCTGCTGCTGGAAGGGGTGTCAGGAAGTGGGCAGCTCCCCTCGGGGCTGGGTGCGCTGAACCGCAGGCAGCCAGGGGTGCAAGTCTGGGCACCTGGGTGCCAGCACAGCAGCACCCATTGGAGGCATCAAGGAAGGGGTGTGGGGCACATGGGTGACCCAGACAGGCATGGTCACCAAAGGCTGGGGATGAGGGGACAAGGGCTGGGGAGGAAGGAGAGAGGATGAAGCACAGAGCAGACCCTGGATGAACCCAGCTCCTCACTTTGTGGATAAACTGCCTGATGTTCTTCTCCCTCAAGTAGTCCATCATGTCCTAGGAAGGGAAGAGGCTGTGAGACATTCCCCAGCTCCACACACCGCTCTTGCCCAAAAACCCCCGTTGTGTTCCCTTTGCAGCCTCCATCCCTACTGTGCCTGGCTTTGGGCCACAGCAGGGTGGGGACAGAAAGGAACTGGCAGTCTCAGGAGTGGCATCAGTGAGCAGGAGACCTGCCCCCATCTTCCACTGCCCTAGCCCACCCCATGGGAGCTCAAACAGCTCCTGCCCCACCAGGCAGCCTGGACAGTTTGAATCAGTTGAGGAGAAGAGATAGAGTGAGGACACTGCCTTGAAACATCTCCGGGGACCTCTCAGAGCCCCACCACCCCAGAGAACTCAAAGACTACAGCAGAGGACCCAGCTGCCCAAGGTCCCATCACAGGTGAGGGAATCCCAGCCCTGCGCCACCAGCTCCCACAGCCCAGCTGTGCCAGGTGCTGGGGCTGGGCTGTCATTGTCACTGTGCCACCACTAGCCATGACACTTCTCCTGTCATCTGAGATCTTGCATCTCCCCAAAACTACTGCGAGGAGTGTGAGACAGCAGAGGCCCTCAGCAGAGCACCCCTGTGACAGGGACACCATGGTGTTTGGCTCTGCAGTGTCCACCACCCTGCCACCGCCCGGTCCTGCCCCTTACCCGCCGCTCAGCATCGGTGGCCGCCAGCAGCAGCGCAATGAGCAGGGCCATCGCCTTCAGCTGCAGCTGGGCATTGGTCCTGCAAGAAGGAGGATGATGAGGATGGGGAGAGTCACCAGCTCTGAGGACAGTCATAGAATCACAGAATCCCAGACTGGGTTGGGGTGGAAGGGACCTCAAAGCTCATCCAGTCCCAACCTCCCTGCCAGCAGCAGGGGCACCTTCCACTAGACCAGGTTGCCCAAAGCCTCATCCAACCTGGCCGAGAACACTTCCAGGGAGGAGCATCCACAACTTCCTTGGGCAACCTATCTTGCCTTTCCCAAGGCAGATCCCTCTCCCCTCTTTGCTGCTGGACCCCAGTGCGTGGAGCTGGGGGATGCAGAGAGGCCAGAGCCATGAGTGAGCAGATGCTGACAGCAGGGCCAGAGGTGAGATGGTCCCCACAGCTGTGACCACAGAGCACCCACGGGTGGATCAGATACTGCTCTGCACACACCCCTGGGTGCAGCATTTGGAAGCTGTAGGAAAACCCGGGGGGAGCAGCAGCCTCCTGTCTGGCAGGAGACCTGGGCACAAGCATCTCCGTTTCTAGAAAGAAAAACCTCCAAACTGCAGAGCTGCAGAGGTCTGAGGAAGGTGAGGGGCCAAAGAACCCACCTGAGCTGAGGGATTTAACAAACACTGTTTGTTCAGTACAGCACCAGCACCCCAAGGTGCAGGGAATACACTCCTGCTCCTAAACACACCAGCCAAGGGGCTGGAAGAGCCAGCGCTGGAAAAACAGCAGGTCAGCTGAAGAACCAAAATACCTGAGCAAAACAAATGACCCCAGGAAGGAATCTGCCCTGGAAATGGGATGGTTTCCAGGACAGTCCCCCAGCAGTGGGGACAGGACAGGCTGATCTCCCACAAGTTGTTTAGGAAGGGACAAAACAAGGTTGTGCCAGGGACCACCAGTAAGCCCTGGAGAAATCCCCTCCATGGCCTCATCCCCACCAGCTTTGGGACGCAGGCAAACGGTGGCCTCTGCACTTACACCTGCAGGTGGGTGAGGAGACGATCCAGTGTCACTTCTTTTTTGACTAGCTCAAAGAGGAGGCGACTGGTAGGCACCATGTTCTCCAAGATGGACAAGGAGAGCTGCTGGACAGCTGCATCCACCGCGTTCATATTGACGTAACTCACTATCTGCGAGACACAAACCCATCCGCCGCCGGCAGGCTGAGCCCGGGGGACGAGGGCAACCAGGACAGCAAGGGCACGGGCTGTGGAGCCTGCAGAAGGTGCTTACCTTCTTGATGAAGGCTGCACTAAGAGTCTCCCAGGAAACAAAATCATGGTCCATCAGCTCCATGAAGGCCTTCAGGGTGTGAGCTAACATCTCCCCTGTACTGGAGGGACAGGTGAGCAAATGCAGTGAGGACGGGTCCAGATAGCTCACAGTCCCCACCACAAGATGGGAGCACAGCTGCATGTTGGTAGGTACGGTAGAAACAGCCAGAGAAGCAGAGAGCAGCGAGCAGAAAGGAAAGTGAGGCTGTTGGGCAAGAAATCAGACCTGGGCTTAGTCACCCCAGGAAGTCGAGGCACGGGAAGGTGAACAGCTTCTGGAAAGCTGCGTTGCCACGGTACAAAGATCACTGCAGACAAGCCCTGGGGAAAGCCCAGCCACCCCAAATCCTTCCCCCCACTCCCAAGGAGCACACGATGCACTGTCTGGTTTTAGGTTCCCATCATCTGAGAGACAGGAGCTCCGAGGAGCTGCAGCAGCACAGCCTGGAAGAGCCGGGCAGGCAGTAGTTTGGCAAGCAGGGGCTTCTTGGGCTGCCTGCAGACCTCTGACAGCTAAAACCTCAGGGCAGAGGGATTATTTGGGGTGGCAGGAATGAGCAGCAGCAGAGGACAGGATCATCAGAGGAGGCTTCCTGGCAGCAAAGCCCACGGGGCTGCAGATAACCCAGCCAGTGAAGGGACGGGAGGTTCAAGTCTGGGACATTCACGAGGAGTCAGGACCACTCATGGGGACCTTCCCCTGTTGCCAGTGTGTGGGGCCACAACCACGTACCCACGAGTAAGGAGCCTGCAGAGCCAAGTGCCCTGCTGCCAGCACTGCCCTTCATGTCACAGCACAGGGATCAACAAGCCAGGAACACAGGGTCCACCCCAATGCCCAGCTTGGAGCTCATGCAGCATTGGCAAGGGAGAAGAAAAGTCAAGCCCTGCAAGGGAAGTCCTCTCCTGATACTCACTCATTCCCTTCTTCCACAATGTGGAAGATTTGTTTCAGGCCGTTCCTGCTGATGAACTCCTGAGCAAAGGTGACATCTTGGGAGAGGTTTGCAAGCTTCTTCAGCGAGTCAGTCTTCACATCCGAGTTGTTGCTCTGGATCCCGCTGTACAACTGCTCTGCTTCTTGGTCCTACCAGGAAGGAACGAATCAAGCCAAAGGGGCTCACTGAAAGACAGTGAAGAGCTCGGAGAAGGCTGGAAGAGCTTAAGCACAAGTTTTGAAAAGAGGCTCAGGCTAGAGCAGCCCTGGTGAGAAGCTGGACGGAGAGACAGAGCAACCAGAGCAGAGACCAGGAGGAGCTGAGCAAGGAGGTCAAGCTGGCGTGATGCTAAGGACGGTTGATCAGTTGGCCCACGTGTCCAAAGCATCTCAAGATTATTTAGTTTCTCTTCAAACTCCCCCAAGCTCTGCCAAAGGAGAATGAAGGCTGAGAGAGGTCTCCTCCCTGCATTATTTCTGCTGGGTCTGAGGCACTGAGAGGAGCTGTCATGAGCCAGAAGTCACTGAGCGAGGCAGCAGCAGAGGGCTTGGAGCACCACATCACCCCCTTGCAGGGGGACATCCCACCAGAGCACGCAGCGGAGAAGGAGACGAGGGACAGAGGGATGGATGTACCGGGGAGGTGGTCAGCCGTAAAATGCTCCCGTTCTTTATCTCCCCACGGTTCTGTAAGGAGAAAGGAACTGGTGAGCCAGTGAGCGTGCCACCGGTGGGGCACAGGAGAAAGGGACTGGTGAGCCAGTGAGTGTCCCACCGGTGGGGCACAGGAGAGTTTGGGGGGTGTCTCACCGACTCGGTGATGAAGGTTTGTCGCCCATCCACGTACTGCAGGGCGTAGCGCTCGGCGTTGGGCAAGCTCCACCTGCGGCAATGGGTGACCAGTCACAACACCGCGGGGCTAGTGCTGGTCACCGCCGGGCCAGTGCTGGTCACCACCGGGCCAGCGGCCGCCCAGCCGCGGGCTGTCACGGCCAGGTGGGTGGTGGGACTCACGCGTCGCAGACGTCCTTGAGCACCGAGGCGAGGGGCTTGGTCTGCAAGCGAGAGGGTGGCCGTGAGCTGGGGTGGGGTGTCCAGGGGGGGTTTGGGGGTCCCAGGCGGTACCTGCTGGAGCTCGATGAGCTGCGGGATGGCTCCCACCATCTGGATGGCGATCTTCACCACGTCCTTGGGCGGCGGCATGGCTCCCCCGGCCGCACCGGCACCGTCACCGCTCGGTCCAGCTCCCCGCCCCGCTGAGCCGCAGTTCCGGGTCACCGCTGCTGCCGCCGCTGCCTCCCCGCCGGGCCCCACCGCCAGCCCCAGGCCTGGCCCCACCGGCACCGGCCGCGATGACGGTGCCAGATCCAGCCCCGAGCAGGCCCAGCCCCCTCACCTGAGCTGACGCGGGTTCGGCGGGACCCACCTCCGCGGTGAGAACGGGGCCTCCCACCCTGAAAGGGCCTGGCCTCGAGGGGAACACCAGCACCCCGCTTCTTGGGGGCGCCGGGGGGAACACCAGCACCCCGCTTCTCGGGGGCACCAGGGAACACCAGCACCCCGCTCTTTGGGGGCACCAGGGAACACCAGCACCCCGCTTCTCGGGGGCACCAGGGGAACACCAGCACCCCGCTTCTCGGGGCACCAGGGAACACCACCACCCCGCTTCTCGGGGGCACCAGGGGAACACCAGCACCCCGCTTCTCGGGGGCACCAGGGAACACCAGCACCCCGCTTCTCAGGGCACCAGGGAACACCAGCACCCCGCTTCTCGGGGGCACCAGGGAACACCAGCTCAGGGGCACCAGGGAACACCAGCACCCCGCTTCTCGGGGGCACTAGGGAACACCAGCACCCCGCTTCTCGGGGCACCAGGGAACACCAGCACCCCGCTTCTCGGGGGCACCAGGGGAACACCAGCACCCCGCTTCTCGGGGGCACCAGGGAACACCAGCACCCCGCTTCTCAGGGCACCAGGGAACACCAGCACCCCGCTTCTCGGGGGCACCAGGGAACACCAGCTCAGGGGCACCAGGGAACACCAGCACCCCGCTTCTCGGGGGCACTAGGGAACACCAGCACCCCGCTTCTCGGGGCACCGGGGGAACACCAGCACCCCACTCTTTGGGGGCACCAGGGAACACCAGCACCCCGCTTCTCGGGGGCACCAGGGAACACCAGCACCCCACTCTTTGGGGACACCAGGGAACACCAGCACCCCGCTTCTTGGGGGCACCAGGGAACACCAGCACCCCACTTCTCAGGGGCACCAGGGGAACACCAGCACCCCGCTTCTCGGGGGCACCAGGGGAACACCAGCACCCCACTCTTTGGGGGCACCAGGGAACACCAGCACCCCGCTTCTCGGGGCACCAGGGAACACCAGCACCCCACTCTTTAGGGGCACCAGGGAACACCAGCACCCCGCTTCTTGGGGGCACCAGGGGAACACCAGCACCCCGCTTCTCGGGGGCACCGGGGAACACCAGCACCCCGCTTCTCAGGGGCACCAGGGGAACACCAGCACCCCAGTCTTTGGGGGCACTGGGGAACACCAGCACCCCGCTTCTCAGGGACACCCCATCCCTCTGGGCTCCGCGCAGGCTGGGACAGCGCAGGAAACTCTGGAAAGTTTTTTGTTTATTCACTTCAGAGAACACTGTACAAATCTTACAGGCAATTTTCTTTCCTTGCAAAAAAAAATCCACAAACAAACCAAAACCAAAGTATAAAAATAATCTTTATATAGGAATCAGAGTTCATTTGGGACTGGAAGTTTTTCTCTAGGTTTCCTTTTCTGAAAGTCATCTAACTGGTGGCGAACACAAACACCTGGGGGAGGGCGAGGGCGAGGGCCCGGCAGCACACGGAGAGCTCGAGCGACACCGAAGCCACGGAGCCTTGCTAAGGCGTCCGTGGGGCCGAGGGGTTCTGCCGGCTTCCGTGCCAAGGAGGGGAGGTTTGGGGACAGGCTGCATGCGGGCGGGGGGGTCCCACGCCACGGCTGTCTCACCGGCACCAGCCACCCGCTGCCACCCTAAAGAGCATCCTGTTGGTCATCCCAAATTCCTCATGCTTTTCCCAAAGAGGATGCCGAGGTTTCAGGGCTGCAGAGAGGAGCAGCTCTTCTGGAGGAGCCACCTGAGGGACGCGGGTCTCAATCACACACTCTCCTCACATCTGCAAGCTCCAAAGATTTTAAGACTTTGCATCGCTTATTGCTGCTGCTCCAGGCGGTGAGCAGCTCCGTGGAGAAGTTCGGTACCAGCTGGTTGCGTGGACGGCTGCAAGCTGCCTCTCCTGGCCCTCTCTCTTCGGCAGTTTGCGGGGCGGGAAAGGCAGGAGAGCTGCTACCACCGCGTCTTCAGGCAGATGTGCAAAACTAAAGACACTCAAATACAGGATCTGACCAAAAACCAAAGCTGGGGCTTGCAAAATACAGCACAAATCCATCAGGGCGTTTTACTCCAGGAAAGACAGGCCAGGGTCCAAGACTGGCACCACCTGGACGTTGTCATGGACCCAAGAGCGGATCTGCCATTGCAAAGCAACGGAGAAAATATTGCAAAAAACAACAAAAAAAAAAGATGCAGAGAAAACATCACACTGGGGAGCACCCTGCCACAGGATCAGGAACTGGGAGCGTGGCTGTGGGGGACACCAGAGGAGCAAATTCAAATATACAGAAAGTCTGATCCTGAGCAGATGCTGAGAGAGGAAAAGGGGAGGGGAAAAAAAAAAAGCACTATTTTGACAACACCTATGTAACTTCTCACAGCAAAGTACCACTGAACTGTGACTGCTTGGTCGCCTTTTAGACAGTTGAAGGCTCAAGTGCAATGGTTGAAGACGGCTATTTGCAAATATGAGTGGGCTCTGATGTACCTGGAGTACCTTACAGGCACCAGCTGGAGCTATCTTACCCTTTCAAACATCTCTTCACAAATAAAAATAAAAATAACCCCAAAACATACTGGCACCTCTTCTTCAGCCCTGCAGGAACAGCGCAGCTGCTGTACGAGGAGCTGGAGCTCCCGGGCTCAGGCATCCGCAGATCGGTGAGCACAGAACCAGCGTCCTGCTGATGCACAAGCAGGGGAACACTCGGCTCCTTCATCCCACGAGGAGGCACAGCTGGCTCAAAAAAGTGCTTTTTTCCTTGTCAAACATACTAGCTTGGTCTGGAGTCACTGGAAGAAATGGACCTTTCCCCCCCCACACCCTCCCCCTCCTCATTGTCATTTAGAAATATATCCACCCCAATCTGAACTGCTCACGTGGAGAAATCCAGCCAACTACCTCGGGGTGTGCGACCTGACCACGGATCAGGGCTCCTTGGAGCAGCTGGTACCTAGGAGGTGCAAAGTGCCTCTGGGAGTGCAGGAAAAACCAAGGCATGCAGAGTTGAGGAAGCTCAGAGAGGCACGTGGGCAAACTCAGCGGGTGAACTGGGAACACTCACAACACAGAGCCTCTGGAGTGAGGCCCAGGATCCAGGGGAGAGGGAGATGCGGCGGGATGAGCTGCACACGCACCGTGCACGTGCGGCAGAGGAAGAGGAAGAAGCTACGGGGAGGCTCCCAGCCTGCAAGTTCACATCTCTTGGTTCTAAGTCTGTATGAGAACATCTCTGAATGGCTCACTCATCGAGCTCTAGCACAAAAAGAATCCAAAAATAGACACTTTCCAAAGAGTTACAAAACAGTCTGTGTCGGCGAGGCCGGCAGCCGCTCCGAGGAGTCAGAGGTTGAGGACAGGCACGTCAAAGAGGTCGCAGACGCCTTCACTCTCATCCAGGTTATAGATGTAGTCGTGGTCGCCAGGTGGAGGGGAGAGGCGGAGCAAGGGAGCAAACACTGGGGAAAGAGAAGCCCAGGGTTGGTTACAGAGCTCAGCACTCCCACACCAAGCCAAGGGCTGGCAATGGGCACTGAGCCACACCACCTCCTCGTGCCACCGCGGTCAGGGCACCTCTAACAGCCTTTGAGGTTGGTGCAAATCAGCCTTGTGATATGGAAGAGACTCTCCTGGTCCCTCTCAGGGACAGTGAGAGCAGAGGTTGTGTCCAGAGCCCACAAAAGATGAAGGTGAGTCTGGAATTGCAAGGCTGTCAGCTGGGTAAAGCACATGGGATGATCTTCCTGCCCTGAAAAGGCCAGGCTGTGGGGGGACACTCAAAGACTCACCTTCAGATGACATCAGCTCTTCCAGCAGCTCAGAGTTCATACATTCTGGGGAAGAGACAAGCACAGTTAAGCAACACACTCCACTTCCCTGGCCTGCTCCTGTGCAGCATCCCACCCTTCCCAGCCTCTTCTGGCCCTCACCCTTGTGATCCCTTCTGTGGCCAAGGCACAGCAGGCATTGGCCAGAGGAGGCCCAACTGCCATGGGCAAAGGGAAATCTGTGTCACACAATTCAAACTACAGCAGAAAATTCTGCAAGTTTCCTCCTGCTTTAGCTCAACCACGTGCCAGTCTCCTCCACAGGATGGGCTGTGCCTTCCCCCTGCACTGCTGTGCTAGCTGGTGCCCCAAGCTCCTGCAAAGGAAACCAACACGCACCCGAAATCGAGCTGCTAGAGCCTGACACATCCACAGCCCTCCACTGCCCACCAGCTTTGTGGTGAAAAAAAGTTAAAAACCACATGAGCTGTGCCAGGAGCAGAACTAATGAACCCCCAGCTTCCTCCAGCTCTGTGTCCTCTGTCCCCCTCACGTCCTCCCCTTGCCCCATGGCTGTGCTGGGGCCAATCCAGCCATACGCCCTGGCAGTCGCTGGCTGCCTGCTGACAACGAGAAGGAACATCTGAGCTCTGCACACCCTTCCTTCCATATCAGATCCCTCCTTAACTCTGCCCTCCCCTCTGCTGCCCACACAAAACTGTAAAAAATTGAATTAGCTCTGAAATATCCCTTCCTCCAGCGCTGTTCCTCTTGGCTGGTCGGTTCCCTGGAAGGGTAGAGGGACAAGCAGCCAGCCAGAGCACGTGCAAGCCAACCTCTCTTCTTTAAGAAACCAAGTGTCTGAAAACAGCTTTCTGAACACCTCTCTCGCTTGACCAAGTTAAGATAGTGAATATCTACCTCAGTCTAACTGGGCTGATGAGACAATACCCACGCCTGAAATAGGCTTTCACCAAAGAAACTCAAATCAGCCCATTCTCAAGACATGTCTCTACAGCAGGCTCCTGCCCAGCAGACAGGAACTGAGCTGTCTAACTCAGTGCTGCGAGATGAGAGAGTTTCAACACCAAGCAAGCAGACAGCACTAACACCAGCTTCGATAAATAACTACTAAATGCAGAACCTGCACTCTTAGGTTGTCTTCAGGGCTGGTAATATCACAGGGTGTGTGTATGTGTGTGTGGAAACAGCTTTTTTTCAGGATATGAGTTTGAAAGAAGCAGTTCTTAAGCACTCATTTAAAAGAGAGAGAAAACCGTGCAGAAACAAATAATTCCAAACCAGAACACTAAGGAAGAGCTCCCAGCTCTCCCAGTTTGAACTGCAAAGCCTCAGAGCAGCTCCCAGTGCCGGGGCAACACTCCTGGGATCACAAGGGGATGAAAGAGGCTGCGTGGAGCACGCTGCAAGGCCCACGTCTCCAAGCTCTGCAGCTTTCTTTCCCCAGTTCTGAGCTTTGCCTCTGTAGCTGTCGACTCCGTTTTGTCCTTCACTCCTGGATCTCTTCATCTTCCTCCTCCAGACTGGGAAGGATCCTCCCCAAAACACCACAGACAGCAAAAGCTTCCTTTTGAGCAGCGCCCAGGGAGTTGGGGTCAGTGAGCCCTGCACAGGCCGGGGCCTCGCAGCGGTTTGTGTCTCACGTTGCCAAGGCAGATGCACCCCTTGGCTGTCCCCGAGGCTTTGCCCACTGCCTGCAGAGCCCAGGGCTCCCAGCACACGGACCAGAGGCTCGTGCCGGTGCCTTTGGGGCTGTGGGGCTGTTGCACAAAGGCAGGACTCTCCGAAAGCACCGGCCAGAGCACAGCACTAGGGACTGGGAAAGGAAAGGGACCTGGGTGTGCTGGGGGACAGCAGGGTGGCCATGAGCCAGAACTGTGCCCTGTGGCCAGGAAGGCCAATGGTATCCTGAGGTGCATTAAGAAGAGTGTGACCAGCAGGTCCAGGGAGGTTCTTCTTCCCCTCTACTCTGCCCTGGTGAGGCCACATCTGGAGTGCTGTGTCCAGTTCTGGGCTCCCCAGTTCCAGAGGGACAGGGATCTTCTAGAGAGAGTCCAGTGGAGGCCACAGAGATGCTGAGGGGCCTGGAGCATCTCCTGTGTGAGGAGAGGCTGGGAGAGCTGGGACTGTTCAGCCTGGAGAAGAGCAGCCTGAGAGGGGATCTGATCAATGTCCATAAATATCTGAAGTGTGGGGGCCAAATAGATGGGGCCGGGCTCTTCTCGGTGGTGCCCAGTGACAGGACAAGGGGCAATGGGCACAAACTGGGACACCAGAAGTTCCAGACAAACTTAAGGAAAAACTTCTTTCCTGTGAGGGTGCCAGAGCCCTGGGCCAGGCTGCCCAGAGAGGGTGTGGAGTCTCCATCTCTGGAGATGTTCAAACCCACCTGGACACTTTCCTGTGCAACCTGGTGTGGGGACCCTGCTCTGGCAGGGGGGTTGGACTGGATGATCTCCTGAGGTCCCTTCCAGCCCCCACCAGTCTGTGACTCTGTGACTGTTGTACACATCCTGTCACCACCACAAAACTGTTTGTGTGTCCCAGCTGTGGGGCTAGAAAGAATCCCACTAGCACTGATGGGAAAGAAATGTGCAGATAAAAAGTGTTTCCCAGTTTAGGCTTCTGTTGGACCAGATTCCTTCACCTCTCCTGCCCTTTAGCCTGGAGTCTGTCCCACCATGAGGCACTGACACCCAGACATTTCTTGGGCAGAAGCAGAACTCCTAATGTAACAACATCCCCTCCTCTACTGCTCCAAAAATCACTAGCACCACCAAAACCACTGCAGGGTATTTCAGAGAGAGAAGACCATCTCCCTGGATTCTTTGCCTGGATCAGCCTCAGGCAGCCTGCAGCTGAAACAAGACTAACATGGATTTTTTTCTTGAGTGCAGACAAGTTGGAGAAGGAGGATGAGAAATGAGAGCACAGATTAGTGTTGGTATGGGGAAGGGAAAGCCCTCATCTACACACTGCAGGGCAAGAGGCTGCTGGCAACATGAAGACAGAAAAACAGATACAGAAACCAGTAATTTTAGGAGTGCCTAACGACAGAGAGAGCCAGCAGCCACAAGCACCTTACAGAACCACATCCCCAAAACAATCCCAAAGGGATTGAACAAAAACAACTGCCCAGCTTCTGTGGGTAGATGGGCACAGGACAAAGGCAGGGTCAGGGAGTGAACATACCTCTCGTTGGATCAAACATCTCTGACAGCTCTTTGGGAAGGTCCAGTACTGCAAAGACAACAAACCACATGGTTTGCATCATTACATAGAGTCTGAAATGCTTTACAGCATAATCACCTACTGGCTACAGCAGCCCTTACACACCCAAATCATCATATGCCACCCAGAAATCCTGCTCCCACACCCCCTGTGACATATTTCTGCTGACATGAGCAGCAGTAAAATAGTTAAGATGTGCCAGGGGAAATTGAGATGGGATGTGAGGAAGAATTTCTTTGCTGAAAGGGTTCTGAGGCATTGGAAGGGGTTGCCCAGGGCAGTGGTGGAGTCCCCATCCCTGGAGGGATGGAAGATGAAGACAGACAGTTCACACTTCTCTCATACACACCAGCGTGGGAAAAAAGCGTGAGCTGCACTTGAGGCAGATTTCCTCCTCTCACCTAGAGCGCTTCTGCAGTGAAGGCCACTTCAGAACATGACAGCAGCGTGTCTGACACAGAGGATGCTCTTCTCTCCTTGGCCAGCCTGCCATTTCCTGGCATAAAGCTCAAACATTCCTTTTCTAAAGCTCATTTCAACTCACTGAGCACATCAAGGAGCTCCCCAAACACACACTGCAAGATTGTGAAGACCACAAGGTCACTAAAGATAGATGAAATGTCTCTGGGTAAAGGAGGAGAGCGGAGACTGGAGCTCTCCTAACACAGGAAAACTCCCCACAGGTTAAAGGTGCTCTCAGCTGAAGGATGGAAATCCTGTAGCTTCATGGAGCCTCAAAAACTGGACCTAGCACTGCAGAAAGGGATAATCCTACCTGTGACAGCAGGGAGGTGTGTCACACCACTGTCCCTGGCAGATTTCCTAGCACTGGTGTCACAGAAAGAGTCAAAACACTAGAGGTGACACAGTCACCCCTCAGCAGTTCCCCAGCACCCTCACAAGGAAATGCCTCCCATCCCCTGCAGAGCCTGGCTGGCAGCAAAGGCAGGATGGAGTTCAACTCCCTCCCGCAGGCGCAGCAGCCTGGCCCTCACTCCAGGTGACACACAAAGGCGCATACTCACTTCCCGTGGGCTCGGGCTTGATGGGCTCGAAGGAGGTAGAGGAGCTGGGCAGGAGGGAGCTGCTGTCCAGTGAGGCAGAGGACTGCAGCGCCTGCGTGTCCAACCCCGCCGCCTGGCCGGCCGCGCTGCCCAGGGGATCGAAGCCACCGCTGCTCCGGGACTCTGCCACCGAGACACCACCTGCTGGAAAGAGCCACGGGCACACAGGGGAAGTCATCTCCCACCAGCCCCCGAGCAAGCAGCTGCAGCACGGACTGAACCCTCCCTGGCAGCGCTGCCCAAGCACGGGCAGCTCCGGAGGAAGGTGGCTTCTTGCTTTCAGCCAGCAGAAACTGCCAGGTCCTGCTGCAGCCCCACGGGAGGGCAGTGCTGGTGGTGCCAGGCTGCACACAAGCCAAGAACATCAGCCCACAGCAATGAACACACACCAGGTAGTAAGCTACACCAGGAGAAGTGTGGCCAGCACACTGAGGGAAGTTACTATGCTCCTGCTTGGGGCTGCACTTGGAATACTGTGTCCAGCTTTGGCTATACTCCACTTCAAGAAAGATGTGGAGAAGATCCAGCTGAGGGCTACCAAGATGGCCAGGGGTCTAGGGCACATGGCCTACAAGGAGGGGTGGAGGGAGCTGGGCTTGTTCAGTCAGGCAAAGGGAAGCCTAAGGGCAAGCTAAGAGCAGCTTGCAGCTACCTGAAAGGCAGTTAGAAAAATTAACAACTTCTCAGTGGTGCCAAACCATGTAACGTGCACAACAGGCAGGAGATGCAGCTCAAAGGATCCAGGCATCAGGAAAGAATTCACCAAGAGGGTGCTGCAGCCCTGGAAGAGCTCACCATGGAAGCTGGAGATCTCCACTGCTGGAGGCTTCCAAAATTGGGCTGGACAAAGCCACAACCAACCTAATTTAGTATTTTTGTCAGTCTTTTTTCAAACTGAAAGCTGAACTCAAGACTCAAAAAAACCCTTTTACAGACTCCTGCTAACCCATGAACCTGTGTGACCAGTCCCTCCCCCACCACTGCTCCTACAGGCTGGCACCACCTCCTCAAGCCAAGCTTGTTGATGGAGAGAAGACAATCCTGCTAACCAAGACACAGACAAGGCTGCAGCCAAGGCAGAGGCGTCCCCTTCGCCAGGAGCTGACAGTGCTGCATGACCAGCAGTGCCAGCCTCAGCCAGTCCAAGGAGCAGTCTCTCCTGTCAGCCACCATCCCATTTCTGCCTCCCACAGCCTCCCTCTCACCTGTGCTGGGGGCTTTCTGCGCAGCAGGGCTGTGGTCCTGAGTGCTGCTGGGTGTTGGAGTTGAGGGCTGGGTGCTGCTGGGAACAGACGCCTCCTGGAAGTGGGTGAGCGGTGGCATCTGTGGTTTTGAGGGTGCAACTGCCTGGCACTGAATGAGGTCTTCAGGGGGAGGGACAGGTAGTACGACAGGAGGAGAGCTCCAAGCATCTTTGTTTACTAAGAGAACATCAATGGGACCACTTGTGCTCTTCAGATGGATCTGGTATTTCTTCTGCCCATTTAGGCCCTGAGAAAAGTCAAAAGCAAAACACAACCACACATTAATGAACCTTTTCCCACAGAACAGGAAGTTCTCAGAGACAAGAGAATTCAGAGTGGTTCCACACACAACCCCCTGACTCCCAGGACTACCCTCTACCCTGGTGCTTCTGCAGCTACTCAGGTACTTCCAAACAACAGAGATTCCTGGCATATATAATATATATATATTTAATAGCTGTATAGTTATATATATATATTTAATATCTATATTTAATATCTGGAGACTTCCTTGGGTTGCCAGTTCCTCCAACTCCACCTAACCCCTGACTGCCAACTCCCAGCCTGGTCAATCCAGTAACACCCCCACCCCAACACGCACCCCCACACCCCCCTTGCACTCTGCCCACCCATTTCTCACTCACCTCAGGGATGGGAACCTCCAAACGTGTGCCTGATTGGGCTCGAATTGCCAGGAGGGTGTCTCCTGTGAAGACAGACTGGTCACAAACTGTTCTGATGATGATGAAGCACAGACAAGGAGCCCCTCCTCAAAGCCCCCTGTCTCCCACGCTCCCTTCCATGGCAGATTGTGGTTTACAGCCACCTGAGCCCTGGGCCAGGCTGCCCAGAGAGGGTGTGGAGTCTCCATCTCTGGAGATGTTCAAACCCACCTGGACACTTTCCTGTGCAACCTGGTGTAGGGAACCTGCTCTTCCAGGGGGGTTGGGCTGGATGATCTCCTGAGGTCCCTTCCAACCCCACCAGTCTGTGACTCTGTGAGCTGCTAACATATCTGTGCCAGCTGCCCAGGGCACGAGGAACCTGCAAAGTTTCTGCCAAAGCAACCCGAAAGCTTTTTAGCAGCATCCTTAACAGGACCAACCTTGCTTTCTAATCCTCAGAAGAGCTGGCTTAAATTCACCCTTAAGAACATCTGACTCCTAAAGGAAGGATCCTTCACTCTGTTGTCACAAGCTTTTAGGTTTAAATTGTAAATAAACACACAACTCAAAGGGCTGTGCTGCCAGCAGAGGTGGTGTCTAACTCGGCTGAGGAGCCAGGCTGACAGCACAGCAGCCTCGTGTCGGAGCACCAGCACCCAAAACCAACACTCCCCAGTCCAGGGGGACTGGGATCCAGGCTGACAGCACTTTTCTCCTTCAGACCTGCACCCCTAATAACACAACAGTCACAGGCAAGCAGCTTCCAGCCCACATCTGGGCTCACACTTCACAAGAGAAATACCAGTGCTGTGAGCATTCAGACGTACTCAGACCGAGCAGCTTGCAGCTTTCACTTTGAATGCTGAAGCTTTGGGGTGGTTGGTATTCACACTTCCCTGGTGTTCTGCATTAAACTTCACTTAATAATCAACACAGAGAATATCCAGAGCTACCAGAGAGAGTGGACAGCAGAACAGCACGTGCTTTGATTCCAGGCAATCGAGGGATGGATTAAAAACACCACAGGATTTGCCAATAAGATGGGATTCCTTAATAAATCTGCACTTAAGAAACATATTGTTAAGAGGCATTAAAAACCCATAGTAAAGCTCAAAGACACAAGCTCAAGCTTTAAGACCTCTAAGTTCCAACAGTCCAGGCGCTGTGTTTCCACCTCCCTCGACAGCCACATCCCAAACACTTTTACAAGCCAGTGAACAGCGTTTCCACTTCCTCCTCAATTCTGCAGCATGCATCACAGCAGCAGGTGGGAAAATTGTGTTTCCCAGTCACTAAAAACTAACATAGCCTCACCTTTTTTTTTTTTTAATTAATCTAAATAATTAATCCATATTTGACAAGAGTCTGAGTGTGGAAATCTTCAAGCTCTAACTCCCTTTGAGAAAGCAAGTTCAATAGCAGTCAATCAGAGAAAAAAAAACAACAAAACAAACCCAAAAACAAAAACCAGGAGCTGAAACTGAGCCTGCACCACAGTTTAAAAACACAAGAAGTCAAACAAAGAACCTTGAAAGGCCCAGACACTTCAGAAAGGGAAAAAAATATATATATATACATATAAGGCATATTCATACAACCAAACTGGCCACATTAACACACATTAATGGCAAATTATGGATCAAGCCCTGCTTTGGGAGGAATTCAGATTTGCCCTCAGTAAGATCTGATTGTCTCTGCACACTCTGACCTCAGATGCAAAGCGACTGACAAAACCCAGGTGCAATAAAATGCAAAACACTCAACCCACCAAGCAAGCAGCTGTCTGCTGGCCTCCACTGAACCCTTCCAGACTGCTCTGAGTGATCTGACCCCCAGCACTGTCAAACTGAAAGCACAAATCCCTGCCCCCAGAGAGGCGCGGGCTGAGATGAGCCAGCAAAGCAAAGCGTGAGCAGCAGGAACCCGAGCTGCATAAAACCTGGTGACCAAGGAAAGCACCCAAAGGGGAAGGTGAAAACTAGAAGAGCCCTTGAAGAGATGAGGAGAGTCAGAGGAGGGTGAGATCAGGTGTGGCTGGGGGAGGCCAGGACAAGTGGCTCCAAGCTCTGCTGCAAGCAGGCAGATGTGGGCTGTCCAGGGTCAGGAGATGCCAAAGCAGAAAGGAGCTGGGACTCGGTGCCGCTGCAGCTGAGGAGCAGTTCAGGCACTGCAGGCTGTCAGTGGACATCAGGGATTTGGGGGGGTTTAATTTTTCTTTTCTTGGTCCTACAGCTGCCATTAAAAGTGGCACTACAGAAGAAACAGAGAACCCAGTGGGTTTCCTTCACTTTGCCCCCCAGAGACAGAACCCGTGGCTCTTCACACAGGTGCCTCACAGCTTTGGAAGGCAGCACACGAGGGAGCAAGGTCACAGCATCCCAGAACTGCCTGGATTGGAAAAGCCCTTTAAGCTCATTGAGTCCAACCATGAACCCAACACTGACCAGTCCCCACTGACCCATGTCCCTCAGCACTGTGTCTACACGACTCTTCAATCCCTCCAGGGATGGGGACTCCACCACTGCCCTGGGCAACCCCTTCCAATGCCTCAGAACCCTTTCAGCAAAGAAACTCTTCCTCACATCCCATCTCAACTGCCCTGGGCACCACTGGAGCCCATTTCCTCTTGTCCTGTCCCTTGGTCCTTGGTTGAACAGACCCACCCCCACCTCTCTGCACCCTCCTTGCAGGAACTTGGACAGAGCCAGAAGGTCTCCCCTCAGCCTCCTTTTCTCCAGGCTCAGCACCCCCAGTTCCCTCAGCCGGGAACTCAGCACACTTGTGCTCCAGACCCTTCCCCAGCTCCGTTCCCTTCTCTGGACACGCTCCAGCACCTCCAGGTCCTTCTTGAAGTGAGGGGCCCAGCACTGAACCCAGCACTCGAGCTGCGGCCTCACCAGTGCCCAGTGCAGGGAGAAGAGAACTTCCCTGCTCCTACTGGCCACACTGGTGCTGATCCAGGCCAGGATGCCCTTGGCCTTCTTGGCCACCTGGTCACTCTGCTGACTCATGTTCAGCCACTGTCAACCAACACCGCCAGGTCCCTCTGGGCGAGCAGCTCTCCAGTGGTGCATTCTCCTCTTCACTACCTCCCTCCTGCACTCACTACACCCCTCTTGGTACAGGGCACGATGCAGCTGAGGGACTTTTTGCACAATTTTCCTGCTTACATTCAGATTTCCACCATGCAATCAAATTTGCTTCCTAGCCATTGCCTACCCGAGCCCTCAAAAGCTTCCAACATCACACACATACACCCACACAGTGACACCCAGCAACAAGACCTCCTTGGGAACAGCAGCTCTGCTCTTGAAACACAAATAAAAGAAGCTGCCTGCACTGCCTGCCCCCTGTGACAGTGACAAGAAAGCTCCAGCCCAGGGCTGCACCAATCCACACAAACCCAGGATGGCATCAGAGCTCACGCTACGTTTCACTTGATGTTGCTGGGCAGCCCATGGTCCACTGCCTCCTCTTGCCTGGAGAAAGGAGAGCAGATGGGACAGACTGATAGGACTAGGGCCACAAAATTGGTGAAGCTGTATGAGGAGAGGCTGAAGTCACTTGGTTTGTTCAGCCTGGAGAAGAGGAGACTGAGAGGAGATCTCCTGGCGGTCTGGAACTTCCTCCCCAGGGGAAGAGCAGGGGCAGGCGCTGAGCTCTTCTCTCTGGCCACCAACACCAGGAGCAGAGGCCATGGCAGGAAGATGTGGCAGGGGAGGGGGAGGTTGGCCATGAGGAAAAGGTTCCTGAGGCAGAGGGTGGTGGAGCACTGGCACAGGCTCCCCAGGGAGGTGCTGATGGCACCAAGCCTGACAAGATTCCAGCAGCATTTGGCCAAGGCCCTCAGGGACATGGTGTGAATGTTGGGATTGTCCTGTGCAGGGACAGGAGTTGGACTCCATCATCCTGGTGGGTCCCTCCAAACTCACCACATTCTGTGGTTCTATGATTCTATAACTGCAGTGGAGCACTGCTTCCTCACCTGTGAAGCACTTGCAGATATCTTCATGTGTCACATACGCTAATGTTTCCAGGGTTAAGGAGAAAGGCTGCAGCTTCCTGTGAAGACAGAGAACTCAGAGGGCACCTGGCCTTTCCTTCCTGAGCACAAGAGATGCCACTGCCAGAAGGGTCTCCATGCCACACTCTGAAGTGGTCTGCAGGTGATGTCTGCAAGCTACACACTCATCAGAGCTGCCAGCCAAGCCACCAGAGCAGCTCTGTGCTTGAGAAAGTGGCAACTGCAGCTCAGAGAGAAGCACTTTTCTCACCATGGGAAACATTATGGTGTTTTTTCACCTCAAAAGGCGAGATGAGAAGCCACACACTGCAGAGAAAGCGGGTTCCCAGGCTGGACAGTGTTACCCCCATTCCCAAGGCAGGCACTGCCTCTTGACCCTTCCAGCGGCAGGAGGTCACCACCACCCTTCTGCCCTCAGCCAGGCAGCACCAACCCAGCCCTCAGGTCTCTGCTTCCCAGCCCAGCAGCGAACACAGAGTCAGTAATGACTTCACACAAAGGATATCGACTGTTCTGCACGTCTTCTGTGACGTTTTTGATGCTCTGCTGAACCCACATCTTCTGCTGCTCCAGCTCCTGCTCCCGCTGCTCCAGGTCCTCTATGTCTGCCTTCAGCTCGATAAGTTTGTGAGCTATTTCACGTGTGTTGCAGCCAGGACCCACCCCTCTGGGCAAAGTACAAAGGAGAGTGACACCCATCAGCCTCTGCAGGCACCCAGACCAGCCTCAACCCCTTGGAGATGTTGTCACCTCCCTTACTGCCATCTCTGTCACACCTCAAGGCCAGGTCTGGGAAGCCTCATCTGTACCTGCTCTACATCCCCACCTTCCAGCACAACAATATTTGGAACCTTGTTCTGAGCAGGGTCTTTTAACCCCAGTGTCACTTAAACCTGGACTAGAAGGGACCTGTGGAAAGATTTAGAGCTGCTCTGTCACTCACTTCCACTGGATACTGTTCTTGGACTTCTTCTCGATCAGCCCGATGCCTTCCAGGACATTCGTGATATCGTAGATGCGTCGCTTCTGTCGCACGGCCAAGGTATCCGCAGCCTGCAAAAGGGTTTGACACTTAACTCCAAGCTCTCAGGCGTGTTCTGCTGCTTCCCTCCTGTCAGATTAATTCCTGGCCAACCACTCTGCTGGCCATCTCATACCTCTCTGAAACCAGCGCCTCAGATTACAAAGCCATGTTCTCAGTGTCATTACAACCACGAGAAGAAGCCACTGCATCTTCGTTCCTCTTCATACCCAGCACCCTCCCCACTAAGCACAAACCAAATTCCAGCCAACCCACCCGTGGTGGGTCCAAAAATCACCATTCCTCAGCAGCAAAGCAGCACTAGGAGATGCTGGTCTTGATCCCATTCCAAGAGAACATCCCCTTCTGCTTAAACAACGTGACATGGAACGATAGTTACATATCAGCTGGGCCAGGTCAAGTTTGTCGTGAGAGACAAACATTAGCTGAGCTAAAACAGATAACGGGAATGTTGAGGTGCTGAATCTTTGCAATAGGGTAGATAAGGCAGCAGTGTCAGAATAAACCATTCCTGTGGAGCCAGAAGTGCTGTGAACAGGCCAGGAGATGAACTAAGCGTGTGCAAAAGATAAGTTCAGCTAAAGGCCACGGTGAGAAAAGTTTCAACGATCACCAGAGGACCCCCGAAGACCACCAAGAAGACGCCAGGGCACATGCAAAAAGGACATTTACACATATTAATGGAGTCTTGGAAATGTAATTAATGTGTTAATAAGTTATTGGAAAGGAAATTTATGTATGTTTTGATAGTATAAAGTTATTGTAGAGAGACGAGTGGGTGTGCAGGATAGGTGGAGCGATCCCCCGTGCATCTGGTGCTGCAGTAAAGATTGGGGTACAGCGGGGTTGAGAAGTTCATTCCTGATTTCAGTGACATTCAGGAGCCTAAAAATTCAGTGCTCCTTCAGGGTAAAAGAGACGGGGATGGGAAGAGGAATGCAGAGATCTCGAGATGGGGATGGGAAGAGGAACGCAGAGATCTCGAGACGGGGATGGGAAGAGGAACGCAGAGATCTCCAGATGGGGATGGGAAGAGGAATGAATGCAGGGAGCTCTCTGTGCACCTGACAACAGTTCAGCGAAGTCAGTGTTCAAAAGGTCTTTCCTAAATCTGATCTGATGCCGCTTGATAGAGAATTGACACTTTTCCAAGAGGCAGATTCCTCCATTTGAAAGACACGACACTGGGAGGGGAGTAAGCAGGGCTGTGGGGCAGAGCTCCCGAGCAGCCCGGGCCTCCCCTGTCTTGCTCACACGGCTCTCCTCCCCTCGGGCGCTGGCACGCGCTGGACAGCACCGACGCACCCGTGTCCACACCGTACGGCAACGCAACGCCAGCAAGAGCGACCGTGCGCTGCAGCAGCGTGCCGACAGCGCCAGGGCAGGTGCACAGGGGAGGTCAGCACGGGAATGGCGCTCCCTCTCACCCACCAGTAACTGGCCAGGGCTTCGGAGACCCTACACTGCACTACCGACCAAATCCTGCTAACAAATATGAACCCACTTAATGGGCATTTTAAGCAAGAAATATTGCCTGAATCCAAAAGAGATGACCCAGAAGAGGACAGAAGCCTCCAGCCAGAAGACTCCTCCAGCCCCTGCATCTTCAGACCCTTCTGGCACTTGTCTGCTGCCAGTGATGGGTCAGGGCACCCCGGCACAGACACCCACCGAGGTGTTTGTATGAACCACAGCAACGGAGCTTCACCTACGGGAACGGCCGAGGTCCCAGCCTCATACACACCACCAAGGCAGCTACTTCTTCTGGGTGAAAATCTTCCAAATGCAGAAGCAAAGCTCGTTCCTGGGACACTTCTCCAGAGCCTAAAGGCATCAGGGACAAGCTTTGGCAGGGCTCCCTCTGACCACACTCCCTATGCCAGAGGGGCCGGGTGCGGCGGGGAGAAACCGGCTCTCGGGTTCTGGGGGGCTCGGAGGTTTTATGGGCCGGGTCACCACGGTGCCGGTACCCAAGCAGCACCTTGGTGCGGGGTGAGGACAGGACGGCCAACCGAGGCTCCCACCGAAGCACACGAACGCCTGCAAGGGCCGCGATCCCCTCCGCGCTGGGGACAGCGGAGCAGGCGGGACGGGGCGAACGGCTCGGGGGGAAGCGGCGGGAGGGAGCAGCGGAGGCAGAGCCCCCTCCGCACCCCCGGGGACCCGGCTGCCTCCCCGCTCCCCCCATCAAAACCCGCTTCACCCCGCTCGGGCCGAGCCTGCAGGAGCCGCGCACCAGCTTGAGGTCCAGCACGCCGTCCTTGGCCTCCTGCAGCAGCGACACGAACTTGGTGGTCAGCAGCCCCAGGCTCTTCTCGTGCCGGCTGGGCGCCCCCGCAGCCCCGCTCCCACCCCCGGGGGGCTGCGGCCCGCACTCCGCCATCTGCCCGCTGCCGCCGCCGGCTCCGGCCCCGCCGCGCTTCCGCTTCCGGGCTGCGGGGAACGGCGGGAGCTTCCGGGGCGGGCGGGAGGCGGTGGAGCCCGTGGCCCAGTCCCGCCGGGCTCGGTGTCCCCAGATGCGGGTGTCTTTCAGGCCGCCCCGGGGGGTTGTCCCGGGTCACCCGGGCTGTGCCCACCCACCCCCGCCACGGTGCGGGGATCGGTCACCCCCGTGGCTGCCCATCCCGCCCGTCACACCGGGCTGCTCGGAACCGCCCCGGCTCGGCGGCTCGTGGCGGGGGGACACGGCTCCAGGGCCGGCCCCAGCCGGGAACGGGCCGTTCCCCCTTTCCCGCGCTCTCGCCCTCAGGTCGGGCCGTGGCGAGCGGACTCTTTCCCGGTGGCTCCGTTCTCAGCTGGGCTCCCGTTACCGTCAGGGGCACCCCGGGCACCGGCTGTGTCCCCTCCACCCCCGAACCAGGCGAGCGGGGCCGGGGCTCGCACAGGGGCTGGGTCCCCCCAGGGCGGGGGAGTCACGCAGGGCGCCATGTCCACACACCCCCCGGGACCCCCGGTTCCCCCGGACCCCCTCTGCTTCCCCGTTCCTAAACCTGATGAATGAAGGTCAATAAAAGCAAGTGTGGGGGTCCACACGGGGGAGGAACAGCCCCCAGCAGCGGGACAGGCTGGGGGGGACCTGCTGGAAAGCAGCTCTGCAGAGAAGGACCCGGGAGTGCTGGTGGGTGACCAGTTGACCATGAGCCAGCAATGGGCTCTTGTGGCCAAGAAGGCCAGTGGTCTGGGGGGCATAGAGAGTGTGACCAGCAGGTCGAGGGAGGTTGTCCCCCTCTACTCTGCTCTGGTGAGGCCACATCCAGTTCTCGGCTCCCCAGTTCCAGAGGGACGGGGATCTTCTGGAGAGAGTCCAGTGGAGGCCACAGAGATGATGAGGGACTGGAGCATCTCCTGTGTGAGGAGAGGCTGAGAGAGCTGGGACTGTTCAGCCTGGAGAAGAGCAGCCTGAGAGGGGATCTGATTAGTGTTTAAAAATATCTGAAGGGCAGGTTTCAAGAGGTTGGGGACAGACTCTTCTCAGTGGTGGCCAGAGATAGGACAAAGGGCAACGGGTACAAACTGGAACACAGGAGGTTCCACTTGAACATGAGGAAAAACTTCTTTCCTGTGAGGGTGCTGGAGTGCTGGGACAGGCTGCCCAGAGAGGGTGTGGAGTCTCCATCTCTGGAGATGTTCAAACCCACCTGGACACTTTCCTGTGCAACCTGGTGTAGGGAACCTGCTTTGGCAGGGGGGTTGGGCTGGATGATCTCCTGAGGTCCCTTCCAACCCCACCACTCTGGGATTATTCTGGGATTCTGTGCACCCCCCGTCCCCTCTGCCCGCCCCCCGTGCCCCCCCCTCCCCACCCCCCGGTTCCGGAGGCCCCGAGCGCGGCGGCGGGAGCACACCGAGCCCTGCGGGACGCGGCTGCCGCTCCGCCAAAGGAAACGGCCGCGGGTTTCCTCCGCGCAGCGCAGCGCAGCGCAGCCCAGCCCAGCCCAGCCCGGGGACCATGGGCACGGCTGCGGAGGAGGAGCGCGCTGCCAGCCCCAGAGGTAACGGGGACGGGCCGGGGGAGGGACGGTGCCGGTTGCGGCACGTTTTGGGGGCTCCCCCCACTCCCCTACCCAGCCCCCCGACCGTTCCCCCACGCCGTTCCGTGTGCTCTCGGCAGGCTGAAGCCCCGGTGGGAACGGCACCGGGGACACGGCACTGGGGACAGCCGGTGAGCCCCGGACTGCCCCCGGTCCCCGAGGGGAGCTGGCAGCGGGTGACATCCCCGCGGGGCTGCGGAGCTGCTGGGGATGGAGCCGGGGCAGGAGGAGAGCAGGCGCTGGGGATGGGGCTGGCGTGTGATGAATGTGCTGGTTCTCAGCCCCCCCACTCTGTCCTGAAGGTCTTTGGCACGGCCAAGGGGGACACCGGGACCCCCCACCCCCAGCTGCGTGGGTGCCTTTGGGAGACCAGGAGCCTCCTGTCCTCACCTCAGCCTGGCTCTCCATCATGGGAGAGCTGCCATCGCTCCATCCTTCCCGCTGACTCACTGCCCGAGGGCTTCCCAGGGGCCACCAGACCCCCCCTCAGCCAACCCAGCCTTGGGGACAGTCCGAGCTGGCAGGCTGGGTGACAGCTCCTCAGGGCAGCCTTCTCGCTGCCACAGCCACTGCGATGACCCCAGTCCATGCTGGTGACATCTGGGGTGGGGGGTGGTCCTCATAGAAGGACCTGCTTGCTGTCCAGCTTCCCACATCTGGGTGGGCTTGGACATCCGCCGGTGCTTGGACATCCGCTGGCGACCAGCTTCCTGCCTCAGGGCCACAAAGAGTCTTCCCTGTGCTCCTTAACCCTGGCTTTGTCCCCAGACGAGGAGTGGCCGGAAGCGGAGAAGGCCGAGAAGCTGGCGAGGGGAGCTGCTCTGAAATGGGCTTCAGGGGTGTTTTACCGTCCCGAGAAACTAGAGGGGCTCGGGCAGTACCGGAGCCGAGAGACACAGAGGAACAGCTCCATCCAGTCCCGGCTGAAGGTGGGTCTTTGCCACAGCCCACCCCATGGGCACCCACAGCCTCAGCACCTCCCTGAGCAGGGATCCCAGCCAGGGTCCCCTCTTCTGTCTTGAATCATCTGTTTTCCCCCCATTTCTGGCAAAATCTTGTCCTTTGGCTGGTACTTGGTGGGAGAAATGCAATTGTTTGGGGGAAAAGGTCTGGTCAACTCCTTCACCACACCCTGCCCTACCCCTGGGCAGGGGCTGAAGTGTGAAAATGAGTCTCCCGTGTCTCTGACCATCCTTCAAAACAAAACCCAACACCAAGGGTGTTCAGGACTCAGCACTTCCCAGCACTGCCCAGCGCCAGCCCAGCGCCAAAGGTTCCTCTTCCCCATGGCTGGGAGGAGGCAAAGAGCTCCCAGTTGTCCCTGACTGCAGATCCCCACAGGAGAAACACCATCTCGACACACATCCATAAGGGCAGTCCCCAGTCCCTGTGCAGACCTCCCTACTCAAGGCAACCCTTTAGTCAAAACCTAATGATTTTTGAACGATTAACCCCAGGATCCAATCAGTCTAAGCAGCCCAACCTTCTCCTGATTATTCTGGAGGTGGTTTCTCCTACCTTGAACATGGGTGAATTGTCCAGGAGGCAACTTAAGTGATGTGGCCTCAGAGAAAATAACTTCTGGTGATGCTGGGTAAAAGTGCTTCTTGGCACCAGGAGGTGGGAGAGTGCGTGCAAGAGAGTCCTGGCAAGGCTGGGGCAAACGGTGCGTGAGTCCTCCAGCCTTGGAGAGCTTCTCCACCACCCCTCCATCCTCTTCTGCTTCCCAGTCAACTGTCCAGTCCTACCTGGAGGGGGTCAGCACAGGGCTGGAGCAGCTGCGGTCGGCAGCCCAGGAGGTGCAGAGCGTGTGCCAGGACCTGGGGGCTGCGCGGTGGGCCCTGCTCGACAGCGCGGACGGGTTCCAGGGCCTCCAGCAGATGCGGGCGCTGATGGCGGAGCACGAGCAGCTGGCCTCGGTGGTCCAGGTGCTGCCCCAGCTCTTCTCGGGTAAGGCACGGGCCCCGTCCTCGTGGCTTTGTGCTGGAAGGCACTGGGGAGAGCTCCGGTCCAACCCCAGGCTCCGCGCGTGGCTGGCGGGGTTTGGAGAGTCCCCGTGGATGGACGTGCCACTGTGTCCCCAGGGCCTGATCCAGGCCAGCGTTCCCCAGATCTCGGCCCCTTCCCCTCATTCCTCCCCGCTAACCTGTGCCCGTGACCCCAGTGCCAACCTCCTTCGCCCCCCACGCTCAGTCCTGGCCTCTCTCCTCCCTCTCCCGCAGTCCACGAGGTTTTTTCCCACACCCTGCAGCTGCTCCATGGGCAGCACCTCCTGGAGGCCCACGCGGAGCTCATGATGATGGAGCACCTCCGGGATGACATCCTCTCCCAGCTGCACCTCCGTGGGCTCTCCAGTGCCCAGGCAACTGTGCTGTCCTACTTCGGTGGCCTGCAGGAGCTCAACGAGAGCCTGGCCAAGCAGCTGTGGGACATTGTGGGCAGCAGCTTGCGGCTGGTGCGCGAAGACCCGGTTGTCTTTGTCACTGCTGTAAGGATCATCGAGCGGGAGGAGAAAATAGATGATACTCTGCTCCTGGAGGCCACCTTCCTGCCCCCTGGCCGCCCAAAGGGCTGGAGGCAGAAGTTTTACCACGTTCTCCAGGAGACCATCACAGGAGCCCACTTTGATGGCACCCGCATGGGCGCTGCGGGGCCGGGGCTGGCCAGGCACCTGGCAGCGCTGCAGAAGGACATCGTCTCTGAGCTGCGTGTGGTGAAGGACTTGATGGTCCAGTGCGTCCCAGTTCACTACAACATCCTCAGTGTCTGCACTGCCACCTACCACCAGGCTCTCACCAGCCACCTCCAGGACATCCTCCAAGAGGACCTGGACAAACAGGCGCTCTTCCTCCTCCTTCAGTGGGCGCTTTGTACCTACCACAGGTCAGCACCAGCCAAGCCGGGGAGGTCGTGGAGAGCCAAGCTGTCCACCAGCACATGGGCAGGTTGGGAGGGTGGCAGAGAGAGAGGTAGGAACTGCTGGAAAACACAGGTCTTCTCAGCCCTGTCCCACCTCTGCCCTCCAGCCCAGAGATGATGGGTCACCCTGACCTTCTCCCAGAAGTAGACGTTTCTGCTCTGGGTCCCTTGATGTCCCCTGAGCTCCTGGATCAGACTGAGAGGAAATACGTGGTGAAAGTCAAGGTGAGTGAGCAGGACAGCGCACGGGCAATGGGAATGGGGACCCAGCGACCACCCCTGAGCCAGCACCTGCTCTGACAGCAGCAGGTGACCATGAGCCAACAGGAAGATGCCCAGGACTCGCTGCTGTCCTGTGTGCTGGCTCTCAAGGGATTTGGTACCTGACTTCTTGGTGGGCATCCATGCCCCAGGCTAGTGTGCTCGAGTGGATGCAGAGGACTCTGGAGGTGGAGTTCAAGGAATGGTTCAGGGAAGAGGAACCTGAGATGGACCATCAAGGCTTCTTCCAGTCAGCCCTGCCTGTCATTGTCATGCAGGTGGGTCCCCAAAACCAGGGGTGCAGCTGGGGCACAGCCATGCTGAGAGCCCCCAAAAATGGGGCTGCAGCCTGCGGCGTCCCACTGACTCACCTTCACTCTCCTCTCCGTGTGCAGATGCTGAATGAGAATATCCAGGTAGCCTCCTTGATCACCGACTCTCTGCAGCAGAAGGTCTACAACATGGCCTTGGAGGAGCTTGAGGCATTTCTGGGCCGGTGAGTGGAGCCTCTCACCCCCCTGCCCATCCTCAGACCCTGGGTCTCATGGCCAAGAACCCTAGGCTGATGGTGGAGATCTGCCATGGAGCACCCAGCGCTCAGCCAGGTCACAGAAGGCTTGGCAGCCTGTCTACCTGTGGGGCTCAGGTTGTGGGGGCCATCAGCTCCCCAAGTGCTTCTTTGCCAGCACCAAGCCCTGCTCTACCAAGGGGTTCAGAATGGGTCTTGCTGTCCCACCCCACCCAACAACCTATCACTCTCTAACCTGGTGGCAGGAGCTGGAAAGAGCCAAGAGAGCTGGGAGGGTTGTGGGAGGTCCCCATGCCCCCAGGAGCATCCCAGCTCCAGGGCCTTGCCCACCCACCACGGCTGGCTCGCTGTGTTGCAGTCTGCGGGAAGCCCTGGTGCAGTGCGGGAAGGAGCACCAGAAGGACCGGGCCACACCCAGGCACTACATCTCCTACCTGCTGGCCATGCTCAACAACAACCTGGCGCTCAGGTAACGTGCACCAGCACCTTGTAGCTCCTGTTGCAACCTCATTGCCCACGAGGAAGCCACAGATTGCCCACAAATGTCCCCACTGTGCTTCCCAAGCTACTTGTCCCCTCCCTTCCTCTTTCCCAGCTCCTCTGTCTCCTCCCTGCACCCCGACACTGCCTGCAGAGAGGTCCCCACGTCCCTCCTGGCTGCTCTAGACAGGATGCAGAAGAAAGCCTGCCAGCTGCTGCTGGAGGAGCTGCTCCTGGACCTGCAGGTATGTTTGTCCACAGCCCCCGAGGCTGGTAGGGCTGCAACAAACCCGGCCTCACCAGGAACAGCCCTACTGCTACACCCCAGGCGTGGGTTCAGTCCTGCCCAGGATCCCCACTACTGTCAGAGAACCCCAGGCTGGGCTAGGTGGGAAGGGACCTTAAAGCTCATCCAGTCCCAACCCCCCTGCCAGCAGCAGGGACACCTTCCACTAGACCAGGTTGCTCAAAGCCTCATCCAACCTGGCCCAGAACACTTCCAGGGAGGAGCAGCCACAGCTTCTCTGGGCAACCTGGGCCAGGGTCTCACCACCCTCACATCTCATCTCCATCTCCTCTTGCCCAGTTTATAACCGTTGCCCTGCAGAGATCTCCACCAGCCTGGCTCCCACACCCTGATAACCCCCCCACAGCTCAGGCGATGTCAGCCCCAGCCAGCACCCCCCCTGTCACTGGGCCAGGTGCCCTGTGGCCCCCAGGCCACTAACGAGCAGAGCCCAGGAGCCCTGCGCTGCCTCCTGCTCCTTTTTGTGGCTGTTCCATGGCAGAAAACCAAGAGGAGAGAGGCCGGGGCCGCGTGCAGGATACGAGCCCGTGTGCGACTGCCCCAGTCGTTTCCTGCCAGCGGAGTCAAATTTAGCTCTCCTGGAGCCTGGGCTGAAAAATCGGGGCTAATTCACGGCATTGCTATTTCGGGCTCCAGGGCCTTGAAAACAAAAGAGCAGCTGAAGGCTGAAGGGCTGGCAGGCAGCGTGGAGCGTGCCGCGGCCCCAGCCACGGGGAGTGCCTGCCGGCAGGCAGGAAGACAGGCAGGGAGGAGGAGGAGGTCAAAGCCCTCGGCCTAAACCATGTTATGACTACACGAGGGAAGTGGAGAGGAGTGGAAATTCGAAATAAAATCACAGCAGGACAGGCCAGAAGCGGGTGTGTGAGGAGCAGCATGCTGGAACGCAGATAAAGCCCCAAAACATGGATCAGGGGGTGCCAGGGAGGGGCAGTCCCAGGGTTTTTCTGTCATTTCCTCATCCAGGCCGCTCTTCTGTTCTCCTGGTGACTTTGGGGTTTGGGGGGTTGGCGAGGCAAAGGGGACGGTGCCGCCAGGCAGCAGCCGGGGGACACTGTGCATCTGGCCCCTGCGCTGTGCCCCTGGCCCATCTGCCCAGCGATGCCGGGCACCGGACACTGCTCCCCTGCCTCTTCCAGCCCCTCTGCCTGCAGCTGCCCTCCCGCAAGTGGCTCTCGGGGTCCCAGCTCGCCAGCAGCATGTGCGAAGTGATTGACAAGTATGCGAAGGACTTCTCCCGGGTCAGGAAGCCTGTCTGCACGGTAGGGTCGCGGCAGGTGTCTGTAGGGTGAGGAGGTTGGGCAGTGGGTGCCGTGCTGGGGGGCAAGATGCCAGGGACGCAATTGCTGCTGGGCTTGCTGCAGAGCCCGTATCCTCTGGAGCAGCCCAGTGGTCACCACCATGCAGAGATGTTCAGAGTTTCATAGAATCATAGAAAGGTTTGGGTTGGAAGGGACCTTAAAGCTCATCCAGTCCCAACCCCCCTGCCAGCAGCAGGGACACCTTCCACTAGACCAGGTTGCTCAAAGCCTCATCCAACCTGGCCGAGAACACTTCCAGGGAGGAGCAGCCACAGCTTCTCTGGGCAACCTGGGACACTGTCTCACCACCCTCACACCAAAGAATTTCTTCCTAATATCTAATCTAACCCTCCCCTCTGCCAGTTTAAGGCCATTTCCCCTTGTTCTGTCATTAACTGCCCTTACAAGAAGTCCCTCCCCAGCTTTCTTGTAGACCCCCTTCAGGTACTGGAAGGGCTCTATAAGATCTCCCAACATTCAGCTACTTTCTCTGTCCCGCTGGCCAAAGGGCTTCCCAGCAGGTTGTCCCTTCGGCTTGGTGGTGTGTCCAGCCCCTTTCCCTGCTGCCTTTCCCTGGGCACCCAGGCAATGCCCAGGGCTAACAGCTCTCCCTTGCCCAGCTCCTGCTGATGGAGAGCGAGCTCCTGGTGACCAGCCAGTACCTGCGGGCACTCATGCAGAAGAAGATGGTTTGCAAGAGCGAGGAGGAGCGGGACCAGCTCTGTGACCGCCTGCTGCGGGACGCCACGCAGCTCCGGGAGCTCTTCTGTGGGCTGGTGAGAGGCGTCTGAGAGTAGAGGGGAGCCGGGGCTGGGCCACGGGAGGGCAGCATCGTACAGTGAGGTCAGTGCAAGGAGCTCACAGCTCACTTCTGTCACCTCCTGCTCCCCTCAGCCCGCAGCTGAGTGGGTCACATACATTGCCAGGGGAGGGGGAGGTTGGCCATGAGGAAAATGTTCTTGAGGCAGAGGGTGGTGGAGCACTGGCACAGGCTCCCCAGGGAGGTGCTGATGGCACCAAGCCTGACAAGATTCCAGCAGCATTTGGCCAAGGCCCTCAGGGACATGGTGTGAATGTTGGGATTGTCCTGTGCAGGGACAGGAGCTGGACTCCACCATCCTGGTGGGTCCCTTCCAGCTTACAACATTCGATGATTCTGTCAGCCCAGCTGTTGCACTTGGGCAGTTGTGAGGCCAAGATGGGAGGAACTGGCTGAACTGGGGACATGTGAGACCATCCACCCTGCCCAGTGCAGGTCGGTGAGGCTGCACAGCCTCATCTTGCCTTGGGACGAGCCAGCCTGGATCGGTGGGACACGCTGAGTGAGGAGACATCAGCTGCAGGTCCCCATGTGGGCACTGAGGACTGGGCTGCAGCTCACCAGCCACCACAGTCTCCTCCTGGTCTCACACGTGGCCGCTCTCCCTCTCAGGGTCTGGACCAGAGCCAGCAGAGCCTGGAGGCTGTCTTTTCCCTGCGGGAGCTGCTCTCCCTCAAAGACCTGTCCCTGCTCAGCCTGGAGGTGCTGGGCTTCATCACCAAGTATCCCGACGTCAGGTGAGATGCTCAGCTCTGCTCTCCTGTGAGACAGGAAAGAGTCAGCCCCGGGGAGCCAGGCTCAGGCTGGACCCCGTGAGGTTGAGCTGCAGAACGGGTGGAAACCTGGGCATTTCCCCCTCCTCCCTGAGGTTTCATCTTCCCATGTGCCAGATTTGAGGGGTTCTGACAAACCAAGAGCAAAGCTGTAAAGGAAGAAGCAGTTCTGTGGCATTTGCCCGGCTGTATTTGGTGGCCAAACAAAGTGTGAGGACTCACAAAACCCCAAACTGGAAATGGCACAATCAGCCAAACCTTGATGTGTCAAAGCCAAATTCACAGGGTCTGGGGGGTTATTTTCAGGCAAGTTTTAAAGTTTGGCTGGTGCAAAGCACCCGCTCTCCCCTGGCCCCAGCTCAGCTTCCCTGGGTCATGGGAGGTTTGTGGGACACAAGCGCCGTGGGGCAGCTGAGCCTGGACTGACCCCTGGCTCTCCCCCCAGCGATGAGCACATCTCCACCCTGCTGGACCTCCGGGGTGACGTCTCCAGGGAGGTGCGGCACATGGTGCTGGAAATGATGGCACAGCACCCCCAGGTCCTGCCTGAGAGCTACCGGCCCATCTTCAGCACCATCCTGGTCCCCGCGCCGGAGCTGCCCTTCTGCCTTCGCAAGGGCAAGTGTGCCTGAGGCTGCACCCCACAGCCCCCTCCCCGCTGCCCCCACGGACCCATGGACCCCACAGGACATCTCCGGGGCTGCGCGTGGGGGGAACGGAGATGGCACGTGGCACCCCCTCCACACAGCCCCTTGCCCTGCGCTGGGGACAGTGGCTACGTGCCATCCTCCCCTGGTCTGGCCTCGCTGAGCAGAGTGTCCCCTGCAAGCGCCAGCCCCAGGAGACCTGAGTCAGGAGAAAATCAGCCTGTAGCGATGTTGCTGACCTGCCGGGGCTGTGACTGATCTGCTCAGGTCTGGCCTGTTGCCTGCAGGAGAAAGAGGAGCCCCAGAGCAAAGGGCAGGAACCTGCACTTGGGGTGAGTCATCGAATCCCAGACTGGCTTAGGTGGGAAGGGACCTTAAAGCTCGTCCAGTCCCAACCCCCCTGCCAGCAGCAGGGACACCTTCCACTAGACCAGGTTGCTCAAAGTCTCATCCAGCCTGGCCGAGAACACTTCCAGGGAGGAGCAGCCACAGCTTCTCTGGCCAACCTGGGCCAGGGTCTCACCACCCTCACACCAAAGAATTTCTTCCTCACCTCTCATCTCCATCTCCCCTCTTCCAGTTTCAAGCCATCACCCCTTGTTGTGTCACTCCCTGCCCTTGGCCAAAGTCCCTCCCCAGCCTTCCTGGAGCCCCTTCAGGTACTGGAAGGCCATTAGAAGGTCTCCCTGGAGCCTTCTCCATCCACATTCACATCTCCATGGGCTGCAGAGATACTTGGCTTTCCCTGAGTATCCAGACAGTCCTCTGACCAGCATGCCCTGGCCATGGAGCCTGTTGCAGCCTGGAGCCAAGGCAGACTGGAGCTCTGCTGCACCCAGGCTTGCAGGAGGATTTTAGCCATGGGAGCTCTTCCTCTGGTTTGGCTCAGCCCAGAGGTCTGGTGTTGCTGCTCCACCAGCCTGGGCCCTGCATGGGCTCATGGACGCAGAGGAGAAGAGCACAGGGTGGCCTCACCACCCTGGGTAGTGCCACCAGCCCTGTCCCTGCCGGTGTGAAGGGACAGCTCTGAGTTCCTGCTGACCTGCCCAGCTCCTGGCCCCAGCTCTCTTGCCAGCAGCCAAGGCAGGCTGGAGTCCAAGACTCTCCAGCCTCTCGGAGAACATGAACCAAGTCATCTGGTGCTTTGAGCATCCTCACGGCCCGGCGTCCTCCAGCATGGGCAGCACCGCCGTGCTCACTGGCTCTCCCTCCATCTGCTCCTGCTCTCCAGCCCTTGGTCATCTCCTCCCCAGGTGCCCACTGAAGTTGAGGAGCAAAGCCTGTCTCTGTGCCTGCAGCTTTGTCCCCAGCCCCTCCGGACCCTGGGTGGCCTCCAGGCTCTGCCACGCTTCCTGCCTTGTGGTGGTCAGATCCTGCTCTCCTCGCCTGGTGCCACTACCAGAAATAAAGGCCTGAGCTCTGCAACCACTCGCCAGCGTCCAGGCTCTGCTCCCAGTGGGTCAGGGCGTGTGGGTGGCACAGTGGGGATCCATCCCCATGCTCAGCATCACCCCAGCAACAGCTCCCAGCACCCGATGCCATGGTGGGAGCATCACCCAGGGACATGGCGGATGATGGAGACACCACGTGTTCCCCCTCTGCACACTCAGGATGGTGACGGGGGGATCTGGGAGGGACCCAGATGGGGATGGGGGGATCTATTCCCAGGGTGCAGCCCTGGGGTCAGGCAGCTGGAGCGGGGGGATGCTCTGGTGGGGGGTCAGCCTCAGCACGGAGAGGTGGCTGCTCTCCTCCCTGGGGCTCAGGGTGTGCTCCCCCAGCTCTCCATGCTGGCTGCAGCTCTGGGACAGGCTCACCTGCCCCATGGCCGTGGCACAAGGGGTGGCCTTGGACCCTGGGAATGTCCAGCTGGGACCAGCACTGTCCCAGGCCAGGGCTTCATGGCCACATGGAAAAACAGCTCCGGTGCCAACAGCTCTGAAATGGGCCTGGGGACGGGGTGACCTCCCACAGCCCAGGCACTGGTGCCATGCCAGCATGTCCAGCCCCACTGTTACCTCAGCTGTGTGCCCCCCAGCAGCCCCCCGTGTCCCCCAGCACAGCCCTCCAGTGCTTTCCCTCTCCAGCTCCACAGGCTGTGATGAGAACTGACACAACTCGTTGCAGCGATAGCCCAAGCACCCCAGGGTGCCTTTGGCAGTACGTGCCCACGTCCCTGCTTGTATGGGGCAAGGTAGGTGCCAGGTTGGGCCCGTCACCGCTGCCCACAGCTGGCAGAAGGCAGCAGCGGGCCCTTGCCCTGCCTGGCTACGAGCCATGTGGTTCCTGGCTGCTATAAAGCTGGTGGCCCTGGGGACACAGTCGTGTCCTCCCGCGATGGCATTTCTGTGGGTAGTCGCTTGCCTGGCCCTCGCCAGCACCGTCTCAGGTAGGCACTCTTCGCAGGTGCGGGGACGGCCTCGGGGTGCAGCAGGACTGGGACACCCCAGGGATGGTGACACAGAGCCACCAGCACAGGCAGCCCCCGCGCATGAGCCCTGAGCGGTGCCCCCCCACCTCTCCCGCAGGCTGCGGGGTGCCGGCCATCAGCCCCTCGGTGCGCTACGGCGAGAGGATCGTCAACGGGCAGAACGCGGTGCCCGGCTCCTGGCCCTGGCAGGTGTCCCTGCAGGTACGGCACTGTCCCCAGGCACCATCCCCGGGCAGGGGCAGTGGCGGTGCCCGAGGCACTGTGGTGACATGGCACAGTGAGCCAGGCACCGGGGTTGGGAGGTGGACAGGCACCAAGGGGACCTGTGACACCCTCTGCCTGTCCCCAGCTTGGGCGGGGGCTCAGCCTGCCCAACCCCTTTCTCCCTCCTCTTTCCTCCCCAGTCCCGCTCCGGATCCCACTTCTGCGGCGGCTCCTTGATCAACCAGAACTGGGTCGTCACAGCCGCCCACTGCAACTTCAAGTGAGGAGCGATGCCCCACCAGCCCACGCCGGTGCCACCAGCACTTGGGGCAGCCCCAAAGCCAGCACCTGAGGAATGGAGCAGCCCAGGGTCCCTCCCCGGCTGTCCCCAGGGTGGCCTCCCTTGGGCTCCGTGAGGGCACCCCGTGCCCGTGACAGCCCCCGGTGCAGCTCCGCCCCCCGGTGCTGGCTGCCGCCCGCCCCCCTGACTCGCTCCCCTCTCGCAGCCCGTACTCCCACGTTGTCGTCCTGGGGCAGTACGACCGCAGCTCCAGCGCCGAGTCCACTCAAGTGAAGACCGTGGCCAAGGTGAGCCGGGCTGACACGGCCACCGCCCAGGGACGGGGCTGGAGCTCTGCACCGCGGCCGGGCAGGGATGAAGCGCTACGGGATTCTTTTGTCAGGCCATTACGAACCCCAACTGGAACGCCCGAACCTTCAACAATGACATCACCCTGCTGAAGCTCTCCTCGCCCGCCCAGCTGGGACCACGGGTGTCCCCCGTCTGCCTGGCCCCCGCCAACCTGGCTCTGCCCACCAACCTCCAGTGTGTCACCACTGGCTGGGGACGCACCAACCCCAACTGTACGTAGGCGGCAGCCTCTGAGGGGGCGGCATGTGGCTGCCGTCCTTTCTGGGGGCTCTGCAGGATCTGGGGGTGCCAGGGGGGGTGACACCTCACATGTAGACGGGGAGTGACTCCGGGAGTGCACATGTGTGTGTTGGTGCACACAGGGGTGTGGGTGTGTGCTCCCGAGGTGGATGTGGGCAAACCCCGGGGGTGACTGTGCACGGGCACCGGCTCGCCCTCGCTTGGGGCTGCTTGCACGAGACGATCACACCCGGGGAAGGAGGGGAACGTTGGCACAAAGGGAGAGCGTGCCAAGGGTGCTGTGTGCTCCTGAAGGCCCCAGGAGACCCACTGACACCGAGGTGATTTAATCATAGAATCAGAGAATCGTTAAGGTTGGCAAAGGCCTCCAAGATCATAAAATCCAACCATCAACCCAGCACCACCCTGTCCTGAAGTAACGGTGTTTCCTTCCCCCAGCCCAAGCCTTGGCGGTGCGCCTGCAGCAGGTCACCCTGCCCCTGATCTCCTCCAGCCAGTGCATGCAGTACTGGGGCAACCGGATCACCAGTGCCATGCTCTGTGCCGGCGGGGTTGGTGCCTCCTCCTGCCAGGTAAGGAGCTGACCTCCCTCACGGAGCCCTGCATCTATGGCACCAGAGATTTAAGCTGCAGCACACGGCTGTGTCCAAGGGGACCACATGGCCGGGATGGCAGGGACCAGTTTGGATCACTAAGCAGGAGGTGTCTTCTCCACAGGGTGACTCTGGAGGACCTCTGGTTTACCAGAATGGGAACGTCTGGACCTTGATCGGCATCGTCTCCTGGGGAACCAGCAACTGCAACGTCCGCACGCCGGCCATGTACACGCGCGTGAGCCAGTTCCGGAACTGGATCGACAGTGTCGTCGCTCAGGGATAGAGCCGGGGCCCGAGGGGTCCCTTCGCTGGGCGCTGCTCCCGGCACGGGGGCTCGGCGGAGCCGGCACGGGGCTGAGCTGGGAGCACAACGCCCCCCTTGGTAATAAAGCGTCAGCATCTGCTCGTGCCAAGCGCGGCCTCTGGCTCCTTTCCTCTCGCCACGCAAACCGGGCTGGAAGGTGCAGGGGAAAGCCTGGAGCACCCTGTAGCTGGGAGCTCCTCTCCTGAACCCAGCACCTCCCAGAGCTGGAGCTCGGTGCCCAGCTGGGACGCGCTGGGGAGGTGTGAACCAGGAGACAATGCACAGGCAGAGGGGGAGTGGGGCTGCCCACAGCTCAGGAGCTGCTCAGGGGGTCTTCAAGCACATGGATCTACAGCTTGGCACCAGCCAAGACCACCACAGCATTGAGGGTGGGTGACGTTACCTGTAACGGTCCTTCCACTGACCCAAGGTCTCTGGCAACCAGCTGATCCCACCAGGGAACTGTGGAGCTGCAGCTCACCAAGCTCAGCACCAGCAAGCGCTTCTCGGCTTGCGATGAGGGTGGGTGCTGGTGGGTGCTGGTGGGTGCACAGGGTCTTCAGAGATTCCTGCCTGCAATTTAAACTCTGGGAACATGGAGCTGAAAGGGAGAAATGCCAGCAGCAGCTCCAGCTCTTCAGAAAGGTGGAAGGGAGCAGCTGGAGAACAGCATGCTGCTTCACACACACAGATCTGCCAGGTAGAAGAGCAGGAAACTCAAGGCCATCCCAAAGGAAAATCTGAAGCTGAAAGGAAAACCCAAGGCCAGAGGACAGGTTTTCAGAAGAAAACAGCATTTTCACCCAAAGAGATTCTTGAGACAATGGCCAGTGCAAAAAACCCAAGTCTGGTGTCCACACATGGTCAACAAATTAAAACCTGGTCTGGTGGCTGGCAGCTCCAAATAGAGCTGCTGATGAGGACGCAGTGGAGAGGAACAGGACCAGACTGTCCCAACATGAAGTGTGGGATTTTTTTCCTTCACCAGTGATGGGAATGTGACACAAAACCTTTGCTGTGTGAATCGCAGCCCCCTAAGTGCTGTGCTCACTCTCATATCAAGCAGTCACAGAGGAGGCACCACGCCACACAGAGCCATACCCCTGGGAAGGTCTCCAGATCATGAATGGAAGATAAAGACAAATAGTCCAGCTATAGGCTTGAGTTTAAAACACCAAAAGCTGCTCAAACACAGCCCAGGGCTGATAAAAGTTTTAGTCTGGTTGGATAAAATTGTTGCTTCATGTAGTGGTCTGCTCTGCAGGGAGGAAGAGCAACTGGAGCAAACTCAGTGCAGGAAACTGGGGCTTGCAGAGAAACCCATGAAGCTGCTGACTCAGGCTCCTCTGCCTTGGAAAGCCTCACCTGGGACGCAGGGGAGGAGGACATGGGGGCTGAGCTGCGGCAAATCCCCCCTGAGGCCAGTGGCAGCAGATGCCCTGGGCACACACCAGTCTGCCAGGACATTCAGAGTGTGTTGCACGCCGAGGTACTTGAAACAAGACCCGTCACATGAAAGCAGCACAGCCTTTGGCCAGCTCCTGAATGATCCTGAAGGCAGGGGAATGTCAGGGATCTGGGGATGGGCCACACAGGCAGAAGGAACTGGTGGCCACAAGGAGCTTCAAATAGGAGTTAATGAACTGCAGCACCATGGGTCATTGGCTCTGTGTCTTCAGGTCACTGTCACCCACACCGCTGCTGGGACGGGGTCCCTCGCCCCTGAAACATCACCTCCCTTCCAGGAGGACGTGGTTCAAAACAACAAGAGGGAATGGCCTCAAGTGGTGGCCAGAGCAGTTGAGATGGGATGTGAGGAAGAATTTCTTTGCTGAAAGGGTTCTGAGGCATTGGAAGGGGTTGCCCAGGGCAGTGGTGGAGTCCCCATCCCTGGAGGGATTGAAGAGTCGTGTAGACACAGTGCTGAGGGACATGGGTTAGTGGGGACTGGTCAGTGTTGGGTTCATGGGTGGACTCAATAATTTTAAAGGTCTCCCATCCAGGCAGTCCTGGGATGCTCTACAAGGGGTGTGCATTTCTCACTTGGTTTTGCAGCTTTTCCTGTTCACCTACAAAAGCTGCTCAGAGTGAAACTAGAGAAGCTGACAAGTTTCTGTGGCCAAACTTGAGTATTTCTCTGGCCCTGTTTGCCACCTTGCAGCCAAAGACAAGGGAACAAAATGTCCCCAAGTGCCTTTTCAGCCTCCAAACCCCACCCTCCAGCCAGGGGCTGAGTGCCCAACTCACCCACAGCACCCTGTGGACATCCCAGCCCTGCGCCGGGTCTCCCCCAGGCAGCTCCTGGCCTGGCAGTGGTGTTAAAGAAACCAGGAAACAATTTTAATGGGCACTTTGGTACCTTCCTGCTGTGCTCCAAGAACACCTCAGAGGGGTGAGCAGCTCCTGGTTCCCGATGCCTTGTCCCACCAGCCCTCCCACGCCTCTCGGCAGCCAGCACACGCGCGGTCCCCGAGCAGAAGTGGCGACAGCAGAGCGGGGGGGTACACAGGACGTGTTTACGTGTTGAGCAGATGGAGTACACCAAATAAATAACTCTGTACACTCTAATTGTGACCTTACAGACTAATTACAATGGTTCAGCCCTCATCCCACCAGACAGTCCTTAGTGTAAAGACAGGACCCGAAAAGCAAATCACAGAACCGGATGCTTCTCAAAGCCCCTCGTTAACGGGACACGACCGGAGTTAATTCCAAACAGTTCCAACCCAGCACCGGAAATCTGGCAACTAAAAATAACAGCAAGTGGCCAAAGAGCTCAGCTCCCGAGAGCACCCTAGGAGGTGTCTTTCCGGAGTGAAAGGCAACAGGAAAGCTCCCGGCACCGGAGTGTCCGCACAGGGGCTGCTCGTCCCGCGCGCTCCTCGCTGGGGCCGCGGGTCTCCTCCCCTCCAGCAGGCAAACACAGTGCAACAGCACTGGCAACAGCGCTGAACAGCTCGCCCCTGCACACACCAGGGTCTCTGACCATGCAGGGGAGGAGGAGAAACTGTCATCAGGCAGGCAGAGTCCCCTCCACCCACCGCAGGGACCCTCGGGGTGGAAGGTACCAAGCTCTGGGATGCTGTTGCTGCTGTGTGTCCCTGCTGCTTCACATTTATTTTTAATTTTTTTGTTAATTTACTGCTCAGTAAGGCACAGCTGACAGGCAGGCACCTGCCTCCAGACCACCACGAGCTGTGGTCTTAATCCAGGCTGAAAGAGGAGACTGAGTGGTCAGAAAAAAAAGCACCAAAAACTTCCCGAGGGTGCTGTAGGCAACTGGGGAGCCGGGGAGCCGGCACCGGGTGGTACAGGCACTTGGTGATATTTTCCAGGATGAAGCTGAGCTGGTGAGAGGCTGGGACACAACCATCCTCCCTGCACACCCCAGGGCTCACACTGCTGCCAGAGAACAGTCTGCAACTCTTGATCCCCCTCAGAGCTTTGCATCATTTAGAAAATGACACTAAGTCAATGGAGATGTTGATTTACCCTGCCTCAGACTCAATTTTTAGTATCATCACTTAAACTGGAAATATGTCCCCACACTGGCCTGGAACAGCCACACACCAATTGTCCTACATTGTACAAGATCACCTAGAGCTGAGCCTGCACCGCAGGGACCTCAGAAGGAGCCTTCTCCACCTGCAAGGCACCACACAGATACTCTTACCCGGCTCCAGGACTCACCACGGCTCCTGCAGAGCCCAATCCAGAGCTGCTCCCCTCAGCTGAGCTCACCATGATTCCTATTCCAGTTTGTGCATGACAAAAATGTTGACTAGATCAGTATCCCAGCCAAACACCTGGGTAAAAAACAGGATGGAGAAATGGAGCAGGATATAAGAAATAATGTAAATTAGCAGAATAGGAAATATCTGACTTAAAAGAAGAAAACAGGCAAATTCCAAAGAAGCTCAGAGTTGGAGGGTTTATCACTCCCTGTAACACAGGCCCCACACTGCAGCTGGTGTCCCCATCACTGCTGACACCAGCAGGTCAGAGCCCCCCTGCCCAGGCTGGCTCCCATCACAGGGCTCCAGCCCCACGGGTTGGACGTTCCCAAGAGCAAGGTGGTCCAGAACCTGGCAGGAGCAGCTGGATGCTGTCACAATCTCGGTGTTAAAGAGCACAGACTTCTCCTGGACTGAAGGAAAAGGGGTTTCTGCTGCCACTGGGGTGGCACCTTCGGGTTAAGTCAGTTAAACATGGACAAGTAATTGCTGTGGTAGCAAAATGCATAGAAAAAGACATTACGTACTCAAAAACCAGGATGCAAAGCTTAACAAGGCTGTAGACCACCCAAGGTTATTTCTGGAAGACCTTTTCACATTAATTTCCAATAACTCTCAAAAAAACTCCCCCAAAATCAAGGAATCAACAGGCCACATTCTTCAAAGCTGTAATTCTCTTGCCCCAGAGAGAAGCCAGACTCCCAGGACAAAATAATGGGATTGTTTTCCACAGCAGAGCTAAGTTCCAAAAGACAATTAATTCCTTTTGCTCCTCCAAACGGCTTTTCCCTGAAACAGAATATGCTGGGAAGCAACACCCTGAGATGCTCCATTGTGTCCCATGATGGGATGAAGTCCCAAACCTACTGATTCCAGCCTCAGCAAGCTGGAAAAGCTTTGCTGTCCCCAAAGACGTCTCCCAAAGCAGGGTGTTGGTGAGCATCTCCTTGAGATCCTGGTGGGTTGACCACACAAGTCTTTTCCCCGGCACCAAGTGTCCCTTCCAGCGGGTGCACATGGACTTGGGCTCATCCCAGTGTGGGCTAAAAATGCTGTTCTTTGGGGTCAGTATAGGAAAAAATGGTGCCACACTGAGAAAGCTGTTGAACATCTGGGATGGCAAGTGTGGTCCAGGACCATCACTCAGCTCACCACAGCCATATTCCTCTTTGGTAAGAGCATCTCACCCAGCAACAGTGAGAAGGGAACCAGGAGAGGGCTGCACTTGAACAAGGACACACGACAATTTGCCACTAGGTGTCATTCCAGCTTCATTTTCATTGCACAAACAAAAGTACAGAGAAGAGTCCTGAGCTGTGCCCCCCAGCTAACACAGAGCAGCTCAGACACGGCCAGGAACGTTTAATCTGTGACCTGCATTCTCCTGGCTAATCCACTACCAGAAGAAGTCTTCCAAAAAACACTGTGAGCCAAATTAAGAGCCACCATTGAAAGCCAAAGAAGGAGATTTAAAAAATTCCACAGAAGAGCTGAAAAAACCCCCCCATTTTAGAGAGATTTTAGCTTCTAAAATCCCCAAACAAGGCACTCCTGAAAAGTACAAACTCCTGAGATTTAAGAGACACTGAGAGCTGAGATGCATCTGGGGAATATATACGAAGACAGATGATTGAGATAATTCACAGTGAAGAGCTTTGTAGTGGACAGACAGATTGAAGGCACCTGAATTTCTGCTCAAAATTACAGCACATTGACTGTCCCCCCCCACCAGACCCAGCTGGAAACGTGCCACGAGTGTAGGGATAAAAGCACCTGAGGAATTCTCTTGAGCTGGACCTTGCAGTGCAGCATCTGGACCACCACAGTTTTCCATACAGAGGGAAAACAAAGATCACTTCAGACTGCCAGGGACACCTGGATGGAGCTCTGCCAGTCTCCCCTCTGCTCACACACGTTACTGTCTGGGTGTAAGAGTTCCTGCAAACACTGAATTTAGAGAAAGAAGAGGGATTGAGCCAGGAGTGTCATAATCCAACGATGGAAGGAGAGCCCATAAAGATTTTCCCCGTGTTTACATCAATATTTCCACGCAAACAAGAAAATATTGCATTTGTAAAGAGCATTAGAGTTGTTTTCCTCGAAAAGCCAGAGCCCCTTATGGGAAGGACCTGGTCCTCTTTGGTGCAGCTCCCTAACAGTGGGATGTGCGAGGACCTTGTCTCCACACCATAAAGAGGTTGCAGCTACCCCGTACTGCTCATGTAGGTGAAGGATCTTCCCTTCTGCCAATCCACCTCCTGGTCACAGTGCAGCACCACAGAACACAGTGCTGGGAACCTGTCAAGGTTCAACCTATCAACCTATCACCAGGAAGCCAACATCTCACTTCCCAAAACATATTCCAACCCAAACTCACCACAAATGACGCTGCTCTGAACTTTTCCTGGTGAAAAAAAACAATTGCTGAAAAGAGCAATAAAGCAAAAATTGTCACAGATGAGAAAATTCCTATTCAGCTTTGTGAAGGTGGAGAAACAAGTATGGTCAGACCAGAGCTCAATGTCCTGACCTCCTCTTCATCTTCATTTATCCCCTAAGGAGGGAAAGTGTGAAGGAACAGCATGGGCAGACATCTGCACAAGGTCTGGGTGTTCTCATGGCTAGTGGTCAAAGGAAAGGGCCAAGAGGTCTCGGCTCAGGTCATCAGTTTGAACCCCTCGCACAGGCAAATCCCTATTTTAAGGATAAACATCCAAGATAATCTGGGAAGGGCCAAGAAAGCACCCAGGAGGGAAAAAGAGATCACAGTGCCTGGGTGTGATGCTCCAAACGTGCAGAAGAGTCTTCCAAGTAACAGCTCAAAACCAGAAGCCCTCTGGGAGAGGATCCTGCCAGCTCCTAACGGACAGGGCAAGAACAATTTCCCAGCTGCTGCCTCTGAAGAGCCCCTTGCAGTCACAGGAAGGGCACTGAACTGTTTATAAAGCAAAAGGTGGCAAGCTGCCTGTTTTGTCAGCAATCACACCTGGTTTATAGCTCCTGGTGATGAAACAGGGAAAACCAGGTGAGAAGGTAAAGCAGCTGAAGACACTTTTTTTTTTATGCAGTCCACAGAGCTGAAAAACCCCAATTTGGGGTAATTCTGTGGTATGTGTTAATGCTGATGGAGGAAAGGCGGTGTGTGACGTGGCAGGGTGGCTGCTCAGGGAAAGGGCAGCCTGCAAACGATCCAGAGTCCTCAAAATAACATGGAAAACCACACCAGGGATTTAGGATTCACCTCTGCTACGCGCACTGGCCGCCCTCAGGTGTCCTCCGCTGCATTCCCCACCCCAAGCCTGGGCACCAGGACCTGTGCTCACGCTGGTTATGGCCCATCCCAGCTTTGGAGAACATCCTTAGGAACTCCTTCTTTTCCTTTAGCACAGAGAACTCATCCTTCTCCCACTGAAGCTGCTTTGCTGTTTGCTGACCAAGAGGGGCTGTGGCCAGTAGAGTCAGAGGTCCCTGGAGATGTGACTGACCCTTTAAAACCTGGCTGACACTAAAACACAGCAGCACAGACATCATCTTGGGTGGAAATGCCGCACTCACCAGTCCCTTGGGTTTGAGAGCCTGCACCTCCAGCCCAGAGCTCAAGGAATACTTCCCAAACGCTCAGCATGGAGCTTCATATGAAGCGTTTCCAAACCAGCGTTCTCCTTCACTGCAGATCTCGTCTCTGCTACCACAAGAGGCTGAATCCCCCCTGAGCCTGTGCCAGCAGCCCCGCTTGGCTGCTCTGACTAGTTGGGAAGATACCTCAGCAGGCTTGCACAAAGCTCAGCTCTACAGCACCCACCTTCCCCAAGAGGTCCTGCACAAGAGGATCACCTGCCTCACCCACCCAGCACAAGGAAACCCAGAAGGCAGCTTTTCCCTGTTGGATTTAACTCACACCCAACAGCTCTACGGTGTTTGTGCAATGTCCCCAGGGCATAATCACCGCTGACGCTCCAGGGCTGCACCTCTACCCCTCAAGCCCCTCCCCTGATGCCATGGAGCTATTTGTGACCATCCAACAACTCCCACCATCACTTCAGTGTCCCAGAGCAGGGATGGCAGTACCGGGGCAGAACAGCCACACAAAGCAGGGGAGCCCCTGTGGACAGGGAGCAACACCTGGAACCACCAAAGTTCTGGTGAAGTGATGTGGTTGGTAACTCAAGTCTGAGGGGCACAAGATGTGTAACAGGTCACAGCCATGGCAGGGCCATGTCACAGCAATAAATACAAACCCTGCATGGTAGGTGCTGGTCTTGCTGCAAATAGCAGAAGGATAATTCAAGGGAGACAGCAAGGAACTCCCCAAAAAAACCTGCCTTGCCAAAGACATCTCTCTGCATCCCATGAAGTTCCTGCAGGACGATGATCCTCTTCCCAGCCCTCCCCTGGGAGCACCCACCCAGTCCAGATCAAAGGAGCCGCACTCCAGCTCCAAGCTCACAGCACTTCAGCCTGGTGGCCAATTCCCAGGGCAGCTCTCCCACAGCTTCAGGAAACCCTTGACGTCACCAGGCAGATGGCAGCGCTGGGGGGAACCCTCACAGCTTCCCAGTGGGCACAGAACACTGCTGCCTGGCACCTCCTCAGCGCCGCAGCGGGACGAGGAGCTGGTGGGCAGCACGCTGGTGAGTCAGAGCTACTTCTAACTGCATGTGACTCATCCCAGCCTCACTGCTGAGGCACCACAGTCTGACTAAACCAGCTCAAAACGCGTGTATATCTCATTTTCCAGTACATACACACACCCCCACGTGTGTGTGCACACACACATGTGCATCTGCACACACACACAGCCACTGCTTTTGTGTTTTCATATGCAAGTTGAGAGAAACTTAATGCTCTGGAATAAATAACTGAGAACAACCAAGCTCCTGGGCTGCAGAAAGAGCTCTTCTCTCCATGTGGCTCCTTAATTTGGGAACTGCTCGAGGCTCTGAGCTGTGCTCTGAGCCCACAAGGGCTCCCCTGTCTCCTGCCTGAGACCCTGTGGCACAGCTCGTGGGGTGGGATGGCCACTACGAGATTCCCTTTCCTCCGCGCGGGGGGATGGACACCTCCTCATGGATGGGGGAACACCTGGAGGGAGGGGAGGAGGGAGGGAGAGAGGATATTCCTCACTGAGTGAGCGTGCAGCCAAGGGTGCTGCACACCTACACCGCAGAGAAGACACCTGGAAAGCCATCTGGCAGGTGCCAGCCCGGTCCTCAGCCCGTGTACTGCTGCTGGTAGCGCAGGTTGAGCTCTCGCAGCTCCCGTTCCCGCACCCGCCGCGACTTGTTGGATTTGGTGGAGCGGCTGGAGCGGGTGGACTGAGCGGACTTGGTGCTCTGGCAGCGGGAAGATGCCCTCTTGAGAAGGTTCTGTGAGATGGAACGGTGTAAGTTCTTCATGGAGGAAGAGGCTGCCATGCTGACCACCCACGGGTGCTTCAGGGCCTGAAGGGCTGTCATCCTGTCACTGGGGTCCACCGTGAGGAGACGATCGATGAAATCCTTGGCCAGGTTGGACACGCTGGGCCAGGGCTGAAACACAAGAGAGATGATTGGAATGAAACATCCCAGCACAGCTTTGCCAATTAATTAATTCCTCGCACCCCCAAAGTGCTTTGGGGTAATTTGCTTCTTCCATTTTCTCTTTCATCCTCAAATCTTCCAAGCTGTAACCACCACTACCCTCCCAGGGAGCATGAGATACAATTACTTCAAGAGACTGTTGGGGGAGAGGCTGGATGAGAGGGAGATGTCTCTAGGTCCAGAGGTACAGTCTGGATCCCTCCAGCAGCTGGGCTTGGGCACTCAGCCTGCCCAGGAGCTGACCCTGGATCCCAGAATTCCCAGGTGCCTCAAGCCAACAGACCCTACACACACACACAACTCATCTCAGTCAGTTCCCAGACTTGAGCACCTCTCCAGCAGCTGGCTGGGACTTCCCTGGTCCCCCGCTCCTCCTGTGGTCTCATCTTTGTCCATAGAGACACACAGAAGGACATCCCCAGCTTCCAGATCCCTTCACCCCCTCATCCGGCTCCATCTTCTCCAGCAGTCACACACTTGGTCACACACCCACGCTCGCTCCAGTTGCTGTAATAGGACACACACAGGTTCCCAGACCTACATCCTGCTCCAGGTGCTGGCCCCAAGGCCTCTCACCTCATCTTCTCATGTTCACCTTCTAAAACCACACAGCTCTTACAAGAAAAACAGTAGCTGTACCCCCCAAAGACCCCCCCTCAGTCCCTGATGAAGCCATTGCTGCTCGCGTCGAGCCATCTTCCTCACAGAGGATGGACCCTGACACCAGAGCCCTGGTTCTCTTCTGACCCTTCTCCTTAAGGTGCACATCTAACAGGCAAGCACTGACCTCTGCACCAATGCTGAAACCAAGACCAGGGAGATTTTTCTGCCCTGGTACTCAGTCTCTCTCCCATGTGGAAATCAAGAAGACGTTGCTACTGGTGAACCCTGGAAGAGCCAACTCAACCCAGCTGGAAACAATCCAATAAAACATTCTAAATGTACATAAATGTTAGAGATCAGGGATTTTCAGGAATTCTTACCAAGGAAAGAAGGAGGAATTTTTTAATTAAATATTCATTTTACAGCAACAAGCCCAAAATAATTAATTAGTCCTGTAATAAATTCCTCTTATATCGCCCCGCTACACAGAAGTGCAGCCACAGCAACCTACAGGTTACCTACAGCCATGAACACTGGAATTGGCTCACTTCTGTCAAAACACTGTATTCACACTAATGTGAGAAGTGAGAACATTTCCTTTAGCATGAGGTGAAGGTTGGGCTGTGGAGCGTGTCCAGAGAAGGGAACGGAGCTGGGGAAGGGTCTGGAGCACAAGTGTGCTGAGTTCCCGGCTGAGGGAACTGGGGGTGCTGAGCCTGGAGAAAGGAGGCTGAGGGGAGACCTTCTGGCTCTGTCCAAGTCCCTGCAAGGAGGGTGCAGAGAGGTGGGGGTGGGTCTGTTCAACCAAGGACCAAGGGACAGGACAAGAGGAAATGGGCTCCAGTTGTGCCCAGGGCAGTTGAGATGGGATGTGAGGAAGAATTTCTTTGCTGAAAGGGTTCTGAGGCATTGGAAGGGGTTGCCCAGGGCAGTGGTGGAGTCCCCATCCCTGGAGGGATTGAAGAGTCGTGTAGACACAGTGCTGAGGGTCATGGGTCAGTGGGGACTGGTCAGTGTTGGATTAATAATTGGACTCGATGAGCTTAAAGGGCTTCTCCAATCCAGGAAATTCTGGGATTCTGTGTGGACAGAGTCAAAAAGAAAACCACAGCAAAATCCACCGTCAGAGTGGAGTGGAGGAGACACTATTGGTACCATAAAAAACCCAGTGTCAAATGGACCCAGAGGTTTCTGCAATCACTGGGTGTTGTGTGGGTCTCACCCCTTCTGAAAGTACCAAGACTGAATTTTTCAAGTACATGGAGCTCACATCCCAAGTGAAGATTTGGACACGATAATTAAGGTCATGTACAAACTCATACGTGCAGCTGAGTGGAAACAGCATGTGGTTAAAAAAGAAACAGGCTGCTCTTCTCTGTCTTTCACTCCTCTCATCGTTTGGTGAGGAAGAAAAGGACCCAGCTATTAAAGTTCAGGGTCCACCAAGTGTGCAGCCAGATATAACGTGCTCTTCTTGTGTAAAGCTCCTAAAAAAGCTATGCCCTGATTTTTTGGAGGTCTGCAATTTATTGCTACTGAAAGTCATTTTCTTTTTCAAAAGACCCAAAAGGCAAGAGAGCAAATCCATGAGAGGATTTGGTAACGAAAGGCAGGAGGGTCTGAGAGTTCCAGCACTGCTCCTGCGGCCAGCAAAGACCCACTCAAGCTCCAGCTACGGCACCGGCTGCCGGGAGGGCCAGGGCACAGACAGTTTTGTTTTACAAGCGATGACTAAAAAAGTCCGGCTCACTCAGCTTAGTGAAGTGGGGTCTGTGGTCACTGTTGAGTTATGCAAGGGAAGAGACTGACAACGAGATGAACCACTTGATCTAGAGAAAACAGGGGTCCAGGAATGAAAAACTATCCATGTTCCTGAAGGTATTCAGGATGGAACTGGCAACCCCGGCAGCGCGCTCAGGAAGGGAGCACAGCCTTCTCCTGTGCATCAGACATCCAAAATCCACCCCTCTTCCATGGTTCAAGAACAAAATCAGTTAACAAAAAAATTCTGCAAAAATCAGTTCTTCCTGCCTACTGCTTTCCAACATAATCAGTCATGACCTGCCTTACATCACTTTTTCCTAACTGATGAGATGCACCTTGACAAGGAACGGTAAGAAAAAACCCAGGCGCTTGTTAGGACAGAACAGGGACAATCTTTGATGAGAGACTCATTACATTGTTTATCAAGAGGATAAATAAAATAGCAAAATGTATTTTCTAATGTATCATAAACCACAAGAAAGGCCACAGTTGAACACACTGGTCTGTTTTGCAGAGCTCTGGACCCTCCAGAGAGCTCAGCCTTCACGCCATTTATAACACCAGAACTGAACAGCCCAACCTACCTCTGCCACGGGGAGATACAAACAGCACTTCAAGTCTCCAGATTTCCTACCAGACTTCTGGATCAATAACAGCAAAGGGAATCAACCTGCAGGGTTTAGTCTTTATTGGCATCATCTCAGATAATACCAGGGTGGCACCATATGCCAACCTCACCTTCCTTTTCATCTCCACATCTCCAGTTACAGACGACCTTTGGGTTCTCTCTTCCATAGATGGACAGATCCAAATGAGACCCATCAACAAGAGGTTGTGCTTCCACTTTTACCAGGCTTGCCTTCAAAAACTTTTAAAAACCTATTTTCTGTAGCTTTGTTTTAGACTCATTTATCAGCTAAAAATCACAAATTCACCATTACCTGCCTACGCCCCATCAACTTCCAATCACTTCTCCCCTTCTCCTCCCAGCAGAGCTCACCCTGTTCTGCTTCCCTCATAGAGGACTCATCCTCCACCCTCCAAATAATGCTCATAAGATGTCTAAGCCAACAAAATGTCTGTCCAATTTATTGATTTTAACTCAAAGTGATACTAAATGCTGGTGATAATTCTACTCTCCTTGCAATAACTTTGTAATAACTCTTTACTACCATCTTCATGACTGCTACCAGCCACTGAGATGACTTCAAGATACCTTGAAACCACTTTTGTCACAGTCAATCGAGAAAACACATCCACACCATTCCAACCCTATTGTTTTTCCCAGGGCATTTCTTCCCATCTACCTAAAATCTTTCCCCTTTTGTCCCTCACAAAGACACAATCATGCCAGGATCTCCATCCTCGCTCTTTTACCTAAACCCAAAGAGATGCAAGAGATGCACTCAAATGAACAATCCTTGAGGACTGACAGAACTATGCTTTCCCTGGAAATACATCTTCAGGACATGCAGGAAAGTATTATTTCCTCTTGCAGATGGAACTGCACAGATCTGGAACTTGAGGCAACCTGGGAGCTATTTTGCCATTCAGAATTATTCAAACTTCAGTCAACTGAGAGCTGCCCAACCCAGAGCAGGAGATCCTGGTGGGTGAAGCGAGCCTCTGAACACCAGGAACAACGTTACTTCAATCATTTCAAGCCATTTTAAAAGGTGGCAAAGTGATAATTTAGAATTTGAAGAAATCCATGAAGAACATATCAGTCTGAAACTGTGAACACACAACCAGCCCGAGCCCCGAGAGGCCCGTGCATTGCACCAGTCTGGTTTAATGAAACCTAAAGGAGAATAAACTCCAAACAAAACCAAATTGGATTTCCCATTACTCCAATTACTCCAGTTTCACCACAAATGTCGACTCTGGAGTACTTGCAATTAGATTTTCCTTCTGGTCAGCAAACTCAAATCAGGTTATTGATCTGTTGATGCAGCTGGAGGTTTCATTCGCTGCACCATATACATCTTTGGTTCTCTTTCACTAAAGCCTTTTCTTTTAAAATAGGCAAAGCTCCAGTCTACCAAAGCACTGAGTGGAATGAATTTAGCAATTTTCAACCCCAGTCCCTGGAGAAATGCATCCACTCTCCAAAAACCTTGTATCAGTGGGCAAAACACCAGTTGTAACTTAGCAAAACCCCAGGAACTCTCCCGATGAGCACTGCAAGGCAGCAGCAGGAGCTCGTGTAGGAGCTGAGGACGGTCGACACTGGTGTGCCTGGGGAACATCAAGAAGGACATGAGTCCAGGATGCAAAGTGCACTCACACTACACCACAGAATCCGTGAAGGGTTTAGAGGGGAAGGGTGTGAGGAGAGGCTGAAGTCACTTGGTGTGTTCAGCCTGGAGAAGAGGAGACTGAGAGGAGATCTCCTGGCGGTCTGGAACTTCCTCCCCAGGGGCAGAGGAGGGGCAGGCGCTGAGCTCTTCTCTCTGGCCACCAACGCCAGGAGCAGAGGACATGGCAGGAAGATGTGGCAGGGGAGGGGGAGGTTGGCCATGAGGAAAAGGTTCTTGAGGCAGAGGGTGGTGGAGCACTGGCACAGGCTCCCCAGGGAGGTGCTGATAGCACCAAGCCTGACAAGATCCCAGCAGCATTTGGCCAAGGCCCTCAGGGACATGGTGTAAATGTTGGGATTGTCCTGTGCAGGGACAGGAGTTGGACTCCATGGTCCTGGTGGGTCCCTTCCAGCTCACAGCATTCAATGATTCTATGACAGGACTGAAGCGATCTAGAGGACATTCCGCCCCTCTGCTTCTCTGAGGAGAAACAGAGAAGGGCTTAGAAGGGAGCTCCCACCCAGTGGCCATGAAACAGCTAAACCCCACCAGACAGCCTTGCCTTTAATCCCACTGCTGCAATTACAAATTCGTCTCTTTAGTGGCACAAAAATGCCATGAAAATGAAGAGAAGTCACCAGTCCTCGCTCACCCTGCACCCCTGCTCCTCTGGGACCTGATTTCAAACGAATGCAGTTTGAGTGCAAGCTCTGTGGTGCTCCCTCTGTCAGACAGCATCCCTCCAGCAGGGGAAGGTATGACAGGAATTCTGGTGCCCTTCTACACACCTTAAAATAAGGCAGAACAGCCAGATTCTGAGCAGAACCTCAGCAGTGCTTGCTGAGGGCCAGCAGAGACCTCCTAGAGGTGACCAGCTTTTCAAACAACTGCAGTCAAGTCTTCTGGGACAGCTGGTGCAGCACCCGCTTCACGAGACAAACACCGGTGGGCTGGGTTGGGTGGGAAGTGTTTGTGGTAGTGGGGGAAGGGGCCACCTTGTGAGAAGCCTGGCTCCACTAGAGAAACATCTCTGTGAATCCATATTTGTGAGGGGAAGGACTGTCCTGAAGAGAAGAAGGTGGAGAGAACCTGGAGAGGCCACTGACCTGAACAAAAGACCATTGGCCTAAAGAGAGAGAGAGCTTCAGTTCCAGGGAGGGAGGTGGGGAGGCCAGAGAACCTCAGACCCCCAGTTCAACCCCATGGAGCAGGAGAAGGCAAAGGAGGTCCCTGCAGTCCATGGAGGTTCAATGGCGGAGCACAGACCCACGTGCAGGCCACGGAGGACCCCATGCTGGAGCAGAAAGCCGGGCCTGAGGGCAAGTGTGACTGAATTGAGACCCGGAGAGTGAGTCAGCACCAGTGCAGGGGGGGACCCCAGAGCCAGGGGAGGAGGAGCACTGGGCTGGAGGCCCCTCTGCAGCCCGAGGATGTCCCCATGCTGCAGCTGGGAGCTGAGCCCAAGGAGGTCCGTGACTCCATGGGAAGCTGCTTTGGAACATCTTGTTCCTGGACTTTCATGCCAGGAAGAGCAGCAATGGTGAACTGACTGAACCCCCATTCCCTGTCCCCTGTGCCACTGGAGAAGGTAGAGCAATGGGGAGCAAAGTGATTGGAGCCCAGGAAGAAGGGAGGGGTGGGGGGAGGTGCTGTCAGATGTGGTTGTTGTGTCTCACTGTGCTACTCTGATGGTTTGCAACGAATTAAATGGATTTTTCTTCCCCACGTTGAGTCTGTTTTGCCCATGACCACCACTGGTGAGTGAGCCCTCCCTGTCCTCAGTTCCAATCCACGACCCCTTTGTTGTGATTCCCTTCCCAACTCACCGGGTTGGGGGGAGTGAGTGCAGGACCACACGGTCTCAGCTGTGGTTAAACCACCAGATACAGAGCAGCTTAACATTGGACACTATTGGCCCTCACGCTGGAGGACTGAGCATGCCCTGGAAAGCAAGGTCTGTAACTCCAGAACTGAGCAGAATGGCTAAAAACATCAGCCAGCAGAATTAAAAAACTAAAAGGGGAAGGAGCAGAAGAGCTGCAGTCAGTAAATCTGAACAGATCACCCTGACCAGAAATAATGAGGGTCCCTGCAACAACCAAAGGACACAACAGGACGTCTTCACTCTCACATGCAGGCTCAGCAGAGCATGGAGGAGGATGTCCTGCCATCATTTTGCTCTCCTTTATCTAACCACCAAAAAGCACTGGCAAAGCCTTACCAGCTCGTGCTTAGAGGACAACAGCTCTAAGGCACCTTCCACTCTGTTCACCAGGCAGGAGCAGGACTGACGGCTTCTGAGGTCAGAAGAGATGAGGTGCAGTGACACCTAGTACTACTGGAAGCTGTGAAGGATCCTTCAATTAAAAAAACCCCACAAAACCAAGACAAAAAACTCCCACCAAAACCACATCCTACCTACTGACTAGCACAAACCTTCAGGCATGTGGAGGTCCCTAAGGAGGCAGGAAGGAGCTGCTCAACTTTCTCTAGTCACTGTGCAATATTTGAACCAGAAAACCAGCAATTAGGAACTCCTGATCTTTGAGAGGAGCTGTGCAGTCACCCATTCCTCACTCCTGCCTTTTGTGCAGAGTTATCCTACTCAAGAACTGAATCCAAGAGGTTAAGGGGCCTCTTAGGAAGAGGGGAAGGAAGATGGGCTGTAGAGATCTATAGGGATACCCTATATATCTAAGAACTGCAGTGACTGACAAAATTCCCTCCTCATCAGAGTGCCCGTCCCCTCACATCCCTCCAGGCCCAGGTGACACCTTTCAGCACCCTGCACCTTCACAGATAATCCAGAGAAGGACCACAGGGTTGCTCAGGTGGCATAGGGTCACTCTGATGCTTAAACCCCAAAGCCTCATTGTGCTTTCACTGCCTGGTGAAATCACAACTGAAATCTGAGATGGCAACCAGGCAAAATCCAGAGGTGAAAAAGAAACGAGTGGATGTAGCACTCGGGGACACGATTCAGTGGGCACGGTGGTGACGAGTTGACGGTTGGACTGGATGATCTTAGAGGTCTTTTCCAACCTTAATGATTCTGCTATTTCTTACAGGTGACCTGCTTGAGCCTGAGCACAGTGTTCTCCAAGCCAACAGCAACTCCTCCCTGGCCACCCAAGAGGTCTCCTCAACCCCATGGGCACAGCACTCAGTGCACGAGCCCACACACACACCCCGAAGCTCAACGTTTTCCCTAGAGACACAAGTCCACAGAAGGATGTTCTCGTTAGTCCTGTACAAATAAAAGAAGAACCACTCATCTGACTCCTCAGCTTTGCTTTTAGTCTTGACCCACTGAAGGAAAATACACATTGAATTCCTGATTCCTGCCCGAGTTACATGTTGTTTCCAGGAGGACTGACACGAGCTCTCAGGATGAAGTTATGGGGAAGGTGAGGGACACTCAGAACTGCAAAAGCCTGGATCTCCCTTGCCAGTCAGTCTTTAAAAAAGCCATGATCCACAAAGCATGTTATCACAGCTGCAAAAGATCACTCAGGGCAGAAGTACTGTAACCCAGTCCCACCCATTCCTGTGACGAGTCTGATCGAGTGCCGGGGAAGCCTCAAAGCACCAAGGAGGCTGAGAAGCCCTACAACAGCACATGAGCTCCTGCCAGGTTCACCTCCAGGAAGCCATCAGACAGCTACTTTAGAGTTTTACAAAACAAAAAATATTCATTGGGAATGAGCCTGTCCCAACAGATGGACTGGACTGAAGACACCCACTTGGTCAGGGACCACCTCCACATCGTGCCCTTACCGCTGTTAACAGCAGGGCTCCATGCCACAGAAGATGAGCACCCCGTTTCTGTCCTTCACTCCCATTTTGATGCTGAACTCTCCATCGTGCCAGCACAGACTGCTTGGTTTGTGCAACCAAAGTGAGCCAAAGCAGGGAGCTGCTGTGAAGTTGTCTGCAGGGGTTTGCAGCCGCCGCTCCTCAGCGTGAGTCACTGGATGGCTGCAGAAGCAGCTTCATCAGCCCAAGTGAGCAACTGGCACAGAGTCCAGAATTAGCAACACTTCAACCAAGAATGAAACCCACACCACAGTCTGTCTTACAGCCCTAATGACAACGGGATAAACTCCTGCGGTGGAGATTCGTAGCCCTGGCCCCTCAAGCAGTGGCAGCTGCTGTTTCTGAGGTGCACCAGCATTGCCTACAAAAGCATCTGCTGAACTTCCAAGCTGCGTAAAACACAGGGTGCGTCACTGATCTGCAGCTCCAGCCCTGCTAAATAATAACCTGAGGGGAAAGCAGCCTCTTTCACAATGCCTTGAAGAGCTCTCAAGAGTGTTATGTTTTATTCAGACTGAGTTCCGAGTCTGGAGGAGGAGGGGGAGGAAAAGCAAGAGGTCCTCCGATGAGTGTCACTTAGGTGAGGTGACTGTGTGCAGTGCTGGGCCCTCTGTCATTAAATTCTGTCACCAACCCTGCTTGTTATTCACATCAGCCTAAAAGCCATTGAGGTGCCGTCCACGCCGGCATGTGGGGAACAAACAACGCCTTGTTCTCTGGTGTGAACAACCAACCCACCCCTTTCACATCCAGCTGGAGCAAGCAGGAACCCGGTGTCCGCGGGCAGAGCTCCCCGTACGCGCGGCTGACATCAAACACGGACCTGTGTCACCAGCGCGAGCCTTCTCGTCCAGCTAAACTCAACCCCGGCGGGGTGGGAGCCAGCACCAGCAGGCAGAGCAGCTTTCAGGGCTGGTTTTAGAGCAGAGTCCCTGAATTTTACTCTGCCTGTGACAGGAGCGTGTGCTGCTGCCCAGTGGTCACCACAACCTGCACTGCAAACAAGCTCACAACTGGCTTATGTTGGCTTTTACTTGTTTTTACCTTAAAATGCATAACAAAGACGCTTCTCATACAATTCCCTGCTGGACACCAGATCTTTAGAATATTTCTATTATAATCAGGTTTCTAAGTTACAATTCTTTCCCCCCTAAGTACTTTTTTAAAGCAGATTTTGGAAGTCTCTAGATTTCAGTAGTGCATCTCCCCCCAGAGACACACCCAGACCCCTCTGAGGACAGGTGATGCAGATAATACCGTTCTTCAAGAAGTTGCAAAGACCACCTCTGACCTGGGCAGGAAGAATTTTTTAATATAAAGGAGTTATTTCTGGGTGTTAATTACCTGCACCAGGACAAGCTTTTCTTGCCCTGCAGAACCTACGTGGGATGCAAGACTTGCAAGAGCTGCTTCCTACCCTACAGACACAGCTGGGCACACCACGGCTCCGAACTGCACGTGTCCCTGTACAGGTCTCCCCTCTCTGTTTGCCAACTGCTGCTGTCTGCAATCCCACTGAAGACATCTGGACCATGAAAAACCATCAACAAGAAAGTCAGTCTGGACACAGAGGGCACCCAGGTACCACGGACACAAACAGCAAAGGCATTTTTTCAGGCGAACGACTGCAGGTGCGGCGCTGGAGGCCGGGCGTGTCTCCCCACCTTCCAGCATTCTTCAGAGTAGCTGCATGTTAAAATTCAGATGTCCTTGGTGGCAGACAAGTGACACACTGTTAGTTTTTAAAAAATCAATTGATTGAAGGTCCCCAATCATTCTTTGCACTGCATCTTTCACACATTAGTGTGGCCAGCAGGACCAGGGAAGTTCTCTTCCCCCTGCCCTGGGCACTGGTGAGGCCACAGCTCAAGTGCTGGGTTCAGTGTTGGGCCCCTGACTCCAAGAAGGACCTGGAGGTGCTGGAGTGTGTCCAGAGAAGGGAACGGAGCTGGGGAAGGGTCTGGAGCACAAGTGTGCTGAGTTCAGGCTGAGGGAACTGGGGGTGTTGAGCCTGGAGAAAAGGAGGCTGAGGGGAGACCTTCTGGCTCTGTCCAAGTCCCTGCAAGGAGGGTGCAGAGAGGTGGGGCTGGGTCTGTTCAACCAAGGACCAAGGGACAGGACAAGAGGAAATGGGCTCAAGTTGCACCAGAGGAGGTTTAGGTTGGATCTGAGATAAAACTTCTTCACCAAAAGGGCAGTCAAGCACTGGCACAGGCTGCCCAGGGAGATGGTGGAGTCACCTTCCCTGGTGGGATTTAACAGAGGGGTAGACGAGGTGCTTAGGGACATGGTTTAGGGGTGGAACTGGCAGTGTGAGGTTTCTGGTTGGACTTGATGATATTAAAGATCTTTTCCAACCACTACAATTCTGTGATTCACACAAACATAGCAGTTTTGTCTAATTTAGGAGATTCCCACCTGACTTGGGAAAACAGCAAGTGTCAATTCCAAAGCAGCAGGTTGGGGACAGCAACTGTGAGACATCCCATGGTGAACGAGCCTAGGACTGCAGCAAGGACAGGCTTGCACAGTCCCAGGCAGCGTTCAGCCCACAAACAGTTGCAGAGAGGATCAAAACCAAGCAGTTCAAAAAGGGCTGGAACAGAAAGTTTCCAATGAAAAGCTGCAATGTGCTCAAGTCTGTGCAGGACAGATTCCCAAGCATTCAGCAGTAATTTGTTGATGTGAGGAGGTGGAATAAAGGAAGGATGAAAAAGGAAAATACAACAGCCCTTGAATAATCCACAGCATTATAAGTCTGCGCAGCCATCTGGCGCGGTGAACTCCTATAACCCAGCTTCTGGAAGGGACAGAGCCACCCTGCACGAGCGCTGAGGATTCAGTCAGAGCCACACAGCAGGATTACAGCAGCTCCAAACCCAGCAAACACAAAGCTTTTCCCTACAGCCAGGGACGGCTCTGCTCACCATAACGCCTCGGGAAATAACCTGTTGTAGATCACTAAGAGATGTTGTACAATCAGAGGCTTTTAGCAGAAAGCAGTGAGGGTATTGAAATGGCTCAGGCCACAGCATTAGGCCCTTGACAGAAGTGAAGTCTCCAAGATGCCTACTTTCTCCTGAGAACTTCAGACAAACAACCTTAACTAAGCTGGGAAAAAGAAGGGAGTAGCTGGGAGCTGGTAACCGCAAAGTGAGGAGTGTCCTGCTGACGTCCTTGGGACGTGAACAGAGCAAAGCCACCCATTATAACAAAGAGAAAGCTCCCAGGAAAATTAATGAGCCAATCAGTGTGGGTCTTTGGGAATATGCATGAGCTTAATTAGCCACTGTATATAAGGAGCACGTGTGTAATCAATAAAGGAAGCCTGCTGAAATCATTGCATTTTGAGTGTCCGGGTTTTCACTCCGTCGCGACAATAACCGCCCTGTTAAAATGGGGTAACCCCACATCTCAGCTTGGACCACTTCACATCCACCTCCTACAGATGTGTCACAGGGGGCTTCAACCAGCACCTTGACTGAGAAACTGTGGATTGAGGAAGCTCGGGGCCAAGAGACCTGGACTGGGACGAACACAGGTGAAAAGAGATGCAAGTGCAGACAGCAGGAGACTGCCATCAGGACGGCAAGCTGGGGAAAGTCAGAAACTCCCAAAGGTGCTGCTGAGGCACCAGCTCACACCAGGATCTGCAGTAACTAAATGGGGAAATACCTTTTCCAATCCACTCATAACACCTGGGTATCCTGACACCTTCAAAAGGAAAACTCAAATTGGATGTGCATGATGTCCTCTCATTCTGAATTATTTTCTGAAGATATCACAGAATCAGACAGAATTGCCTGGACTGGAAAAGCCCTTTAAGACCATCGAGTCCAATCATTAATCCAACAAGTCCCCGACTAACCCATGTCCCTCAGCACTGTGTCTACACGACTCTTCAATCCCTCCAGGGATGGGGACTCCACCACTGCCCTGGGCAACCCCTTCCAATGCCTCAGAACCCTTTCAGCAAAGAAATTCTTCCTTCCATTCTTCCCAATGCCTGGGCTGAGAACTGGAGCTGAAGCTAACAGGCATTTCTGCACCCCAGCTCACAGTAACAGCATAGCTAAGACATGGTGGTCTAAGATAGGGAGGAAAAAATCTACCCAGGGAGGAAGAATAGATCTTATCACGCCGCTTAGCGCGGCGGGGATGAGAGATAAGCTGATAACCTTCCACCTACACACACACTCCCTCCTGCAGGGGTCCAGCTGTTGATGCACAAGCCCTGGGTGCTTATGAGAGAATGAACAAGAGGAAGCAAATCCAAAACACTTTTATTTGTGAGTCCAACCATGCCCTGCTCCCTGGCTGGCACCAGCTCTCCTCAACTGCTTGGGACAGCACAGAAGCTCCTTTCACCTCCTGGAGCCCAAGCACCAAGAGCAGCAGGCAGGTGAGGAGCTGTGCTGGAACACCAGCAGTGCCCAGGCTCCAGCAGGAGAGCAGCACCTGCCCTGCTGCCCAGCTTGACTTCCCTTTCTTCATCCTTCAGTTGTAATCAGAATCCATCCCAGACAGGGTCAGAGGAGGTGAAATGCCCCTTCTGCCCATGCATTTCCTCAAAGCCCAGGTTCAGGTATCTAAGTGCTTCCCAGGTTAGGCCAGTGTGGCCCAATCTAAGGAGAGTCCTGTTTCTCTCCCAGAAATCACTGTTCTGGGTAGGCAAGGTAGATACCAACTGTTGCTGCTTTGAACATTTTAAAGTTCATAAAACTTCAGGAGACACTAGCAGGAGGTTTGCTTGGTCCAACACACCTCAGTCCTGGGTGACTGGTTTACAGTTGTCATTCCTAGCACCATCTGAGGAATTTCAGTTAGAAGCCAGAGGAGAACAATTGTTCTGGATCCCCCTCTGCCATGTTTCTCCTGCATATCTTCTCAGCCTCTTTCAGCATCCACATTATTCAGTGAAGGAGACAGAGATCCTGCTGACAACAAAGTATTCATTGAAACTGCAAACTGCAGATACCACAAGAAGGAAAAATTAAAGTACCAAGAACAATTCAAGCATCTCTAGCTCACACATACCGGATTCTGCAGCTAGAATCTGATACTGAGGTGATTTTTTTTTGCTGTTATATCCTACTCTGTTGTTTCTTACACTGATTTTTTTGGGGTTGTTTTGGGTTTTTGTTTGGGTTTTTTTTTTTTCCCCCCCAAAAAAGAAGATCAGAAGTATTCAGTTTGCTATGTGGACTCATTCTAACCACCATCAAGCCTGGCCAGCTCCTGGTTGAAGAAAGATGTGGAGAAGATACCAGTGAGGGCTGCTGAGATGGCCAGGGGTCTGTGACACATCGCCTACGAGAAGGGGTGGAAGGAGCTGGGCCTGTTCAATCTGGCAAAGTGAAGACTAAGGGCAACCTAACAGCAGATGATGTTTGTTTGAAAGTATTTACAAGGATTACAGAGCCACACAGCAAGTCCAAGTGATACAAGGGGCAACAGGGAGAAGCTGCACCTTGGAAGGTTCATATCAGGAAATAGCAGAGGGGAGGGAAATAAAATCACTGGAAGGGTGATGCAGCCCCAGAAGGGGTCACCAAGGACGTGGGGGTTCTCCAGCCCTAAAGCCTTCCAAGCCTCAGGAAGACAAAGCCACTGATCTGGTAGTACTGGCAACAGTTCCAACTCAAGCTGAGTGGGATTAGAGACCTCCCAAAGGTCTCTTGTAACCAAGGTTTCGGTGATTCTAGTGCTTCTCCTCCCTGTCCCTGGCCACTACTGTCACATTCCCTCCATGGCAGCATCACATCCCTCCTTCCTACCCACACCACTGCCCAGGCTCCATCCCACAGGCTTCATGGGGCCAAGCGTGCCACGAGGGGTCAGAAATAAATATGTGCTGATAAATCAGATAAATTTAGACTGATGTTTAATTACCTTTCCTGCAGCAAGGATGGGAATTTAGTTCTCTCTCCTACTTACCCACTCATGGACCTTTATGAAATTCATGGAAACTTCAGGTCTTTCAAATCTCCATGTTGCTCAAATGAGGCTGAAACTGATCTGAGAAGTTAAACAGCTTCAGCAAACCTCCAGGTAATTTTTTTTAGCAGCAGGAGACACCGGTAGAGTGTTGTAAAAGGCCTAATGTGAATCTTCCTAAGCACAATGCAAGACTCCTGTTTGCCACCATCTGGAAAAAGAGATTATTCCTCTTCCTCTCCGAAGCAGCCCCGGGCATATTTGCAAACTGCTATGACAACACCCAAACAGCCAAAACTGTTCCAATCTCACGGAGACTGTGATTGTTTGGACTCACAATTGTTTTTGTTGATCTTCTGTCAGGTCTCCCTGCTTGGCTTGAAGTGCTTTTGAGGTCTGCTGCCCAGAAGTGTGGGAGCTTCAGCTTGGCACGCCGCACTGGCCGCGGAAGGCAGCAGGATGACGCCGCACGCAGCCTCTTTCTGTTCACACATCCCAGTACCTTTGGGTTTTTCCTCAAGTGTGATACTGCTGTCTCATGTCATAGTTTGTGATTCATAGGCTGATCCCTTTCTGAGAAGCCAACATCTCCCAATCTTCTGCTCCTCACCTGGTTTTCTGCAATAACTTACTCTTATTTGTAAAAAATTCACACCTGCTACTGAATTGCTCAGATTTGTTAGAGCCACCTGGAACTCAATACACTCTGTAGCCCTTCCAATTCAATGTCATCTGCAAATATAATGACCACACCCTCCCTTCCCTCACCTGGGTTCCTCAATAAAGCCCCAGATCCCACTGGACCTTTGGCAATTTCCAGGGAACCAGGCTCACTACATATCCTACTTTGTTGATGAGCCACCAGTAGGCAAACACCAATTTTCACACACTAGGTTTAGGGAAATACAAGACTGGGTCCCCACGCTCCCCCTGCTTGGAAAGCACTGTAGAGCAGAACCTGCCTGCTGGCTTCTGTCCCCAGGAAGACTGGAGAACATTTTTTCCCAGCTTCCAGGCCAAGAGGCTTTGCTCAGCATGAGGGGCAGATGAAGACAGAAAGCTCCCCAGCAGTGAGTGGGCACGGCAGTGCTTTCTGCTGCCAGCTCCCCCTCCCACAGCACCTCTCCCCTGTTGGTACAGAAGACATCAGCTGATGCAGAGGACATGTGAGGCAACACTGCTTGCCCAAAGCCAGGGAGAGAAGGCACTCTGCTTCCAGAAGACAAGAAACACGTCAAATCCTGCCTCTCTTTTGACTGCAAACACAGTTAATTCACCATCTTTGTTTGTCAAGCGCAGTTATGGCACTTACTCATTGCTTTTACCTATGTTGAATATTCAGGAGCTTCACCTGCCAGCTGAACATGAGCCAGCAGAGTGACCAGGGGGCCAAGAAGGCCAAGGGCATCCTGGCCTGGATCAGCACCAGTGTGGCCAGTAGGACCAGGGAAGTTCTCTTCCCCCTGCCCTGGGCACCTCGAGTGCTGGGTTCAGTGTTGGGCCCCTGACTCCAAGAAGGACCTGGAGGTGCTGGAGCGTGTCCAGAGAAGGGAACGGAGCTGGGGAAGGGTCTGGAGCACAAGTGTGCTGAGTTCCCGGCTGAGGGAACTGGGGGTGCTGAGCCTGGAGAAAAGGAGGCTGAGGGGAGACCTTCTGGCTCTGTCCAAGTCCCTGCAAGGAGGGTGCAGAGAGGTGGGGGTGGGTCTGTTCAACCAAGGACCAAGGGACAGGACAAGAGGAAATGGGCTCCAGCTGTGCCCAGGGCAGTTGAGATGGGATGTGAGGAAGAATTTCTTTGCTGAAAGGGTTCTGAGGCACTGGAAGGGGTTGCCCAGGGCAGTGGTGGAGTCCCCATCCCTGGAGGGATTGAAGAGTCGTGTAGACACAGTGCTGAGGGACAGGGGTCAGTGGGGACTGGGCAGTGTTGGGTTCATGGTTGGACTCAATGATCTCAAAGGTCTTTCCCATCCAGGCAATGCTGGGTGACTCTGTGTGCCTGGCAGGTGTGCAACACCCACAGAAGCACGGCTGGCAAGTCCTACAGCACAATTCCAAGCAGGGTTTTCCAGAGACCACAGAACACTTCCATGAAATGGCCAAAGATCCCTCCCATGCCAGATCCATCCCTGCCAGTCCCCTGTGTCAAACACTGGAGGTACAGGAACTCCTATCAAGTCTGGAAGATGAGTATGCCATGAAATTATTTTACATTCTCATCCAATAGCCAAGTTAGCTTTTTGTTTTTCAAAATCAGCCTCTTGAGCAAAAACATAGCTTAAGAATATCACCAGGAATTCCTGAAGCTTGTAAAGATAAAAGCAAAAAAAATAAATAAATTGAGAACTATGTAGAAAGAGAGAAGAAACTCATTCAGGCATTCGTGTCAGCATCTGATATAAGAGTATATAAATCATCCCAGCTATAATGAGAATTTTTGCTTATGTCTGAGCTACACAACCATTCTCAAAACGATCAGACTGTGAAAGAATCCCTCAGAAATTACTCTCCACACACAGATGATGGTAGGAAACACGTAAATGCTTTCCTTCTCAGCCAGCTCGGTCCTACCTTTCGTCAGCTACAGAACCAAACTCTTCAGTGTCTCACTGGAAGCGCCTGGGTGTTGGGTGCATTCGATGTGTGGGGTTGTATTGGGTTTGCATGGCAAGGTTTTTGGTAGCAGTGGGGGAGGGGACATGGGGTAGCTTCTGTGAGAGAAGCTGCCAGAAGCTTCCCCCATGTCCGACCCGACACAGCCAATGCCAGCGGCTACAGGAACGGACCCGCCGCTGGCCAAGGCCGAGCCCATCAGTAACGCCTCTGTGATAACATAATTAAGAAAAAAAAAAGGAAGGGAGAAAAAAAGCTGCACACTTTGCAGCTGGAGAGAGGAGTGAGAAGATGTAAGAGAAACAACTCCGCAGACACCAAGGTCAGTGAAGAAGGAGGGGGGAGGATGGGCTCCAGGCGCCGGAGCAGCGATTCCCCTGCAGCCTGTTGGTGAAGACCAGGGTGAAGCGGGCTGTCCCCCTGCAGCCCCTGGAGGTCCATGGTGGAGCAGTGACCACCTGTAGCCCGTGGAGGACCCCACGCCGGAGCAGGTGGATGCCGAAGGAGGCTGTGACCCCGCGGGAAGCCCGCGCTGGAGCAGGTTCCTGTCAGGACCTGTAGCCCGTGGAGAGAGGAGCCCACGCTGGAGCAGGTTTGCTGGCAGGACTTGTGACCCCGTGGGGGACCCGCGCTGGAGCAGTCCCTTCCTGAAGGACTGCACCCCATGGAATGGACCCATGCCAAAGCAGTTCGTGAGGAACTGTTGGTCATGGGAAGGACTCACGTTGGAGCAGTTGGTGGAGGACTGTCTCCCGTGAGAGGGACCCCACGCTGGTGCGGGGGAAGGAGACCTCCCCCTGAGGAGGAAGCAGCGGCAGAAACACCGTGTGATGAACTGACCCCAACCCCATTCCCTGTTCCCCTGTGCTGCTGGGGGGAGGAGGTGGAAAATCGGGAAAGAGATTAAGCCCGGGAAGAAGGGAGGGATGGGGGAGGTGTTTTAAGATTTGGTTTTACTTCTCATTCTCCTCTAATTTTGATTTGTAATAAAGTAAATTTGTTTTTTCCCCCAAGTCGAGTCTGTTTTGCCCGTGCCAGTAATTGGTGAGTGATCTCTCTCTGTCCTTATCTCCACCCACGAGCTTTTCGTTATAATTTTCTCCCCCTGCCCATTTGAGGAGGGGGAGTGATAGAGTGGGCTTTGGTGGGCATCCGGTCTCTAGCCAGGGTCAACCCACCACAGGGGTGTCTGGTGCTGATGGAAGCTCAGGAGCTACAGACACACAGCCAGACACACGGCCACACCAGCAGGCAGGCCGAGGCTGCCTTAACAGCGGGGATCTCTTAAGAACCATCACCAGAACGTTCTGCCTCTCCTCTCCTTGTCCCATTTCACCCATCAACACTAATCTGGCGTATTAGTAAAAGCTCAGCTTCCAGGAAAATCCATAAAAGCATCCACTTAAATAACAAAGGTATTGGAAAACATGCCTGGGATTTCTGCCTTAGCGCTCGCGCGGGGCAGCGGGAGGGCAAAGCAGCGGGGTGGCGATGATGGAGAGAGCAGAGGAGCCAGTCCTGAAGCTCCTGCTCCAAAACAGGGAACTCAGATGCACTGCTGCTGGCTGGAGCCACCCTTGCAGCTCCAAACAACTAACCCAGCTCCCCTGTGCCTACCAGCCCGAAAGCTTCAACGGCAAACTTCTCAGATTGAGGGCTTTCAGGGATTGGGGGAAGAGTATGAAGAGAACTCTGATCTTAGGAAGCATCTTTTAGCCATCCAGCTCAGCACCAAGAGAAGCTCCTGGTGAAACAATTCTTGCAGCTGAAAAGTGACTTTTAAACTATCTGAAATCAAAATGTTGACTTCCTGCCCATGCCACGTGTGCTGGTTAATTCCTCCTTTGCCTCATCCCAGGGCAGGAGCACACTGCAACTGCTAGGGAAGTCCCAAATTCCAGCCAGAGGAAATCTGAGCCAACTTTCAACAGCAGATTGTTCCAGATATATCAGGTCCAACTGCCTCCCTCTAAGACAAGGTCAATTCCGGGCCACAGAATGATTTGCAACAAGGTTTGTTCACAGCCCTTCTTTGCAGAGCTCAGCTTTGATTCATTAAAGCCAGTTTTTAACCAGCAGCAGGGTCAGCAGCTAGAACTATGGCCAAGTGTCAGCTCTTCAGAACCTCAAAGGGTGGTGCTCAGGCCAGGGGCTCGGGTGGGAGAGAGGAGGCTGCTGTAGCTTTCTCCAGAGTGCAACACGTTTACAGCACCCACCTGAAACCTCACTTTTAAAACATTTTAAAGGTGCCAGTCAGGGCTCCCCGTGCCTCTGGAGTCACACTGCTTGTGCTAGCTTTGTATTTCCATACGATCTTCTGCAGCCATACCACCCTCAGGTCTTCAGCAGACCAGGTCTAGCAAAGCCATCTCAAGCAGTGTAAGATGTTACCCCCATACCTTGTGGTGATAAACCCCCCCGTGTGCCTCAGGACCAGAGCAGCGCTCGCACCCTGCTCAAGGGCTGCGCCCAGCTCAAGCCAGGAGCAGCTGATCTTCAAACACAGCTTTCCCCAGAAGCAGAATCTCAAGTCCTTGTGGTGATCATCTCCAACAAAGGGAGGAGAGGAGCTTTAGAACAGGCCAGGCTTGCAGAGATCACCTCCCAAAGCCCAGAGAGCTGCAGGGAGCAGTCACTCTTTCTTCCTCCCACAGTCTTGTAGGAAACTCAAACTTTCCTACCACAGCCGCTGGTGGAACTGCAAGGCAGCAGCAAGGCTTGACCAATCCTTCTGCACCCTCACTGCAACGCAGCCCATGTGCAAACCCAAGTGAAACCCTGGATTCAGATGAGCTAACAAGACCCAGCACAAACCACCCTCCCAGAGAGGCTTTTTGCCCATCACAGCTCTTTCCCCCGCAGAATTAACACATTCCCACTGGCTGAACCTTGCTCCTAAGCAAACGAGCATGCAGTGGCACATCTTGCCACTCAAAACACACCTCCACTAAGGCAGCAGCAAAACAAAACACTTGAGCCTCAGGTAGAAAGCAAAGGGTTAAATCAGCCAAAGTCCAGTCTAGTTATAGGGAACTGTAAAGGAGTCAAAGACATTGACGGCAGCCGAGAGCTCAAATCCTTTCTGTTAATAACATCCACTCTGCACAGAGGCAGCTTAATATTCCTTCCCTACCCCACTGTGCCCCTTTATCCCTACATCCCTAATTCTGCAGAAGGACTGTTCCACCATTAACAGGATTTTATAGGGCCCAGAGATGCAGGAATGAGAAGAGAACACGTCAAACCACAGCATGATCCCAAGTCCTCTTCCCTCGGACGTGGCTCCTGCCTTCCTCCATCCCTAACACAACCACGTGCCACCCGCTGTGTGCCACCTCCCCAAACCCAGATGTTCACCCAAAATCTTAACCAAAATGCTCAGCTGCTGCCCTTCACCCTGCCCTGAGCCTGCACCAGTGCTGATCCAGGCCAGGATGCTCTTGGCCTTCTTGGCCACCTGGGCACTCTGCTGGCTCATGTGCAGCTGCTGTCCACCAACACCCCAGGTCCCTCTGTGCCCAGCAGCTCTCCCCCCACTCCTCCCCAAGCCTGGAGCTGCTGGGGGTTGTTGTGACCCAAGGGCAGGACCCAGCACTTGGCCTTGTTGAACCTCATACAATGGTCCTGGCCCATGGATCCGGCCTGGCCAGATCCCTCTGTGGAGTATCCCAACCCTCCAGCAGATCAACACTCCCACCCAGCTGGGTGTCACCTGCCAACCGAGGGTGCCCTCAATCCCCTTGTCTTGGTTAATATTGTTATCAAAATAATGATATTAAACAAGACTGGCCCCAAAACTGAGGCCTGGGGGGTCAGTGCTTGTGACCAGTTGCCACATGGATTTAACTCCATTCACCACAACTCTCTGGGCTCAGCCAGCTTTTCACCCAGCAAAGAGTAGAGCTGTCTAAGCCTTGAGCCACCACCTTCTCTAGGAGAACGCTGTGGGAGACAGGGTCAAAGGCCTTGCTAAAGCCCGGGTGGACAACACCCACAGCATCACCCTCATCCACTACATGGGTACAGCAACACAAAGAAGCCACCACAGTGAAGGGCACGGTGTCTCCACCTCCTTGTTTCAACAGATGCTTCCTGCCACAGAAACTGCAGACTCAAAGGAAGGGAAAGGCACCAACTCACCTGCCACGAGGCACCGGCTCAGAGAACCCACTGACCTGACAACGTGTGTGGTTCTGTGGAATATCAACTCTTACCAGGGTGCTGCAGACTGCAGCTGTGTGGAAACAAAAGATGTGTGCAGAGAAAGATCACCTCTCCTTGCACACCCTGCCCCAGGACGTGGAGTGACCTTCACCACCGAGCTGCAGCGTCAGCTGGAGCACAGAGTGAAATGGCACAGGAATGACTCTGAGCACGGTCCTTGTGACACACCAATTCCATCAGAGGAAACAACCCTAAAAAAAACCCTCAAGCAGCAGCCAAAGCGAAGGGGAATTGATTTTTAAATGTAGATATTGGTTTCAAAGCCCTTTTACTGAAAACAGTGTTTCTTTACCCGTAAATCGAGTGGTTTCCAATACAACACGCTCGAGTTCTGCGGGAGCACGGTCACCGGTGCACGCAGGAGGCTGGAGGATTTCCCATGTTCTCATGGAGTTTCTCGTGTTGCAGAGAGCTGGAGATGCCCACTCTGCAGCAGGAGAGGTCTGGACAAACACTTCAGCTCTCAGGGGGACGGAGCAGCACAAAGCCGCCGGCACTCACACCCACGAAGCAGGGGCACGGAAAGACAGAGCCCAGCGAGCGCGTTGGCGGGGCTGGCGCCGAGCTTTGTGCCGGGCTCACAGCGACGCTCTCATCCCGTTCGAGTGTCTCAGCTCCTCAGAGCCGAGCGCTGTGCCCTGTTCAGCACAGCCAGCTGACCCCAGCAGCAACGCTCCTGTGGCTCTGCTTAAAAAACCACAACGTGCTCACAGCTGTCTGAAATGCAAAAGTGCATTCCTCTGTAAATTGATTTTTTTTTTCCCTTTTTTCCAGGCAAAAGGCTCAGCAATTTATATAAAAAAACCAATTCTTCCTTACATGGGGAAAAAAAAAATCTCTAATTTTTAGAAAAAAAAATATGCATGCATTTCTCTGAAAACAGGACTGTTTTAAAACACTTCTACCATCTAATGTGGCTCACAGGAAAGAAAACAGAGCAGCTGCCGTAAGAAAAAAAGAGTCTTTCTTCCCCCAAGAAAGCCAAAACATGGGCCCAGAGACTTGTATGATCATGCAAATAAATACTGCAAATGTGGTTTAAAACCTTGCCTCCAACTGCCTCGTGGTGTTGTATTTCAACAGCTCTGGACGCTCAGACTCCAGGGAAAAGACTGAGAAACTGGCCACCCTCCTGGTCTGACACCTGGTCTCTCTTCTGGCAAGAAGGTCAGCGGCCAAGGTGATGATCATGTCTTGCAAAAGCCTCTCATGGGTTTAAAGACCGACTGTGGTAGCCAGGGAGGGCAGCACCACCAGCCACTGCCCCCATGAGCAAGGGGTCTCGCTGCATCCGGACCCTCCTGGGCATGGAGCCCATGGAGAACTTCCAGGAGAAGCTGGTGGCTTTGCAAGGAGCATCTCTTTAAGCAAAGGTAAATCTCCAGTAAATGGGAGCTGGTCACTAGCTTTCCTGGCCTCTTGTAGATACACAACTTTATTTTTTAATTTCTTTTAAAGGATCCATGGGAACATTAGAGGGCAGTGGTGCTTCTCTGATCCTGGCAATTCTTTCCTCTGCTTTTAATGTTTTCCAGAAGATTAGTCCCAATTCAGGGAAGCCAGGCTGCCTTCCTGCCCGTCTTCCCCAGGAGGAAATCACCAGAGGGAGTGTTTTCCCCCTTTCAAGGCAGTTGCTGCCCTATAACCAATTTAATTAGCATGTAAAAAAATTACACAAAGCTTTATGACATGGAAAAAAGCTAAAGTTGTGAACTGCAGGAGAACACTTGGACAAACTTCTGGGACAAACAAAGCATAAAAGAGAAAATAAGGCTGAGGCATTATGAAACACTTGAGATCTTCCAAATTGGTATTTTTTGCTAAAGTGGTTATGCTTTTTGTCATCAAAACAACAAAAGGTGGATTTTTTTTTCATTAATTACACAGACATGTGTAATTAATTCTAAGTGACCAGAGGTGCAAACACACAGGAGCCATTGCAGGATGGGCAGCCAGAGAGTCAAGGCTCACACCTCTGCAGCATCAACACAAAAGCTCCTGTTCTTTAAAAAGCCCCATCCAAAATTTGGGAGTGTTGGTCCTGTACTCACTGAACTCTCCTGCAAAGCCACAGGGAGTGTGGAGAGACAATTTCTGTGATGTGCAAGTAGAATTTTTAGCTCTCCTACAGGAAATTAAGGTTCTACACTAAAATACAAGTACGCAAAATAGAAATTGGGGCTTTTTTTTTTTTCCTGCAGATCTCTGCCATTACACATTTCCACCTGCAACTTTTACAGGAAAGGGTTACCAAGAAGGTTATCAAGCTTATACTAAGCAATAAAAAACAGAAGTTTGTAACTGGTTAGAAAATCTGACCACAGGCATAACACAATCACTGACCAGTCCTTTGGAGAGGGAGCAGCGAGTCAGCAACCCGTTCCCAAGTGAAACAGCAGCAGCCTGTGATCGAGTCCTACCCCATTCTCCCTCAGAAAGCTGAATAAATGCAGGAAATTAATATTAAAAGTTGACAAGCCTGTCATCCATCTCCCCCATTACAAGTCACAAAGGATTTGAGGGGTTCCAAGTCCTCCACAGTCCATTTTAAGCACCCTCCACAGTGAGGACAACTACAAGAACACTTTGGAACCTCTCTGCATTCACACTCACATGCTGGGGGTGAGAACTCGTCCCGGAGCACGCACCAGCTCGCGGGACACGGCTTGGCCTATTTTGATCTTGTCAGGCAGCACCTAACAGCACAGGCACACAGTTTGCTAAGGCACTGCCAGAATTCTTAATTCATCCTGCTCCTGGCATCACCTGCAGGCAGGAAAAACTATTTAGGGAGAAATTGTTTCATTTCTTCACTGACACGGACTGAGTTAGTTATTACAGACACACTATTCACGCTCCCCACTCCTCTTCTTCCAGGGTAACTTGATTTTCATGCAGTGAAGGGCATTGTTCCAGCCTGAATCTATCCATAGGGGTATTTGCAGAGTTTACTCAATGTCTGCATTTAACTCTGCACTTGCAGCTCCAAACTAGGGCAGATGACTGTTCAGATGCTGAGTGCTCACGAAGAGAAACAACACAACAAGCTCCGCACATGAAGCCTCTCCTTTGCTTTGCTCTCAAGCCATTTCTGCTGCAAACCTCTCCTTAGCCTTAAATTTTTTAGTACTTGCTGCCTGCTTGCTTTTGACCAAGACTGGACAGAGCCAGGGGGTCTCCCCTCAGCCTCCTTTTCTCCAGGCTCAGCACCCCCAGTTCCCTCAGCCAGGAACTCAGCACACTTGTGCTCCAGACCCTTCCCCAGCTCCGTTCCCTTCTCTGGACACGCTCCAGCACCTCCAGGTCCTTCCTGAGTGATGTCTCAGAGATGCTCATTGAAATGGCAAGTGGTGACTGTCAAGCTGCAACCAGGTACATTCTGTCTGGATGTAAGGAAAAAATACAGGTTTTTGCTTGTTTTTGTTGGGTTTTTTTTGAGATTGGGGCAGCCCAGGACAGGGCTCAGAGAGGTGGTGACATCTCTAGCCTTGAAAACTTTCAAAGCTTGAGTGACCAAGGTGCCAAGCAACCTCATCTAGCTCTAAATTTAGCCCTGCTCTCAACAGGGGTTTGGATCAGAGGCTTCCTGAGGTCACTTCATGCCTAAACCATCCCATAATTCTCAGTTCAGCAGTACGCATGGCCACACCGCACTGCAGGAAGCCAGACCAACCGTTTGCCCATGCTGTCTCAACTGGAGCCTGCCAGTTGGTTGCAGAATGAAAAGCAGGATCAATTCATGAATGCCATCAGTTTCTTCACGAAGCTATCACAAATAATGGCATCTAAATTCAGAAACAGGTACTCTTTATTGGACTTGACATCACTTCAGCAGGTGCCATCACTACAAAAACACCATTAAATTGTTACTTACGATACTTTTATGTGCATCTTGGTTTCTTTTTCGTATTACCTGAAGCCCAAGTATATGAACAAGCCTCCAGTCTTGCTGTTTATCCTAGGAAGCTGCTATCCAAGTTGGACACAGCACTCCCTTTCCAGTGTTACCATCCTTGCTAACGAGCAGTCACAGACCAGGTGAACCTAGGTTGCAAAGGAGCCTTGGTAGAAAGCACAGGCAACCCAAGAAAAGAGATGAAGAAATCTGGGTGGAAGCACAGGTAACCCAAAAAAAGAGATGAAGAAATCTGGGTGGATGTGGTCAAGGAAACAAGTGATACAAAAAGAGTGCAGCAGAGATCTGCACGTGTGAGAAAAGAGCAAGAGAGTCCTTGTCAAGCCAGAAGAAAGGGATGCTGCAAAGGTTCGAACTTAAAATGAGAGCTAGGCTGAAGGGTTTGCTGCTTGGACAGGGAGAAAAGAGAAATTCTTCTTTAAATGAAGAATGAGTAAGCCTTAAAAATTAAGACTTTGGTGAAGACCCACAAGCACCCTTGGTGTGAAGGGGACATGTTTCTAAACATGCCCCCACGTGAAGGGCACTCATGTTTCTCAAACCACAGGAGGGTTTCTATTCCACGTGCAGTCAGTGGGGAAAAGGCACCACATGCTCACAGGATCCCAAAGAACCACTTCAACACTGAGCCATGGGACTTCAGCAGCCACCCCCAGAACTGCTGCCACCCCCAGAACATCTCACAGCTGTGCAGCTTGGGATGTCCTTGGCAGTGCAAAGACAATAAGTAAGAAAAATCCTAAAGAGCGAAACTAAGTGGCAAGAGGAGCTGTCAGAGAATGAAGCCACCAGATTAAGGGGGAAGAAACCAGGCAGGATGGCCAGATGGGTTCTGCATTCAGGCTTCAAACCTGAATGAGTCACCAGACAGAGCAGGCAGAGGCACAAGCAGAACACAATTCACACCACGTTTGCCTTTATGGATCTATAATGTCAAGACAGACTCATTTCTCCCCAGGGGAAAAAAAAATAACCAACAAACCAACAATTCTGCAGGAGAAGGGGAAGTTAAACTAATTTTATCATCTGCAAAATGTACTTTTATTGCCACTAAGTTAGTGTCTGTTGGCTGTTTTTTCACCAACCTCCAGGGGAACGGCAGCACCAGGTTGTAATTAAAGAGTTCACGAACATTTCCACGTCACAGGAGGTGCTCCCCCTCCTCGCTTTTTACACGTCCAAAGGAGGATCAGGCAGCAAGAAAAATGAGCCCGTGGGAGTCGACAGCCTTGGGATTGATTTCCAATTCTCAGACTCAGCTGGAATAATGCTGCCTGCAAACCACAGCCAAACAGAGTCACAGATCCCAGAACTGCCTGGGCTGGAAAAGCCCTTTAAGCTCATCGAGTCCAACCATGAACCCAACACTGACCAGTCCCCACTGACCCATGTCCCTCAGCACTGTGTCTACACAACTCTTCAATCCCTCCAGGGATGGGGACTCCACCACTGCCCTGGGCAACCCCTTCCAATGCCCCAGAACCCTTTCAGCAAAGAAATTCTTCCTCACATCCAATCTCAACTGCCCTTGGTGCAACTTGAGGCCATTTCCTCTTGTCCTGTCCCTTGGTCCTTGGTTGAACAGACCCACCTCCACCTCTCTGCACCCTCCTCCAAGGGACTTGGACAGAGCCACAAGGTCTCCCCTCAGCCTCCTTTTCTCCAGGCTCAGCACCCCCAGTTCCCTCAGCCGGGAACTCAGCACACTTGTGCTCCAGACCCTTCCCCAGCTCCGGTCCCTTCTCTGGACACGCTCCAGCACCTCCAGGTCCTTCTTGGAGCCAGGGCCCAACACTGACCCCAGCACTCGAGCTGCAGCCTCACCAGTGCCCTGTATGGGGGTAAGAAAACCACACAAGACGTGCAGCACCTGCTCCACCAACGTCCAACGGGACCAGTGAACACCCCCAGCACACAGGCAGGTGCCCCAGACTGCACGCACGACCTTGGAGCACCCTCTGCTCTCCAGGCTGCCTGTTCCTCAGCTCAATAACTCTTGGGAGTGGATGAAACCCAATCAACTGAGGAATGAAATGAGAAAAGGAGATTAGAACCTCTAGCAGAACTGAGGGTCACTGGATCAAAGACCTCGCTAGTCCAGTGTGCTGTCTCCAACATCAGCCGACAGCAGATACAGAGGGAGAGGCCAGGAAAACAATCCCTAAATTGCAATTAACACTCAAATCCCCCAAACCTTGTGGCTTAGGGATCTCTTTATCAATACTTGGGACATTTTAATGTCATTCTCTCCATTGATTTGTCTTCCATTAATTCACCCAGGTTCTCTTTGCATTCAGGCAAACTTCACAGCCCCCGTTTTCACCACCTGAAGAACTCTGTACCATCAGTGACTGCACAGCTTCATTAGTGAACTTTGCCCTGGTCACTTTTGGCCAGAAGGGACAGATCCTTCAAACATCACTTCCCCATCACTTCCCTCTTTAACTTCCCCATGGAACTGACCATGTCTTTCAGCTTTGTGTGGATCTCCAGCGAATTGCTGACCCATGCAAAGGCCACTGTGGCACCACAGCTGCAACGTTCCTTCAAGAGCCTTTGGTGAGGAACTTTTATTAAATACCACTGGAGAATCTAAATAAGCCACACAAAACCAGATCATCTCTCCATATTGCTGCTTAAGTCCCTTGCAGACCTGCACTGCCCAACTTCCTTCATGTATGAAACATTTCTCTCCTTGCATCACGTTGATCAATGGCACCATTACTTAGAACAAGCTTTTTGGTTTTTAACCTGATTAAGAGATGTTCCCAGGCCAGCACCCACCAACCTCACCCGTGGTGAACCTGCTTCAGAAAGCTGATTCTGTGTTATGAAAAGGAAAATCATTTTCCCAGATCAGATCTTAAAACCAGAACAATCCCTAGCTCAGTTTCCCCAATTTATCCACAACATTTGTTATCTTCCACTTCTTCCTGCAAGCTTTCCAGGTGTGTAACCAAACAGAAAAGCATCAGTCTTCAAGAGAAGGACCAGCTTTGAAACAGAACCAGAGCAAGCCGGTCCTGCAGCAGCATAATGATGGTCTGATATTCATTTCTGCTTTCAAATTCAAAGGAAACTCTGAATGGAATTGCAGCTTTATTCCTTCTGACAACTGTTTTAAGTTAAAAAGAGATCCCCAGAAATCAGTTTTCTCCCCAAGATTTCCATTAAAATATTGCTAAATTTCCTTTTTAGTGAGTTCTAACAAAACAAGTGAAAGAGAAAGACTTTGTGGCAGGCTACATCAAATGGAGCCTCAAGAGCCCACGTAACCCTCGCTCAGAGACGCTCAGAAGAAAGCATGCCAAGTCACAAAGCCAGCTTTTCTTCTTCCCTCACCCTACCCATTACTCCAAGCAGTTCACAAAGCACAGGAGGAGGATATGAGAGATAATCAGAGCAGTGATGTCAGCAGTACCTGAACAAGCTATTATGGGAGACCTCTCCTATTGATCTGCTAATAGCCTCTTCAAACAGGAGCGGTGCGGAGAGGGGCCCAGGCAGAAAGCAATTACAGGAGCTGGACATGAGCTCACTTGTTTTTCAAGAAGATGGAGCTACTTCTCAGGTCAGCATGCATCTTGGCTTTTATTCCTCTCTCAATAGAGCTTTGTCTGCTCTGACCAGGTTTGGAGGCCAGACCTCTCAGAAAGTGGGACTGGGCACTGATTCTGAGCGAGCTGACGGCACCGCAACACCGCACGGCGATAGAGCTCGGAGAGCGGCTCCCTCCTTCCCTGCCGAGACTGGTCCGAGCCACACAGCTCCAGCTGGCAGCTCTGGGCACCTTCCAGGCTTCTTCTAACAATTCCTCTTCCATTTCACATCTTCAGAGTTCACTTTACAGAAAAGCAAAGCAGTTATGCCCCTGAAATCTCAGCTTCTTCCTCTTTCAGTGACAGACGCTTTCTGTCACACAGGTAAATGTCCTGCTCGTCTTGTTCCAGATCAACCAGGACTCACAGCTCCTGCCATCTCCCTTTGGCTGATGAATTTAACTCATTCTGATCCAAGAGATGGGAGCAGTGCCAGCCAGAGGGACCTGGACAGGCTGGAGGAGTGGGCCCACGAGAACCTCGTGAGGTTCAACAAGGCCCAGTGCGAGGTTGTGCACTTGGGTCGGGGCAGCCCCAGGTGTGTGCACAGACGGGGAGAAGAGCTCGTGGGGAGCAGCCCTGCTGAGAAGGACTTGGGGTGCTGGTGGAGAAGCTCGACATGAGCCAGCAGCGTGTGGCCACAGCCTGGCAGGGCAACTGTGCCCTGGGCTGCAGCACCAGAGGGGTGGGCAGCAGGGCCAGGGAGGGGATTGTCCCCCTCTGCTCTGCCCTGGGGAGGCCCCAGCTGGAGTCCAGGTCTGGAGCCCCCAACACAGGGAAGATGTGGAGCTGTGGGAGTGGGTCCAGAGGAGAGCCAGGAACGTGATCCGAGGGCTGGAGCTCCTCTCTGATGGAGAAAGGTTGAGGGAGCTGGGCTTGTTGAGCCTGGGGAAGAGAAGGGTCTGGAGAGACCTCATTGTGGCCTTCCAGTGCCTGAAGGGAGCTTGGAAACTGGAGGGAGAGGGACTTTTGACAGACAGTGACAGGACAAGAGGAAATGGTGTTAAACAGAGAGGGGAGATTTAGGTGGGATATGAGGAGGCAATTTTTCACCCAGAGGGTGGTGAGGCACTGGCACAGGTTGCCCAGAGAAGCTGTGGATGCCCCATCCCTGGAGGCATTCAAGGCCAGGTTGGATGAGGCCCTGGGCAGCCTGATCTGGTGGTTGGCAGCCCTGTCCACAGCAGGGGGGTGGAACTGGATGATCTTTGAGGTCCTTTCCAACCCAAACCATTCTGTGATTCTTCCAGTGTCACACACACAAAAAAAAAAAAACAACAAAAAAACCCCACCACCACAGGAGCAATTTTCTGTGAACACCAGAAATTTGGAAGGATTTAAAAGCCCAGCAGATGGCTTTAAGAAAGCTGGCCAGGCTGTGGGAACCATGCCAGACACCTCCACATCTCTGGCTCACCTCATTTCCACCTGGCATTTACTCACAAAGTGGCCACTCTGTTACTGCATCTCCTGCCAATACCTGGCTGCAGTCAAACACGCCTGCAATCCCGGGTTATAAGCTTAATTACCCTGGTAAATTAAAGCATCCATTCTCCCTGGCTCTGGAAGAGCAGAAAGCATCTGGGCAAAAGATCCAGGCTGTTGGCTGACACCTATTTGCTTTCCAAGCAGTAGAACATGGACAGCTCTCCAGAACAAGCACTCCTGTCACACAGAGCACGCGGAACAGCGTCCTCAAGCACGGAGCTCGTGTTGGGACAGCACATAACACGCCTCAGGCCTGTGCACTTGCACTTCCCAGTGTATCTACAGCCTACCACCTCCCCTGCAGCACGTGTGCCACCTTTGTGTACACAACCCACGAGCATCCAGCGGCCCCAAGCGCAATGAAGTCACAAAATTCCTCAGAATAATTCGGTTCAGACACAAGGGCCAGAGGACACCAGACTAAACTCCCCCAGGGAATGCTCGAAGCAGCTGCTCTCTGTTTGCTCCCCCTGTTCTTGCTGCCTGTGGCTGCCCTGGGCACGGTCTGAGGACCCCCAAACATTTCTTTGTCTGGAGGAAGGGCCCCAGTCTGCTCCTTCAGTCTCCAAAGCGAACCCAGCCCATACGTGTTGGGTTTGTGTGTGGTGGGGCTGGTTCTGGTGGCAGGGGAAGGGGCTCTAGTGATGGGCCCTGTGAGAAGCTTCTAGAAGCTCCCCTGGGTCCAAGGCGCACCCCCCCAGCTCAGGCTGAGACAATGAGCTCTAGAGAAACCTCTCTGTGAAGCCATATTTGTGAGGGGAAGGACTGGCTTGAAAAGAAGAAGGTGGAGAGAACCTGGAGGAGAGAAAATGACCATCAGCCTAAACAGAGAGCTTCATTGCCAGGAGGGAGGAGGAGGAGGGGGAGGAGGACAGAGAACCTCAGACACCCAGTTCAACCACATGGAGTAGGAAAAGGCAAAGGAGGTCCCCACTGACCCATGTCCCTCAGCACTGTGTCTACACGACTCTTCAATCCCTCCAGGGATGGGGACTCCACCACTGCCCTGGGCAACCCCTTCCAGTGCCTCAGAACCCTTTCAGCAAAGAAATTCTTCCTCACATCCAATCTCAACTGCCCTGGCCACAACTGGAGCCCATTTCCTCTTGGCCTGTCCCTTGCTCCTTGGTTGAACAGACCCACCCCCACCTCTCTGCACCCTCCTGTCAGGGACTTGGACAGAGCCAGAAGGTCTCCCCTCAGCCTCCTTTTCTCCAGGCTCAGCACCCCCAGTTCCCTCAGCCGGGAACTCAGCACACTTGTGCTCCAGACCCTTCCCCAGCTCCGTTCCCTTCTCTGGACACGCTCCAGCACCTCCAGGTCCTTCTTGGAGTCAGGGGCCCAACACTGAACCCAGCACTCGAGCTGCGGCCTCACCAGTGCCCAGTGCAGGGGGAAGAGAACTTCCCTGCTCCTACTGGCCACACTGGTGCTGATCCAGGCCAGGATGCCCTTGGCCCTCTTGGCCACCTGGGCACTCTCTGGCTCATGTTCAGCTGCTGTTGCCCAACACCCCCAGGTCCCTCTCTGCCCAGCAGCTCTCCCCCCACTCCTCCCCAAGCCTGTTGCACTGCCAGGGGGTGTTGAGGCCAAAGTGCAGAACCCAGCACTTGGCCTTGTTGAACCTCCTGCCACTGGTCCTGGCCCATGGATCCAGCCTGGTCAGGTCCCTCTGCAGAGCCTCCCTGTCCTCCAGCAGATCAACACTCCCATGCAGCTTGGTGTCCTCTGCAAACTGACTGAGGGTGCCCTCACCACCTCCTGCATGGTGCCTCAGCTTTGTTTGGAAACTCAACAGCTCAGAACCATCAGCATCATTCACCAGGTGTCTCCCCTGTGTCCCACCACTTGCTTCCAAGACTCCAGAATTACCCCATTTCACAGTAAGGGGCAGCCCCTGTCCTGGACAGCACGCTAAGCTCAACACAAAAGTCTGCAAAAAGGTAAAAAGAGCAAAGGACAAAGTTGAATGAGAGTCTCAAAATTCAGTGTCACTGAACACAAGCTCATGAGCTGAGGGGTGGAGACATCAGAGGGAATGTACCCAATTCTGCAGACACCATGACATGCCCAGATCAGCTCAGGAAACCTCCTGGAGACACAGCTGAGCACTCTTTACATCATCAACCAAATGCTCAGAGGTGTCAAAGAAACAGATATATTATCAGAAACCCCACAGGTAGAAGTAGTGAACAACCAGAGAGACTTTTCTGAGCCATGACACAAGGCCACCATGCTCACACGTCACCCCAGCCCAGAGAACAGCCAAAATCAGCTCTATGGAATATATTCCACAGGAGGCACTAAACTCAGCGGGGTCTGCAGCCTCCAAAAAAGGAGGACTCTGAGGTGGTATAAAGACAACTGCCAGGTGGGCGTGGAAAAGTCACTCACTGCTTTCTCAAGGAAAGGGGATTAAGGAGATGCACATAGAAAAGCACCAGTTAAATGTAAACAGAGGCAAATAAAAACTAAGAGAAGGGAACATCTTCTCCATGAGTTTTTAAATAAGCTATGAAACTCATTATCACAACATGTTAGAGATGTCAAAAGTAAAACCAGATCCCCAAAGGGAAGGAGGAAACTCAGAGTCAGCAGTCTCACTGACCTTCTGGCACCTCAAAGCACAGGACCAACACAAAAAAAAAATAAAGGGAGAATTTTCACCCCCCAAAAAATACCCCACCACAAAAACCCACAACACTACACCACTCCTTCAAAATAAAGGAACTGGAAGGGATGGAGAAAAAGGAATGGCCAAGATGAACACAATGGAGTGAGCTAAAAAGGACCAATCCTGAGTTTGGTCAAGGAATCTAAAAAGCTCCAAAATCTGCTGTCTAGAGGTCAACATCCAGGCTGAGCCAAGCCAGCACCTACCTCCTGCTGGAATGAGAAACTATGAGGAGGTGCACACTCCTGCAGTGAGTTCTGCTACACAACAGAGTGAACTGGCCTTTCCACACACACAAAAAAATCACTGAACACATCTACTGCCACAGGCTGTAAGGTAAAGCAGGTGAGGAGGACTCTGCCTTTCAGTGTGACCCTGCAGATGTTACTCACTGCTGGTAATAGATCTATTTCTGCACGAGGATAACCCAGCTGCGTCCTTAACACTCCACAGCTGGTTAAGAAAACATATTAATGCAGCAGCTTCATACGAGAAGTGAAGGTTGCCAAGGTCAGATGAAGCTGGGAGTTCTAGGAAGCAGCTGACAGAATTTTTGGCAAGGAACTAATCAAGCACTGCAGCTCCTAAAGGCAGGAACACATCTGGTGCACAAAGTGCCAACTTTGGGGGCTTACAACCCCTCATGTTTGTGTCTCCTCTGTGCACCAGGAGACCTTCTGAGGAGCACCCCAGGGAGAATAAAGAGTCACAAAGCTGTCAGGCTGGGCTCTCCTCGGTGGCCTCCTGTGCAGCCACCAATATTCCTCAGCTCCATTTCACTTGGATATTCCAACTGTTAACACACGAGCTGGTGTGACAGCTTTGAAGTGGAACAGACTCACTGGCACCTCTGAAAACCCACCAGAGAGGGATTTTTTGTTGTTTTTTTAAACACAATCCTAAAGCAGCTTAACGAGTTTAAAAACATAACATGATAGACTCCTTCAGCCACCATTAACATGCCAACACACCTGTCACACCTAAATCCATGAGAACAACCATCAATTTATTCTGGTTTTTATTTTACTGTTGGTTTAGAATCATCATAAACTTCACCACTCATTAACACTTGCCCAGTGGGCTCCACCTCCCAAAGTCACAGCGTTCAGGAATCTAAATCCTCTCCTCTCTTATTAAAGAGCAAGAGGTTACAGAAGTTTCATTTTTTAATATTTTCAGGGAGGAACACAGACAGAAATGCAGCTTGTGAGTTTGGACACCCCCCACGTTCTGTAAGTGTGATCCTCAGCGAGGTTTTACCTGCACTGAGCAGTTGTGCTGCACACAGGCAGCCCAGAGCCAATAACCGTGTCCTGGGCTGCACCCAGAGCAGCGTGGGCAGCAGGGCCAGGGAGGGGATTCTGCCCCTCTGCTCCGCTCTCCTGAGACCCCCCCTGCAGTGCTGCCTCCAGTGCTGGGGCCACCAACAGCACAAGGACATGGAGCTACTGGAGCCAGCCCAGAGGAGGCCACGGGGATGATGCCAGGGCTGGAGCAGCTCTGCTGTGAGGACAGGCTGAGAGAGTTGGGGCTGTTCAGCCTGGAGAAGAGAAGGCTCCAGGGAGACCTTCCAGTGGCCTCCCAGTACCTGAAGGGGCTCCAGGAAGGCTGGGGAGGGACTTTGGCCAAGGGCAGGGAGTGACAGAACAAGAGGTGATGGCTTGAAAGTGGCAGAGGGGAGATGGAGACGAGAGCTGAGGAAGAAATTCTTTGGTGTGAGGGTGGTGAGACCCTGGCCCAGGTTGGCCAGAGAAGCTGTGGCTGCTCCTCCTTGGCAGTGTTGAAGGCCAGGTTGGATGAGGCTTTGAGCAACCTGGTCTAGTGGAAGGTGTCCCTGCTGCTGGCAGGGGGGTTGGGACTGGATGAGCTTTAAGGTCCCTTCCAGTTCAATGATTCTAACAGATCTCCCACCGTGACCAGAAGCCAGTTAGCAGGAGCTGCCAGCCTGGCACCCAGCCATTCTGCAGAGTGATGGGACTCTGTGAGGGTAGGAGCACCCATCTTCTCCCTAAAATCTATCCCTCAAGGTTCCTCTTTCCATAGTTATCTAAGAAAATCATCCTTCATCCTCAGTTTTGTCACATACCAAGCTGAGGAGACAACACAGATCAATTTCAGGAATGCTCACATCTCCAGATTTAAGAAGCCACCGTCCCTTTCTCTGCCATAACCTTGTCCTTCAGTAAAGGTCATTTTCAGTCTCCACTTGGATCTGTATCAGAAGTGAGACTCAGTATGTACACACTAAGTTCCAAATGCTCCCCCTGCCATGAGTTTCAGCAGTGAAGCATCAAACAGCAGCTTACCACAGCGACCCGAGGTCTCCCCAGCTAGAAACCCACAAGTATCCCAGTTCTCTTCTACAGGAAGAGACCTCTTCTTTCCTTACACTTCTAAGAGGAGCTCACTGTGCTGCACTGGAAGCAGTTTTGAAAGCAGACAGAAATCAGGAAAGGATTTTAAAAGCCTGAATCACATATATATATATATTTTTTAACCCTGGTAATGTTACCACCCTGCACACAGCAGCCAGCTTCTGGTCATCACAAAGACCCACCTAGGGAGAGCTTCCTGCTGGAGTTCCCCTCACCCACCACACTCACCTCGCCGGAGTAACTGTACTTCCCCTTCAGGATCTGCCGATACAGACGGGTGCGGTTGTCGTCCTCGAAGGGCATGGTGCCGCTGAGGAGGATGTAGGAGATAACACCCAGCGCCCACATGTCCACAGAGTTCGTGTAGGGCTTCCTGACCAGGATCTCGGGGGCGATGTACTCTGGGGTCCCACAGGTGGTTTTCATCAGGCAGTCATCGCCCTTCTTCCGAGCGCTGGCCAGGCCGAAGTCCGTGATCATGATTTTGGAGTCCGTCCCCGGGTGGTAGTACAGCAGGTTCTCGGGCTTCAGGTCCCGGTGGGTGATACCCAGCGTGTGCAGGTACCTGACCCCGTCCAGCACCATCTGCAGCACGCGCGTGGCGTCCCGCTCGGTGAAGGAGCCCTTGGCGATGATGCGGTCGAACAGTTCCCCGCCAGTGGCCAACTCCATCACCATGTAGACGCGGTCCTGGGTCTCAAACACCTCGATGAGCTGGATGATGTTGGTGTGCCGCACCCGCCGCAGCACGCTCAGCTCCGACTCGCACACCTCCCTCCCCTCCCGGTACTTGGTCTCTATCATCTTGATGGCGTAGGGCTGCTTGGTGGCCTTGTGCTCCACGCGCACGACGCGGCTGAAGCTCCCCCTCCCGATCAGAGCTTTGATGTCGTACTTGGCCGTCACCCGGGGGTCAAACTTGGCGCGGTATTTGGCCACCTTGTTCTTGCGGGGCTCGGGCGGGTCGGCGTGGGCAGGGAGGTGGGACCCAGGGCAGGGCTGAGCGTGGCGCGGCGGCGAGGGAGAGCCGGCTTTGATGACGGCCCCGCAGTCATCTCTGATGAAATGCTTGTAGATATCGCTGTAGCCTGCGTACGGTTCCACTTTTTTAACCAGGTCTAGCTGCACATCCTTGGGGGGCTCGGGAAGCACTTTGCTGGTCCCACAGCCCATCACTGAATGGTGTCAATTCCCTATCAAGGCATTTTCCCAGGGCAGCAGCAACAGCAGCAACCACATCTGCGGCAATTCCCACATCTGAACCTTCGGAAAAGAACAAGAGAGATAAACAGGAATCAAAGCAGCAAAGGTTCAAACAGGACAAAAATGCAGGTGGTGGTTGGTGTCTCAATGGAGTCATCCTACTGCCAACTACGAGCCTGGGACTTTCACCACACCTTCTGCAGATCATGCACAGCGCTTTGCTGCCTTCACCACACACCAGGGAAGACAGTGCCTACAAAACAGCCATGGTCCAAACAGATGCCCCTGGAAATCACAGAGTTCCTCTTTTTATTGAGCATAGTTTCTTTACTGCTCCCAGCTGAGCACCGAATCAGAGAGTCACAGAACAGCTGAGCTTGGAAGAGACCTCTGAAGATCTTCTTGTCCAGCCCCAGTTGCTTAATAAAAAAATCAAACTAAGGAGAGCCAGCCATTTCCCTTGGTTTTGTTTCATCTCCTCAACTCTGTAAGACAGCAGCCACTCCAAATCTTACAGGTTTGAAATTTCTCACTAGCAAACCCACAAAGTATCTCAACAACTTGTTCACTTCACAAATCTTCCTAAGATCTGCCTTGTACTGAAGTTGTAACGGTGTCTTAAACACATCACTGCTGTGCTACTGGGGATCAATGAAACCATGCAGGAGACAGGGAAGATGGAGACAGAGGCACGCAGGTTTGAAGATGTATTTTACCAATTAACTCACTGCATCCCCTGCAACAAAGCAGACCTTATTTAACTAGAGCAGCTTTCAGCTAGCAATTCCCTCATCCTCAAAAGCCTGAGAAACCAAGATGGGTGTGGTGGTTGCACTGGGCTGGCAGCCAAACCCAGTCACTCGCTCACTCCTCCTGCCCAGGGGACAGGGGAGAGAACTGGGGGGGGATGTGGGCAAGGGGACTTGTAGGGTGAGAGAAGAACAATTTAATAATTCAAATAAAATAATATTGATATAAAAAAAAAATAATGAATCATACTAGTAATAAAATACACAAATGAGTGACCCCCAGTGCCAGTGCTCAGCACCCACCCACCCAGCCCGGCCCGTTCCCAGAGAACGATCCCGGAGCAGCGACAATCCCGACCCGAAACCGCAATCCCGGGAGAGCCAGAGCCCGAGCGAGAGCCAGAGAGAGCCAGAGAGGAAGAGCCCCTCATGGATCTCCTGCCCATGGGGGACAGGAGCTGGAGCAGCCCCTTGGCAGAGCCCAGTGCCCATGGAGCTGATCCATGGCAATATTCCTCACCCCTGAGCTCTTGCGCTTGCAGAGGGACAAACACAAAGTCCTTCAGTGCCAGGGACACCAATGCCAACATGGGGATGTTCTCAGCGTTTCTCTCCTGACAAATCCCAGCTGAACCCAACCCCCAGCGCTGCTCCAGCTGCTGAACAGACCCAGCTCTGGCCCAGCTCACACCAGGGCAGTGGGCTGTGACACATTTTAGCTCAGCTCTGCTTTCTCTGGCATCTTCAGGTACCAAGTGGCACTTCTGGTTTGGCACTGGGAGCCGGGTGTAGCTGCTCCCACCCAGAGCCAAGGGAGCTCTGGCTCATCCCGCTGCACTGCAACAGAACCAGAGCAGCAGCACTTCAGGAAGCCTTTGCTGTGTGCTGGTTAGGGCTGGCCAGGAGATGGAGAAGCCGCCTGCATGCGCTCTGGCAGCCAGCCCAGCAGTTTGGGGTTTCTCCTCTCTGGCTCAGAGCCCATCAATCCGGTGCCTCAGCCCCCGCAGAAGGCTACAGAAAAGGCTTTAGTCATGAAATGCAATTGCACACCTTACCATCACTGAGCACAGCTCCACTCATCCACTGCTCCGAGCAACCACTCAGCACGAGCAGCACAATGGGAATCCCAGCTGCTCTTCCAGCAAGAGAGGTATGTGGAGAAGCAATAAATGTTTTAGAGGGACATCCAGAAGCAGTTTAGACTCTACATCCAATCTGGAAAGAAAACAAGGCTTTAGTTAAGATTCAATTTTAAGATCAAACATCACCAAAGTAACTCCTCGTGGAAGACCCCATGTCAGTACCGACAAGCTCAGCACATCAACCAAGCACAGACACACCTGGGCTAATTAAAAACAACTTCATCCAAAGCTTAACTGCCTTTCACTGAGGGCTGGTCTGTAACTGAGTGTTCATTCAGCTGTGACCAAAGATAAATCCAGTACTACAGCTAGCTCGGAATAACACCTTCCACAGAGAGTTTTCCCAGCATTGTCTGACCTCAAAGCACGTTAAGTTAACAGAGAAATGGAATGAGAGCATCTGCAAACAGGCACTGCAGGTGTAGAGAAGCACTGGTGTAAACGTCCCACTCTCAAACAAAAGCAACGAGAAGGATCCATCACTGAGCTCGGAAACACCAACTGTGAATCCACTGCTAACACCAGCTGGGACCAGGCACCATCTGCCAGCACGGCCGTGGCTCTTCCTCCTACACATGAGGGTCTCTGTGGAGCCCACAGGACCCCAGAGCTGCACACCACAGCCAGCCACCAACCGCTTAACTCCACCCCTGCGCAGGTGGAAACGCTCCTGTGCAATAATCACCAGGAGCCTGGGAGAGGGAACTCGGGGAGCAGAGAAGTGAAGCGTCCCAGGCCCGCTCCGAGCGGGAAACCCCACACTCTGCAAGCGCCAAACTGCCCGAGAGGGGACAGGCCCGAGCTGCGGGTGTGGGAGCTGAGGAGGAACACGGGGTTTGTGCTTCAGCACCTCCCTGCTCCTCCCCTTGGACAGCCGGCGCACCGCACCCCGCGGCTCTGCGGGGCAGGACCTCGGCTCCTGCTGGCTCCAGAGCATCCTCCACCTCTGAAAAACTCAGGGCCTGCGAGTGTCCCTGTGGGTAAGGAGTGTCAGCCCCCCACAGCCTGGTAGGCCTTCCACTGCCAATTAAACGTTATCTCATTACCCAAAGCTATTTAATTTGGCTTTTACAGACGATGCCAGCAAGGACGTGTGAAGACACCAGCTCACAACTGTGTTAAGAAACGTTCACACGCAGCAACCTTCAAACCACACCTCCACCAGCCCAGCACAGTGGGGTTAAAAAGGCCTGAGCGCCCCTTACCTTTAGTTTTACTACCGAACGGTGAAGTGTACCCCAGTGCCTGCCCACCACCGGCACCGCCTCCGGCGCGGCGGGCAGCGCGAGCCGTCACCGGGCTCCTGCGGGGACACCCGCGGCGGGGGCAGCCGCAGCGCTGCAGGAGCGGTGTCAGAGCCGGCGGCCGCCCAGCATCGGTCCAGCCGACCGGGATTTCCAAAGCTCTCATGGTTTTTCATAACTCAGCCCGACCGACACCGCTTCCCCCCCGGCCTTCCCCGGGAGGGGACCCAGGGACGGGCCGGTGCCGGTGGCCTGTCCCGCAGCAGGCTCTGAACAGCGCCCCGAGCCCGGCCCGCTGGGGGGACGCTTCGGGACGCGGTCAGGGCTACCTCCGCGGCCCGCCCGTACCCGCGGCCCAGCGCCCCGGGCAGCAGCAGCCGCAGGGCTGAGGGACGGGGCCCGCCGCGTTTAACCGGGCCGCACCGCTGCCGCGCCGCGGGGCCGAGCCGCCAGCGCCCCGGGAGGGATGGGGAGGAAGGCGGCGGGACGGGGGAGGGGAGCGGAGCGGGCAGCCCCGGGCACAATCGGTCCCGAACTCACCTGGGCCCGCTCCGGCCTGCGGTTCGGCACCGCCTCCTGACGTCATCGCCGAGCGCCGGGGACGCCCGAAGGGGCGGGGACAGCGCGCGTGGCCATTGGCGGAGGCGACGATAGGCGGGGCCAGAGGGCGGGCACCGTTCCTCCGTTCCGCGCTCTACCGCCCCCTGCCGGGGCCTCCGGGAACACCCGCCCCCGCCCCAGCCCGCCCCCAGCCCCGCCCCAGCCCCGCCCCCAGCCCCATGACCCCGGGACCCCACTCAGCCCCACGGGCTCTGGAGCTCTCCCGGACCCTGGCACCACCCTCAGCTCTCTGGGCCCCAGAAGCCCCTGAGCTCCATGGGCCCCTGGATCCCCCTCAGCCCTGTGGGCTCCAAGAGCCCCCTCAGCCCTTGAGGGTCCCAGGACCCCCTCAGCCCCAGGGGAGGCCCCCAACAGGCCTGGTGTCCCAGAGCCACAGACTGGTGGGGTTGGAAGGGAGCTCAGGAGATCATCCAGCCCAACCCCCCTGCCAGAGCAGGTTCCCCACACCAGGTTGCACAGGAAAGTGTCCAGGTGGGTTTGAACATCTCCAGAGATGGAGACTCCACACCCTCTCTGGGCAGCCTGGCCCAGGGCTCCCGCTCCCCACACTGTTGTCTCTGAGGGGTGCCCACGGTGACCCTCTGCCCCAGCAGGGACCACTCCTTGCCTCTGTTTCAGAGCCAAACCTGGCGCAAACAGGCCCCCGGCAGTGCCTGGGAGAGCTGCTCCCAGCGAGCGGCTCCGAGGGCTCCCCGCTGGGCTGCGGGGCTCTGGGGAAATGTTCCCTTTGCAAGAAAACCGCCCGGAAGCATCGGCCCTTTGCTTTGGCAAGCAAAGCCCGGTCCCCGCAGGCTCGCCCTTGTGTGCAGCAGAATACCAAGGCACATTCCTTTCTCCTCTCTTTTCCCTGGCTACTAAGTGCCACAAAGCCCACAAAGCTTGCTTGGGAACGGCGGGTGGACTTTCTTCCTCATGCCCTGTCCCCTTTCCAGCCCTAGATGACCCGAAAGCAGCGGGGCGAGGGATGACACCTTCGTGCAGAGATGCTGAGGGCGCTCCTTTCTCCAGGGAAGACGCCAGCGCAGCACTGTTGGGCTTGTTCTCCAGCCTGGCTGTCGCGTCGTTCCCAACACGGTTTGGGTGGAAAGGGGCTATTGTCACACTCCCACCACGCTTTTAAAAATAGCTGGTTTTATTTTAACACTCCTGGGCTCTTCGGCCGTTTCAAATGCTGAGTCATCCCGTAATAACGGCGATACCTGCTGATCCATGCTATTGTCATCAGCTTCTTTTCCATGTGACCCCAGATAAAGCACTGAAATTGAACGAGGGATGGGTCTGAGGTGGGACTGCTCAGGCTGCGCTCGGCAGATCCGGTGAGCTGGACAGATTCCCTCAAGGGAAATGAGCCTGCTCTTGTTTTCCCACCCAGCACTGGTGCTGCTGGGACATTTCCAGCCTAGAAACCCCCCATTTTCTTTCCAGAGTTGTCATCAGAGCCACATGCCCCCCACACTGTCCCTGGGCGGTGGCTTAGCCTGTGCCCAACATGTAAAACCTTCCACATGTCCTTATTAAAGTGGATCTCGTTACTTTAGGCTGTTTCTCAAGGTCATCCCAGCTTGGTGCCACCAGCAAATTCAAAAGCGTGCCCCTCTCCTGGTCAGCCCGGCTGCTCCGCATGAGGACTCAGCGCCGGGCTGCCTCACCTTGGCCGCAGCTGCTGGGACAGGGGTAACTGCTGGGCAAGGCTTGGCTTCCCTCAGGGTTTTGCTTCTTCCATTATTCACCTCCTCACAGCTTGGTTTCCTGGCTGGCTCATGAGAACATGAAATGAGGCAGCTACAGGTCCATCACCACTGCTAATTGTCAGCACAAACACGTCAAAGAGCCAAAACGTATCAAACTCTTGGGCCAGAACCATCAGCCGCTGAGAACTTCAATCAGAGTAGCTCTTTCTTGTATTATTTATGCCATGGTAGTGCTCTGAGAGCCACTGGAGCCAAGAGACATCACACCAGACACCTGCACAAAGCCAACATACCCGCCCGGCAGACTCCCCAGGGAGGGGGCCGGGAAGGACCCATGGCTCGCTGCTGAAGGTCTGAAGGAAGTGTGAAACTTGTGACAGGGCTTGAGAGCAGGCAGGGATCTTGGGGAACCGTCCTCTCGTCTATGTCATCCGCTGCCTGCCAGTCTGGGCACCTGATTTGAGTCTCAGGTTGCCATCCAGGGGGACCTTGACAGGCTGGAGAGGTGGCACCGTGCAAACCTCCTCAAGTTCCACAAGGCCAAGTGCAAGGTCCTGCACCTGGGTCAGGGCAACCCCAAGCACAAACACAGGCTGGGCAGATAATGGCTGGAGAGCAGCCCTGAGGAGAAGGACTTGGGGTGCTGGGGGATCAGAAGCTCAACATGAGGCGGCACCGTGCGCAGAGACAATAACCGTGTCCTGGGCTGCACCCAGAGCAGCGTGGGCAGCAGGGCCAGGGAGGGGATTCTGCCCCTCTGCTCCGCTCTCCTGAGACCCCCCCTGCAGTGCTGCCTCCAGTGCTGGGGCCACCAACAGCACAAGGACATGGAGCTACTGGAGCCAGTGCAGAGGAGGCCACGAGGATGATGCCAGGGCTGGAGCAGCTCTGCTGTGAGGACAGGCTGGGAGAGTTGGGGCTCTTCCTCAGAGACAGCCTGCACTGGGAAAACCCTGCTTGGAGCAGCAGCTCAGACCTCTGGAGCTCCCTTTGCATCCCAGAGCTCCTGCAGCGCTGCCGTCCCAGTCTGGGATCTCCCTGGAGCCCAACGCGCTGTCAGTCCCCGCGGAGTGATGGAAGCGGCCAGCACGGCCTCCGGTGTCCCTCACACCCCTACACATCCAGGTCAGGGGGCAATCCAGGGAGCCTGGGGCTGTGTGAAGGCAGAAGAGGAGGAGAACAGGGTCCTTCATCTGCCATCGAATGGAGACACGGTGAAGAGGGGAACCTGGATTTCCTCCGAGCCGCCTCCCAGCCCCACGCAGTGGTGAGCTCGTCCTGCCTCAGCGGCCACCCCAGGCCAGAGCTCAAGGTTGTCCCAGCGAGGCTGAGCAGAGGTCGGGGGGAGAGGATGTTCAATTAAAGCTGCTTAAAAAAAGAAATCCAACTTCCATATGCCCCTGTGGAGGGAAAAAGCCCCGAAGCTGAGCGCAGCCAGGGTGCCAGGCTGGGGGCTGAGCGCAGCCCCGGCGGCAGAGGTGACTCCGACTCAGCCGTCCCCGCTGTGGCCGAGCCGCGGGGATTGAGGTTGCCTTTTGGCACATCCTTATGGAAAGTTGGACATTTGGCCCGGCAGAAATCCCCGCTCGAGCTCGGACGGGGGCCAGAGCCCTGTGACACTGTGTCCTTCAGGCTCCTGATGTTCCCTCTCCCCCAGCGCGCTGAGGTGCCGGCGGTGCCGGAGGCAGCTCAGCCCAGCGGGGTTGGTGCCTGGGTGTGCTCCTCCGTGGGGACATCAGACTGGGATGGTGGCACTGGGGACTGTGGATGGGTAAGGAGCCATCCCATCTCCACTGGTGGCCTCAGCACAGCTTCAGCCCACCCTGTTGGAGAAACCCAGGTGTGTCTCTGCAGACCAGGAGTTGTTCCTCCGCCGGTGCCTTCGCCGGCAGGAATTTCCCTGGGCAAAGGAGAGGAGGATTCACCACCGTGTGGCGGAGGCGGCGGGCGGCGTGGCCGGGAGGCTGGTCCTCGTGTCACCGTGCCACGTGTGCCATCCCGCTCACACAGCTGCCCAGAATAGTGTCACCATCTGGTTCCAGCTGCCCGGGGACACGGGGGCCTCCCCAGCCCCTTCCGCGATTACAGAAGTGAATTCCAACACCACCTCGCCCTAACTCGGCCTGCCTTTATCCTTTCTCCTTTATCCCCTTTCCTTTTTTTCCTGTTTTTAATAACTCAGGTTTGTCTTGTAGAAAGGAGAGCGGGAGATGATGTCTGCAGAGCATTTAATCTTCTGCCCAAAGAATAGCAGAGAGCAAATTAGGATCTACTCCAATTAATTTGCCTTGATGGGCAGAGTCTGGAGAGCGGCCATATCTGGGAATTAAGAACAGGAGCGGGAGTGCAAAGTAGGTCGCTGGGGTTTCGTAACCGGAGCAGTGGGTGTGCACAGCACGCCGGGTGCTCAGAGGCGCCCGGTGCCACCAGCCCCAGTGCCACCAGCCCCTGTCCCCCCATCCACCGACCGCGGGTTTCAGCCTGGGCAGCTGCTCTGAAATCCCGGCCAGCGTGCAGGGAAGGAGCCAGCTCTGCCGTTTTGGGGGGAGAAACGAGGATGTTGTCCCTTCCCAGAGCAGGACACAGTCACAGAACTGTCCCAAACCCTTGAACCCAATGGGAAGATGGACACTGGCTGCTTGTCCCCATTTTGGAGCATCTGGAGAGCTTTCCTGGGGGTTGGCATGCCCGTCCTTGCTGTCACACTGCACTCCTGGCCTTGTGAGCATCTCCTTGAAGGAGGATTAAGGGTGACACGGTGATGGTGGGTTTAGGGCAGTGCTCTGCTATAGACCCTTGTGCCATGGGGGGGTCACCAAGCACTGGTGACACAGAGGCCCATCCTAGCCTGGCACCCCCAAATCGCAGCCCTGGCTTTCCAGAGCCATCAGTGCCCGCAGGCTGTGCGGTGACATGCTCTGCTGTCACGTATGGGGACATCTTCCAGCTGTAGGACATGTATGGCAGCATAGCCAAGGGTGAGGGCCATGTGTGGTGACATGGTGACACCTTCCAGCTGCAGGACACATGTGGCAGCTTAGCCAAGGGTGTGGGCCATGTGTGGTGACATGTGCTGGTGTGCAGGATGTGGTGACATAGCCAAGGGTGTGGGACATGTGCAATGACACCTCCTAGGGCAGGGGACACGCGTGACACGTCTTTCTGTGTGTAGGACCAAGCACCCCGCGCGCTTGGTGGGTGTTTGTGGCCTTCCCAGGCACCCGCAAGCTCCCAGCTGGACCAGAGCAGTGTGGTTTGGGCCATACTGGTGTCACCATCGCGGTGATGGCCTGGCAGAGCACCGCTCTGGTGACCTTCCAGCTCCCTGGGCACCTCCCACCACCCTGCCCTTGGATGATGGGGAGCAGCCCGCCGTGGCAAGCCCGCTGCTCCCCGCCCCGCAGAGGTGCCGGCGGGGTGCGGTGCGTGCCCGGCGCCCGGGCGGTGTTTATCCTCTCAGCCACCCTGCGGGGATCCGGCACTAATTCCCCCTTAAACACCGGATTGGTGGGAACCGGAGAGGAAAGCACCGGCAGATTATCCCCCGGCACCGGCACTGAACACGGGGAGTGGCAGCTGCCGGCCAAGGAGAGCCGGGACGGCGTTTTGTCCCGTGTCCTTTGAGGGACCCAGCCCTGGGCTCGGCGCTGTCCCCTGGCAAGGGCTGCCGGCAGCGCGTCCCCACTCCCCGCTGTGCGATGTTTTGTGTCCCCTCCCCAAGCCAGCTCCCGGCTGGTCAATGAAATAAACAAGCAGGAAATAAATACGGGGTCCCCCCGTAAAGCTGAGGGATCGGCTCAGCCCCGGGGACACACCAGGGCACAACCATCCTGGCAGCGTTTCCCAGCCCTGGGTGCTGGCAGGTGACATCCCAGAGGCTGGGGCTCACCCCTTGGAGTGACTGGACCTGGCAGGAAGAGGTCTGGCAGTGACTCCCTGGCTCAGTGAGGATGGTGATAATTAAGCTTCTTGCTCACACAACAAAGACTTTCGGAGATGGGCCAAATGCTTCCCCAGACCAAAGCCAGCACCGTGTCCCGGGACTGGGGACGATCTGAAGTCCCCTTGGGATCAAAGACACCGCAGGAACTCCTACACAGGGCACGTAGCTGCTTCTGTCACCACTCCCGCTCCCAGCCGAGGCTCACGCTCCGTGGTGTGGTGGTGCTTGTGCTGACCAGAGGATTTCGGTGGTCCAGGTGCTGTTGCCATTACCAAGCGGGACAATGTCCCTTGTGCTGGCCAGACCAACCCAGTACCACTACTGGGAGCCTGGGGACCACCCAGCCAGGAGCTGTTGATCTGTGCAATGGACGGGGCGGCCCATTTACAGTGCTAATGTCCCTGGAGGTGGCTGGCAAGGGGAGATGGCTGCTCCCTGGAGGGTGGGGAGGTCACCTCACCAGCCCACGTCCAGGGGAACTGGTTTACCACAATGGTATGCTAGGAAAAAAAAAACCAACCCTGAAGTTTGCAGTGTGAGGGCAACAGGGATGGGAATAACAACGTCCTCCACTGACTGACGTGAGTTTAACCAAGTTAAACTCCAGAGTGTCACCCAGGTTTAACTTCAACAAGTCTCACTTGGACCTGGATGAGAGGTTCAGTTCCCTGGTTTTCTTCACCTCTATCATCTCATCTAAAAATACCCCCTCTCTCCCCTGCAAACCCCAGTTTCTTTGATGTCACTAGCAGGACCAAATATAGCAGGATCCAAATAAAAGGGATGGAAAATGGGATTTCTTTCAAAAAATTGTCTGACATGGCTGGAGTTGCCCATAAGGGACAAGTACTTGAAGGGAGCCTAGAAACAGGAGGGAGGAAAGCTTCTTCCATGGGCAGATAGTGGTAGGACAAGGAGAAATGGTTTTAAACTGAGAGAGGGGAGATTCAGGTTGCATATTGGGAGGAAATTTTTCACCCAGAGGGTGGTGGCCCAGGTTGGCCAGAGAAGCTGTGGCTGCTCCTCCCTGGAAGTGTTCTCGGCCAGGTTGGATGAGGCTTTGAGCAACCTGGTCTAGTGGAAGGTGTCCCTGCTGCTGGCAGGGGGGTTGGGACTGGATGAGCTTTAAGGCCCCTTCCAACCCAACCCAGTCTGGGATTCTATGGACAAGCTATCGGCTGCTGAAAAGGAAAAAAAAGCTAAATACAGGCACTGTGTTCTCACAAAATGCACTTTAAAATAAAGAAACCATTTGCCCCGTCTCTAAAGGGCATATCCTCTATGTCCAGCCCCGGAAAGCAGCTGCCAGGTGAGAGCAGGGCGGTGGGAGTCCCCAGTCCAGCCCTTCCCGGAGCCATCGGGGTCCCGTGGGCTGCCCAGTGTGGCTGTGGGCAATGAGCCGGGGGGACAGAGCCACAGAGCCTCCCAGGGACCCTCCTCGGGGACTGGTCCAGGGACCATCTCCTCTCCAATCCCTGGAGCAAACCAGGAGCTTGGGCAGGGCACGAGGGGCACCCCATGGCAGAGAGACAGGAGAAATGTAAAAGCGTCTTTTAATATAAATATAAATCCATCTGAAGGTGCAGGAGAGGACCGCGCCCGCGAGGGGCGCTCGGGGGAGCGGTGGGCTCGGTGGGGACGCGGGTGCCAGTGCCTGGGCAGTGCCGAAGGACCGGCCCGGGGCATCGGCTGGGCACCCTGCGGGCGAGCAGGGCTAGAGCCGGGCCACCAGCAGCGGCAGGGCCAGCAGGGCCAGGAGGTGGGGACGCAGCAGGGCGGCCGAGCCCCGCAGCGTGGCCTGGTTGGTCTCGGCGGGCGGAGGGCCACGGGCGCTGGCCAGGCGGCCCCGGGCGCTGCACAGCTCCTGCAGGTTCCCCTGGAACTGGATCTTGCGGGATTCCTGGCGCAGCGATTCCCAGATGGCGGCCGCTTCCTCGGGGCAGCTCGACAGCACCTCGCTGGCGCAGGCGTGGAAGTCGTCCCAGGACCTGGGGAGATGGGCAGCAGTGGTGGGGCTGGCTGGTGGCAGGTCACCCCCGGCCCAGCAGCTCCCACGGGGACGAGGACACTCACTTGCAGATGGTGTCCAGCTCCTGCGCCTCCTCGCCGCCCTCCTCCCGCTGCTGCCGGACGCTCTGGGCCATGCTGTCCCCAAGGCTGATCAGGCAGCCAGCAAAGCCCTTGTAGATGGTGTCACACTTCCCCGCCATGCTGACCGGCTCCTGGCTCGCGGCTGCGGGGCAGAGACAGAGCTGACTCCCCGTTGTCCCCGCGGTGGCCGCCACCCACCTGGCTCAGGGGTGGATGCGGGGTGGGTGTCACAAGTCGGGGGTGACACCAGGCTCCGAAATGTGACCTGGGGCTGCCACCCCCCGCCAGACCCCAACACCCTCTCTCCAGGCTCTCAGGGTGACCCCTCACTCCTGGCCCAGGACCCCGGCGTGGCACGATGTGATGACCCCGTAAGTGACGCTGCCATTAGCCGCAGGGGAGCTGCAGCGTCCGGCTGCTTTGCTCGGCCTCCCGGGCTCTCCCTGGGGCCATCTGTCCTGGCTTTTATCCCCAGGAGCAAAGATTAATTTGTGGCTATGACAGGAAAAAACAAACAAACAAAAGCAAAGGCTCTGCAAGCTGGAGCCCCTGCTCCTGCTGCGGTGGGAGGGAAGGGGAAGAAAGAGGGGAAGGGGAAGGGGAAGAAAGAGGGGAAGGGGAAGGGGAAGAAAGAGGGGAAGAAAGAGGGGAAGGGGAAGGGGAAGGGGAAGGGGAAGGGGAAGGGGAAAAGGGAACAGGAAAAGGGAAGGGAAAAAGAAGAGGGGAAAAAGAAGGGGGAAAAGGAAGGGGGAAGAGGAAGGGGCAAGAGGATGAAGAAGGGGAAAAGGAGAAGGGGAAAAGGAGAAGGGGAAAGGGGGAAGAGAAAAAGGAAAGAGGAAAGGGGGAAGGGGAAAAGGGAAAAGAGGAAGGGGAAGAAGAAAAGGAGAGGAGGAAAGGGGGAAGGGGGAAAAGGAAAAGGGGAAAGGGGAAGATAAAAGAGGAAGGGGAAAGGGGGAAGATGAAGCAGGAAGGGGAAGGGGAAAGGAGGAGGGGGAAGAAGAAGGAAAAGCACAAAAGGAAAAGGCACAAGTGCATCTCCGGCTGCTTCACCCTGGGAAGCCCCCATTCCCTGCTCCCCTCCGCCAGGGGTGAGCCACCAGGACTGGCTGGGTGCCGGCCGTGGGACGGTGGGTGACAGCGTCTGTTGGGGGTGACCACAGCTGCCATCCACGGCCGGGAGATGCCCAAAAAGAGCCGGTGAGGGGCTGGGTCACAGGGGAACGCTGGCTCGGCTCGGCTCTGCCACAGGGTCCCGCAGGGCTGGATGGACGTGGGTTCCCTGGGCCACCACGCTCGGAAGTGCCGTGGGCGTGTTCCTGGGGACTCTCTGAGCTGAGGATGCTGAAAAGGGGTGAGGACAGTCCCGGAGGGGACTCGGCGGGAAGGAGCCCTCAGAGCAGCTGGAAGTTGCCAAAGCAGCCAGGATGTCTCCAGGTTGCTGCGTGCCGTGCCGCTGGCATCCCACGCCTCTGCCCCTGGAACGAGGCCCCGAGCAAAGCGGCCGTGGGTGACACTAACACCGGGGAGAGCCCAAAACCTCGGCCTGTGACAGCACGGTGGGTGTTCGTGATGAGAAACCCCTGGAGCACATCACCCAGGAGGGTCTCAGGTTGATGCCAGCCACGTGGGTCACAAATATCACAAGGATTGATGGAGAAAGTGGGATCCATCACTTCTCTTTCAACCCAGCTGGGCAACAAGCGCATCTCCCCCCAGCCCAGGGACACAGCGGCTGGTAGGGCCAGTAGATCTGCCCTTGGCCTCCTGGGCTCCTCTAACGCCCAGCATGAGCCCTCCCCTCTGCCCAGCTCCCTCGCTGCAAGGCTGGGCAGGGCAAAGCAGGCAGGAGAAACCAAGAGGGCAAATCCCCTCCACTACCCCACGCACCACGTCGGAAAAACCTGCCCCGGCTCCACAGGGAGAGAATCCCGACGGAAAGGGCGGGAGGGAGCCCAGGGGCTGCTGAGCATCGCTGACTCCAAGCGAGCACCGATGCAGCCATCTGGCTGTAGGGGAAGAGCCTGAATCACCCACCGTCTGACCCCAAAAGCTGTCCCAGCCTCGGTGGTCCCGTCTGCACCCTCCGTGCAGCGCCGAGCCAGGGGAATCCCCGGGCTCCTGCATCCCTCCTGGGGCAGGGATGCTCCTGGGTACCGCTGTGCCCGGAGCTGGCCAGTGTCCCCCTCCCTCGGCTCTGGGGGGACTGGGAGAGCGTGGAGGGGACCCGCTGGTGCTGGGGAGGGGCAGGATCTGCCGGACGATCGTTCCCCAGCGGGCACGGTGCCCTCCGGGCGAGGAGAGCGGCCGGAGCACCGGGAGGGCGGACGGGGCTGGAGAGCTGGAGCCTGGGAACTGTCCCCGCTGGGGCAGAGGGACCCCGGGCCGCGCTGCAAAGCCGTTTCCTCTGTCCCGAAGCTGCGGGACGACGGACACGGGGCGAGGGCGGATCGCGGAGCCCCGGGGCAACCGGTCCCCCGCAGCGGGACCGGGCGGCGCAGGGACCGCAAAAGCGGAGGTGACCGAGGGTCCCGCTGCCCCGTCCCCCCAAGACTCACCGAGGTGCAGGAGCAGCGGCCACACGACGCCGAGCAGCCGCCAGCAGCCGCAGCCCATCGTGCGGACCCGCCGCCGCCGTCAGCCCCGCGCTCCGCCGCGCCCGCAGCCCCCGCCCCGCCCCAGCCCCGCCCGCAGCCCCCGCCCCGCCCTCCCCTCCCGGAGCAGGGACACGTTCGTGCCGTGAAAATGGGAATTAGTGTCGCCTTCCCGCGGCCGCCACCCACCCGTGACAAAACCACCCGGGAAGGAAACACCGCGGAGCTCAGGACGGGCGCGGCTCGGGGCGAGATCGAGGAGGAAAACGGGGATCCCAGCCCCCCGGCGTGGGCTGCAGCCCGGAGATCAGCCCTCCCAACAGCTCCTGTGCTCCAGGACTGGCTCCCTCCGTGACACACCACAAGCAGCTCCCCACAGCTTTTATTTTTTCTCAAAAAGTTGTTTATTGAATTGTTCTTAATGTTCTTTCAAAAAAAAAAAATTTTTTTTCAAAATTTAGATAAAAAGAAAAACCCTGGTGTAAAATGAAAACTGACATCAGACCCGTGGACATGCTCCGACACACAACAGAACCGAGGGCCCCAGGGGCTGCTGCAGCACCCTGCTCCCGACCACCCCCACCCCGAGCAGCTCCTGGGGTCACTCCAGAGCCCCGCAGCCCTGGGACGAGCTGGGCATCCCCCCGTGGCGGCACCAGTGGGGATCTGGAGCCAAACAAAACCTCTTCCTGCTCGGCTGGGATCCCCCCAGCTCTCGCCCCACCAGGGAGGAGGCGCTGGGATCCTTGAGGAAGATACAGGTTCTGGTTTCTGGTCAGCAAGGAGCACGTGTCCCCCCCAACCCCCTCGCTCGGGGCTCAGCACAAACCTCCCTTCTCCTCTGCTCACGGCAGCGGACGCCAAATTAAAGGGGTAAGAAATCCACCAGCTTCTGCTGAGTGTGACCTGGAGTGGCAGGCAGGCCTCGGGGACGGATGGGCAGGTGAGGAAGAGACTTAAACTCTCTCAAAAAGAGGCTATTTAGGAAAAATAAGCCAAGTGAGCGTTCAGTGACTATTTGGGACTATACACAGATGGCGTTTGCCTTAGAGACATCACACACATGTTGATAGATTTCCTGGCAAGAGCTCTTAACACAAGCCATAGGTGGTTAGTAACTACTGGATCTGCTGGGTGGGCTTCCCTGGAGCAGCCCACAAGGTAGCCAGGTCCTCCTCCTAGGTCATGCCGGGGGTGACCAGGCCCTGGAGCATGATCATGAGGCGGCGGGCAGGCTTGCTCAGCGTGTTGTGAGGTTCCACCTGGAGGAACTGGAAGAGCTTCTGCCGCACCTGGTTCATGACTGACCCCATGTGGTCCCGGGTGATGGGGTCACTGTGGTCCAGGTGCATCACTGCTTCCTCCAAGTAACTGAAGGAGAGAGACCAGGATTAGAACCAAACTCAGCATGCGATCACAATCTGATTTTAGCACTGAAGGGGGACACTCCTGCTCCCACACCCACTGAAGTTCAGCGCAGTACGTTCAACCATCAGAAAATAAATGTTACTGACTCACAGCAGAGCCCACCCATCCCCTCTTCAGCATGTAAGGGCAGCCTCTGTATTTTCCAGCCTGCACACAACCTGGCTGCCTGAACCAAGCAGGCACACCAGCAATCTGGAACTCCCTGGAGAGCTGGAGGTGGCACTTGGCCACAGGCCATGTCTGGTCACAGCTCTGTCTGTATTTTCTTTGATGCTTTTTTAGCATAAGCAGAATCCCAGAATTGCCTGGACTGGAAAAGACCTTTAAGGTCATCGAGTCCAACCATGAACCCAACATTGACCAGTCCCCACTGACCCATGTCCCTCAGCACTGTGTCTACACGACTCTTCAATCCCTCCAGGGATGGGGACTCCACCACTGCCCTGGGCAACCCCTGCCAATGCCTCAGAACCCTTTCAGCAAAGAAATTCTTCCTCACATCCCATCTCAACTGCCCCGGGCACAACTGGAGCCCATTTCCTCTTGTCCTGTCCCTTGGTCCTTGGTTGAACAGACCCACTCCCACCTCTCTGCACCCTCCTTGCAGGGACTTGGACAGGGCCAGAAGGTCTCCCCTCAGCCTCCTTTTCTCCAGGCTCAGCACCCCCAGTTCCCTCAGCTGGGAACTCAGCACACTTGTGCTCCAGACCCTTCCCCAGCTCCGTTCCCTTCTCTGGACACGCTCCAGCACCTCCAGATCCTCCTTGGAGTCAGGGGCCCAACACTGAACCCAGCACTCGAGCTGCGGCCTCACCAGTGCCCAGTGCAGGGGGAAGAGAACTTCCCTGCTCCTACTGGCCACACTGGTGCTGATCCAGGCCAGGATGCCCTTGGCCTTCTTGGCCCCCTGGTCACTCTGCTGACTCGTGTTCAGCTGCTGTCAACCAACACCCCCAGGAAGTCACTTATTAGACAATAAAAATGCTCAGCAATGAGGCTTATTTCAGGCAGGGGTTGATTTAAGTTCTTCTTCCACTATAACTCTGTCTGCCCAGGAAGGGATGGGGAAGAGCCAGAATTTTCCCAACAAACCTTTCTGAAGTTCAGAGGAGCCATAAACTTTCAAGCTGCAGCCTGAGCGTGAGGCAGCGCGGTCACTGCCGAAGGGCTTCCCTGACACCCCAGCCTGAACTTAACAGCAGCAACTCCACCCCGACTGCCAGCTCTTCTGTCACTTAAAGCTCTTCTGCATTTTCTCTAGCTTGCTTTATCCCCATTGTTAACTGAGTTAAAGACTCAGTTTAAGTCATTTTCCACACAAGCCATGGTCAAAACTTGCAGATACCTGAACAAGTTCATTTCTTTTTAGGGCAGGTAACAGGGTTTTGACTCACTCACTAACAATGTTCATGACAAGCACCAGCACAGTCACCAGTTTGTCACACAGCTTTGCTGGGAACATCTAACAGCCGCCCTTCCAGCAGCTCCTGCTGCCACCTCCCACTGAGCCTGTGTGGCAGTGACAGTGAGAACCTGCCGGCACAACCCAGTGAGGGGTTAAGAACTGAGGACAGAGCTGCTGTCCAGGAAATACAGCACTGTCCCTCCTTCTGCCTCCACAGGGGAATTGTTCCCTGGTGCCAGGACACAGCTGCACAGACCCCAGATAACACTGAGAGCCTACAACCCCGGAGGTCACAGCACAGGGTAACCCTGCTCCTTCCACCTCTGGGCAGCAAAGCTTTCCATGGCAACGCCTCCACCCTTTGCCAAGTCATTACTGGTTGTTCACATAGAACCATTGAACATTCAATGATTCCATGTGAGTGGGAAGGGACCCACCAGGACCATGGAGTCCAACTCCTGTCCCTGCACAGGACAATCCCAACATTCACACCATGTCCCTGAGGGCCTTGGCCAAATGCTGCTGGGATCTTGTCAGCCTTGGGGCCATCAGCACCTCCCTGGGGAGCCTGTGCCAGTGCTCCACCACCCTCTGCCTCAAGAACCTTTTCCTCATGGCCAAGCTCACCCTCCCCTGCCACATCTTCCTGCCATGGCCTCTGCTCCTGGCGTTGGTGGCCAGAGAGAAGAGCTCAGCGCCTGCCCCTGCTCTTCCCCTGGGGAGGAAGTTCCAGACCGCCAGGAGATCTCCTCTCAGTCTCCTCTTCTCCAGGCTGAACAAACCAAGTGACTTCAGCCTCTCCTCACACCCTTCCCCTCTAAACCCTTCCACAATGTTGTGTCCCTCCTCTGGACACTCTCCAGCAGCTTTAGATCCTTTTTCTCCTGTGGTGCCCAAACTGCCCCCAGTGCTGGAGGTGAGGCCGCCCCAGTGCAGAGCAGAGCGGGACGATCCCCTCCCTGGCCTGGCTCGCAGTGCAGTGCTGGGTGCCCCCAGGACACGGGGGTCCCTCTTGGCTGCCAGGACACACTGCTGGCTCGTGTTTAACATGTCCAACATGCAGTAACAGAAGCTCCAACCTTCATCAAAGCATCACCCTCTGCTTCCAGGCAGGGAATTTAAAGCCAGTGCCAGGAACTGGTGTGCACAGGTTCACACCCGATGCTCTGCTCATACTCACTTCAACTTCAGCTCTGTCCGAGTGCCCAGATCCGAGGAGAGCTGCTGAATGAGGGAGAGCAGCACGGGCTGGGACAGCGGGCACGGGTGCTGCCCGAACACCTGCTGAGTGTCCACGGTCTCGCAGACGTACAGGACCAGGTTGAGATCAGCCGCTGTCAGAGCCTGCAGGGAGGACACAACTCAAGATGCAGAGGATACAACGGGCAGGTGAGGGCCACAGGAGAGAGCAGGAGGCAGCCCCTCTGCCTGGGGGCAGCACAGTGGCTCACCAGCCTCCTCTGGGAGCAGGATTCCCTGCAATCCCCGCGGTCCACGCACGCAGGACCATGTTCAGGCTCTCAGGTGAAGAGCAGAGGACACCTGCGGCGTTCTGAGTGAAACAGACCAAGACCAGACCAGAGGCAGCAGGTCACTGCCAGCAGGTCACTGCCAGCAGGTCACTGCCAGCAGGGCCACGTTTGTGTCCCCTGCCAGCCCCCGTGCACTGCAGTGCTGTCACTCCCAGAGGAGTTTGTCTGCAGCAGCTCACCCGGATCTGCCCCCGCATTCCAAGGCAAAGGCAAGGTCAGGCCCCAGCTGGCAGACCTGCTGGGGAGCCTCATGAAGCTGCTGCTCTTCAGGGACGCAGCGTGTGCCACCACTGATGGCAAAGCCCTGGCTTACTGGAGAGCTGGCACTGTCCTGACAGGGACAGGCAGGGAGGAAGGAACTTTACAGCCACCAAATGATGGAACGTGCAGGGCTCGGGCTCGAGCTGCCCGAGAGCACAACTGCAGCCCTCCAGCAGCTCACTGCTACAGCTCTGTTCACTCATCTCCTGTGTGACTGGTTGTGGGGTTATGTCCCCACCTCCAGGAGCCCTTTTTCATACAATCATAGAAAGGTTTGGGCTGGAAGGAACCTTAAAGCTCATCCAGTTCCAACCCCCTGCTGTGGACAGGGTTGACAACCACCAGATCAGGCTGCCCAGGGCCTCATCCAACCTGGCCTTCAACACTTCCAGGGAGGAGCAGCCACAGCTTCTCTGGGCAACCTGGGCCAGGGTCTCACCACCCCTCTGTTGATGCAGCCCAGGACACAGTTGCCCTTCTGGGCTGTGGCCACACGCTGCTGGCTCATGTCGAGCTTCTCCTCCACCAGCACCCCAAGTCCTTCTCAGCAGGGCTGCTCCCCACGAGCTCTTCTCCCCGTCTGTGCACACACCTGGGGCTGCCCCAAGTGCACAACCTCACACTGGGCCTTGTGGAACCTCATGAGGTTCTCGTGGGCCCACTTCTCCAGCCTGTCCATGTCCCTCTGGATGGCATTGCTCCCATCTCTTGGATCAGCTGCACCACTCAGCTCGGTGTCATCCCCCTCTCCATCCCCTGATGAGCAGTGATGCCCACTGCCAGGAAGCCCAGGTACCTGCTGGAAAGCTTGGTTGAGATGTCCCTGCTGAAGCAGCTGAAGGATGTGAGTTTGCTGAGACTGGAAATCCAGGTGAGCAGAGGGGATCGGAGTCCCGGCCGCCGAGCGCATTGCCTGGACGATGCTCGAGGTGACGGCCGCTTGCTGCTCCTTCATAGCCAGGCTCACTTCTCCCTTAATGACTCTCTGCACCTGGGCCAAAATAGACTCCTGCATGCTAAAAATAAAAGAACAAAACAAAAACAAAGCCCAAAGGCAGCTGTGAAAATGAAGCTCTGAGGGACAACACTGCCCAAAGGCTGGACCAGCGCGGAAGCACGGGCTTGGTTAATGCAGCGTGGCTGCCAAAGGGTTAATACAAACAGCTCTGAGGCATCAGAACCGCTGCTCTGTGAGCATCAGCACAAGGACCCAGTCACACCAGTGTTTAAATCTTTAATGTCTTGGCAAGGCTCTAAGCTTGAAGTTCAGCCCCAAATGGGTCTGGCTTTCTACATCCACCTGTGGGTGCAGTTTCCGAGCCCCCAGATGACACCTCCAGAATGAGAACACACCTCCACTGAGCCTGGGACTTCTCACCCAAGATCAGGTCCCAGTGCAGGCTCTGCTGCTGTGTGTGACACCTCCCCCCGCCAGAAAGGGTGAGATCACAGAACCACAGAGTGTCAGGGAGTGGAAGGGACCTCAAAGATCACCCAGTCCAATCCCCCTGCCAGAGCAGGAACACCTGGATGAGATCACACAGGAAGGTGTCCAGGTGGGTCTTGAATGTCTCCAGAGAAGGAGACTCCACACCCTCCCTGGGCAGCCTGGCCCAGGGCTCTGTCACCCTTACTGTAAAGAAGTTCCTTCTGAAGTTTAAGTGGAACCTCCTGTGTTCCAGCTCACACCCATTGCCCCTTGTCCTACCACTGGACACCACTGAGAAGAGCCTGGCTCCATCCTCCTGACACTCACCCTTCAGATATTTATAAACATTAATCAGGTCCCCCCTCAGTCTCCTCTTCTCCAAGCTCAAGAGCCCCAGCTCCCTCAGCCTTTCCTCATCAGGGAGATGCTCCACTCCCTTCATCATCTTGGTGGCTCTGTGCTGGACTCTCTCAAGCAGCTCCCTGTCCTTCTTGAACTGTGGGGCCCAGAACTGGACACAATATTCCAGATGTGGCCTCACCAGGGCAGAGTAGAGGGGAAGAAGAACCTCTCTTGACCTACTGACCACAGCCCTTCTAATGCACCCCAGGATGCCATTGGCCTTCCTGGCCACAAGGGCTCAGTGCTGGCTCATGGGCATCCTGCTGTCCACCAGGACTCCCAGATCCCTTTCCCCTTCACTGCTCTCTAGGAGATCATCTCCCAACCTATACTGAAACCTGGGGTTGTTCCTGCCCAGGTGCAACACCCTACACTTGCCCTTATTCTATTTCATCAAGTTTTCCCCTCCCAGCTCTCCAGCCTGTCCAGGTCTCTCTGATGGCAGCACAGCCCTCTGCTGTGTCAGCCACTCCTCCCAGCTTGGTGTCACCAGCAAACTTGCTGCCAGTGCATTCAATTCCCTCATCCAGGTCATTGATAAATACATTGAACAGTACTGGTCCTAGTACTGACCCCTGAGGGACTCCACTAGACACAGGTCTCCAACCAGACTCTGCCCCACTGACCACCACTCTCTGGCTTCTTCCCACCAGCCAGTTCACAGTCCATCTCACCACCTGCTCATCCAACCCAGACCTCCTCAATTTGTCAGCGAGGATGCTGTAGGAGACTGTGTCAAATGCTTTGCTGAAATCAAGATAGACCACATCCACTGCTCTGCCATCATCCAGCCACCTGGTTGTGTTCTCATAACAGTCTAGAAGGTTGGTCAAGCACGACTTCCCCTTGGTGAAGCCGTGCTGACTGCCCCTAATGACCCTCTTATCCTTGACATGCCTGGAGATGGCACCAAGGATGAGTTGTTCCATCACCTTCCCAGGGATGGAGGTGAGGCTGACCTTATTGAGGGTACAAACCATCAACCCTGCTCTAGCACAGGGAGAACAGCAGGACACCCCTCAGAGCAAGCACAGCCCGTGCAACAAGACCAGAACTTAGTCTGGCAGCCTTCCAGACGAGTCTGGTGTGAGTCCCCAACGCTCTGAGCTATGTTCTAGTGGTTGAACACAGACAGGGACATTCTGCCCTGCAGGTGACCACCAGCCAGTCTTGATGCCTGGCAACCTGCCCCCAGCTTCACAGCGTGAATGTGCTGAAGGCATTGCCAGGATCACATCTGGAAACCAAGGTGGCCAAGCACAAACTGCTGCAGAGCACCTGGGAGGAGTGGGTAGCCTGCAGAAGCTGTTGGCATGCCTGACGATGCAGAGGTGAGAAGAAAAGCCCTCACAAGACCAGAAGAACATTTCAGACCAGGAAGGCTACTCAGAACCGAGCGTGCTTTTGGGCTGCCTCATCTCCTGCTGTCCTCCAGCACAGGACACTGAAAAGCAGGCCCCAAGCTCGCACATGCAGCAGCCATGCAGCTGGTTGTTAGAAACCTCCTGTGGTCTTTCCTTTTGTGCCCCACAGAGCAAATGACACCAGCCCACGGGCTTTGTCACACTGCACAGAGCCAACCAGCAGCCCCACGGTGCCAAACGGCTCGTTTCCACAACCAGGTATGGAAAGGGTTTGTTTTTAAGGCACACTTATAGCTCTCACTGACACATCTTTCCACAAGCCCAACTGCCAACTTACTTGCCCACGATAACATGCAGCTGGTGCTGCACCTCAGCATGGACACTGGCGGCCACGGTGGAAGCCAGCTGCTCGGTGGTGCTCTGGAAGGTGCTGATGAGCTGGCGAAGCTGATTCAGCAGCGGGTCCCGAGCCTCCTGCTCTCGGACTTTCTTGTTCTTCAAGTGAGTCTCAAGCTGCTGGATATCTGCAACAGCCAGAGAAGAAGATATTTATGCTATTGGTACCTGTGGTGATGGTCAGGGCAGAGATCCAGGTGCCAGGGTCTGTTTTCCAGCAGAAGCAATTCCTGAGGCAGTGTATGAGCACAGGAGAGAGGGAGAACACGTGAGCCTTGGTCTGGGCTGAGGGGAGAACACGTGAGCCTTGGTCTGGGCTGAGGGGAGAACACGTGAGCCTTGGTCTGGGCTGAGGGGAGAACACGTGAGCCTTGGTCTGGGCTGAGGGGAGAACACGTGAGCCTTGGTCTGGGCTGAGGGGAGAACACATGAGCCTTGGTCTGGGCTGAGGGGAGAACACATGAGCCTTGGTCTGGGCTGAGGGGAGAACACATGAGCCTTGGTCTGGGCTGTGTTACACTAACCTAGAAAGCCTGTCCCAGCCTCCCCAGCAGGCAGGATTAGATGATACAGCACCAAAGCCAGGAGCTCTCTGGTGACAGACACTTTACAGGCACTGTTTGTTCAGGGCAGGATGAAGGTGGGAGTGAGGGTGTTTCATTTCAAACACAGTGTGAGCTGTGATCTGCATTAGTGATGGAGTTCAGTGTCAATGAAGAAAGAGGAGGAATATTTCTGACCAAAAAAAAAAAAAAATCCTGTCTGCAGAGATCCAAAAGCTGTATTTCAAAATATTTTAGGAACTGGTCTGATCAAAAGGGTGGAATTTAAGTTCTGTTTACTTGTGGGAGATCTGTGAGGAAAAGGAAGGGTGCAAAATAAACAGCACTCTGCAGATTTCTGGACAACAGAAGTTGCTGAGTTAGCACTAGCCAACTTCAGGCCCCCTCAGGAACCCACTCTGCAGAGTAACACCTGGAAGGCCAAGGAACTGGATCCTAGGCCTGAGAAGAAGGAAGATCTCTCCAGTGCATCAGTGTACAATTTTCCTTACGTAAGAGTACAGGTTTCTTTTTTCCAGCCTGACCACACCTACACTGTTCAGCCACTATTTAACCTCTGATCATTCCTGTTGCCTTCTCTAAGCCTTCCCCAATTCCATCTAACCCTTGGAGATGGGTGCAGGACTGCTGCCCTCTTTGTACATCCTCTTCCTGATGGCAGGACAGGGTAACCTTACAGCTGGGCTTTTCTCCTCAAGAGATGAGGTCACAGACTCGCAGAATGAGGCCAAAGTGTTTTGCTGCATGGGCTACTGAGACCAGAGGTGAATATCTGTTCTTACAGCACCACCCACACAAACCTCCTCACTCCTGCTTCTGCTTCCCAGGTGTGAAAGGGAGCACACAGGTGGGCTAAGAGGTTAAACAGAATCATCAGTGAAACTCTGACAGGCAAAGACCTAAGGAAAGGCCAACTGATTTTCAGCCACTAATGCAAATACACTGTACAGAGAAAACTCAGAGGAGAAACCCACTCACACTCCTGCGTGCCCTGCTTGAAGGTGTCATTGATCTGCTGGAACATGGACTGGCAGCTCTTCTCAAAGGCCGGCAGCACGACGCTCTGAAACGCTTCCCTGTAGGCTGACTGGATGGGCCCCTGTAGGGTATCGGCCGTCGCCCTCACAACGGTGTCTGTGAGGTTCTGACAAACACACAGGAGAAATTCCAGCAAATTAACCACAGTCTGCTGCAGGATAAAGATTGGAACCCACACCAGAGGTCCCTGCAACACACCCACACGAGGTAAGGACAGCCTGGTGTCACTGAATCCCACACTGGGTTGGGTTGGGAGGGACCTTAAAGCTCATCCAGTCCCAACCCCCCTGCCAGCAGCAGGGACACCTTCCACTAGACCAGGTTGCTCAAAGCCTCATCCAACCTGGCCGAGAACACTTCCAGGGAGGAGCAGCCACAGCTTCTCTGGCCAACCTGGGCCAGGGTCTCACCACCCTCACACCAAAGAATTTCTTCCTCACATCTCATCTAAACCTGCCCTCTTCCAGTTTCAAGTCATCACCCCTTGTTTTATCACTACTTGCCTTTGTAAAAAGTCCCTCCCCAGCTTTCTTGTAGGCCCTTCAGGTACTGAAAGGCTCTAGAAGGTCTCCCCAGAGCCATCTCTTCTCTATTCCCTGCCAAGGTAAGTAACAAGTTTCTGCTCCCTAAATGATGTAGAAATGGAGAACAATGTGAAGAGCAGAAGATCCAGTCAAACTTTCACCCCTTGGTTGATTGAGATGGCTGTAAAACCACAGCTACAGTGGCCATCTCTACTCCAGTAGAAAATGAACAATTTGGCAAATGAAAGTGAGGGCTGATGGGGCAAAGCAGGCAAGGGAGTACACCATGAGTTTGCTCTCCTGATGAGACCAGGAAAGAGCTTTAACCACTGTCACCTAAACTGACCTTGCCTGGAGATATAGGGGAGAGGAAGAGGTATGAGGAGTCAGAACACAGGCAGCTGACAACTCAGTTTCCCCACAAAAAGCTACAGTCTGGTTCTCCTTACCTTTGATTTCACTAGCTTGGTGATACTCTCTTTCAGTGTCCCCTCAACAGCAGTGAGCTTGGCAGCAATAGTGCTGCTGAGCTGGCCAGCAATGGTGTCCATGCTCTTGGAAATGCCTAGGCACAACACAAACATGTCAGCGTTGCAGCTTTGAGCCTAAAGTCACACTTCAAACCCTGAAAAAAGAAAATGGAGTCAAACTCTTCTTGGATACGACACAGAGAGGGGCAATGGTCACAGCTCTGACCTGGGAAGCCAAGGTTGGACATGAGGAGAAACTTTTTGCTAGGAAGGTGGTGCTAGGAAGCTCTGGAAATCTCCAGCCTTGAAGGTTTTCAAGACTTGCCAAAGTCACAGCTGACCTGATCTGTAACAGCCCTGCTTCTAGCAGAACAGTAGACACCAATGGCTGCAGAAGGCTTTCCCACCAGCACTCCTTTGAACATTCCTTACAGGGCTGGTGCCAGTGCGTCAAGGAAGGGCACAGACAAGGTTAAGTTTGCTCCAGTCAAGTCTCAGCGTTTCCTAACTCATTGGCCACTTCTGCCTTCCTCCACTAAACAGACTCCAGGAGCTTTATGGATTATAAGGGAAGGTCAGACCATGCTCTCTGGACAGGCATCACTGCTGGGAGCCTCATACTCCACCTAGACCACAACTCCTCAGAGTACAGTGGGGCCTGCAACAGTTTAAAGTGCAAGGACCAATCTTCATGTCACTTCACTCCTGCTTCAGACAGTGCCCACGCTTTCAGGCAGCACGCTTTCAGTCCCTGCAGGGCTAACTTAGGGATCCACCTCCAAACCCAGGCAGCACCACTCACACTGGGGTATGGTCTTCTTCATCTCCTCACGGATGGTCCTCTCCAGACGGTTACAGACAGCAGTGGAGAGGGACTGAGAGAGCTGCTGGGACAGATGCTCCTGGAGCTGCCCGTTGCGCTGCTGCCCCTCTGTCAGCGCTCGGTCCAGTCTCCTCTCTAATGAGGGCGCACGTTAAGGAGCACAAAAACCAGCCAGCACTGTGACTGCTGCCCAGCAGGGCAACTGTGTCCTGGGCTGCAGCACCAGAGGGGTGGGCAGCAGGGCCAGGGAGGGGATTGTCCCCCTCTGCTCTGCCCTGGGGAGGCCCCAGCTGGAGTCCAGGCCTGGAGCCCCCAACACAGGGAAGATGTGGAGCTGTGGGAGTGGGCCCAGAGGAGAGCCAGGAACGTGATCCAAGGGCTGGAGCTCCTCTCTGCTGGAGAAAGGTTGAGGGAGCTGGGCTTGTTCAGCCTGGGGAAGAGAAGGGTCTGGAGAGACCTCATTGTGGCCTTCCAGTGCCTGAAGGGAGCTTGGAAACTGGAGGGAGAGGGACTTTTTCCATGGGCAGAGAGTGACAGGACAAGGGGAAATGGTTTTAAATAAAGACAGAGGACATTTAGGTTGGATACAAGGAGGCAATTTTTCACCCAGAGGGTGGTGAGACACTGTCCCAGGTTGCCCAGAGAAGCTGTGGATGCCCCATCCCTGGAGACATTCAAGGCCAGGTTGGATGGGGCCTTGGGCAGCCTGATCGAGTGGTTGGCCACCCTGTCCACAGCAGGGGGTGGAACTGGGTGATCTTTAAGGTCCCTTCCAACCCAAACCATTCCATGATTCTATTATTTCCTCTCTACTCTCAAAACTCCTGTCCACAAAAATGGACAAAAACTTCCAGAGGCTCAGTGAGAGCAAATCTGCAGCTCTGGTAAAAGAGGGGTCTATACAATATTGCTGGTGTGTTCCTGGAAATAACAACTGGGTGCTCTTAAACAAATGATCAGTGTGAGAAGAGCTCTGGAAGGTGTGCTGGAAAAGCCAAACAGCTACAAGAAGCTCAGCAGTACAGTTCCTTACACACTGTGGGTTAATTTAGCCACCCCCATGGGGCAGCCCCACACAGCCCCTCGCTTTCTCCCCTGCAGCACGCTGGGGAGAGAATCAGAGGGTACAAGTGATTGCAGAGAGCTCACAGGTTGAGATAAAGACAGTGAATAGGTAAAGCAAAACCTGCACATTTGATCCAAGCCAAAGCAGGAATTCATCCACCACTTCCCATGGTGGGCAGGTGCTCAGCCACCCCCAGGACAGCAGGGCTCCATCACACGCAACGGTGAAGTGGGAAGACAAATGCCCTCACTCTGAACTTCCCCTGTTCCTCCTCCTTTCCCTTTGGTCAGCTGGGGCCAGCTGTCCCAGCTGTGTCTCCTCCCCATTTTGTGTCCACCCCAGCCTGCTCACAGGTGGAGCAGTGTGAGAAGCAGAGAAGGTCTCGAGGGTTTAGCAACAGTGTGCGACCAACCTTGTTTTGGTCACAAATCCAAAACTCACCACCCTATGAGCTACTACAAAGAACATTGACTCCATCCCAGCCAAAACCACTGCAGAAACCAAGAAGCCAATTATCCATAAAAAAGCAAATTGGTAAAAACGTTTCTACAGGCTGGAATTGGTGGACATGAGTGACACAGTGCACGGCAGCAAACCCCAGCTCAATAAAAGCTGCTCACATCTCATGGAGCAACTGAGTCCTCTCAAGGAGCCAACACACCAACACCCAGATGCTCATGCATCTTAAAAACAACCAAATCAAACCAAAAAAAACCCAACAAAACAAACTGTGAAAAGACAATTCAGTTGCTGCTGACAAAATTCAGTGCAGATAGGGAAAAATAATTCTTGTATTATAATATAGCCTTCTACTGAAGCTGAGGGTCTAGAGCTATCTGAACTACCTATGAAAACATCAGCCTGGTGGTCCAAAAGGAAAACCCAAGACTAATTAATAGAGAAGACAGAAATCACTGTCCTGTCACAGAAATTAAGAGTGGTTTCAGACATGAAGCAGGCTGGAGCTGCTCAGTTTGGGGAGCATGACTGAATTCAGTGGGGCAAAAGATGCACAGGAGCTGACTACTCAATAAAATAAACATAACTGGATCTCAGGTTTGAAAACACCGACAGAAAGCACTTTTCAGACAACACATAGGGGACCTGCAGACCACCAGATCTGATGTTTTCATATATATATATATATATATATATATATATATATATATATACCAGATGTACATATGGGTACATATACAAGATAATTCTATATTCAGCCATGCAGTGTGGCAGTCTGATGCTATTGCTGGTGCAAATACTGACTTGCCTGAAGGAGAAAAGGGTCATCCCATAATTACTGCCATGCAGCTGGCCACTGCCTGATGCAGGATAAGGTATTAGGTGGGCCTCTAGTCTACTCCAGCATTGCAGCACTCACTGTCTTAGTGGGTAACTGGATTTAGTGGCATGGAGAAAGTTCTGTTTCTGAGATTCTTGTCCTTAGAAAGGGACAGGGAGGAACTGACCCAGTTACACTGCAGCCAGGCAACTTCACTGCACCTATGGCCACGATCCTCAAACCTCCTTAGCTCTCCTCATGTCTCCAGTCTACCTTGCAGCCTTCCACTCCTGAGCTCCCACATGTTTGCCAACAAGGATACGCTCCTGCTCCTGCTGGGAGTCAATCACCCTCTCCACATGGCCCATAAGGGAGCTCTGAATGGCATCCAGGTGATCCGTGAGCCTCTGCAGCAGCTCCATCTGGTTCTGACGCAGCTCGGAGAGCTCCCGCTGTTGGCTCCTCAAGATGCACATCAGCTCATCCTGGAACTCTGGTGTTACCTACATGTGGAGAGGACAAACACTCATTTCTAACAGGACTGAAGATCTGTCAAGCTTTCTAGGAGGTATTAAGCCAACCCCCGTGCCTCGGACTGAAGCGTGACGCGCAAAGCAGAAAAACCAGGGCCAGCTCAATGCCTGTTTGTAAGACTTTTGTCTCAAGAAATAAACTGGTAAAGGGACAGGAAGTTCCCACATGGAATTCATAAATGGTTGCTTAGAATATCCTCAACCATTTAGATTCCAGACTCTCTTCAAAGCTCTGGCATCTCAAAGAAAACAGAAGAAAACACCCTATTCACTTACAACCAGGTACTGAGAGAGTTGAGGTCTCTGAATGTAAACAATGATGTCAAACACTTCTGGAAAGAGCTGTGCAATTGGTAAACAGGTTTCCTAGGCCTTTTTCAGCTCTTTCACTTATTTATGAATAACCAAAAAACTGGAGAAGTATACATCAATGACCTCATCATCTCACCTGCCCAAAACATCTGAAGGAGGAACACACGTTAAGGGCAGTTTACAGAAGTGCATGCCACTCTGCTGAGAGCATTTCCTGACAGATACCAAGGTACTCTCCACAGGGAAAAGAAATTCCAACAGACCCATCTCACTTTGCTGGGAGCAGCTTATCCTGCCACTGACACACACAAATCACCTCAGCAGGGAAGAAGCAATGAGCGGTAGATTCGTGGGTGATACAGGGCTTGTGAGAACACAGCAGTGCACACTGCTGTGGAAAGGTGAGAAGGCAGGGACCCGTCTGGACAGCACTGAGCAGCTCCTCTGCTGCTCAAGTCAGAGGACAGAGCAAGGCCAAGCCCAAGCAGCAGGAACTGGGATGAACTTTCTCTCAGGTCTCCAGTGAGGCAGCCAGCAGAGCTGAAGCACCATGCCCTGGGGAGGGACTGTGGAGCAGCCCTGACTCACCTGGTTGTTAGATGATCTTGGTGACTGGTTCACATCCCTGGAAATAAAGAGAAAAGCAGTAATCCAGTTATTGATGAACTGCTCTTATCAGCCAAGGCTTCTGCCAAAACAGATCACACAGTTCATGGCTGCTTTAGATTTTACACTCCAGCTCATGCTTCTGTTCTGCCTGGCATAACACAAAGAGCAACGGGAAGGTGATGAAACCCCAGTCCCTACAGCACTTCACATCTATTTGCACTCCAGTTCCTTACAGACTGGTCCCATTGCAGGGAGATTTCAACCAAGTCTTAACGAGGACCTCTACAAAGAACAACAGACACTGATTTTTTTCAGTTTTGTTCAAATTCAAAGCTTTGCCAAACAGCTTTTGAAGGTCTCCTGATAGTTTAAAAAATTTTAAAAAACCCAAACAAACCAAGTACCCATTTGTTAAATATAGAATTAATGAGCTCCAAATCTTCTAGAATGATTCCAGCTATCAAGGTGAAGAAACTAGTGATGCACTCCAGCACATACAGTAGAACAGGGAAAAACACTGAACTGATCTGCTAGCATTGCATGTCTCCACCAAAATCACAACTCTGTGAATATCCAAATACTACCAGAAGGAAAGTAAACATTTGTTGTTCCCAGACAGTATCCACTCAGCAACTTTAAAAGGACTGAAGCAGGACAAATCAAAGTTATTCCAGAGGCTAGTAGCTTCTGGGTGTCACAGTACAGGACCACAGCCAGAAGGTTAATGCCATAGCCCATCTTTGAGGTAATCTGCACAGCCAGAGACCCAAACCATGGAGCTATGGGAACACAAGAGGAGGAGAGAGCCCCATGCAGAAGCTCTGCTGCTCTCCTCATGTTAATGCAGACAGGCTGGTCTCATTTGCCACAGGCAGACCCTTCCAGTCATCAGTTTTCACTTGTGAGACATTCACATGGGCACGTTTAGAAACACACAAAGACAGCAAGCAGGTACCAACCGACAGTTATCGCTGAACGAGGGCACTGTGCCAGTGTTCAGAGGACAGTCAGAAATGGAGGCCACCTTAAGCTGTACTTACAGCACCACAGTTCCAATGAAGACTTCACTGAAACCAACAAATGGATCCAGTGTCCCCCCCACAATGTGCAATTTTCATAAGGGCAGTTAATGACAGAACAAGGAGAAATGGCTTTAAGCTGAAAGAGGGGAGGGTTAGATTAGATCTTAGGAAGAAATTCTTTGGTGTGAGGGTGGTGAGACCCTGGCCCAGGTTGGCCAGAGAAGCTGTGGCTGCTCGTCCCTGGAAGTGTTCTCGGCCAGGTTGGATGAGGCTTTGAGCAACCTGGTCTAGTGGAAGGTGTCCCTGCTGCTGGCAGGGGGGTTGGGACTGGATGAGCCTTAAGGTCCCTTCCAACCCAACCCAGTCTGGGATTCTATGATTCTAATTTACTTCCCACACACCTTCTGAAGCTCAGGCTGTGTTTTGGATGTTGAGTCCCAGCTGGAAAGGTGGTGCAGAACCTACCCCCACACCCCTGGGTGGCAGTCAGTGTCTGAGGAACCAGCAACGCCTTCTGTGGGGCTCCTGTGGGGTGAGGGTTGGGAGCAGTCGGCCACAGCCCAGCCCTAGTGCTCACTGCTAATGGCTACCCCAGGTTGTGGCCCTGCACAGCTGGTCCCACAGCCACCTGCGCTCTGGCCAGCCCAGCGTACCCGTCATCCTTCTTGCCCTTCCGCTTGAGCTTCGGGGAAGCCCGGGGGGAGGCCTTGGCTTTCCAGTCCTTCACGGGCAGCCGCTGCGAAGACGCTTTGGCACCAAATCCACCTGATGTAGAAGCCAAGCTCGCAACTTCATCATCATGGTCACTATGGAGGAACAGCAGGGGAGAGGACATCACTTGCAGCACCAGACAGCATCAGCCTTCGCTAAGGGGAGGGGACTCACACTCCGCTCTCCATCCACACACGGCCAGAGTCACGCAGCTGAGGACACCCACCACCTCAACCTCTAACACAGAGACATCTACAGAGCTCAGCACGTGCTGCTGCTTTGATCCAGCTCTGCTCAGGCTGAGCTGAAGTGCCACCCAGCGAGACTGGAAGGGTCTCTGCACTAGGAAGAAGAGTGGTGCAGGCAGTGTGGCAGAACGATGCCTGTTCTCGCTCCATACACACACGAGCACATCAGCCCGAGGATGTGACGCTGACCCAACAGGGAGCCCCAGCACAGCACATCCTCCCAGCTTTACAGACAGAAAGCACTTAACACAGCAAGCAGAGCAGAGGAGAATCAGGCTGAGCCTAGGAAGTGTGTGATCCCCTGTATCTTGGAGTTTTCAGCTGGTGACCAGCCACCCAACACAGGCTGTGTGCTTCGGTCTGGATCAAAGCGTGGATTGTGAATAACCTCTCAGCTGTCAAACAGGGCTGAGCTTGCCAGACACACAGCACATGCCCACAGAGCTTGAAGGTGGCTCACGAGGCAGAAAAGATGTCAAAAACTCCTGAGATACTCTCACTACCTTAACTAAGGCTCAGTGTTTGGAAACTGATCCCTTAATAGGTTTTCACTGGTAATTAAACCAAGCTCGGTCCATGCTCTTAGGAGCAGCACAGTCAAACCTTTCAGCTGAGGTCATCAGAACATGACAGAAGCTGGACTGCACACACACATTAAGTCAGGAGACAAAGCAAAGACATTCACCCCACACAGGAAGGCTGGCTGGGGACAGAAGCACGACTGCAGCCTGAGCTGAGTCCCTGCAGGGCGAGGGAGGGGGCCGAGCGCTCTGGTACCTTTGTTCCGCACTCGCATCCTGGCTGTCGTGCTGCAGCAGGTGGTAGCTGTGTCGATGGTAGGAAGAGCTCTTGTGCTTTTCTTCAACCTCATCCCTTGGGCTAGAGGAGGAAAAGAAAGAGAAAATACCATTGTGAAAGTCTCTTGCAGCTTGGGTATTTGCTCCCTGCACTTTTGATGGCAGATCCTGGTAGAAGGTCTAAACCAAATAAACAAAAACCAGATCCAGAGAGCTGTGAGTGTTGTCCAGAGGTACTGAACACTGGAATTTCTCCACACGTTTTTCTGGAGGCCTTAGGAAGGGAGAAGCAGCTCAGCTATGCTCCAGGTGCTGCCCAGAACAATCTCCTAACAGATATCCATGCAAGACAGTTAAGCCACCACTCAAACCAGGCAGTACAGCGTACTTCAGTGACCAGCATCATCTTGGGGTTGTTTTTCCATAAGTAATGCTGATCACTGGGGCAAAAACCAGTGCTCTTCAGTTCTTCTGTCTGAGGAGAACCTGGGGGGAAGTGTGCTAGTCTGGTGGGTTAGCTCTACCACACAGAACACAATTGGAACAGCAATCCAGTCTGAACTTCATCAAAGTGCTGAAAGCAAATTATACAGGATTCTAAGCCATAAACTAGGTCTCTTTGGATTCAGTATGCAGGAGGATCTTGAAACAGAAGTGAGGAAGTGAGCACTTGCTACTTTCCTGTAGGCTTGGCTGAGCTGGAATGTAAAAATAAAAATAAAAATAAAAAATCTATATATTGATGTGCAATTGAAATCTCTCAGATCCAGAGATATCTGACCTGATACTCTGATATGAGAAGTCCTGAAGAACTCAAAGACAGAGTGGGATTGAAGGAAGTTGCAAACTCCTATACAAGTACTTTCTCAACTTCAAAGTATGAGCCAAAGCAAAACCACCACACAGACACAGCCTCAGAGTCCTCCCCAGAGCCACCAGAATGGAGACTGCTTCCTGAAGCAGCATCCTCAGGTGTGGAGGCACAAGGTGAGGCCGCTCTCTTGCAACTCTGATGGGAGGGATCAGCCCTGGATAGTCTGAGGGACCACACTGGTGCTCTCAGCCTGTGGGTGCTGATGAAATGAAGGTGTTTGCAGGCTCTCATGGTGCACACAGCCCTGGCCTAGACAGACAGACCCCAGAGGTGCCAGATGTCCCACTACCACACAGGGCCACGAGTTCTGGGATGAATCCTGCACTGCTCCAGTGAAATAGTTTGTTCCTGGCACGCAGGCAGATGTGATGTTGCCCCATTCTGCAGGCCTGCTCCACAGAGACATTGCCATTCATCTTCTGACTTTTAAACTCCTTTATTTACAATGCTAGCTGCACAAAGTCAATCCTAGAAGAGAGATACACAACTACCTATAATCAAACCTGGCAGCTACGTGCTGATCGATTCCCTTCACCAACACCACGCAGGAATGCAGCACCCAGGGCAGGATTCAGCACGTGCTCGTTATAGTTCCAGGGTACCAAAAAAATAACAAATCCCATCTCAAGTCTCCATGCCCAGGTGAACATGAAGGCCAGTAAAGATGACTTTTCACCTTCCTAACAGAGATCCTTGATGCTGCAAGGGGTATTAGAGAGCACAAATGGTTAGAGCCGGCCTAGCAAGTGCAGGACACAGCATACTCGGACCAGGCACACTGGAAGGTCAAACCATTAGATCCTTTAAGAAAAAAGAAGGATGGAGAACTGCTCTGGTTTGGAGCACTGCTCTGGTTTGGAGCACTGCTCTGGTTTGGAGCACTGCTCTGGTTTGGAGCACTGCTCTGGTTTGGAGCACTGCTCTGGTTTGGAGCACTGCTCTGGTTTGGAGCACTGCTCTGGTTTGGAGCACTGCTCTGGTTTGGAGCACTGCTCTGGTTTGGAGCACTGCTCTGGTTTGGAGCACTGCTCTGGTTTGGAGCACTGCTCTGGTTTGGAAAACTGCTCTGGTTTGGAAAACTGCTCTGGTTTGGAAAACTGCTCTGGTTTGGAAAACTGCTCTGGTTTCAACCCAACATGAGAGCTTTTCCTCAAGCTAGCACTTTGGCAAGTGCAAAGAACTTGCTCTAAGCAAGACAAGCCCAAGCCATTACCTGTCTGCCATGCTGTTCCTGGTCTCCCTGGTGATGTCAGGAGCCGCTGGCCACGGCTGGCTCACAACACTCTCAGCAGACGCGTTTTCCTGAGTTAAAGCAGTCTCCAGTAAGGACGGGGCGTTCAGCCTGTCCACCTCCCCTGGAGGCATGTCCAAGGCGTGGTGGCTGTGCTCCGAGCTGTGCCGGTTCCTGGGGGACAGCAGGTGCAGGGCGGAGGCAGCCGATGCCATGCTGTCCGCGTGGTGACCGGGCTCCAGCACCTCCGCGGGGAGCCCGGACGGGGCCGCCGCAAAGCTGCGCTGCAGGGTCTCGGAAGCGATCTCGGGGATGTCCTGGGACATGGCAGTGGAAGCTGAGGAAATGACATCTGGTGAGCGCTCACGGGTGGGAGAAGCTTGGGGCACCACCAAGGGCTCCACCTCCTGCAGATCCAGCGCTAGGGAAGGGTTTCCTGGTGGGACCTGAATAAATTAAAATAAATAAATCAAACAAGAGCCTTCAGGGCAATGTGGAGACACCCCAAGAGCCCCCGGTACCTTACACCAACCACCTCTGGAAACAGCCAGCTGTATCTTTTCCTCCTGTGATCCCTGTGCTCCCACCCTGTTCAGAAGATGGAGAAGGGCCTCAGGACTTGTAATGGACTCTCAGCTGGGCTAACACCACAATCAAACCAATGCCAGTTTGAACACACTCTCAAAAGAAAACACAACACCAGTTCTACCTCCCTGCTCTGCTCCAGGAACCCCTTCTCTCTGAGAGGAAAAGTTAGTTTTAACACTGAACATCTCCAGGACTGAAAGCTTAATTAAATCCCAAGCTTGGATGATAATCTGTTTCACATCACACCTAGAAAGAAAAGTTTAGGAATAGGAAATAATTGTTTCAGTCCTGTAAGGCCAGCAAAGAGGAAGAAACCTTTCCAGGCAGCACTGTCTGCCAACACAAAGGCTGACCATTTCTAACCACTGTGACAGTGACAGCACCAGCTAGAGCTGTCTCTGGTTTTCAGAGACATCTGGTTTATGGGAGGTCACGTTCCACCAACATGGGGAAGCCTGGCTGCAGATCTGGGCCAGCAGCTAGGTTTTCCAAAAGGCAGACACTGGCCCTGTTATTATCCAGATAAATCTAATTTCATCTTGTGCAGGCCCACAGAGAGAGGTCCCTTGGCTCACGAGGAAAAGGAAAGGAGCATCTGGAGCCTTACTGGAACAGGTGGCTTTGGTGTCAGCTTGTCAGGGAGGCCTGGGATAAGGACTGAATGGCTCCTAGGACTGGTCTGGAGACTGCTGCTACTGCTACTCAGCGTGAGGCTGGTGTCCAGCTGCATCTTGGGGCTCACAGTCAAGTCCTCTGATGGCCTGCAGAAAACAGAGACACAAACAAATCAAGCAGGTCAATCTAAGGATACAAATCTGTATCAAACATTTGAGATGAGAGGACAGAATCCACAGGTCAATGCAGAAATCCAACACATGCTTCCTTAGTGTCCTCCAAGCCCTTGCTCTTTCCACCATGGTGAGTCACTCCCTGTGAATTAGCACCAGTATCTCCTCGTCCCTGTACAGCCTAAAGAGATATCGAGTGGAAAGAGAGGGAAGATGGGCATTGTCATCTCTCAGAATTTGAGTTGTCAGTGAGAGAAGGGACCTGTTATATCTTCACTTCCCACTGTATAGAGTTTAAGGAGAAACAGGACACGATGTGATAGGTCTTTGTCCTAGAAGTGAAGTTTTCCCCTGTTCTACAGCCCAACCCACCTCAACATTAGTAAGATTGTTCCTAACAGTCCCAATTATCTTCCTGTCCTTGGTGGCTGCGGTGTTCTCTTACCTGTAAACAGCAGCAGCCCTTTGGGAGAAGCATGTAAACCAACAAAACTGAGGTGCACTGAGAGAATCCCTGGGAGGCACAAATGAAACACCACTGGTGGCCCCGTGGATGACAACAGGCACCTTCCAAGCTGTGTTAGAGATGCAAACCGTTGCCATTGGGACTCAGGGCAGTTTCTAGCTCTGGTTACAATCTACCCACCTACAAGCCACCCCACATCTCTGTGAGACCCTGAAGGACCCTGTCAGTTTAGCTGCAGATACATTGTTTGATACATGAGCTATTTACCTGGGCATAGAGGCATCCGTGACAGAAGTGCTGCTCATGGCTGTGACCGCAGTCAGGGAACTGACGCTGCTGCCTGGAGACACAGCGATCTAGGAGAGAACACAGAGCGGTCAGGAGGCGACAGAAGAGGCCAACAGCAGAGCCTGACCTGAGAATGCTGGTCCCAGAACTCCTAAAGAGTCTTTGGCAAAGAGGGAATAGAAAAAAACAGGTTAAGTTCACAGAACCATGGACTGGGTTGGGCTGGAAGGGACCTTAAAGCTCATCCAGTCCCAACCCCCTGCCAGCAGCAGGGACACCTTCCACTAGACCAGGTTGCTCAAAGCCTCATCCAACCTGGCCCAGAACACTTCCAGGGAGGAGCAGCCACAGCTTCTCTGGGCAACCTGGGCCAGGGTCTCACCACCCTCACACCAAACAATTTCTTCCTCACATCTCATCTCCATCTCCCCTCTGCCACTTTCAAGCCATCACCCCTTGTTCTGTCACTCCCTGCCCTTGGCCAGAGTCACTCCCAAGCCTTCCTGGAGCCCCTTCAGGTACTGGGAGGCCACTGGAAGGTCTCCCCGGAGCCTTCTCTTCTCCAGGCTGAACAGCCCCAACTCTCCCAGCCTGTCCTCACAGCAGAGCTGCTCCAGCCCTGGCATCATCCTCGTGGCCTCCTCTGGACTTGTTCTAACTGGTCCATGTCTCTCTTGTGTTGGGGGCTCCAGAACTTAAGTGGGGCCTTACAAGAGCGGAGTAGAGGGGGAGAATCACCTCCCTCGACCTGAGTTGTGCTGCTAGGGTGCTCAAGTGCTGGTCAAAGGTAAGCCCCAGTCCATGCTCCCCATGTGAACCACGACTGCTTTGATTGCAGTCACTGACTGAGCTCCAAACCAGGTCCTCATGTTGGTCCTTAAGCCAGACTGCTCCTGTCACAGACCTTTGCTGCCACTCGTGAGGCCAGACTGCGTGCGGGTTTAAGGTCCTGCACTGCTGATGCATGGAAGGAGAATGCTCCAAGGCACCAGACGAGGCCCTGCTTGCCTGGCTGGCAGTGAACAGCACAGGAGGACATGCTGGCCTCCCACTGCTGTGTCTGGCTACCAGTAAACACCACTGTAATACACAAATCCTCAGCTGGGAAAGCTGGTTTGGTCAAGCTCCTTGTGCTTCACACTGCTTATGGCAGAGAGCAGAGACTAAGCTCAACCACTTCTCTCTGCTCCCTGGGACACCTTTGCACTAACAAGGCTACCCACCCTCAGGCACAGAATTAACTTCTGCACTCAGAAACTTGACTAGCAACATCAAAACCTTGAGGAGGAGTTTCATTTATTCTTTGCTCCTCAAGTTGTTGCTGGAGTGGTGCTCTCTCATCAGCTAACTCAGCACTAACTCCATTTCTGCACATCTCCACAGGCTGCCCACCATCCTCCAAGCTCCTACGGTGCACAGAATCCCAGAATTGCCTGGATGGGAAAGACTTTTAAGCTCATCGAGTCCAACCATGAACCCAACACTGACCAGTCCCCACTGACCCCTGTCCCTCAGCACTGTGTCTACACGACTCTGCAATCCCTCCAGGGATGGGGACTCCACCACTGCCCTGGCCAACCCCTTCCAATGCCTCAGAACCCTTCCAGCAAAGAAAAGGGTTCCCTCAGCTCACTCAGCACACTTGTGCTCCAGACCCTTCCCCAGCTCCGGTCCCTTCTCTGGACACGCTCCAGCACCTCCAGGTCCTTCTTGGAGTCAGGGGCCCAACACTGAACCCAGCACTCGAGCTGCAGCCTCACCAGTGCCCAGTGCAGGGGGAAGAGAACTTCCCTGGTCCTACTGGCCACACTGGTGCTGATCCAGGCCAGGATGCTCTTGGCCTTCTTGGCCCCCTGGGCACTCTGCTGGCTCATGTTCAGCTGCTGTTGCCCAACACCCCAAAGTCCTTTTCCACCAGGCAGCTCTCCAGCCACTCCTCCCCAAGCCTGTTGCACTGCCAGGGGGTGTTGAGGCCAAAGTGCAGAACCCAGCACTTGTTGAAACTCAATGGAGTTGGTCCTGGCCCATGGATCCAGCCTGGCCAGATCCCTCTGCAGAGCCTCCCTGTCCTCCAGCAGATCGATACTCCCACCCAGCTGGGTGTCCTCTGCCAACTGACTGAGGGTGCCCTCGATCCCCTCATCCAGATCATGGATCAAGATGTTAAACAGGACATACCCCAGAACTGAGCCCTGGAGAACACCACTCATGATCAGCCACCAGCTGGATTTAACTCCATTCACCACCACACATTCAAGCTGTGGTGACAACCACATGTTCCTCCCTTGGAGAGGGACACTCTGCCTTTGGATGTGTACGTGGAGTTGTGCTCACAGGTGCTCTCCTCCATGCCTGTAAGAACCACACCAGCATGGCAAACTGCTGACAGTCCATTTCTGACAGGAAGGCAGAGGAAACACAAACACCACAGCTTCTCACCAGGGAATCCACGCCTTGTAATCACACTGCAGATCACTTTTACAAAGGATACACTTTAAAAATATACTTTTTAATTTATGTTACTCCCATTCTAAAAGCACATGAGGAAAACTACAGAGTCCAATTCAGCACAGAGGCACGGAAGCAGGCTGCAGAAGTAAGAATATCTGAGTCAGTTCAAGTGAGGGAGGGGATCGTCCCGCTCTGCTCTGCACTGGGGCGGCCTCACCTCCAGCACTGGGGGCAGTTTGGGCACCACAGGAGAAAAAGGATCTGAAGCTGCTGGAGAGTGTCCAGAGGAGGGACACAACATTGGGGAAGGGTTTAGAGGGGAAGGGTGTGAGGAGAGGCTGAAGGCACTTGGTTTGTTCAGCCTGGAGAAGAGGAGACTGAGAGGAGATCTCCTGGCGGTCTGGAACTTCCTCCCAAGGGGCAGAGGAGGGGCAGGCGCTGAGCTCTTCTCTCTGGCCACCAACGCCAGGAGCAGAGGACATGGCAGGAAGATGTGGCAGGGGAGGGGGAGGTTGGCCATGAGGAAAAGGTTCTTGAGGCAGAGGGTGGTGGAGCACTGGCACAGGCTCCCCAGGGAGGTGCTCATGGCCCCAAGCCTGACAAGATCCCAGCAGCATTTGGCCAAGGCCCTCAGGGACATGGTGTGAATGTTGGGATTGTCCTGTGCAGGGACAGCAGTTGGACTCCATGAGCCTCGTGGGTCCCTTCCAGCTCACAACTTTCAATGATTCTATGATTCTAGACAAACTAACAGGACATCTGGATGCACAGTGGTCAAGAAACACTGAGCTCCTCCAATTCTGCTGGTTGGTTTAGCCAAGAAGGGGCAGGAGAAATGAGCACCGAGTTAGGCAGATGCACACTGCCAGCACCAGACAGAAATGCCTGCAGGACCCAGCAGCAGGTGATGCAGCACCGCTGGCCATGCTCAGGTGACAGAGCATTGAATAAATTCTGTTTTCTGACTGCTCCATCAGAGCTCCTCTGAGGAGCACATACTTGCTCATGGCTCTTCACCAAAACACTTTGCAGAGATCACCAAATCCTGAGGAATACTTCACATGCTTCCTGATACCAAAGCCCTTGTAGGAAGCACAGGAGTCTTGTCTTCTGTACAAGTGAAGGCCTGCTGTGTTAGATTAAAAAAACCCCACCAAGCTGCTGGATTGCCAATTTCCAGATCTCATGCAAAAGATGTTACAGGCCCATCTACCTACCTGATGATTTCAGAGATGCATTCCCACAGGATCCCATCAGACAGGATGTGCAGGGATGCCATATTTTCTTCCATTCTAGTTATATCACACCCCAAACAACACGTGTAAACCAGTAAGAGCGGTCTCCCAGCTTAGACAGAGTTATTCAGCAAACCCATATTTCTACATAACACAGCTACATCAGCAGTTCTGCAGTAAACACAGCGCTTGCAACACAAGCTGAGGCCAGCTTAGCATTTCAGATGTGCCAGCATGGCTTTACTCAGCCTGGTTACAGGCACAGAGTTTCCTGTGTGCTCTGCATTCAGCTACCACAGCCCATCAGAGTCATTCCTCCAAAATCCAAACCCATCCCTTGTACCACCACGAACAGTGCTGCTCTCTGGTTACCTGCTGAAGAGATGTACTTGGTGTCATGAATGCATCTGGAGTCATCAGCTTAGGTTTGGCATCGTTTGAGAGAGACAGAAAGTCTGCTGGCACAGGCAGGTCAGCGATACGCCGCAGGTCTGGCTGAGAACCGTGCACTGATCCCTTTTCAGACCCCAGCCCCTCTGTGCTGAGATCAGCCATGTGGTCTGGAAAGGCTGGCAAGGGAGAAAGCCAAATCAGTTCACAGGAACTTTCCCCAAAAGCTAAAGCTTTAATTCCACAAAGTATGAATTTATGGCATTGCCTATCATACTGGGGTTCAAATGAACAATTAAAAACCTGTCCACAACCTCATCAAAGCCAAGGGCAAGGCAAATCCTGTGTCAGGCTTACTCTTTGTAGGCTAAACAGTGGATGTTATCAGGCTTTGGCAATTAGAGATCCAAGCTTCCTTTCCCCCCCAAATGCAGGGCCAGTTTAACAGCCACATCCCTGAATGGTGAATGAACTGAAAGAGCATGCTACACACAGCTCAGTCCCTTCTACTCCCAAAGCTCTGGTGTCTCTCTAATCTCTTCCACCTGACAAGAGACAAAGGGCAAGTTTCTACACAAGTGACAAATTGCAAAAATCACAGAATCATTAGGTTGGAAAAGACCTCTAAGATCATCCAGTCCAACCATCAACTCATCACCTAGAAAGGTGAACTCAAGCTCTCCTAGCCCAACATGTCCCCATGCTCCATATGCACACCAGGCTCTAAACAAGTGGCCTTCTTCACAGCTCATCCATATTCAGAACCCTTTAGGCAATGACACCACCCTACTACCAAGACATCCAAAGCTGCCCTCCTGCTGGCCCCACCAACAACCTTTAAAGGCTCAGCAACACCAAGGGTCGATTTAACACAAATGCTCACCAAATTCTTCATGAGACCCATGGGAAGGCATGGATGCACTCATGTCAGGGCTATGGAGAGGCTGGAATCTAATCTGCACATCCTGTAGGGCCCTGAAAAAACAAAACAAAAGCAGGCATCTGTGATGAGTTTATGAATCAGCAAGAGAAGTCTAAGGCTTAGAAGATTTCTCTTCGTGGAAGTGATTCCCTTGGAAAAGGCTTTAGTGTTTTCTGCCAGTGACACAAGAGCAGAAGCTGATCCTCATTCAGCTGTGTCACCCAGTGCTGGCATCCAGGGTGTTCAAGAGATGTTTCCCAGCGCTGACACATGAGCACAACCCTTAAGTCCCTATGTACTCATGGTGACAAAAATACTAGCTCACCACAGCACCGTGTAGGGCTGCCTCCTGGTAAGGCCACACTGAACACACCACAGCCAGAGCTGCTGTGGGTCCAAGTATTTTTTATGATGAGCAGAAGGAATTGTAAATTAAATTTCTCCAGGTCACTGCAAGATTAGGAGAACCACAGACAGCTGCTCATGGTGGCTGCCAGCCATACTCACTTGGTGTGCACACAGAAGAGCTTTATCAGCACGCCTGCTGCTGATTCCACAGCCCCAGCGCCCTGAGCACCTTCTGGAAGTGAGACAAGAGTAAAACATGAGGTTGGATGGAAAATGCAGACAAAGTACTAGAAAAACATCATAGCAGAGGGACCAACAGCAGAGAACCAGCATGATACAGCTTCAGCACCTCTCCAGTTCAGAGGTGGATTCACCCTGCTAAGGGAAAGTACATCTTCCACTTCAGTTACTTTTCAATGTGAAAGCAATCAGTTTTGCTCTAATCCAGCCAAATAAGCCCCAAGGAAGAGAAAAGGTAAAGAGGAAGAATCAGAGGTCTGGAACTGCCAGTGATTGGTTCTGGCTGTTGAAGTGACTGGTGGGGTATATTTTAAGAGACACAATAGTTTAACTTGTACAGATGTTCAGACTAGGGCTCAACCATCCTTCCTGGCTATAAACAACTACAGTTATGAAGAGCTCTGCAAGAAATTCCCACCAGCCAGCACTGACAACACTCACCCAACACCTGAATCACTTTCACTGCTAAAGAGCTGAGGAGGTTCAGTGGAAATGATGAACTTAATTCCTCATAAAAAAAAATAAACTGGCATTCCTATGCAAATTGGCCTAATCATGTGAGCACCATGTGTCCCACTCTGCTCCTGACTCACTACTTGTATCACTTATTTTTACTTCTACATTTCAGAGCAACATGCCACAAATACTGTCAACAACCTGAATTAACTCTTATGTACAACAGGCGTAGGGAAGCACATCATACAGCTGTACTGACAGTCCAGGAATCTTTTTAACAGGAAATATGTTGATGTTGTTCAAAGTTTCTTTCCAAATTTTACTAACAGACAGGAGCAAGCCAAGAGTTGAACAGAGGGAGCAATCAAGGAATGCCTGCATGGACAGTTCCCCACAGGGTTCACTATCATATTGTAGTAACAGCCAGAAGAACATATCTCATGTTTCTCAGAAGACTCTCCTCTAAAACAGAGTTCCTTGTTCATTTCTATTGCAAGAAGCTTTGTGGATTGGGAATACACCTTCCAGGCACAATGGAGAAGAACCTCACCCTTTCCCTCAACCCAGACTGTGACCTGTCCTCACATCTGTAACAGCTTAGCAGCACAATTCAGAAGCAACCAACTGGTTTCTCAGACCATGTGCTCACACCTCTGCTGTTTAATTACACAGAGTTTACTCAGACCAGCCAGTTCTTCCAGGAACACTTTTGCTCCTGTGAGCCTGCATCAAACTGTGCTGCAGGGAGAGGCACCCTCTGCTGCCTGAGGAGGTTGTCCCCACGTTCTGCTGGGGGCAGTGACACTGTGTGATCACAAAAGCACCGCAGCTCAGACGCCGAGCAGCTAAACTTGTACCTGACCCAAAGCATCACTGGCAGTCGCTTCATCCCACACAGTCCTGAAACGTTTTATAGCAGCAACACTGCAGTGGAGTTGCCATGTGGGAAGGTGCAACGGCTCCAGTCTGGGGTGGGAGGTTCAATATTCAGAATATTTACTTTAAGAAGGGCTGCAGCCCTGGGACAGGGCACCAGAGCAGTGACAGAAGTATCATGTCTGGGGGCTTTCAACATGCAACTAGATGAAGCCATGGTGACCTGATCTGCCACAAGCAATCATCATGCTTCAAGCAGGTCCAGAGCCCTCCAGAGGTCCCTTGTAACCAACTCTCCTGTGTTTTCCCAAAGTACTGTAGCTGCACAGGATGTATTTCACACAGACTAAGAGAAGAAGAGAGCCAGCCTTTCATAAGCAGGCCAGAACCAGCCAGGAAATAAACCCTGATCTCAGAGCAGCCAAATTCTCTTCATCACCTACCTACACTCAGGTTGTCATTTTCCTCCTCTGCTGGGAGCACTTCGGTGTGCCTTAACCGGCAGCGGCTCACCGCCTGGATGCCAAAGCTCAGCACAGGGTGGGTGAGGAGGAACTCAGAGATGGAGCTGAAGTAAGCTTTGCCCTCCTCTTGGTTCTGCATCAGCTCCATCACGTACAAGACCTGGAAAACAAGGAACAGTAAGTCACTGTGCTTTCAGAGCAGACCACGTGTGTGTGTCTGGGGGTTACACAGCACCTGAACGAGGTCTGGAACAATGGGAATAACATGAGGAGTAAAGTCTGGGCCTTTTAAATCTGAAAGCAAACACCCAAGGGAATCACAATAAGCACAATCAATGTTGATCAGGAACTCAATCCTACTGTGCCAGACACAGGCTCCTCAAAATGAGAGCCTCATTTTAGGGCAAGAAGTTATCCCTAAGGCTCCTCAAGATTAATCAGCTGAATTATTACCATTTGTCATCTAATGGTGAACTAGCTGAGGCCAACCTCTACATTTAATGTCCAAATCCTAGACCTAGGCAGCAGAATCAGTCACAGAGGTGCCCATTTCTCCTTCTGCTGCCAATACCCACAGAGCCAGCAACAAGATGAACCACCTACTTTTCTCTGCACATCGCTCAGGATCAGATATTCAGCGGAGAGGTCCAGGCAAACTTTGAGGCTGGGAAGAATACTCATGGAGCTGAAGATGTCAGGAGAAAAGCTAGATTGATAAACAAGAGGTAGGGTGGAAGGGGTGCAGAAAGCAAAGCAGATTAGCACAACCAGAACACCTGCTATGAAAATGCACTAGTTAAAAAATATCTTAATGAGTTCACAGCCATGTGACAGTGCAACCACCCACCAGAATAAAAACATCAATGCAGAAACCAATGCTGACTTCAGCTAAGAGACCAGAAGGGAGGTGACACAATAGGATCTAGTTATGGATTCTAAACACTTAATGAGAGATGACAGGTTGTTGTTACCTAAAATGCTCCACATTCATAGGAGGACAAGAGCCAATGCTACAGATTTAAAACCAGAAAACCACCAAACCAAAATAATCCTTCTCTAGGTTTGGGACTTTCTGTAGTATGAGGCTGAAAAAGCAGCACTCAGCTGCATGCCATCTTCTTCTCACTTTAAGAGAACAATTCAGAAGTGGCTTTAAGCATGTATGGTATAAGAGAGGCCACGATCCACCACCAGAAAAGTAAAAACAGGGAGCATAACCTGAGCAAAGGGATGGACTAAAGCAGAATTTGAACTTCTGGACTGGAAAATAAGCCTTGTATAATTGCTCAAGCTCTGTCAACAATGCAGCTTCTCATTATTTAATTCAGAAAAAGCAAAAATAGGAAAAAATCATAGATTGGTTATTGAATAGCTAGTATTTTTACAGAAGAAATTTTGGAATGCCTTTCCTCGTGCTACAGGTATGTCTGTCCTCCACAGATGAAAGCAAAGACAACAGGTCTTGGTAACACCAAAAAGACTGCATAAAATGACCAAGCTCCCCAGCCTTGCCAAAGCTTGACCTGAGAGTCTGCCACAGCCCCGACAGCTTTCAACAGACAGGTCAGGCTGGCAAAGGAGGAGGCTCTAACTGGAGCTAGAGTTGACTGGAGACTCCAGTGGAGATCAAGGATCGCCTCTGCAAAATGAGAATAGCTGGAAATTGAGACCTTTGTTACAATCCACTGCTCCTCACAGTAAATCCAACCCTTCAGAGGAGGTGGCATACCAACACCCACCGGACAGTCTGCAGACAGGTCCAAGACACAGTGCACCACATCTTCAATTCTCTGTTCTGATCCGCTCCTGTGATGAGAAATCTCCAGAAGGGAACCCTGCAGGGACAACAGAATCAAGCTCTTTGAAAGAAGATCTGGCCCTCCCAGAAGGCCATTTCACAGCAAAGCTCCTCACAAGGTGCCCACAGCTGATTTTGCCCAACTGTGTGTTGAAGTTCCCAGAAAATCTCTGCCTCTGAGGCAGATTAGAAATCCCTACAGCTCTCACAGCTCTCAAGAGCCTTAAGGCCACAACTGACTGAATCAAAATTAAACACAAAACAAACCAGTTACTTTTTAATCAACTGTAACAGAAATTTGGAGGATAACAATCCAGTTAAAACTGACAATTCCACAATCCCAAGAGGACTCATCAATTTAGAATTTTCATTGCTTTCATGGAATTGACACTAGATTTCAGGTCCCTTTAGGTTGTGCTCCACAGTCTTACTGGACTACAAAGAGGACAGGACCTGCTCCTGCCACAAAGCTATTTTTTGCCAAGTACAATGCAGTTGTACTGTCACTGCACTTGACAGTGTCGCTGCATTTGGCATTTACCAGCAATCTCAGCCGTCCTCCTGGCAAAAATGCCAAGACTGTTCTGGCAGAATTGCCTTCTTGCTTCCCAGAGATGTTTGCTTCCTTTTATTTTAGCAGGCAAGTAGTTTTGTTCTCCCTGTTGATGCATGTGCTGTTAGTGATGACGTGGTTCAGTGGGGACCTTTGGCTGCTCAGCAAGTGAACCCAAGATTATTTTATTTCACAGGTACTGTATTCACTGAAATTATATGTAAAGTGTGTCATTTACTGAGTACTGCTGGAGTTCTTGCTTGGATAGATGTAAAATACAGGTTATTTTATTTCACAGGTACCACATTCACTAAAATTATATGTAAAGTGTGTCACTTAATGAATGCTGGTGGAGTTGTTGCTTGGATAAAAGTAAAATACCAACCACATTTTGTCTTCTCCTTTGCTATTAATTGATTAATAAAAAGGACCCTCAAAAAGTAGACTTAGAAGACACTACCAAACTTTGATAATCCAAGTACAGGATTGGGGACTTACTCTGGGTCTTGTTTTTTATGGTTGTCACAGAAAAGCAGGCAGGAAAGAGGCCTACCATCATGGGGTTTCCACTCATGAAGACACCTAGGAAAGAATCACAGAAAAAAAAAATCCATGTGTGCAGGAGTGGAAAACAAGGAAAGTAAGAGGCCAGTGGTGTTCAAAAAAAGCAAAGTCAGCAGTCAAGTGTTCTCAACATGCAGCTGCTCACAGGCTTATGTAAAAGAAGGAGCTCACAGCCCATGCAGACACAGACTGGGACCAATAAATAAAACCACATGTTGCCATTTGCTTTGTGTCTTAACAAGGGTACAACACATAAAAGCAGTCAACACTGGGAGGAAGAGCTCAGCTCCTCAAGAAACACCTCCTGTGTTTACAGGGACAGCCCAAAAGAGTTTGGCTACAGCCTGTGCAAAGCACAAAACTCCTGCTTCCAGACTCAGCTCTTCGCTTTTTCTGCAAGTTCAACAACATTTGTATGATATTCTGAGATATTCAGCAACAAATCCATCCTACAGCTTATAATGTCCTGAGAATTACAGGTGATTCTGTAACAGGGGAATCCTCACAGAGAAAATGGTGCTTTCTGATCCCAGATCCTTCATTTTCCAACTTTCCAGTTACCTTGGCTCGTCTTGTCCCTCAATGTAGATCTGCCAGAATTTGACAAAACCATCATGGCTTGCTGTGGCCAACACAGTTCCATCTGGAGAAAGTGCTCCCTCGCTCAGGCACTACACAGAGAGGGGAAAAGAGACACAGAAAAGTTATTTTTTAGCCTTTTTTTTTATTTCACAGGAAGAAAGAGTACTCTCTTCAAACAGGAATTTGACTAACAGCCTAATAGCACATGAGGTCAAAGTGATTGCTAAGAGACATGTCACTGGGCAGCTTAACCCTTCACCTTCTTCTTTTGGTAATTATAACTAACAATCACCTTTTCCAGACAGCAAATTTAAGTGCAATGAATTGTGCTGCCACTGTTCCCACTGTTCCTCATGTTAGGAACACAGCTCATCTTGGTTTGGGATCTTCTGGCTTTTCATAATCATTATTGTTTCATCTAAGGGATACAATTACTTGGCCATGATCCTGTTCCAGAAGTGAAACCTGACTCTTTCTAGTTGTTTCTTTTATATTTAAAATATCACCTGCTAGATACTCAGCTGCAGTCCTGGTCCACTGTACTCACAGATATAACGATACTCCTTAGGGGAATAATGGAAAAATAAATATTACATCAGGCTTAATTTTGCCCTTCTCATTCAGCAGCCACTGTGAAGCGTTCCAGTTAGCAGGAGCTATCACAGAATAGCTGAAATGCAGCCCAGGCTGTCACACAGCCCCTTGGAAATACAGATGCCTTGTTTCAAGAGCCAAATTCTGACAAATTCACCTCGGCACCTGCAGCAAAGGTTACTCACCAGCAAGGTGTGTACACAGCCAGGAGCCTGTGGATGATAGTGTGGAAGGGTAAGAAACTTTGTTTAAAGCAAACTGTCCTGAGAACTGCAGCTCCTGAGACACTACCACCCCAAGAGGAGCTGTGTGATCTGCAGCTATCACCTATGTGATGGCAGTAAAGAAAACAAACCAGGTCTATACCGTGCTGTGGCCCTTCACCACGATGAAGCCTTCTTTGATGTTGGGCACTTCCACTGGCCAGGAGCTGTTGTTTGCTCGGATAATGTCCAAATCCCACACCTCTGCCTGGAAAACAAGCACGTGGCACACAGGTTTATTCCCACAACTACTGCTCTGACCCAGTGGAGGATTTCTTATATTTTTAACTTACATCCTCACATACCACCCCAACAGCAGGTCCATGACACAAACCTCCCCATTTCCATGCACTTTGGCCACCAGATGCTTTTCTAGCACCCAGACATACATAAGCACAGGGAATTGCTCTTGGCAGGTATAGCTGCTGCTCACCAAGCCCTCTTCCCTGGGAACTGGCTGAACCTGAGCAGATGAGCAATGTCCTGGGCCCTCCACATCGTTTCTAGTGGTCCTGCTATTTGATGGGGAGCAGGAGTTACCACTTTCTTTCCTCCTGAGGCCCAAAGACTAGCACGACCTCTCCTTGGGAGAGAGGAACCCCCGCGCCTCGTATCAGGGGAAGATCCCCAGCACAGACCAGACAGGAGCCTTTACAACTCCAATCACATCAGTTCTCTCCTCCACTGGATTCTCTTCCTCTAATGGTAACAAGGGACAAGGTTTCAAAAGCGAGGTTCTAGTTTCCTTACCCTGTCCTCATGCAGCAACGCCAGCGTCTGGCTTCCCTCTTCACCGCTCTCCTCGTTCTCGTCTGGGATGAAAGGGCACCAGATGATTCTTCGAGAGGTGTTCAGCGGGGTGCTGTCAGGTCGCTTGATGTGAACCAGGATCTCCTCTCTGATCACCACAGTTAAGACACACAACATCCCAGCAGTGTCACTGACACTCAGTCAGAACCTGTTCAGGCTCAATCCTGAGGACTAAACCTCAGGATTTTGAGGTGAAAGGATTCTGCAAGGTGGCAAGCTCTCGTTTCTTCCCTGGCAGAAGTTAAGGTGACAAAAGTCAATACAGTCTCATCATTTTCTCCTGCAGGCTGCAAACAGGGACAGGATAAGCACAACAGGAGCACAGAGCCACATCTGAATGTGCAATCCATGTGACTGCTATTAAAGTAATTCAGCTGGCACTGCAGCAACACCACCACAGAAAGACAGAAAAGCCCCAGGCTGAGTGCCCTGGTCCACCCCTGCAGATCTGATCTCCAACAACTACCACCACCTTTGCTCCACTGCATACAATACTGTATACAACCCAAATTAAGAAGTCACAACCTAACTGACACATCCCCCAGACTGACATGCTGCCCAAAAGCACCGAGCAGTCACTCCTGGCCATTAAAAGGAGAAGATTAAGGGCAATTAATAGAACATTAAATGGTTAAATATAAATGGTTAAATAAATTTCAAGACCACCAAAAGAAAAGTGGTGACAGGTTTGGAGGGAAGTATTACATCCTCTTTGCCAGGAAAATAACTGAGGAAAAGAGGTAGAACCAGACAAATGTGAGGCAAAAGCTTTGCCACATGGTGGAGGTGACCCTGTCCATGTGTAAAGCCAGCTGGCACGGACTGACACCTCTCACTGATGACTCCTGCCTCAACCAGGAGCAGCTCAGAGGCGTCACCCCTAGAATTTCAAGTTCTATGTGATCTCAAGTGACGACTGTGCTGAACACAGGCAGAGTCTGACTGATCTGATACTCTGGAAGAGGCAGAACTATCGACCTGCCCCCTGCAGGCTGCTGTTCTGGAAAGCCTGGGAAAAACGCTGCCGTTTTGAGGTTGCATTCGTATGTAACTATCATGCACAGACTGAGTTGAGGCGTATTTTCACAAGATACTGGATTTTTTCCTTATCCATGGCCAGGCGCCAGACAAAAAGGTTGCCGGCTTCATCCAGGCACGCCAGCTGGTTGGAGTTGAGATGAGCAAAAGCCAGGTCTGCCACAGCCCCTGTGAATCCTTTCAGCAAGGTCCGCTCAGCCGTGCTGACGCTCAGCACCCGCACCATGGCAGAGCCATTGCTGGCAGCTGCAAGAGGAGAGGGGAACAAGTCAGGGTTCATCTGCGGGGTTTTCCTGCCTTGTATTTCCAGCCAGCAGCGTTTCCAGCCCCCACCCTGCCACCAGCTGTCACCAGCAGCAGACTGAAATCCAGCATCAACAGGTACCGCGTTAACAAGCTCTTTCAAGACCCAGGGCACACACACAAACATTCACTGTGCTTTTCAGTACAGAAGACTGGAACAGCAGCACCAAGAACCGGGCCTGCCCTGTAAAGGGCAGCTTAATTCCCCGTCTTCCACAACTTCTTGAGCACCTCGAATTCTGCGTGGCTCTACATAAAAGACAACAGAAGTTGTCTTCTTGTGGTTCCCAGGATTATTCTCATGAAAGATGTCTTCATTAAATGCAAGGCCTAAATCTTTCACTCAGGCTGATGACAAAGCGACCAAACCTCCAAGACTGACCTCCAGCGAGAGTGAATTAATTTTAATTGCAATTTTATTTTCAGTAACTGGAGCAAAGGAGTCACTGAGAGGCAGGTAGCTCAAATACAGCTTCTGTAGGGGGAATATAAAAGGCATAGACACCCACCTGGCAAAAGCTCTACTTTTTGGCTTGCATGACTGAAAAGATCATGGTTTAGAGCATGCACATACCAAGCCAAGTTTCCAGCTTCCCCATTTCAAGCACAGCTACAATGCAGGCAGCCTCATGGAGACCCCAGTGCTGTGCCTCCACCTCTCCATGCCCACACCAGCCCTAGCAGGCCACTCAGCTTTCCATATCTTACTGCACCCAAGTGTTAATATTTTTAAAAAGGGTGAGACACTTTAAAGCTGCTCTAAAATAACCTCAGGTAGGGAAAAACACAGAAGCAGAGTAGTAGAGTTCATAAAAGGTCAGACAAACTGATGGGTGTTCGAATTAAGAAGAAAGGGAAGAGCTGACGGAGCCCCAAACAGCAGAAGGAGATACTGCAGATGACCAGGTGTTCATTCCTTTCATGTGTGTTGCCAAACAACCTTTCCCTGGGTTTTTCTGCTTTTCTCTCCCTTTCTGCTGTGAAACACACTGCATCTGGATTGCTCTTTGGCTCCTCTAAATTTAGCCTCAAACTCAACTCTAAGTTTACGCAAGTGAATCCATGGCAAACATTTATCTGCTCAAGTTACTGCGGGGCTGTTTCTGTGCTCTAGAGAAGCTTGTTTACTTCAGAAGCCTTTAATCATAGGTGCAACCTGAACATCAGTTTGCTATCCAGTGAAACCAGTGTAATCCTTCCACTTTTCCTCCACTCCTGTGAGTCCTCCTCTTTCTTTTATTTGTAACTTCAGAAAATCTTTCCTTCTCAGTGGAACTGCTCCTACACTACTGATGCCTTCCTGTGTGATCTCATCCAGGTGTTCCTGCTCCAGCAGGGGGTTGGACTGGATGAGCTTTTGAGGTCCCTTCCAATCCCTGACACTCTGTGATTCTGTAACTCCTCCTTCCCCTGTAGTTGCAGCTTCACTTATATTCCAACTATAACAGCACCTCGATGCTGGTATTCCAAGAATTGTTTCAATTACTACCAGTTACTTTCTCCTGATGCAAACTTTGCCTCTTTTAGAGACACACAGAGCTAAAGAACACAAATCACACCCAAGACAAGAAGCTTTCTCACCTCTAATGGCATAAGCCAGGTATGAGTTTGAAACAGCTATCAGATTGCCATAGTAGTATTTCTGCTCCCAGTCGTACCTAGCAACAGGCTGTATTTTCACCTGCTCAGGAGAAAACAAACCAACAAACAAACAAAAACAAGACATGAGAAATGTCTGGAATCAACTTTTTCCTGGAACAAATCTGCCAAATACACAATTTTCTCTAGGGAAGATCTGTAATGCTTAATAGGAAATTGTTAAAGGCAGCAGCTGGTAAGAAGAATTGCACATTGAACCAAGTAGCAGAGCCCTGAACATTCAGAGTTCTGGAGGCTGACAAATGTCTCCTTCCATGGCAAGGAGGAAGGAAACTCACTGGATCTGTCTCGCTGCAGCACAATGCCCAACCCTGCAACTGCAGCCACGCAGCCTTTAGCTCTCCATTAGCACTGTGTCTGGATTCCCAGTTCCTGGAAACTTCTTTGAAATACAGAAACACATTTGCTGCACGGGCACTTGCTTTTTAGTTTCCATACTGCTTCCCAAGAAACAGAGTCCTGCTCTTATTTGATAAGCATTGTCTCTGCAAGCAAAGAATTAAACACTGTGGAAGTTATGACAGTGATCCTCCCTTTCCTTTTTATCTTCAGCATCATCTATGAAAAGTAATGGTAACGTGGTACAGTATTTATTTATGATCTCTGAGGTCCCTTAATTCACTGCACATCAAGGAACAAAATGATATAACATGGAAAAGTGTCAGGAGGAACAAGACCAGAGTTCTCTCTCCTAATTACCAGCACTTGTTCTGAGCATGTCTCAGTACCCCACTGCAGCACTAGTTCTGATCTCAGCTCTTCTGCAGCTCTGACCTGCAGGACTGAGGCTCCCCAGAGCAACCCTCCCTCCACAGTGAAGACCTTCCAGTGAAGAGATAATCAGCAGGAAAAGCTTGTTTGTGCAGGAAGGGCACCTTCCCAAGAACCTGCAGCTTAGATCATGCATTGATTCCTGAAAACCAGAGGATAACTCGGCCAGAGTCGGGAATAACAGTAACAACCAGCTACAAGACACTGCTCCAGTTTCTTCCCCGCCTTGTTAAGCTCTTTGACAAACTTTTACCTCATTGCAAGCTCCTAAAACACAGGAAAGAAGACAGTAATTTCTGTTTAACATTTTCAAGAATGAGCTCATTTAACTAAAAGGGGTCAGAACTCTGCTTCCTCTCGCTCCTTACCTTGTTACTCCCTCTGGCCTTGCTGGTGATGCTGGAATCACTGCTGGCCACTATCTCCACAACTTTTGCTGATATCACTATGCAAGTGGAGCTGTCATCACCAGAAAGGCAGCTTTTAAGAAAAACAAAGAGGGGAAAAAAAATAAATCAGACAGGACTCAGGAAGAGAACAGAGGTCAGGTAGTTGCTATTCATAATTTTAGCAGCAGTGCAGAAGGAGTAGCTGTGCATCTAGGAGGTCTGAGCTGAACAACTGAGAACGGAAACTACTTTTAGTTAAGAGTCTCCCATCTTCATGTGTCACAGGTTTGAGAGCACCAAACACCTGGTTTGTTCAGCTTAAAAACCTCCAGTCTATTTGACTTGAGCACAGACCTGCATTTGGTTAAGGCAGCCTTGACTACTACCCAGCACTGGAAGGTGCAGAGAGACCAAAGCCAACCAGAGGAACCTCATCGTCATCCCCAGCGCACACCGCTCGTGGCTCTCACAGCAGCCTCTCTCAAAACTGTGACCAGAGAACCCAAACCAAAAACTATTTAGACAAGCTCTAATTTAGGAGTCAGCACATGAAGCTGAGCACTACACTAATTAGATTGATCACAGAATCCCAGAATGGCCTGGATGGGAAAAGCCCTTTAAGCTCCTCGAGTTCAACCATGAACCCAACACTGACCAGTCCCCACTGACCCATGTCCCTCAGCACTGTGTCTACACGACTCTTCAATCCCTCCAGGGATGGGGACTCCACCACTGCCCTGGGCAACCCCTTCCAATGCCTCAGAACCCTTTCAGCAAAGAAATTCTTCCTCACATCCCATCCCAACTGCCCTTGGTGCAACTTGAGCCCATTTCCTCTTGTCCTAACTCACTGTCCAATTCCCAGCATGCCTGTCCAGGCTCACCAGAACTAATTTTTAACCGTTTTCTACTCACTATCAGCCTTCCTTTCACAAAACTCACATGACTTGCTTCTCCTGCAGGGCTCCCAGAGAAATGCTGCGATGCACTGGCTTAGCCAAGGGAGGTCCATCTCCGGCCACGATGGGATCAGGCACCAGCAGGCCATTCAGGTCTCCGTTGTACGAATTTGACGGTCTCTGGTTCTCATTCACTGAGCCTAGGGAAGAACATGACCAAGGATGTACAATATCCATTTAAAATAAATAGTGCTGCATGAAATGCACTGCCTCCAAATGTTTTTGGTCAGGTTCTACAGCAGGATACGCTGAATTGGTTGGGAAAAGTATTCTTCTCCAAAAAGGATGTGAAAGAAATCTTCCATATCATAAACTGATCTCCACACAAACGAGTGAAGTCGTAGCTCTCTTCTTACACAAGAATCCCAGCAGAGCAGAAAAACACCAAAGAACAGGTAGAAGGAACTTACCAGGTTCAAGGAGCAAATAGTCCTGGATCAGAAAGACTAAGCTGGTAATTCAGATTTCCTGAATCAAGTGCCAGACCAAAGGGTTTTGAAAGGTCATTTCTAACCCTCATGACTGCAGAGAACTCTCTGAAGTTCAGCAATACCTTAGTTAGCTGGAAATAAAATATTTGTTACTTTCCAAAACCAGCTTCTGGCTGAGACCTGACCTCAAAGCCCAGGTGTTCCAGTAACTTAGCTATGAAGCTTTGCAGCTGTGCCTACAGGATTCCCATATTTTCCCCTTCATGGACTAGTCACACAGAAGTTTACAGCACTCGAGTTCTGCATAAAGCAACCATTTGTTCAGAGCTTCAGCCCCGCTCTGAAGAGTGCATGTGCCCTGACTTCATAGACTTGGCCCAGCACAAGCTGCCTGGTGGCCTCCATGCCTTCTGGAGGCTTTTAGAAGGGGACAGATGTAACAGGGGGTGAAGGAGACTCTTCTATTTCACCAGCAAGGTAAATAGTCACAGAATCGTAGTGGCTGGAAAAGACCTTTAAGATCATCAAGTCCAACCATGAACCCAACACTGCCAATCCCACCTCTAACCCATGTCCCTGAGCACCTCATCTGCCTGCCTGTTAAATCCCACCAGGGAAGATGACTCCACCACCTCCCTGGGCAGCTTGTGCCAATGCTTGATTGCCCTTTCAGTGAAGAAGTTTTTCCTCAGATCCAACCTAAACCTCCTCTGGTGCAACTTGAGGCCATTTCCTCTTGTCCTGTCCCTTGGTCCTTGGTTGAACAGACCCACCCCCACCTCTCTCCACCCTCCTTGCAGGGACTTGGACAGAGCCAGAAGGTCTCCCCTTAGCCTCCTTCTCTCCAGTTGACCATCCCCATTGGAGAACAAGCCGAGTCCATCTGCACTCACACATCAACACACCAAAGTTAAAGTCTCCCATCTCACAAAATCCTTGCTTGAAATTTCCACTGGTTTTGAAACTGAAATTTCATGTCCTGTTGCCAGGTAACAACTGCTGCTGAGCTCCTGCAAAATGGCTGCTCCCAGGCCCAGCAGCTCCACTGGCACTGCCACACACACCAGACCTAAAGAGAACCGCGGGCAAGAGGCACGGCCTTGGAGAGCAAGGCAAGCTGCCACTTACCAAACAGGCTCTAACTCACCAGGACAAGTGCTGCTGCCTACAGAAACAACTGTGACTGTGATCCATTTGCCAGAGTGATATTTAAAACTTGTCTGTTTGTGAAAAAAGAGCAGTTAAATCAGCAATGCTACGGACACAGAACTGAGCAGTGACAGGACATCCCTGGGCGCCCACCTCAATCCACCGGCGCCGCATGAGGAGAACAGCAGCGGCACTCACACAGCACAGGGACACCCTGGGCACGGGAAGGGGATCCTGGAACCACCCAGCACGTTTGTGCTGTGCTTGCTGTGGCAAGATCAGGATGTGTCCCTTATTCCTGTAAGGTATGGTGGGTGCTTGTCCAGTTGCAGCAACTTCCATCGACTGCAGTTCATCCTTTGTAAGCAACAGCAGGCAAACATTCACTACAGGAGCACCCAGAGAAGGGCGATGCATCCTCTGGTCTATCTGCAGCGACAGGAATGCCTCACGCAATTATCTCTGCTCGTTACAGACAGCAGGACCATGACGTGTGCCATGGGAAAGGGAAGGAGGAAATGCTCCCCAGAGGCTGTGGGCCCATCACTCTGTCTCAGTGGGAGCCAGACAAGCACAAGTGCTGCCCACACACTGTCCTGAAGGCATGAAAGAAGGGAAGAGGCTCAGTGTTCAGTAGATCTGTGAATAAAACATTGACCTAGAGTAGTACTGGCCTTCAAAGGGAAAGAAGTGTGGTCATGTTCATGACCTTTTGAAAGAGCAGGAAAGCAGGAGCAATCAGAGCTGAGACACCAAACTTCCTGCTCCCACCTCCCCACATCAGGGATGCCACTTTGGACTCAACAGTGACTTGCCAGACAAAGGACACAGGAGCGGGGGAGCCCACGTAATGCCTGGTTATCAGCAGAAATTTCCTCATGGATTAAAGGATCCTGCCCACAACCCCAGCAGGGACTCTCCTCCAGAGCTTGGTGGCACTGACAGCCTGTCTACGTGCCCCAGCTGGGAGGGTCCATGGTTTGATCACCAGCTTCCCCTTGCTGAGGGCACGGGCCGGAGCTACTGAAGCTACGGATGATGTAACCAGAACTGGGAGAAAACTGTGTCAGTAGAGACTCTGGTGGTGGATTGTGTTTTCACAGTCACCAGACCCAGCAGAACTAAAAAAGTGTGACAGATCTAAACACTTCAGAGCAGAGAGTGTTTCTTGTCACCTGCTTGGACAGCACCCAGAAGAACATAATGCTGCTCGTAGCTACGTGCACCCAGTACCACAAAACGTTCTTTGGGGCAATAACCCTGGAAAGTAGCTCCATCGGTTTCTGCTGACTGCTAAAATCTGTAAGTGAAACCCAGAAACAAACTAGAACTAGAGAAGACCTTGACCACAGCAACTTTACCAGCCCTAGGCATGCAATTCATGAGGCTGCTTCTCTTCTCTCTCAAAAGCCTTGAAGGATCACCCATTTGCCTTTTCCTCTGACATCCTGACAGGATTTTCAGAGGCTTTCAGTTAACAGACGTGGACTCTTGCTCTTCACTTTATGACGTCCAGTTCTTTCAAGTCTATTTGCTATTAACCCAGGCAATGACTTCTGCTGAGAACCACCACAGGTTCCTCAGTGCTTGGCTCACTGTCCATTTGCTCCTTTCCCTCTCAACTGCCTCCTTGTGCACTAGGGTTGACAGAGAAGGTATAAAGAGAATTAACAGAAAAGAAAAATAATGAAAATAAATAAGCCATGCTCAGTAAATAATTCCTGTGCTTCAACCAGCAAGAGAAGCTGCTTCAGGGGAAAGTCAAGTCACCTCCAGAAAACAGAAACAACTCCAACCATTTCCCAACCATGACAGAATCCACTTGTGAAACAAGAGTTCCCCATCCCTGCACCGAGTTCTCCTTTCAGTTTTTCAAGTCCAGAGCACTGCGCTGTGAAGGGAAAATGTATTTTCTCATAAGAATTATAATCCAGGAGCACCCAAGTGCTCTAAAACCAAGAGAAAGTACTTCAGTTAATGAGAAGTTTCTTTATGGGTAGCAAAAGTAATGAAGCTGGCTTCCCAAAGGTTTGTTCCATCCTTCCTCGTGCCTCTACGTCCTTCCCGCAACAATCCTGCGTCCAACCTCTCATCCTTTTGGCCAAACAGAAGCAGCACGTTTGTATGGGCTCTAGGAAACTTTAAAAGCTACATTACTCCTGCCTTTTCCTCAACGGGAGCACAGCGTGGGCAGAGATTCTTGGTCCCCTTCAGACCGTTACCTCGTCGGGTCTGAGGACGCTGCTGATCTCAGAGAGGCCTGACAGCCCCGTCCACTGAGCCCAGCCAGGCACCTAGGGGAGAACTCCAAATGCTCTGGAGGAGCCCAGCGCTGCCCCGTTCTCAGCGGTAACACCTCGGGTGAACGTGCCCAGAGACCTGCGGCAGCGAGGGTCGGGTCGGAGCCGCTCCGGCCCGGCCCAGCCCAGCCACAGGATCCTGCCCCAGCAGCCACCCCGGCCGGCCCCGCTCCTCGGCCCCTGGCCCACGCGCTGCGGGGAGAGCGGCAGGGCCAGGCAGGACCCCTGGCCCCGGTGGAGGGCGATGCCACCGGCGCCCTGAGAAGAGACAGGCCTAGCCCCGGAGCGCGGCCGCCGGGCAGACGGCGGAGCCCCGGTGCTCCGGTCGAGGAGGGTCCCGCAGCCCCGGCCCGGGACAGGGCAGCGCGGCCGCCGAGCCGAGCCCCGCCCCGGCCAGGCCCGCCGGCAGTGGCCTCCCGCGGCCCCGGGGTCCCGGCCCCTCACCTCCCGGCCGGTCCAGCTTGAGGATGTCCCGCAGGTGCTGGGTCGCGTCCTCAATGTCGATGCTGGAGGAGGAGGCCATGGGGCCCGGCCCGCTTCCCGCCGCCGCCCGCACAACCGCCACCGCGCTGGCCCTGCCCGGCCCGGCCCCGCCGCCCACGCTTCCGTCTCCGGTCCAGGACCCGCTGCGCCGGGCGGAAACCGCCGCCGGGACGGAGCGTTCCGGGCGCGGCGGGGGCGGAGCCAGCCCGGCCCCGGGCAAGGGACGGCGGCAGCGGCCCATTCCCTCGGTGGGAGCTGCCCCGCCGCCCCCTCCCTCCTCCCCGCGGGGCCGGCACTCCGGGGCAGCCGGCTGCCGCAGGCCTCGGGCCTACAGCGAGGTGTGAGTCCCCGCCGGGGACCCTGAGGCGGTTACCGGAATCTCACCCGCCCTCCCCACGGGCCTCCTGACCCGGGCGGGGACAAGCGGGGCTCGTCCTGACGCACTAAATACGGTACAAAAACCTGGAGACACCAAAGCTGTTCCCGTGTGGCGGGGCTGGAACGGGACCCGCGGAGCTCAAACGTCGCAACCAGCATCGATATAAACACCGGGGTTTGTCTTCTCCAGGCGAGGAACCGGGAGTGCCTGACCGTGTACAGAAAGGCAGGAAGGAGTAACCTGAAGGGGCTCCAGCAAGGCTGGGGAGGGACTCTGGCCAAGGGCAGGGAGTGACAGAACAAGGGGTGATGGCTTGAAACTGCAAGAGGAGATGGAGATGAGATGTGAGGCAGAAATTCTTTGCTGTGAGGGTGGTGAGACCCTGGCCCAGGTTGCCCAGAGAAGCTGTGGCTGCTCCTCCCTGGAAGTGTTCTCAGCCAGGTTGGATGAGGCTTTGAGCAACCTGGTCTAGTGGAAGGTGTCCCTGCTGCTGGCAGGGGGGTGGGACTGGATGAGCTTTCAGGTCCCTTCCCACCTAAGCCAGTCTGGGATTCTGTGAAAGATAGCCCCGAGAGCCTACAGGACCATTTTCAGGGCATAACTACTTTGAACTTATAATGGCCTAAAAATCTAATTTTATATATTTTTTAAACTAACACCTGCCACACATAATTCCTTGAACCTGACTTTAAACAAACTCTCTCTTGTCTTCCTGAGCTCATTATCCAGAGGACCACCCCAGCCTCGCAGTCTCGATTCCTCTGCAGGGCCAGGTTCATAAGCCAGACCTATTCTTGGACCCCCTCCTCTGCCAAGCTTCATTTAGATTTGGAGCTACAACAGAAGGATCCTCACTTAGCAGCAACCGTACTAAATGTCTCTAAGCTCTTCAAGGGATGCATTTTGAGTGTGACTTTCACAGCACAGAAGCAGCGACAGAGTCCTGCATTTGAACCAGGGAATATAGGAGAAGGCTGTGACACTGAACAGGAGGGTGCCAACATCAGCTTCCTTTTCTATTCCCAGGCCAAAGCAGCTGGATTTGAGAACTAACCCGCTGAGCACGCCCCAGGCTTCCCTGAGGAGTCTCAAAAAGGGAAATGCCAAGTCCATATCCTTCAAAAATGAGCTCAGTCCCTGAAAACCTGGGCCTAATGGCTCAGTCAGGTCTGAAGGTAACGTGAATGTGTTTCTGTTCCTGTGCCACCTCATGTGCTGGAAAGATGAGTTTAATAAACTGGTGGAACATCACCACCTCCAGGGTGGGAGATAGATGACAGCCAACACAGTGTGAAAACCTGCAGCGCAAATGCAGCCCGAAGCGTAACGGAGGATTGCCAGAGGGACACCACACAGCACACATCCAAAGCCAAGGCTTTAGAGCTGGATACAAACTCCAGGAGAGCAGCACTGGATTGAGATCCTGTGTGTCTGCCTATGACAAAAATGCAGCTGTCCTGTTGACCTCTGAGGGTGAACATAACAGACGGGATGAAGATTAACTACAGGCTGCCGTGACTGTTGTCATCCTTGTGTATCAGTTCAGGCTTTTGCCTTGGTAAAATAAACCCATCAATGTTCAAAATTGAGCTACAAAAGCAGCTGTGAGGGAGGGAAAAAAGTTGCATGGCCAAGGACAGACTGAAAGCTGCCTTCATCAGTAAAACCATCAAGTACAGCTGGAGAGATTTAGGTTTGTAAACGTTCCCTCAGCAGGCAGGCAGAGGGGATCCAAAGCAAGCAAAGTCCACATCCGACTCATTAAAAGGATTTAAACTGTTAAGAAAATCTCATGGTTTTATTGTGTAATGTAGCATTGAAACATCTGAACAAATCAATATCTGGGCTGTACAGGCTGCTGTTCCTTCACTTCTTTGGGTTATAAAGCATCTTGTCAGTAGGTAAACAACAACCTTTTGCATTAGAAATTCTCTCTGAGGCATGCTGGTACAACACAAATTTCTCTTGTCAAACGCAGCTAGGTCTAACTTCCAAACATCATGCACAAGAAACTCCTCTAGTGACAATGTAAACTCGGCAGAAGGGCAGGGCACAGGCCTTGCTTCACGCTCTGCAGTGCTGCAGGTTTGTGTATGATATTTGGAATGTTCTGTGAGGGTGAATAATACCAGTAAGAGAAGAGGAGAAAAAAAAAATAAAAGGAAAAAAACCAAAAGCCTGGGTGCCTGGGGGCTGGCAGCTCAGCCAAAGTTGTGCAGTGCTAGCCGGAACATGTCGTTGGTGCACACCCAGGCATCGTTGATGTTCTTTAATAGAAACATCTGGTGGAATCCCATGATAGGATCTTCATCAGCCTGTGGGAAGAGAAGAAAAAAGATAGTTCAAAAAGCCCTTTTTTGAGAAATGTAGTCCAAAACTGACGAGAAGATGACAAAAGCTAACGTTAGCAGTGATGTCACATGCTGTCAGATGCCTAGTACCACAAGAGACACCAACACCACCAGAGGTTTGCTCCAGGGTGCTCTGCAGACAAACACCGAGAGCCCAATGACAGAGATGGCACCTGAAATTGGGGTTTTCTGGAAGAGACTTGCAGAAGAGAGACATCTCATTCCAGCTGCTCTGTGACACTGAGAAGAGCACACCCACCTCAGCGCTGGATCACCATTTTCTCCGGGCCTTGCTCAGGAACCAAATATAAGCCAAGGCATTTTAAAGTTTAGTTGGTAGCTGCTGTACTCTCACAGAACCCCAGAACTGCCTGGAGTGGAAAAGCCCTTTAAGATCATAGAGTCCAACCATGAACCCAACACTGCCCAGTCCCCTATGACTGACCCACGTCCCTCAGCACTGTGTCCACACGACTCTTCAATCCCTCCAGGGATGGGGACTCCACCACTGCCCTGGGCAACCCCTTCCAATGCCTCAGAACCCTTTCAGCAAAGAAATTCTTCCTCACATCCCATCTCAACTGCCCTGGCCACAACTGGAGCCCATTTCCTCTTGTCCTGTCCCTTGGTCCTTGGTGGGACAGACCCACCCCCACCTCTCTGCACCCTTTGTACTTTGGTGACTGATGACAGAAGGGAGTTTCTGTAGAAGTCAGAATGGACAATATTGCCTGAATGATCAAGGTAACGATGGAGGCTTCAGAAAGCTTTCCCAGAGCAGGTCCAGCTGGCCAGTGACACAGTCCTTCCCACTTCTGCTGTCCAGGAACAGCTCAGAGGGAGTGAAGTACTTGCTGTATACACTGCCATGAGATGTAAGAGCACAGGGATTTGTGCAGCAGTGCCTCAACTCTTTGGCCAATTCATCCAGGTGGGTTAGAGTGCCTGCACTATATTTACTATCAAATTACAAAAGTAAAAAAAATAGCATTAGAGGGAGACTAGTTTTCCCACTTAACATTTATCAGACTCCTTGGAGACATCATACAGGAATTAAAGCCTCAAAATAACATAAATGACTCCCAAATCAGCTGCAAATCCCACAACAGGATTTAATCTGAACAGCACACAGGACCTCGCTACAGAACAATCTTCTGCTCCTGACCAGAGTGTATTCAATTCAGCATTTTCGGAGGATTTTAAGCTCTATTCTCTCAGCACACAACTATTCAGCTTCAGAAAATGCAGGAAAAAAGCACTGAAAAGCCACAGGCAGAGGAGCACATGAAACAGACTGTCAACATGCTGAGTGTTTATCCTCAGTGCTCTCCTGCTGTCCACCAAGAATAGCAAGTGAAAAGGCTGAAGAGCAAAGCAGACTGAAAAAAAATAATCTTTAGTGTAAGTGATAAATTGAATGTGAAACAAGTCAGCTTTAAGGACACCAGTGACCCCAAACAGCACTGGTAGGGTCAAGTGTGTGTGTGCAGCTTCCAAAGCTAAAACCACCGCAGGGATTTCACAGCGACGGCTGCCTCGGCAATACAACGGTGTAGGTGAGGTGCAGCCTCAGGAAGGGTGTGCTCATCCCCAGAGGGAGCCCAGACAGGGCCCTGGATGAGCTGTTGTCTCTCAGGAAAGCAATACTGAAATCATTATGGAAGCTACTGAGGCAAGCAGAGGGTTAGCAGGGATTGGGAGAGGAGCAGAGAACCACAACCCGTAAGTAAGCAACTGCATAAACACCCAGAGAGCACTCACATATCAAATCCTGCATGCCTGCCTTATCATTAAAAAAAATAAACTGATACAGTAAGGAAAGGCCAGAGAAGGACAAGAAAGATTATCCAGCTGCAGGACAGTTTCCTAGTGAAGAAAAGAAATGGAGTAAGACACTCTAACCTGCAAAAAATGTGATCAGGGTGGGGAGAACTGGCAAAATACGAAATTACTATAAAACCATGAAGGACAAAAATGAATGAGGAAAATACTCTCCTGCAGCCAGGAAGGCAACAAGTCAGGCCAGGAGAGTGGGCAAGGCCAAATGTTCAGTAAAGGAATGAAAGAAAACTCCTGAAGCAAGAAGGCAAGTGCCAACAAAGTCACCGCTCCCCAGGCTGATGAACTGGCAGCTTTGTCACCGCGATGCACGCCGCCTCCTGCGCTCGGCAGAGGCACGGTGTGGACACAAACACTTCTGCCTGAGGAGGCCAGCAGTCCATCCAGTGTGCTGGCATGGGATGTGACAACAGCTGTGCCCCACTTCCAGGTGAGACCCCCCCGTTCTGTGCTGTGCCCAGCTCTGGGGTCCTCAGCACAGGGGAGACATGGACCAGTTAGAACGAGTCCAGAGGAGGCCACGAGGATGATGCCAGGGCTGGAGCAGCTCTGCTGTGAGGACAGGCTGAGAGAGTTGGGGCTGTTCAGCCTGGAGAAGAGAAGGCTCCAGGGAGACCTTCCAGTGGCCTCCCAGTACCTGAAGGGGCTCCAGGAAGGCTGGGGAGGGACTTTGGCCAAGGGCAGGGAGTGACAGAACAAGGGGTGATGGCTTGAAACTGCAAGAGGGGAGATGGAGCTGAGATGTGAGGAAGAAATTCTTTGGTGTGAGGGTGGTGAGACCCTGGCCCAGGTTGGGCAGAGAAGCTGTGGCTGCTCCTCCCTGGAAGTGTTCTCGGCCAGGTTGGATGAGGCTTTGAGCAACCTGGTCTAGTGGAAGGTGTCCCTGCTGCTGGCAGGGGGGTTGGGACTGGAGGAGCTTTAAAGGTCTCTTCCAGCCCAAGCCAGGCTGGGATTCTGTGATGAGATGTGCCCAGAAAAGATGCTTGCATACCCATGCTGGAGAGCTGGCCTGTGCACTGAAACCCACGGGCTTGTGCCTTTACCAGCTTCTCCTGGGTATCAGATACGACACTTGGATCCTAGTGCAGTCTCAGTACTGCTTGAGAGTCGGTAGGTTCCTGGACATGAAGGAATCCTTAAAAAAACTGAGTAGCACCAGAGAGTTGTACATGAAAGTCTGACATCTGACTTTGTAAAGCATCTTATTACTGCTGTCCCTTTTGACTAAGTTGGAATGAATTCATATTTGTGTCATCTCCTTTCTAATGGCCTGGATTAAACCAGCCAAGCAGCATGGTTTCAGCTTGCATCACTTCCAACCAACACTATTAATAAGCATTTAGTGCACTCTCAGTTGCCCTGTGGTCTCCCTTTCTTAGGTTACTGGGGCATCTATTACAAGCTGCAGAAGTAGTTTTCACACCAAATTTGAGCATGTCATCATTGACAGGAGTACACTTTAAAAATACACCTCTGGGAAAAAAGATATCACCACCAGGCTAGTTTTAGTGCATGTTTCCTCAATTTCTGATGAGCCTAGCTGCAGTGCAGCTCTTGGTGCTTTGGCTTGAAGAGAATTTCCTCCTTTCTTACACAATTCAGGACTGGATACACGAAAAAAAAGATTAAAAGGGAATTCTTCCCTAAACACTTGCTGTTGGACATATGGCAAATTCCCACAGTCACACATTCTTGCTTTCTTTATTCCTTTCATGTTATGTCCTCACAGCACAGAGAAGTCTTCTTTAAAAACAAGGACAATCCTAGACTGTATTTAAGGTGAATGAAATAACTTAGAATCTGTTCCCAAAATTCTGAACACATCCTTTTAACATACAGCAAAGATGCACAGTTGAGCAACTTGAGACGCTTCAGAAGGCACAGACTAATCCTATCCCACTTTCCTTGGATCTTCATCATGGCTCAGGTAACCTCCCTGAAACTCTTTACTCCGAATTCAGCTATGTCCAACTCAAACTTTGCATTCCAGATGTGAGCCCAGCTGTTCAAATTCTTTCATGACATCCTTGAATTAAAATAAAGTCACAGAATCAAATTGGAAAGATTCTCTGGTTTCCAGTCCAGCCTCATGCTCAGCAGGAGCATGGACCACCTGCAGCATCACACCAGTCCAGCAAAGTCTTCCAAGCCTCCAAGAACAGAAGGTGTCCAAACATCAGTTCCTAAAATTTCAGCTGTCCAGTGAAAAATCTTTCCCTTGTGTCCAGTCTGAGCCTCCTAAGTTTGGTTTGCAACCACTGTCTACCAGCACCAAGAAGAGTGCGCTTACAGGCTGTTGGGAGTACTCAACTACTGTCACAGAACCACAGAATGTGGTGAGTTTGGAGGGACCCACCAGGATGATGGAGTCCAGCTCCTGTCCCTGCACAGGACAATCCCAACATTCACTCCATGTCCCTCAGGGCCTTGGCCAAATGCTGCTGGGATCTTGTCAGCCTTGGGGCCATCAGCACCTCCCTGGGGAGCCTGTGCCAGTGCTCCACCACCCTCTGCCTCAAGAACCTTTTCCTCATGGCCAACCTCCCCCTCCCCTGCCACCTCTTCCTGCCATGGCCTCTGCTCCTGGCGTTGGTGGCCAGAGAGAAGAGCTCAGCGCCTGCCCCTGCTCTTCCCCTGGGGAGGAAGTTCCAGACCGCCAGGAGATCTCCTCTCAGTCTCCTCCAGGCTGAACAAACCAAGTGCCTTCAGCCTCTCCTCACACAGCTTCTCCTCTAAACCCTTCTCCAGTTTTTTTTCCATCTACCTTTCAGGCAGATTGCCCTCATCCACCTCCTCTCCAGGCTCCACAAGCTGTCAAACTCTGGCAATCTTGGCAGCTTTTTGACTCTCCCACTTTTTCTACATCCCTTCTAATCCGGAGGCTCAAAACTGCAGAAAGTCCTAAGTCCATGAAGCTGTGGGTCATGTCAAAGTATCAGATCCTACACTACTCTGTACTCCAAGTTTAGTTGCAAAACTTAGTAGAAAAACACAACTTTTCTCCTCTTATCTGGTCAGAGACAGTGTGACTCTTTCACCAGCACCCCACAGCAACTGCTGATTGAACTGCAGGCTTGCAGCTACCCCTGGCTCAAAGGAAAGGCTAATTAATTACTGAAGCTAGGAGGTTCCTTCAGATGTTAAGCTTCATTGAGCAGGCTTGAAGCAATGCTTTAGTGTTCAGCATGCATTACAAAAAAAAATCCAAGGATTTTAATTGCAAATTAAAACTTCCCTTTCAAGACTGGGAAACAGCACACAACAATTAGTTATTCACAATTAATTCTGCAACAATCACTTCAAAATTCACACGCTTGTGGAGAGCCACAGATCTGCCACGTGGCTCTGAAAACCCACAAACCACAGCCATGCTTCTGGGACAGGAGAGGGAGAAGAGAGCGCTCCTTACTCAACCAGGGCAGCGAGGACTGCGTGGAGGAGAGGGAAGGCAGAGGGTTAAACGTTGTGGAGGGCTAGCCTGAAGACTTCGTTGGTGCACACCCAAGCACCTTGAAAACTTTTCAACAAAAAGGTTTGCTGGAAGCCTAGAACCTGGTCATCATCTGCCTGAGCATGACAGGAGAAATATGTTACTGGGTGAAGCAGAGTGAAAACACCGGGCGACACTCGGGACCAACGCTGGCAAAGCGGCGTCACACCAGATTAAACTCGCTCCCAAAGCCTGGAACTGATGCTTACTCTTCCCAGCTGAAGCAAGCAGACAATAAATAGCAATCAAAGAATAGAATAAGTGGAGGTATATTTATAATACCTCTACAAAAGGATTAAAATCCAACATCACTACCTATCCCAACATCCATTAAAGAGGATCTTCCATGTTTACTTCAATTAAAGCGTTACTGTAGTGCTCCTGCCAGCAAGTCAGATCCTCCCTAGTGACATTCACCCTGCTTAGATGCTGTATTATTCTCCAACATCTTCTCCAAGCAGCTGTTGAGTCCAGTCCCCTCAGTGCAGATGACTGTTCTGCTGCAAAAGCTGTTGCCTTTTGTTTTGTTTCTATTTTCCAGTGTATATTGGTATTAGCATTCTGGGCTGTAGACTGGAGTAGAACAGAGGGAGATACAAATCCTGGCCTTGTCACAGGGCAGTAGCGATTTCAACTGATTCCACTTAAATCCCCCACCAGCAGGGGAGGCCAAAGGCTTAAAACAACCCAGACCTGCAGGCTTATTTAAGTCATAACACTCTGATAAAGGAAACACAGAGTCTGACAGTAGGAGTCCTTGGCCCCATTATTTCTTCAGAACCACTCTGGTGCAGTGCAGGAGAGAGCTGGGACTTTGTGACAATCTGGTAGCAGTTCATTCCACAGCACGGGCAGGGTAAAAGGTTTTTTCTGCTTTGTTTTATTTTGTTGGGGTTTTTTCCCTCTACAACCAAACAGGATAAAAATATAATGGTTTAGGGAAGAAATACAAGGTGTGCCCAGCTCATTTGCTTGGGACTAACAAGGACTGGCAGGTTCATGTCATGCTACAGACTGTTACTATTTCATTTGTCCACCTCTGTAAGTATCATGCAAGGCAGAAACAAGAAATCAAATTGACTTTGACTTTCTGGACACTCCCTCAGTGAGGAGCAGCACTTCCCAGGCATTATAATGTGCTTTTTAAAGCTAAGATTGGAGAGGCATACATGTGAAGAGAGGAAAAATGTTGCCTCTCCTCCTAAAAATTCACAAACAAGTTAGATTTGATCATGACAATAGGCATACTTTAATCTAATATGGTGTTTTAAAGTACCTAGACACACTTCCACGTTATCCCTGAATTATTCAGAGGATAAAACCAGCACAGTAGGAAATACTACTCCAAGCCATGGGATTTATGGAAAGCTTCTGGACTGCATCTGCAACCCTAATGACCATTCTAAAGGATGAGAAAAACCAAAAGCTTTACAGAACCTTTAAGAACTTGGTATCTTGCCACAGGATTCAACACCATTACTGCTGCAAGCTGTGAGGTGCCCAATGATTATGTAAGAACCTTAAAAACATGACTGTGCAAAAGTAGGGGCGGACGTGAGGGGCCCAAGACACCGAGTCAGAACGGCTCGGTCGCATCGGTGAGTTTTGTGTCTCACACCCAGGAGTGAGACAGGTGAGATCAGCACGTCTGGTTCATACCTGTCCTGCAGGTCAGTGCTTTCCCTGCCCACCTGTGCCTGTCCTTCCTCAACAGAGTGTGAGCAGGTGGGGCTGAGCAATGGGAAAGCTGGGATCCCACTGACAGCCAGGAAGCAGGAGCAGCTTCAGTGGGAGCCAAAGCGACCTCTGTGAGGCTCAGTGGCTGCAGTGCACTGGGAACTGCTCAACTGCCCAGCTCCCAGCGACCACAGGGAATAGCTGAGCAAGCAGATTCACACTCTCAGTACAGTCAGAGGAAGTCTGAATGTTTTGATACCAGAAGTGCCATTCAGAGTTAACAGGAAAATGGAACTTCTACAGCTATTTTAAAAGAAACTGGGTTCAAGTAACTCTACAGACTGGATGGCTCTAGAGTCCTGACCTGACAGCATGGCTGAACCAAACCCTGACAAAGCTAACTCTGATAATTTTAACTATTGCTAACTCTGATAATTTTAACTATTGCTACGTGATTTCACACTTTTAAAATAAATACTGCTGACTGGGAGCAAGTTCTGCTTACAGCTGACTTTACAGACATGATTTTTTTTTCCAGATTCCAGAACAATTTCTTTAATTAATAAGTAGTCTCATTAATTTATAAGTCTGTGGCCCTCATATATTAAGATGTCACATGTCCTCAAAAGAACAGGAGATGGGGTGAGTTTATGCAGCTCAGTACTAGAACAGCAATGTAATCATACTACAGCCTGCAAAACAATCTGACTTCTTCATAGGAAGCAGCTGTTTCAACAGTAAGAGTTTGAGCTCAGAGGCAATACTCCCACTGCTGAACCAGTTCTGATTACAGAGTTACTGGACTGCATTAACACCAAGACTGTATTCCTGTGTCCTGTGACAGCAGAGAAAAAGCAGGGTCTTACTGAAGGGTTGTCAGCTAAATCACATCAACAAGCACATTAAACTAGATGTGCTTATACTGTCCAAGAGCACCATAACACTGGAACTTACTGCATCAGGGCAAGGGCAGTGCTGATGCTTCTAGAGCCCATGCAGTATTTGTACCCACAGTGATAACCATGGTACTTTGCTTGGCAGGGAGGTAAGGCTGTCAGATCACAGGTGGTTTATCTAGTACTGATATACAAAGGCTTAAATTATAAGCCTTAAATTAAAGTTGACTTTTGAGTGAACTTCCCAATCTGTCCCATAGCAGCATGAAATGTGACTCACAATCCTTTCCCCAACCTGTATCACATCAGCATGAAATAAGACCGTGGGACTTTTCCTCCTACAGCTCAAAGCCAGGTGCAGAACAGCAAAACAGCAGCTTCTGGGACATATCTCGGATCCTGGCCAAATCCAGGATGTGCCTGTGTGCAGTGAAACCTACCCACCCAGTGTTCCTGTGCCTTTCTATCTGCATTATTTGTTTGTGAGACTGTGTAACAGCAGGACCCTCTCACAGCAAAGATGGAGACCTCACCTGTGAGTGGACACACTGCACAGGGCTTCCCAGTTGCCAGGGAAAGGTTCTCCAGATCCTTCACTGTGACGGGGCTCCCAGCTGATGATCAGTATTTGGGCAATTGGTGATGGATCTTTCTTAATCCCTCTGCTTTCTCTTATGTAGTAATGGTTAGGTGCATTACCTTGTTTAACTCTGTACCTTGATTACTCTTCTTTTTCCCCTGTTTTGAACTAGGCTAAAATAAGTTTGTTTCTAGTATTCTGTTGGTGTCTGTGCCCTTTTTGCCAGCTAGTTACCTGAAGGGATGAGCAGTTTCTTGAGAGTCTTGAACAACAGACAAATCAAGTCCCAGTGCAAGCTTACCAGTGCTCCTTCCCCACCCAAAAGACCACGGTTTCAGAAATCAGATGATTTAGAATTGTGCAAAAATCTAAGACACAAGCGTTTGTTAACCTGGAATGGGAAGAGTTTACCTTAAGCTGTCCCACTACCATACTGAGTATACAGCTGTCAGGTGTAGGCTGGTGGTCTTGTGCTGTGATGCTGTGTTGTATTTTTTGGAAAGGGAGGCTCTAGAATGAAAAGAAAGTAAAATAAGGAAGTGTAGAGTCATTGCATTATTGAACTTACCAAACAAGGATTGAGCAAACCCAACATTATAGAGTGTTAGACCATTCTGGCAGTACTGCCTGGAGCCTTGTTGAAACTCAACACTACTCAGGCTGTTTTGATCATAATTATTTTGTTTTTCAAGCACTGAGACATGAAAGAATATGTCACCCAATACATTAAGCAGTACCTCTTCTTAGTCTAATTACACTGCCCAAAGAGCTTCAGTTCATCTACAAGCTGGAAGTCCATATGATGAAGGCACAAAGCTTCTCTGCTCTGAACAGCAGTAAAAGATTGTATCATCTAATAGTTGAGGTTTACCAGACAACCCCAAATTTGCTTCTTTGTTGAACTGGCTAGGGATACAAAGGAAAGGTGGTTGACCAACAACCAGCGTTCAGAACTTGAAACCCACAAATCCACCTTCCCCCTTTTTTCTTTCTTTCCTTCTTAATAGCACCTAAGGGGAACCAAAACAGCAACAGGCACCACCTTTGCCATTTACCAGGCAGGAGCAGGGGGAAAGGAGGAGGAGATCAAAAGCACACATATTGTGGGGAAAAAAAAAAGCTTTCCATGCTCCTGTACCAGATGCAAGTACATCTGGAGTTTAGTGTGCAACAAACACACCCTGAGAAACACCAGACACTGAGGAGCCATTCCTCTCTTTCAACCATGGGTGACTCCAAGTGGTGAACATCAAGTACCTAGGGGACCTCAGAGCCCTGCCACACAAACACAGTTTTGGCACTGTGCTATCAAAAGCTGTTTAACACTAGATGCTTTGGAAGTGGTGGTTCAGCACGGATGGAGCTCTGAGTGACCACATGACCGATACCCAGAGCCCATCCACCACACAGAGCAGCAGCACGCGGTCACTTAAACCTCAGGTTGTACTCTGATGCCTTTGCTTCAGTTCCCTGATTTAACAGGCTGAGGGAGACCCAGACACGTCCTCTGACAAGTTCTGCATTTCACTCTGCTGGAAGGAGCCTGAAAGACTTCCTAGAAGGCCCAGGTACAAGAACAGGAGCCAGGAGTCCGACCATCAAGGATGTGAAGTACAGACTCAGCCCACACGAGTATAAGGCTTCAGGAAGAATACCAAGCAGTTAAATCCTTGGATAATGGAGAACACAGACACCGTGGAAGGATCAGTACCTGGGGAAGCAAGGCAAGTGTACAGAGGGACACCACTGAAGAACACTCTCTCATAAAGCCCACAGTGTTTTATCCTGGCTGGGAGAACAACCCAACCTGCCACGAGCTGCACAGTGAGCCACTGGTCTGTAACACGGAATGGACACCCTGTACCCAAAAAAGGAAAAGAAAAAAGAAAAATCCAGAGCAGCTCTTTTCTGAACTACCAACAGAGGATTTTCCAGGGTCACCATCTCAAACCTGAATGTGTGCACACGGCCTGCACAAGCACAGGCTGGGGCACACACCCTTCCTTTGGCAAGAGAGTACTATGAAACCCGGTCTGACCTCAGCACAACAGCCTCTTCCTGAACGAGTCCTGCAAGAAGAGTCTCTTGAAAAGGCAGAGGGATGAAGGGGAATGACTGTGGTTGTGTGCAGAACCCAGCTTCCAGTGGGACAAGATGCTAATGAGAGGTGAGACTGGGGAGGAGATGGGGAGGAAGGAAAGGCTTCAGAATCAAGAGCCCTAAAAAATGGTGACGGGGAACCAAAGGCGAGGCTGGGTAAGATGGTGCCTGTTTCAAGTGTCTGATTGTCCCCTTCAGGAAAAAGAACCCCAGTGGTTGGCCAGCTGAGCGAGCACCTCCTCATGTGATGCAGTGGGGAAAATCCCACTGGAAAGAGTAAGGGCAGCTGATAAGAAATTTCACTGATTTTTTAGGGTAGGAGAAGCTGCCTCAGAAGAATGGCTGCTTATGGACACCGATGCCTGGACAGAGGCATTTCTTGGTATGAAGAGTAGGATGAGGGTGACTAACAGGTGAAAAGCCACACAACAACCACAGCTTTTAGTGTCCTCTGACACTAAAACTTGTCTGGGCTTTCACCACCAAAACCATGGAATGCTCCTTGAAATCAGGCAAGAGAGATTCTGTAGCAATCACATCGAGTAGCTTGAACTCATTCCTGGCAACAAAGCTACCTGTCCCAGCTTCCTCCTTGGTCCAGGAGGCTGATGGAACTAGAGGATGATCTCAACTGCTCAATGGAAATCAGGCTGCCCCTGATTAGGACAGGCACTCTATCAGAAACAACTCCTAAGTCCAGCACCAATTAAGACAGAAGGAACAAGCACCAACTCCCACTCTGTAACAAGGCAGAGGTGCACCAGTGCTGGCAAAGCAACGTCTCCACAGCCTTGTCCTACTGCAGTAGCATCCCCTTAGAGTAGGCTGAAAAGGTGCCAGTGTTGCTGTTACACAGCTGAGAACTTGCTGTAAAAGAAAATCCTCTTGGTGCTTACACTGATTAATCAGACAGGCACTGAAGAACACAAGACTGCAGAAGTGCAAAAGAATTTCAGTGTCAAACTTTCAGTGATCTGCTCAACTAAGAAACTCCAGAAGCACCAGAAGAGGTGAGCACATGAAGTGGAAACAGCAAAGAGAGCCCAAGCAGCTCAGTACTGACAGAGGTGTGCTGAAAGCCTCTGGGTAAGCTGATACAGCCCCCTAAGGAGCCATGGCAGTGGAAGGGCATGCAGTAATTTGACTGCATTTCTTCCTTACTTGAAGCAGATGGATACAAGTCAGAAAAACTTCCCCTGAGGCAAAGCAGCACACCCTCACTCACCAAGCACACTGGGCAGCAGGAATACAGATCCAGAGAGTCCAACTTGCACTACAGGCAGGGAAGGTAAAGATGAGTGACACCCCAGCAGGAAAGGGGCTGACCTGCACTGGGCCAGATCCAAGGCAGCAGCCCGAGACACTGTGGCCAAGCAAATGCTGAGCTGGTTGGGTATGGAGATGGCTGCCAGCCCAGAACACCCAGTACACAAACAAGCAGCTCTGGAGCTTGAGTGTCTCCTCCTCTAGAAGGGAGCAGTTGCAACCTGTGCAGCCTTCTCAAGGCAACACAGGCACCTGAAACAGATCAAAGGGCAAACCACAGCCTTCCCAGGTAAAGATGCCTTGGATGAAAGCAGGGATTCCAAACACAGGAGCACTGGCTGTGCCGCAAAACAAACGGCCAAGGTAAGATTTTTTTCTCAACATGTACCAAAATGGCATACCTGCCTGATACAGCGTGCTCTGAGCTGGATGTCTGGGGAACTAAAGCATGCCCTCCACTTGTCTGGGAAGAGAAACACTGAGCTGGATGTCTGAGGAACTAAAGCATGCCCTCCACTTGTCTGGGAAGAGAAACACTGAGCAGGATGTCTGGGGAACTAAAGCATGTCCTCCACTTGTCTGGGAAGAGAAACAAACTTTCCAGTCTCATCAGAGCTTAGTTTTGTCAAAGCAGCAGGGATTTACTCAAAAATAGAAAACTTTTCCAGGTTTAACTAAATGAATACGGAGGGAGAGTTTCAGTCTCTGCACAGTGAGAACTGCTCTCCTCTGACCTGACCAGGAGGAAGCACTGCTTTCAAAGCCCTGAACCACGACTGCTCACATCTGAGCAGCTGACAGTGTTGAGGGTAAGTCAGGTTCTCCACTGTAGAACTTACTTGCAGTTTATGTATCAGAGAACAAGCTGTTCCTTGCAATAACATGCTTAGCCTCTATCACAGGCAGATCCAAATAACAGGTTTGCTATTGCTACTTCCTTGGCATGCTTTAAAAGAACAAAAAACCACCTTTAATTCCTCTAGGTCATGGAGTTAAATTATGAACTATACTTTTAAAAAAATAAATCAATCAATAATGTCAAATGTAATTGCAGTCACAAAATAACCTTGCCAACTAATGGAGTTAATGAACATTCCACCATTAGAGCCACCAATGGAAAACCCCACCACACAGAATTAAATCCCAAGTAACATTTTCTGAAGACCAAAAGTTGGAAGCACAAGTTCACATTCAAGAGTTTTAAAATGCTGAAGCTGAAATAACATTTTCAGAAGCAATTAATTTATAGTCCTCAGAACTGTTTCCCAAAACACCCAGTAAGGCTGAGAGACTTACAGAGAGTTTTTCAACAATAGCTGCTTTGCCCTGGAACTGCTGTCCTTCCCACGTAAGGCATGATGCATCAATCTGAGGGGAAAAGAGAAAAATTAATCAACCTGCTGAGGTAATCCTTAAGCAATTTTGGTCAGAGACTTCATTTACTTGGCATACACCCGTAAAATCCAGCTGTTTGGAAACTCCCTCAAAGGGAGATGGAAAGAAACCACAGAGAGTAACTGAAAAAGTTTGGAATAATCAACTAGAAATGAAGTAGACTAAATTTCATGATCATGATTCTACCAGCAAAAGGAGTTCCTGCCTCTGGATCAAAGAAAGCTAACGAAAAAAACCATCCTGTGGGCACAAAGTCAAGCACGTAGAGACAAAAATATATGAAGAAATGTGACAAAATGAGTTGCACCACCAGTTCCCCCCAACCTCAGGTACTGATTTACACATCCTACCCACAGCCACAAAGCAGAATGCCCCTCTGAGGGTCTTCTAACAGACTGTCCCGTGGAGATGAAGTGATGGAGATGCTCCAACCCCCGAGCACTTCCAGGGTAGGAGGGAGGGTGTTCTGAGCACACTGTGGCAGCTGCCACAGCAACAGGCCAGAAGCTTTCTGCTCAGCTTGGGATACTCTGTTAAACCAGGCACAATATCCTACTGCTGACATAGCTCTGCCTTCCCAAATCCAGCTTTACATCTTGGCAAACAGATCATTTAAACTGAGCTCAGTCTGTCTGCTGCCATCTCCAACAGCATCCTCGCCCCACAGACAGCTCCCGCTCCCGTGCGCCCTCTCACAGATGGCTGCTCCTGCCACCCTTTGGAGTTCCAGCACCTCCAGGAACATGATTCCCAGCTCTGTCCCATCTGGACTCCAACGCTCACTGAAGCTCTGAATATCTCAGCAGAAAATGGCAGATTCCAAAGAACTCAAATTGTTCTCACTTGATTTTCAAAGCTCGACATGAGCCAGCAGCGAGTGGCCACAGCCCAGCAGGGCAACTGTGTCCTGGGCTGCAGCACCAGAGGGGTGGGCAGCAGGGCCAGGGAGGGGATTGTCCCCCTCTGCTCTGCCCTGGGGAGGCCCCAGCTGGAGTCCAGGCCTGGAGATCCCAACACAGGGAAGATGTGGAGCTGTGGGAGTGGGTCCAGAGGAGAGCCAGGAACGTGATCCCAGGGCTGGAGCTCCTCTCTGCTGGAGAAAGGCTGAGGGAGCTGGGCTTGTTGAGCCTGGGGAAGAGAAGGGTCTGGAGAGACCTCATTGTGGCCTTCCAGTACCTGAAGGGAGCTTGGAAACTGGAGGGAGAGGGACTTTTTCCATGGGCAGAGAGTGACAGGACAAGAGGAAATGGTTTTAAACTGAGAGGGGAGATTTAGGTGGGATATGAGGAGGCAATTTTTCACCCAGAGGGTGGTGAGGCACTGGCACAGGTTGCCCGGAGAAGCTGTGGATGCCCCATCCCTGGAGGCATTCAAGGCCAGGTTGGATGGGGCCCTGGGCAGCCTGATCTAGTGGTTGGTCACCCTGTCCACAGCAGGGGGGTGGAACTGGATGATCTTTGAGGTCCTTTCCAACCCAAACCAGTCTATGATCCTATTTGTATACTCCCTAGTAGATTTTCCAGGGCTTGTTTTTGACACCCACCACATCAAAAAGCCATTTCTTTCCGGCACACGAGCTGTGCTGAACTTACACAGCAGTCACAACCACTCTAAAAAAAGCTTCTGGATCTCCAGGTATCACCAGAAGGAACTATACAGTACAGCAAGAGCCAAAAGAACAAAGAAAGGGATTAGAGGGAGCAGCATGAAGTGTTTCAGGGTGACAGATGCAACTGGAAGCTGCCTGAAGAGCCCCTGGGTGCAGCCTCCTCTGGAGTCTGAGCATGTTCCTTTCCAGAGGAAACAGACTTAGACTGTGTGATCTGAAGTCATGCAGCACGTCACCGGGCTGACACCACTCACATCTTACCTGACACCAGCCTCTGGCACTGATAACTGGAGAAGCCAGGTGATGGTACCAGGGAACAACACGATCCTCTCAAGCATTCAAATCACAGCCTTCAAACAAGGAAGGCCACAAAAGGGGAGGGGACCCAGAACCTGCCCCACTGAATCCACTTCAGCCATCAGCAGGTGAGCACACAGGACCCTGCAGATGCTTCACAGAGCAGCAGAGGACACAGATGAAGTTGGTGATGAAATGTGCTCTTCATGAAACACACTCCAACGTCATGCTGTACCTAATCAGTGTCCACCTGACTCTGCTATAGGTTCCCTTCATAGCCACGGGAGCAACTGCTTCAAGAATAAAAACCATCCCCTCCTCTAGCCCAAAAGCCCTACAGATGAGAAAACAGCATAAAAATAAGAAAATAATTCATTATAAGTAGCCACAGACCCAAAGCAGAGAAAAGAACTCGTGACAGCATTTTACTGCAAACCAGCTGCAGGGGGATCGCTGTAAAACAAGGCTTTGCCTCAGTGCTCCAGCTCAGGAAACTCGAGCGATTCACAGCAAAAGCGACTGGCCCAGAGCCCTCCCTGGAACAGGTGACAGAAGCTCAACTGACTTGGGTCACACCACCAAAACCAAACCTTGTGGTAAACCCTCCCTCCCAGTCCCTGCAAGGAGGGTGCAGAGAGGTGGGGGTGGGTCTGTTCAACCAAGGAGCAAGGGACAGGACAAGAGGAAATGGGCTCCAGTTGTGCCCAGGGCAGTGGTGGAGTCCCCATCCCTGGAGGGATTGAAGAGTCGTGCAGACACAGTGCTGAGGGACAGGGGTCAGTGGGGACTGGTCAGTGTTGGGTTCATGGCTGGACTCAAAGGTCTGCTCCAATCCAGGCAGTTCTGGGACTCTGTGGAAGCAGGAACACAGGGCTGCAAAACAAACCCAAGAGCTCCCTGCTGTGAAACTTGTTTGCTCCCCTAGGGGCTCAGAAGGCAAAAAGCTCAGCAGTGCATTTCTGCAGAACCTCCTCTGATTTAGACAAGTTATGACCTTGATGCATTCTGGTCACAGCAAACAGGGTCACATCCTCCAGTTTAGGAACTCCACAAAGCAATACACATCTGTGAGCTGCAGAACAGCTCTCTGACTACATCTGCATAGGTATCTCCACTGAGTGATGAAAGGCAGAAAAGCCCCAAGGGTGGGAAAGCCCAGGAGTTCATTCTGCAGGAAGGCCATGTCTCCAGGAATTTAATTTAGCTTGTACTTATCACCCTGCTTCAGAGGATTTTATGTGTTTTGGGAATAATAGGACAGAAACTTCTAAGTGCCTTCACATTGAGAGCTGTGGATTGAACACAGGCTACTCTTTTTCTTGCTTTATAGACTCTCTGCACACAGCTTCTTGGTCAAAATAAGGCAACAATCCATCAGATGGTAAACAACCAACAATTCAAAGAGCAATTGCTACTGGTGCTGGTGGGTGCTGCTGAGGTACAAGGAGGGCTGTCAGATGGCGTCCATGCAATCCTCAGGAGCTTGGTGAACCTTCATACAACTCACCCAGCAGATGAAAGAGAAATCAGAACAACAGGATACGCTGCTGGAAGACTTGAGTGTCCTGCTGAATCACCTCAGCCACCCAGCAGCATTCCTCACCACCAGTAATCAACTCTGCATGCAGAGCACTTTGCAAAGTGCTCTGGAGGAGTCTTCCCCCAAAACTCAAAAGCTGATGTTCCTTGGCTTTGTAGTTAGTGTCTTTAATTTTGAAGCCAAATTTACTTGCCTCAAATAAGTAGGAAAAAATGCCTAATTTTTGAAGAAATGTAAACTGAGTTTAGATTTATTTAACAAATTTAAATATTTAAACTGGATTCAAAATTTTAGGTCTATTTTAATGTTCTGAGGATGAATACAGCATGTGATCCAAGAAACACCTGCCAGAACTGCTAAACACAGAGCAGGACTTAAACCACATCCCACTTCAAGAGTGATCCAAGGAATCCACACCTGGAAATTAGTGGCAAACTAAGGCTAGCATATTTGCTTTTACAGAGAAAGTCATCACAGGATCAGCAGCAGCCCCCTTCTCTACAAGCCACTGTCTACAGCCAGCCAGGGGTTTTATGAGTCTGCCTGCCTATAAACAAGGCAGACAAAGCTCAGAATAGAAGTGAAATGTAAAAGAAACACAATAAATAGAAGTTGAGTGTGATTGTCAGGATAAATCCCACTATCCCACCCTGTGTATTCCCAGCCACCAAAACAGGGAAACCTAGACAAGACAGGAGAGACCCCCAGCCTCCTTTCTGTAGGTACTTACATATATTGCTCCTAACTGAGTCCTATCTGCATCAAAAAGCTGGTAGTAATGTTGGACGAAGCTGGACCCAATCTGCTCCCAGATAGGCTTGTCTCCCATTCTGAATCCTCACCTAAAGGCAGCGACTGTAAAACAAACAAACAAAAAATTACATAAATAAGCACAGCACTCAGCTTGAGCATTGAGCTTCAGGAAACACAGATCCTCTCAGCTGGCCAGAATTTTTCTTTGGAAGAAGTAGGACCAATCTCACCTCTGCATTCTAGACCTTTGTGAAATAAAAACCATATCAAATGGTTTAATTTCTTATTACAGGATTTGCTGATTTCTAGAGTTATTTCAGTGCAAGGTCACAACTCTGGTACCAAAGTGGAGAACAGGAACAAAGATGAGTCAGTGCTAGCACCTTACATTCACATATTTCAGAAGTGGCACCACCTGAAGCCGTTGGCTCACGTTTGCTGTTTTGACTTGATCTCATTTACTGTAAAGAACTGATGTGTTAATGCAGATTGTCTGCAAGTGGCTGATACCAACTGATTGATCTCCTCAGGTATTTCACCATCCACAGGCCATCCTAGGGAAGAGTGTCCTTCCAATGGGACACAACAGGAGTTAATTCACCAGCTCTTCGCTTGACACAAGCTTACTTTTTAGGATGCTGTCGCTCAGGCTGAAACATACTCGATATTTATATTGGAATCTGTAAGAATTTCAAGATGCAAACGCTGATTTTTCACAGTGAGAACGTACAGTTCCCAGTGAAGGCACTGGAAGCTCAGTGGCATCACACTCTGAACACAAGTCCCTCTATTTTAGAGGGATTAAGCACACAGCACGTGCAGCAGCTCAGCCAGGCCCAGACCAGAAGCTCTCACGCGCTGCCGGTACGAACCATCGCTTTACCGCGCCGTGATTTTCTTCCAAGAAAGCAAATTCCCTTTGTCTTTATCCCAATATCTCTCTGAGAGACTGAAGAACTAGGCTAAAAATCAAAACACACCAACACTGTGCTCAAAGCCCAGGACACTACATTTCAATATCTGAGTTTACTTCAAGCAAACTAAACGATACTTGCCAAGATCTGCCAGTCCCTGTCAATCCCTGACCAGGAGCCCCTGAGCTACAGGGCTGTGTTGCACCGAGTCTGGAAAGCAGGTAGGACACTGCCATGGCAATTATTTTGGTTTCCTTCAGATGTCAATTACTCACTCACCTGTTTAAGATCTGACAAATTCCTAAGAAGCAAAACCCATACTCAGAGGATCTCCACAGCAAGTGTTGCCAGGCCCAGATTTCTATGCAGTCAGACAAAGTTCTTCTCATATTTTAAGCCTTTGGCTGTTTGAGGTTTACTCACACAAACGGGAACTGAAGGGGGTTCAAACCCTTGGGTAGATGTTTTAAGGTTACACAAATTTGGCCAGACTTACAGAAGAGAAAATATCTTCTATGAGATCAACAGCTTCACAGGAGGCAGCACACAAGTTTTCAGGGTGGTAAATTCAACTACCAAAGTAAAACACAAACCAAGAACAACTGCTAGAGCTTAGACACCCAAGCTACTTGAGGAAGGAAATGGTTGGCATCTGTGAAGCAGAGAATGGGACCCACAGAGAGCTGGCAAGGTGCTTCTCCCTGCTGAGAAAGGGAGGTTTTGTAGCCTGTGAGAAGAGGTTCAGCAGGAGGAGCTTTGGTTGTGACAATGCACCACAAAAAGTGTGTCAGAGACTCTGCTGGTTTTGACATCCAGCTGATGCTGGCTGCATGTCAGCTCTTCAGTGCACCTTAGAAATTCATTTTATTCAAGGATGAGATAAAAAATGAGCTTTAGATAGACACAGATCTCATTTTTCAGCATCCTTATTTCAATATCAACCACCTAGGCAATACAGTCAACAACAAACTCGTAACTGCACACTAACAGAAACTAAAAAGGCAAAGACTTGTTGCCACATAACCAACATCTGACCTGCTCCAAAAAGATGGGCAGTCTGGCATCAGTCAGCCTCACATGTGCTCCACCAATACTTGCAGTACATGACTCAGTCTGGAGGAGTTTTACCAAGATCACAAACTAAAAGTCCACCCAGGCACAACAGGTTTAAAAAACAAAGCACACACACACACACCTTGAACAACTCAAATTGACTTCTTTACAAGAGAAAACGTGGCACTGATTGTGCATCCACAGCTGCCACATACCAGCCTAACCTGGAACAGACGTGTGGATCCACCTCAGCCTGTACTGAAGGATTTTATGTTGAAAGGAAACTACCCTCAAACCAACCCACCAGCTCCCTGGGAGCTCCACTGAGGGATGCCCACCCTGCTGGCAGGGAGGACTCTCTCCTCTTCTCTGGAAAGCCAGAAGTACTGGAACTGAGTTTTGACCTCTGCTGTTCCCGTTCCAGACGCGCAGGTACCTTGGGGTGTGGAGTTTGGGATGGCTGTGGTGGAGCCAAGGACCAGTCCAAGTGAAACTCATTTCTGTTCACTTTTCATGGATCATCACAGCTTCAACTTCAACCCATGAACTCACACCCCTACCAGATATCCTTCCTGAACACTCCAGTGCAACTCTCCTTGACAGTACGGATGTTAAACAGCCACAAATCAAACGCTGAGATGAAGCAGTGAACAGCAAAAACCCACCAGCTTATTCTCCTGAGGCTGAAGTTAGTTAGTTATTGCTAATTAAATTATTTTCCCCACACACACAATGAGTGTTGACCCCCAGCAGCAAAGTGTGTCACCATCTGAACCCAAGAGCAAGCTGCACCTCAGCACTTAGACCAGAGGCTTCCAGCTCCTCGAGGCACAGCAGCCTCCCCCAAGCACCAGATGCCTTCTGTTCAACCCTGACACTGGGAGAAAAGCCTTTGAGGCTGCAAGAAAAGAAGGAATTCTTATTTTAAATACAGAAAGTAGGATTATGGTTGCTAAAACGAAAAAATTAGTATGCTAGCTTGCTATCTCCTTCTAAAAAAATGTATTTGTATTTTGGCAGGTAAAATACAACAAAAATATTAAATAAAAATATTAGAATAAATTTGACCAGTTTTAGTCTTGATTTTGCCAGAAGTGAAAACCAAACCAAAAGAAAAATAATAATGCTGCTGAAATGAATGATCCTTGATTTTATTTATTTATTTTTTAATTGGAACCTTGCTCTTTTTCCTGTGCCATTCATATATGCTTTTGCTGAACACTCTCACTCTCCCTGGAAAGGTTTTTTTATTTTCCTTTTCTGATTTGTCACTTTTTCCTCCATGCTGTCTTATGTTTTCTGCCTGTCATCACAAGTGTGAGAAGTGTAGAGATGTGCCTAAAGAAAGAACATTAAAGAAATGACCACAGAATCATTTTTGTTGGAAAACACTTTTCAGATCATTGAGTCCACCCATAAACCATGTGAAAAAACACCTGTAAACCTGTAAAAAACATGATCTTCTGTGTCATCACAACTACTCACTTTCAATGAGATACAACCCATTTCAGATTGTATTGATATCTCTTATCAGGCTGTTCTCATGAGATAAAAGTAATATAAAAGGCTCTTAAGATGGACTCCAAAGCCAGGAAGAACACACCCGTTCTGGTGCCAAACACAAGGACAGCACAGACAGAATCCCAGAGTGGTGGGGCTGGAAGGGACCTCAGGAGCTCATCCAGCCCAACCCCCCTGCCAGAGCAGGTTCCCTACACCAGGTTGCACAGGAAAGTGTCCAGGTGGGTTTGAACATCTCCAGAGATGGAGACTCCACACCCTCTCTGGGCAGCCTGGCCCAGGGCTCCGGCACCCTCACAGGAAAGAAGTTTTTCCTTCAGTTTGTCTGGAACTTTGGGTGTCCCAGTTTGTGCCCATTGCCCCTTGTCCTGTCACTGGGCACCACCCAGAAGAGCCCGGCCCCATCCATTTGGCCCCCACACTTCAGATATTTATAGACATTGATCAGATCCCCTCTCAGGCTGCTCTTCTCCAGGCTGAACAGTCCCAGCTCTCTCAGCCTCTCCTCACATGGGAGATGTTCCAGCCCCTCATCATCTCTGTGGCCTCCTCTGGGCTCTCTCCAGAAGCTCCCTGTCCCTCTGGAACTGGGGAGCCCAGAACTGGACACAAGACTCCAGATGTGGCCTCACCAGGGAAAAGCAGAGGGGGAGAAGAATCTCCCTTGGCCTCCAAGTCATCCATCCACATCTATCCCTGATTCAATCAAACTTTAGCTACAGAGGCAAGAATATTCAGTTAATATTAAGCCAGGTAAATAAAGTTTCAATAAACTACAGAGCACATCAGGTGTGGCACACCCGCCCTTCAAAGGCACCTGCTCCAAGTTACCACTGTGTAAGTGTGTTATCAGATATTCCACCTTAATTCCCCACCAAAAAGGAGAGTTTCCTTAAGCTAATTAATTTTCTTTATCACTTCAAGCCAAACCTACCTCATCACATCCACTTAAGAACATCACAGCCCATTTGATTAAGAGCTGCTTCGCAGAGGCAGAGCAGCAAGGCTGAGCTACCAGCACAGAGTGAAATGCTTTAACTGGCGTTACTCCATTTCCTGGAATCTGCTCAAATTGGAGAATCCATCCCCACCTCAAACACCTCCCAGCACTCGGTGCTCAAGCTGAAACCCAACACAGTGCACAAAAGCTGCAGCTGCCAGCAGCTCTCTCGTCACCAGGTACCCGCTGACACTGCAGAACTGGGATCTGTGCTCCACAGGGGACTTCTCCTCAGTGACAATTAAATCAAGTTTTCCAATACCCTGGCCAGGCTGCACACTGACACACCCTCCAGTGTCAACTCCAGCCCTCGAGACACCTCTCACCACACTCCTACACATCTCCTCCTACAAGGTCCCGTGGTGCCCTCAGTATCTTCACCCCATGCCCACCCCTCAGCCCAGCAGTGCCACCGCTGCACCCCGAGCGCAGAGCCAGCCCCCGCGCTCAGCATCCCGCACCACGGCAGGGATCCACACCCTGAACCACGCACAGCTCCACAGCTCCCCATCACACCAGCCTGTCCCACGGGCTCACACCTGCCCACATCCACAGGACTTCCACAGGGCATGGCAATCCCAGCAGCCCAGCCCGTGGAGTCAGTAACACCCAGTGCTCCTGTGGCTGCTTGACCTGCACAAACCATCCAAGGCTGCACCCCAAAGCTGTCAGCAACAACCACCCCGGCAGCTCCAGGCTTGGGGAGCTGAGGCTGGAGAGCTGCTGGGCACAGAGGGACCTGGGGGTGTTGGGCAACAGCAGCTGAACATGAGCCAGCAGAGTGCCCAGGGGGCCAAGAAGGCCAAGAGCATCCTGGCCTGGATCAGCACCAGTGTGGCCAGTAGGAGCAGGGAAGTTCTCTTCCCCCTGCACTGGGCACTGGTGAGGCCACAGCTCGAGTGCTGGGTTCAGTGTTGGGCCCCTGACTCCAAGAAGGACCTGGAGGTGCTGGAGCGTGTCCAGAGAAGGGAACGGAGCTGGGGAAGGGTCTGGAGCACAAGTGTGCTGAGTTCAGGCTGAGGGAACTGGGGGTGTTGAGCCTGGAGAAAAGGAGGCTGAGGGGAGACCTTCTGGCTCTGTCCAAGTCCCTGCAAGGAGGGTGGAGAGAGGTGGGGGTGGGTCTGTTCCACCAAGGACCAAGGGACAGGACAAGAAGAAATGGGCTCCAGTTGTGCCCAGGGCAGCTGAGATGGGATGTGAGGAAGAATTTCTTTGCTGAAAGGGTTCTGAGGCACTGGAAGGAGTTGCCCAGGGCAGTGGTGGAGTCCCCATCCCTGGAGGGATTGAAGAGTCGTGTAGACACAGTGCTGAGGGACATGGGTCAGTGGGGACTGGTCAGTGTTGGGTTCATGGTTGGACTCGATGAGCTTAAAGGGCTTTTCCAATCCAAGCAGTTCTGGGATTCTGTAAAGCCTCTCTCTTTGCCCTTTCTCCATGGCCTCCTCCAGCTTGTTGTGTCCTGTGCCACCAGCCATGCTGGTTCTGGAGGGAGACAACTGCCTGAATTAGTTCCCCCTCATCTGCTCTGGTTTGTGGCACCAACATGATGTGAAGCTGCGTGACCCAAACAGCAGTAGCACCAAAGAGGAAAGAAATGTACGAGACAGAGGAGGACTGGAAGAGAAAGGAGCCTTCACGTGGGCCATGAGTGACCTTGAATTAGAGTAGGGTTACACTGACCTCAGGCAACAACTTTCTGGCCACAAAATCTAGAAACACAGAATTCTTCCCATTGCCTGTCACAGCTTAGATGTTCCCATCTACAGACATCCCTCTTCCTTCTCTGCTTCAGCTCGGGGGGAGAGAGATCAGCACAAACACAACGAGACTGACCACTACTCCTAGGGGGAATAATCCTTCAAAGACCCACTTCTTCAAAAGGTCTGGATGAAACCTCTTCCCATTGCTTCCTCCAACATGAAACAACGTGGAGACAACTCCCTGTCAGCCTGCTGTGGCACAAAGTCCATCTTCCTGCTCAAGCAGCATCACCAGAGCTACTCAGGGGTGTAACTTGAGGAAAAGCCACCTTTTTACATGGCAAAAGTAGAAAGAGGCACCTGCAGACAGACAAATAAACAGATCCCTTTTCCTGAACCATAAAAGCACGGGTGACATTTGGAGCAGGGGGGCTATCATCACATCTCTGCAGTGTGGAGACCCAGCAGCTGCGCTTGCTGCTTTATCAGACCTGGACATATGTAAGCTTACTGCTATCAACTAAAAAAACTAAGTCCTTTTGAATTCAAGCATGGTAGAGCTGCTCTGGTAGTGTAAGAAGCTGACATCTTCTGAAAATGTCAGCAAAAACCAGAATGAGCAGTAGGAAAGTACAATGGGCTGGTAAAGAAAGTGAGGGTGGTCTCCCAGCCACTGCCACGTCACAGAATCAGTGAACAACCACCGCAGGCAAATAAGCTCAGCAGACCTTCTGATCCATGGAACATCAAGAAAACATTGAATTTAAAGAGGAAGAACTTCAAACCAATACATCCTAACACACAAGTGGAGAAACAATGGCTGTTTATGATCTATTTACGATTGTGCTCATTCCGTAAGTCATCACATCACAAATAAGTCACAGATATTAATGCTGGCCCCACACACCACTGCAACAACATCAAACCCTCTTAGGATTGACTTCAAGCTTGTTTGCTGAAAGATTTGAAAATCAGTGTAACAACAGAGCATCAGCACTCCCTTTAAACCAGGGCTGTTGGTCCAGGGACACATAAGAATCCCTGGGAAATGTGATTTAGCCCATCAGTTGCTGTAACCCTTCACTACTGATTAACAAGAGTAAATAAGGACAATGAAAGAGCTCTTGGTTGTTTCAGCATCTGTTATTCATGCAGTTTCTGCCATACATGTGCTTTTGATCACTTGGATTAAAAAGAGCAAGCAATCTTTAGACTGCAGTAAAAAAAGAAAAGAATAAGTAAAGCAGCAAGCAGGTTTTTAGACTATTTTTAGACTATTTTTCCTCAATGTCTTTTCTATCACCACCAAAACTTACAAAGACTGGAGCATCTCCTGTGAACACTTTCCAGGAACACAATGGAGCCAGCACCACAGGACCAGTTAATCTTCTCTCAAACAAATCACCTATTCAACTACACCGAGGATCACTCCATAACAGATCATTTGCCTTTAGCAAAGGCACACACTGTCAACAGAAGAAACTCAGCAAATCATCAGAAAGTCTCAGAATAATTTAGGCTGTAAGGGATCTCCTCCAGCTCAAAGCAGGGGCAGCTAGGAGATGAGACCAGGTTGCCCAAGCCTTTTATCCACTTTGATCCCCCAAAAGCTCCAATGCTGGAGACTCCATAACCTCTGTGGGCAACCTGCTCCCCTGTCCTCGTGCAGAGGCAGCTCTCCTGTGTCCAACCAGGATCCCACCTGTCCCAGTTTAGGTCCCTGGAGTCCAGCACTCCCACAAGCACTCCTGTGCAAAGCCTGGCTCTGCTCTCCTGACAGGGGTCTGACAGAGAGTGGAGGTCAGGACTGAGCGCTGCTCAAGCCTTCGCTTCTCCAGGGTAAGCAAGCCCAGGGTGAGCAGAACGCACGTCACCACAGGGGGGATGAAACGCTGGAGCTCACCTTGGGGACATCAGCCACTTCCCTCAAACACCCTGTGCCTCTGTCTAAGAGATTCCAACTCTGTGGCCAACCCCTCTCCGTGTGAAGCCCACGACCCCTGCAGCCGAGGAGCAAGCTCTGACAGAAAGCAGCGCTCCTCTGCGGTATCTTCCCTGCTGTCTCCCAGCAGCTGACTGATCCACGAAGGTTAAAAATCCAAAAATCACTCCTCCAGGCCAAGCAGAAATTATTGATTTCAACAGAGACCTTCACCTAGTAATTGCTATGGGCTGCACTGGGCAAGAAATTACATTATTCTAAATAAGCTTTCAAATCTGAAACTAATTCTGTCTAGCTATGTGAAGGCTGGAAAGGGAGAAAGGATGAGAGCGACCAGGCACAGACTGTTTCCTTCTGAAAAATACAGGGAATAAACCGACTTTCCCCCCTCAATCTTTTTATTCCTCCCCTCCAACTTCGTTAAAATAAATTAACGCAGAAATTACACCAACCTGAAGCATCATTTTTTGATTGCAGATGTCACAAGTACAAGGACACTGGTAAATAACAACACATGGGGAGGACTCTGGAAAAGCTTTACTGTGCCTACAGCTTGATGCTCATCCTGTCTGCAACCTGACAACCCAGGAGAGTGACACAGAGCCAGCTGAGATGATTTTCAAACATAAAGGCATACAGTATATTACACAGAGCTGGACAGGAACACACAAGGTTTTGTTGTTAAGCAATAACCACAGCACTACACAGCTGGCATTTTTTTCCACAGTGTTCCTGCTGCAACCCAAGAACTGAATTCAAGTTTACAAGGCTGAAGTCTGGTCCCCAGGATGAGCCCAAGACTGCTCAGTTTTAAAGTAAAAGAGGAGAAACTGGGGGGCAGAAGCAGCAGAACTGCTGCACCACATTTTTCTTTATCTTATAGGCACAGTAGCGTAACATTTAATCTCCAAGAAACAGCAGAATGCAAGATATTTCTGTCTATCCATCTCTATCATGACAGCTGCTTCAGGTTAAGAGAAAATTAGGAACTGATTTTTAAGTTACAGAAGTAAAGAGGTCATATTTTAGTGATAACCTGGTTTTCTCTACCAGTTCATTACTTAAAGATTAATCGTGTTTGCTCATGAACTCAGCAGCAAAATAATACTCTATTATTTTTTATTCCATATAGAACTTTTATCAACAATTGCAATTTGACCCTTGCAAGTTTTCTTGTGGTTCACAACTGAAGTTTGGCACATCTGAAAACAATTGCTGTTTTATTCTTGTCAGAGTAGCCAGTTGTCTAAATAACAGCCCTAAATTAGACAGGACAAAGGTCGTCACCCCTAAAAACATGACTCCAGGTAGCTCTGTGCAGGGCTAAATGCATGAGGACTGAGATAACATTGCTATTTTGCATTATACTACCTCCTAATTTTAGGTTTAGCCACACTATTCCTCAAAGTATAAAACATTTTCTCCATCACACTTTATGACCCACAAGCTTTTCATCTCTGTCAGCAAGGCCTGTCACACCCGACCCCCATATGACTGCATCAGCTCTCTGGTTGAGCTCCAGATTTCCAAAATATGCCTGGGGGAAAAAAAAAAGTCACCAAAACTTTCCCTGTGGTGTACCCCTAACCATCTGACACTTCCAAACCCACACATTTCCCCTCTTTTTTTGCTTCCTTCTTACCCCCCTACAACACACAATAGTCCTGTTTCCAGGCAGCACACAAATTGGTCAGGTACAAATAAAATACCAAAATTGTCTGTGACACCACAATATTGAGGAGTTTTAAAACAACTGAACGAAATCATGCTGACAAATGTTACCAGCTATGGGGATATATTGCAATCCTCACACAAAACACCCTCCACACCAGCACTAACTGGATGATCTGATTATTAATGACAGAGACAAAAGCAACTCCAGCAGAAAGCTGCGACCACTCGCCTTTTCCTGAACTGAACACAGATGTTAAAGAAAATATATTTCAAATTATCTACTGAATAATTTGCAATCTTTTGGGGAGGAACATTAAATAATAATTAGGACCCTAGTGGGAAAATAGTTAAATATTCCAAAAGTGAGCCAAAAATGTCACTGCATTTTAAATTAAATGAGGTGTTTCACTGATAATGATACATGGTAATAGCTCTACTTCTAGGAGGAAAACTGTGAAACGCCTTTTTTTTTCTGTTCCTGCTGAAAGAAAACTCTCTTTCCTGCTGAAAGTCACCACATACAAACACAGAAAGCATCACTAGAACACAACTCCTCCCAGAAAAAGAGAAATGAGGGAAGTATCAGCCTGAGAAGGCAGCTGATTCAGCAGTCAGACCTAATTCTCAACCAACACATCGGCAACCGATTCCTGCTCAAGCCTCTACCCGGGCTCTGCTCTGGTTCGGCTGCAATACAAAACCCAACTCTGAAACACACATTTGCACTGGAAGTGATGGATTTCAAATGAGAACAAAGAGCTGAAGCATTGCAGCCTGCCTTAGGGAGTTAAAGCTGAATTCTAACAGGGACTTTGGGACTCGATGTCTTCAGAAGGTTCTCTTATTAACAAAGGGCAACACACACTCTTTGCTACTGCCAATTTTTGCAAGTTTTGATTGAGTTTTTTTGCAAATTCTGGGGTTTTTTTAAGTTAAAAAGTGACAATAGCTATAGAAAATCTCTCTTGCAGAGTCACACTGGAAACTGGCAACTTAAAGGAAAAAACTAGACGGCTGCAGCAGATGACTGAGCACAGGCACTTTGCTGGTTTTACTCCGAGGAAGCACAAACCTTTCGTTTCCTACATGACAAAGGGATTCAACCGGGCCAGGTTCACTTCAGTCCTCGCACAACCCTTCTGGCAAGACAGGAACAGTAAGAACAGCAGAACCACCCGGGGCAGAACACCGACCCCAGCGCCCTCCTCTCACCCCGGCAAACCGGCCAGCTCCTCTCAGCTCTCACCGTTAGCGCTCAGCCTTCGCCTCTCCCTCCCTCACGGCACAGCACCGCGGGGCACCAGGCTCGGTACCGAGGAGAAGCCCCGGTGCTTCAGACGGCTGCGACGGAAAAGCCTTGAGCGCTCCCGGGGAAAAGCCGCCGGCTGCCGCGGGCTGGGCGCGCCGGTGGAGCTGCGCTCACTCCCCGCTACCCACCGGCCGGCGGCCCCTCACTGCTCACAGCCGGCCGGAGGAGCTGCGCCGGGGGCCTTCCATCCCCCCCATCCCGCCCGCCTACACGCGGGGCCCCGCCGAGCCGCGCCCGCCCGCCCCCTGCCCCCAGCCCCTGGCAGAGCCGGCAGCGGCAGCTCGGTCCCTCAGCCGGCAAGCGCGGGCGCCGGGCCCCGACCGCCGCCCCTCAGGGACCGCGCTGCCGGCGCCTCAAAGACGGGGAAGGTCAGGGCGGCTCCGGCCGCCGGCTCCCGCCCAGCCCAGCCCGGCCCGGCCCAGGCCTACCCGCGGCTGCCGGCAGCAGCGCCCCGCGGCGGGGCCGGGACCGGATCACGAGGCCGCGTGGTAGGGCGGCGCCATGTGCCGGCCCGCGGGCAGCCCGGCCCGCTGCCACCGGGGCCCCGCCGCCGCCCCGCCCCCCGCACTCACCCCGCGGCTCCCACTATGGCGGCGGCGGCGGCAGCACCAGCACCGTGCGCGGCGCGAAACCCCTCAGCCTCTCTGGCCCGCGCTCCCCGCCCCGCTCCTCCCGGCCCCGCCCCCGCCGCCCCGCCCCGCGGCATGCCGGGACAGCGAGTCCCGCGGGCCGCCGGGGCGCGCACTGGGAGGGGCGCGCGGGACTACAACTCCCGGCATGCCCCGCGCCGCCCCGCCGTGCCCCGTTCGAATGCAGGGAAAGGGGCCGCGCGTGGCGGGGCTCGCGGGCGGCGCCCCGGAGCACTGTGGGATAGTGGCGGAGCGCGGAGGGGCGCTGGGCGCCTGTCCCCGCCTCAGGGAGCTCGCCCGCCCCGAGCCCCGTGTTCCCCCAGGGCCACTCCCTGACAAACCCACCGCTCCCGCCCGTCCCGGGGCTGCCCCACCCGTCCCCTCCTCTCATGGGGAGGCTCCGGCTTCGGCCATGGCTCCGGGGAGGCGGTCATGGCTCCGGGGGCTGAGGGGACCCTCAGCCCGGCCCGGGCCCATCTCGCCCGCTCTGGCTGTAACTGTCCCTGGGTTCTAACGGTGACAGGATTTCAGCCCGAAGAGGGAGGTGAGAAGGGTTTCCACCCTCAGGGTTCTGAGGGAGGAAGCGGGCAGCCAGCCACAGGCAGAACTGCGGGTCCTGAAATTCGTTTTTAACTCTAACAAGCTATACAATGAAAAAAAATATTTTAGGGAAAAAAAAAGTAATTATTCAGCTTGTGTGCAGTGCAGCGAGTTAGCAGAGAAGATGTGAGGTGGTAGAAAAATCCCTTCAAATAAATACTTTCAAACAGATAAATGGTCTAAAAAACCACAGATTTGGTCTGGCTGGAGGCCCACAGCACATTCACTCAGGCAACAGCAGGGAGGGCTCACAAAAGTACAGAATCTTCATTATCAGGTAGCTTAGATGGTGGAGCTGAGCTTGAAAGAGAGCTCAGGGGTTGTCCCGGTCTGCGTACGGCATTTCAGCCCAGCTCTGAAGGTTCCCAGGGCTCCACCAGCGACCCTGGGCGTTGCCTGCTGCCCAGGAGCAGCACAGCCCGGAGAGCTGGAGTCATAACCACCACAATGGAAAAAAGGCTCAGCACAAGCAAGGTATTACTTGGAAAATGTGAGAACATGAGATTTTGAGTTTTATGGGAAAGCTTTCAAGTTTGGTTTATCTGAACTTATGAGCCCAAAATGGGTTAGCTCTTTTTTTTTGGCTCAGCTTCTGTAGCTTTATGGAAAGATTTATTTGTCTCGGCACAGCTCTAGAAGAATAAACTGAATTGTTGCTTGTTTGTGCATCCTGATTAAGGGTCTTACAGTCACTTCTGTTTCTCTCTACTGAGGCTTGACCTGTTGGTATTTTGAGTACTTGCTATATCATCATGGTACTGTTTGTTTGAAATTGAGCTTGGAAAATGCAGAAGAAACTGACAGGCATTCTGTCAGAGAGCCGTGAGCCCGCGGCCGTGTGTCTGGGCCCACTGCTGGAGGCAGCGCAGGGAAAGGAGACAGAGGTGGCTGACACTGAGCCTCTCCCCATGTTGCACTGACACCGTCTTCCAACAGGTCTCTCCTGTTTGTAAAAGCAACCCCGAGTGCCAGTGCTGTGCCAGTCGCTATTCCACAGCTCCTAACCCTACATGGCCGGGACATGGAGCCTGCGGGGAGCTGACACTCACTGAGTAGAAGTGGAGAGTAGCTGCTATTTTTTCCCTCTCTCCCACCTTGTTTTCTGACTGAGGTGCTAGTTCATGCCTGGGAGAATATTACGAGCTTTTTCATTGCCTTTATCATGACATTCTCAGCTCTCCAGCTGCCAGCCTGAGATGTGCTTGTGTGCTCTGCATCTTGTGGCTGCTACTGATGTCCCTCCTGTGGGGAAAAAGGTGTCAGTGGAACGACTGGCACCATCCTGACTGCAGTTCTCTGTGGACTCAGATCCGTGTCATGAACAAAACCTGGTATTGAAATTGTGGAGCCTGTGACACTCTTACACAGCTAAATAGTTTGTGCACAGCAAGCCTGACCCATCAGATTTATCTAGGAATATCGAGGAACAGGGTTGATTATACACCAATGCAAAGCTCTGAATAGACAGAAACAGTTATTTCTCATTAATTCTTCATATGGAAAGACAAAGGAGAATGATTTGCATTATGTGGATCACCCGATGTCCCTGATGTGTTGTGGAGTCAGTTCCAAACATAGGACCTAAGCCTGAAACTTGCAGGCCTTGGAATCAAACAGTGTTGATTTTCCTTCTGCTGTTCCTGCAGTAGCCACTACAGTGGAATAACTATCACAGTATCTTTTAGGATGTGACTTCCCAGCCGTAGTCGCTCCTTTCTGCTCTGTGTAGGTTTTAATCTTTGAAGGCAGGACACAGTAAGAATTTGAGGGAGAATTGCTATGTGATTTGGGAGGAGAAATAGAAATGAGATGGTGAGGGGTGAATGGAGCATCTTGAGAAGGAGGTAAGTGGTTTTAGGGACGTTTTGCTCATGTGAGAGCTGTTCCTAAATCATATTCCATCAGAAGGCACGTACCCAGAGAGGAGCAAAGCAGGGAAGGTCCGGCAGCAGGCGGTAGCCTCACCACCCACAAGAACACACCATTTTTGTTCTTTGCCTGTGTAGTGATTCCCAGATGAGCTGTGGGACCAGCACAAGTGGGGCTGGTGCCTTGCAGTCGCCCGTCTGGTCTCTGGGACTGTCCCACCATGCTGATCTGACCTGTAAAGGTTCTGCAGGGAAACCGTCAGCCCTTTGAAGTAAGAATTGGCTGGGCAGCAGCTGAATGATGCTGGTTCTTTATTTTTTAGCAGCAGTTCAGAAGGGTTATCACCTAGGAGCCTGGGCAGCATTGAAGCCCTGAGCTTCAATTGCCCCAGGAGGCAATTTTTACCTTACAAAATGTGCAATCTAAAAACTGTAGAATAGTCAAGGCAATGAAGACGGGACTGTGCTGTGAAGCACGTGACAGAAGTGCACACTTGGCTTGGTAGCACCCATCCTAACCAGAAGTGAGCAAATTTTCTTCAGCCACTTCTTACCCAGCCCCTAGGTGATGATGAGTTTGTGATGCTGGGAGCCTGGGAGTTCTGCTCAGGAGGAAAGGGAAAGCTTTGGGTGCTTCCTGGGAGGCTGTTGGTCCTGGGAGGCTGCTGCTGCTTTCTGGATCTGGGAATGATAGGAGGAGCCTGTCTGGCTGCCTGGGCTCTGATCAAGGGGAGCCAGCCTGAGAGTGGACCTCAACTCCCCCTGAGAGTAAAAAGAGGGCACGTGGTGAGATGCAGAGAAAGAAAAGAAGAGCAAGGAGAATAGGGTTGGGTTTGTTGGTGCCACCTCTCAATTTAGCTCCGAATTTCAGCATTTCTGCTGCCTGTGTAGAGAGCAGGGACGTCTGGGGCTGTATCAGAGAGATACCCAGCACCCAGTTCCAGAGGAGTCTCCAGCCTCTGCATCATGGTGCTCACTGGCACAGTCACTTCTGCCCGGCCACATCAGGGCCCTGGGGACAGTGGGAAGGGCTGGAAGAAGCGGCAGTTTCCAAACCCGGAGGCAGGACGTGAGACAAGCAAACAGGGTTGGAGGTGGCATGGGAACACACTGACTGCCAACGCAGCAGCTTCCAGCGATGGTGGAAGAGAAGAACCGCAGATGAAGAGTTTGGGCACAGCACTGGAGAATATTCCTCGTGGAGGAACCCCTCCTGCGAAAGACACCGTGTCGTGAAGGTAATGCTGATCTCCACAGCGGAGGTGAACTGCGCGAGCCTTGTGCAGGCGCAGAGAGGACGGTTGGTGCCTCATCTACAGCAGAGAAGATTTTGCATTGGAGATGTTGCAGAGCACTAGAGATGTTGTACAATCAGAGGCTTAGCAGTGAGGGTAGAAGCCAGCTTAGGCCCTTGACATAAGTCAGGGTAAATTAACAGAAGTCTCCAGGATACTGACTTGTCCTTGGGACTTCAGATAAATAACTTTAACTAGGCTGGGAAAAAGAAGGGAGCTGGTAACTGCAAAGTGAGGAGTGTCCTGCTGACGTCCTTGGGACGTGAACAGAGCAAAGCCACCTGTTATAACAAAGAGAAAGCTCCCAGGAAAATTAATAAACCAATCAGTGTGGGTCTTTGGGAATATGCATGAGCTTAATTAGCCACTGTATATAAGGAGCACGTGTGTAATCAATAAATGGAGCTTGCTGATCACTTATATTGAGTGTCCGGGTTTCCCTCCGTCGCGACGTGGAGAGAAGCTTCTCTGTCCTTGTTTCTGCTTGTTAACTTTTCTCGTCATATAAGAGCCCCTCTATCCCTTCCCCTCCGTATCTGACCATGAGGAACTCAACACAGAGCTCAGACTGCTGGTCACCACCTTCTCTCACAGGGGCTCTGTAGCCAAAGCTCTTTTTATACTCCTTTCTCCCAAAGGCCAATTTTACCTTGTCAAAGTTCAGAAACCTTAGTCCTTGGGAATGCAAAACCTCGGTAGAGCCAAGCAATTAGGTGTGCCACCATCAGAAAAACCGCTCTTTCATTTAACCCAGAGGGGTGGACCGCACGGCTTGTGCAGACAAACAGAGTCATTAGGCTAAGGCCATGTTAGGATGCTGTTTCCATGCAGCCTAGCCTGAGCTTCAACCGGTCACAGCGTGATTCTGGCAGCTGGTTTGGGAAACCAACAAAGGAACAACCAGAAACTCTCTACAAATGTCAAAACCCCAGCAGCCAGCTGACAGCCTGAGCAGCAGCTCTGCCCGTTGTGAGCTCTGCAGCTGGAGGATGCTGAGCAAGAATGCATGATCTCCAGTAAAATAAAACTATTAACCCAGTAAAATAACACTATTAACCCACTGGGTTGAAGGCTATCATATCACTACAGAAAATCTTCCAAATAGGTACAGAACCCAGAAAGGCAGTTCCTATTAATCTCTAGAGGTGAGTGTTGCAAAGATGAAATGAAGGTTTTCCCTTAGAACCATAAAAGCCGTTTTAAATACCTATTCTTCAAGTCCTTTTCTAGGGCTAACGTTTGATACCATACACACAGAGGAAAGTAGTGCTCAAAGACAGTCAGTGCTGGTAGAAGAAAATTATGAGGCTATAGGATAGATTAGAACACAGGATGCAGAAAGGTGAGCTGACATGGGTGAAACAGCATTTGTGTGGAGCAGAAATGCAGTTTGTTTGTTAACATGTTAAGGTGCTTCCTTACAGAATGAGCCTCTAAATTCACTGCCAGTGCCGCTGCTCGCAAAGTGTGCATGAGGAAAGTGTTTGCTCTTGTCATGCAGCTTCATTTAACATTCCCAGTTCAACCCAAAAATGCAATGTTTGGGGCCCAGCTGAATTTTTTTGCCATTTACAATTGTTTGAGACTAATAGCTCTAAACCCATCTGAAATGAGGAACTTTGGGAAGTGGAATTACAAATTGAAAGATACCACACAGAGGCTTTGCCCTGCACTGGGCTGGTTCCTCGGAGGCTGTGCTTTCTCCTTTCTCCACCACGTGTAACGTGGGACACTCGTGGTGTCCCTCCAGCAGAAGCCCTGCGTGGGAAGCCTGGCTCTCACTGCTGAAATGGCTCCTGGCTATTTAGAGAGCACCCCTGACCTAACAGCCCTTTGCTCATCAAAACAGCTCCAGCTCCTGCGCAGGCAGGCACATCATACACTGAACAGACCTCAGACTCCTTCTGAATGGAAACACCTTTACACTCTTGCAGCTGCAGAGTTTGTGAGGACTGAAAAAATGCTGCAGAAGAGAAGACAAGCCACAGCCACCAATCATTCAGAAATACTTAGATATATATACACACATAGCATGGAAACAGGAAACGTAACAAAACAAAATATACTTTATTAAAATTAAGCATGTTAGCACCTCAGTGTAACCTGGAGAAGTCGGAGTCCAGCAGTTAACCAGTCCAGCAGGCCGAGTGGCTGAACGTCCTGAAGTGCATCCCAATGGTAGAAAAAGTACCACGACTGCCACGACACGCGGGTTCTCAAGAAGCTAGGACACACCACCCATCTCGTTTGTGCTGCCTAATGTCTCGATGGGAGCATACAGATCTGCTGGACCAATTCCATATGTTAAATCAGATGGTGTAGCAGGTATCTGCTTTCCCTACAAAAAAAACACAAAACCAAAACCAAACCAACCAAAAAATTGCTGCTTGCTTGACTCACAGGAAAATCAGTATAGCACGGAGCTGTAGTTAAGAGCTACATAATCAGATTGGAGAAAATAAATTAAAATGAAATAATGGCAAATACTTAGTTCATGAATGGCTCTGTAGTATCCCTACAGTCGACCATCCAACTCAGTACACACGTTAATAGAAAAATGACCCATGCATCACATAGCAGGCTGGGACACCAGCGCCTTTCATGAGCATCATGAGCAGGCTACATGATCAACAGAGAAACCTCCATGTACCAAACCCCACTGTGCCCTTCTGTTCGGTCACACAGAGCATGGACACGGGCAGTTGTAAAGCTACGTTAGCCAGTGTTACAAAGATTACAAGGTTTTCAAACTAAAGGTACTTTTTACATTTAGAAAATACTTCTATAAAATTTAGTAAAACTGACATCCATGGCAATCTGCCGAGCGTAACGCGCTCTGACTGCGGGAGGGAGATCCCACAGACCCAGAGACACCCGGGCGTCCCTCCCTCCCTCGGCTGGAACCACGGGCACACTGGGGTGAACTGCCTTTCTTTTCAACATCATTCGCTAGTGAAGCCGTACCCTCTACACACACATCGCCACGGGGCTGTGCAGGTGCACCAGGTACCCTCCTCTTCCTCCTCCTCCTCCTTCAAAGCGCTGAGGTACCCGTCCCACCGGCTAACCTGGAGATACACATTCAGGCCAGACTGGCAGCCTCGCTGCCCTCGCTCCACCACCTTTCCAGCCAACGTTGGTTTGGTTTCCCGTTGCTGAAAGTAAGGGATTGAATGCTGGCTAGAAACAGAAATTACACAATCATTCCACACAGATTGGTTACAATACTCTTAAATCTGGGTTTAGAACACGCAAGCACGTTTCAGTAAGGTCTTGCCTAATGTACAGATTATTAGTCATGCCAACTAGTTTAGGATTAGACAGCAAGGGTTCGCAACCGCTGCAGATAAACTCGCTTCGCTTCTGCTTCATCCCGGTTCTCGGAAGGAAAGCCAAGGATTTAAACTCCAACGTGTTACAAAGCCTCTGTTTCATTAGAGGTGGTTCTTAAGCCAATGAGATAAACCACAGCCATCAAATGCCACCGGGTTCTTTGTACCAGAGCGTAATCCTCACTAGTGTTGAGAGCATCGAGACATCTGTAACAAATACGTGCGTACTGCGGAGAGAGCAAAAACTACACAGTACAAGAGCACTCTTTAACCTGGGGGTTCTCTCACGCTAGAAACAGCAGTCTTTTATAGCATCAGTAATTTACTGAAGAAACACATCACCCTGAGAGGGTTTCTAAAGCTTTCCTCGTGCCTCTGCTAAGCGAGGCCAAACACGACATCGTTGTTCGTTCCTATGACGGGGACAGTGCCACCCACGCTTTCAGACACACCTTCTCCAGGGGGTCGTGTTGCTGCTACCTCACTTACACAGAGCGAGTTTATTTGCAGAAAACAGATACCCCACGTCCACTGAGTGGTGACCCGGGTCCCACCTACACAAAAAAGAAGCGCTTTCTGTCGCTGCCAGGACAGAGAGGGTGCTGATGGGCCCGGCGTAGCGGGGACACCAGCGGGCGCCCGCAGTGCTAGCTCAGGGTAACGCTGGATCGATAACGGGGCTCTGCGCTGAGGTGACAGTGGCCACCCCGCCTAGGCAGGGGAATCCGATGGCGGGGGCTTGCCCGGCTGGGGGATGCTTCGGTGGGGAAAGGAGGGACTGGGCAGCAAGAGCTGTGGGGCTGCAGCCCATCCATCCATCCATCCCTCCGTCTCTGCTGTGTCTGGGCTCCTCACCGAGGGCAGCGGAGGCTCCGGGGTGGGGAGCCCCGGGCCGGGCCCGGCGGCTTTCAGAGGCCGTGGCGCTTGCGGGTGCCGGCGCTGGCGGCGTGGAGCAGCCGGTCCTTCTCGCGGATCTCCTCCCGGAGCTGGGCCTCGGCCAGGCGCAGGCGGCGGATGCTGCCCTTCATCTCCTTCATCTTCACCTCCAGCAGCGCGATGATGTCGCGCTGCTCGTTCAGCTTCCTCAGCAGCTCCTCCGACGTGGTGCCCGACGACAGCGAGTACGAGTGGTCCGGGGGGCCGCCCTCCACCAGGCCCTCCCCCCCCACCGCCGCCGCCGGTAGCCTCCCGGGGCCGGGCCCAGCGCCAGCAGCCGCCCCGACCCCGAGCTCCACCTGCACCGTCAGGTCGATGGGCTTCACGTCCTCGGCCGCGCCCCCTGCCGGGACCTCGGCGGCGGCGGCGGAGGCTGTGGGGGGGGCGGCGGCGGCGGCGGCAGCAGCGGCAGCAGCGGCGGCGGCGGCGGCGGCAGCGGGGCGGGGGCGGCGGGCGGCTCGCTGAGCCTTGCGCTCGTTAACGCCGCGCAGCGGGAAGATGGTGGGGACCCGCACCAGGTAGGACTTGCGGCCGCCCTGGAAGTGCTCGCTGCAGACGCGGTGGCCCGTGGTGGGCTGGAAGGTGCTGAAGCAGCCGCTGACGCCCGCCCGGGAGACGTTCTTCAGCCAGAGCCGCCGCAGCTCCTCGTCCTTGGGGAAGGTGTAGAAGTGCAGCGCCTTGTCGCGGTGCGAGTTGTTGTAGCAGCCCGGCACGCAGCAGGTGAAGCCTGGCATGGCGGGGCAGGGAGGGGGGGACCCCTGGGCGGCCCCGGCGGCGGGGAGAGCGGGCGCGGGGGGGCCCCCGCCGAACTACAGCTCCCACAAGGCCAACCGCGGCCTCTCGCCTCCCGCCAACGCCGCCCGCCGCGGCCGCACCGGAACTACGCGGCCCACAATGCACCGCGGCGCCGCCGCCGCGCCGGAACTACCCGCCCCACACTGCGCTGCGCCCCCGCCCCCCGCCGCCTACCGCTCCCGGGGGGCGCCGCGCCGCCGGCCCCGCCCCCCGGCAGGCCCCGCCCCCTCCCGTGAGGCACCGCGCGGAGCGCTCGCGGGAGGCGGTGGCCCGGCCGTTACCCCGCCATGGCCGACACCCGCCCCCAGGGCCGCGTCGGGACCAGGCGCAGCGGCCGCCACACGGGCAGGGCTGCGGCCAAGGTGAGGGGAGCGGTGGCGGGGGGCGCGGGGGCCAAGGGAGGGATAGATGGATGGGTGGATGGATGGAGCCACCAACGTGCGCTCACAGCCCAGAGGCCAATACCCGTGTCCTGGGCTGCACCCAGAGCAGCGTGGGCAGCAGGGCCAGGGAGGGGATTCTGCCCCTCTGCTCCGCTCTCCTGAGACCCCCCCTGCAGTGCTGCCTCCAGTGCTGGGGCCACCAACAGCACAAGGACATGGAGCTACTGGAGCCAGTGCAGAGGAGGCCACGAGGATGATGCCAGGGCTGGAGCAGCTCTGCTGTGAGGACAGGCTGAGAGAGTTGGGGCTGTTCAGCCTGGAGAAGAGAAGGCTCCAGGGAGACCTTCCAGTGGCCTCCCAGTACCTGAAGGGGCTCCAGGAAGGCTGGGGAGGGACTCTGGCCAAGGGCAGGGAGTGACAGAACAAGGGGAAATGGCTTGAAACTGGAAGAGGGGAGATTTAGGTTGGATATTAGGAAAAAGTTCTTCAATATGAGGGTGGTGGATCATTGGAACAGGTTGCCCAAAGAGGTGGTAGAAGCCCAATCCCTGAAAACATCCAAGGTCAGGCTTGATGGGGCTCTGAGCAACCTGCGCTGGTGAAGATGTCCCTGCAGGGAGGTTGATGACCTCTGAGGGTCCCTTCCTACCCAAACCATTCTATGATTTAAAAAAACCCAACCAAACAAAACAAAACAACCAGAAAAACAAGGGGGGACCAGCCACACTGGGGACCACCCGTTCCCACCCGGTCCGAGGGAGAAGTGAGGCACCAGGGAGCCAAGGCTGCTCCCTTACCCCAGTTCACCTTTACACCTGAAAATGGGCCAAAACCCTTGAATTTTGAGCTCACCTAATAGCCAGGGCCGTTCCAACCTTCCACCTCAGTGATGTTTGTCTTATCTTTCCCGTTTTTGGATTGGTTTAGGTCAGAGCTGTGAGGGGTGCACAGCTGTGGGCTCTGCTTTCAAATCCCTCAGGCTTTTGTCCACGATGAGAGTTGTGCGTTGAAACCCACCTCAGTGATATGTTGTTGGGAATTGTTTTCCACCCAAAAATGAAGTGCCAGCTTTGTTAAAAAGCACATGTGCATCATTTACTCTTGGGAAAATGTTCCATGCTAGCTAGCTTAGGTTTTTATTAGATGACAGCTATTGAATGCTTTTGATGCTAAGATTAATCTTTAATGATGGAAATACAGTTTTTGAGTGGCGTGTCTCTGATTTCCCTCTCTAGACCATCTCTGATTCAGGAAAGGAGAACAGTTCTGTCAGAAGCACCTTGCTGAAGCAGAGACCAGCTGTGCTCCCTGATCTTGACAATGACACACCACGGCTGGTGCTCAGGAGAATCATCTGGACCCGTAAGTACCTTTTTTTTCAGGAAAACAGAGACCAGAAGGACAGGGCTTTGGAGGAGTTGAGAACAGGAGGTGTTCTTTGGCAGCCTGTTATTGTCACCCTGTTAGGCAGAGCAGAAACCCAGACTGCTGTGTGACTGAGGCTGTAAAAGAGGAATTGCTGCAGCAGCAGGAGGAGGAGGTGATGCCATCCAGCTCTCTCTTAAAGACCAGCTCTTGCACTGATGCAAGATGTTCTTGAAGGTCTGATCCTGGTGAGCAGGCAGGTAACCTTCCTGCTGCCTTTAGCTGTCGGATCAGGTGTAAACTGCAGAGGCAGGCACTGCTGCAAACCTCAGCTCAGCCCTGTGTGGAACCCCCATGCTGCCGTTTGTCACCATACCTGCCAGCTTTCCTAGGAGCAGAACCCGAACAGTTTTCACCAGGTCTTTATTTTAAACCTGCTAAGAAATGTAATTTACAGAGAGTGGTGTAGATGTGACACTGCTGTGTTTTGGTATTCTTGCTGGATTGAATTGTGGAATGGTTTTGGTTTGTTGGCAGAACCACAAGTTTCACCTCTGGCACCTCAGATATCTAAACATGAAGAAACAGAAGAGGCTCAGTCAGAACTCCCATCTAAGAGGGTTTCCAGTGTGTAAGTAAATTTTTTAAGTTTTTACTTTTATTTTTCACACTGCCAGCTGGAGCTGCAGTTCCTGTGATGGGTTTTGTGAGCTGAATTTCTCTATATCTGTTTCAGTGATCAGATTGGTGTTCTCTCAGGTGGGATTTTTAGAAATACCTCCCCAGCTTTAAAAGGTGAATAGGAATTGCTGGGACTGAGCAGTAAATACAGAATCCCAGAGCTGCCTGGAGTGGAAAAGCCCTTTAAGCTCATCGAGTCCCATCATGAACCCAACACTGACCAGTCCCCGACTGACCCATGTCCCTCAGCACTGTGTCTACACGACTCTTCAATCCCTCCAGGGATGGGGACTCCACCACTGCCCTGGGCAACCCCTTCCAATGCCTCAGAACCCTTTCAGCAAAGAAATTCTTCCCCACATCCAATCTCAACTGCCCCGGGCACAACTGGAGCCCATTTCCTCTTGTCCTGTCCCTTGGTCCTTGGTTGAACAGACCCACCCCCACCTCTCTGCACCCTCCTTGCAGGGACTTGGACAGAGCCAGAAGGTCTCCCCTCAGCCTCCTTTTCTCCAGGCTCAGCACCCCCAGTTCCCTCAGCCGGGAACTCAGCACACTTGTGCTCCAGACCCTTCCCCAGCTCCGTTCCCTTCTCTGGACACGCTCCAGCACCTCCAGGTCCTCCTTGGAGTGAGGGGCCCAACACTGAACCCAGCACTCGAGGTGCCCAGTCCAGGGGGAAGAGAACTTCCCTGCTCCTACTGGCCACACTGGTGCTGATCCAGGCCAGGATGCCCTTGGCCTTCTTGGCCACCTGGGCACTCTGCTGGCTCATGTTCAGCTGCTGTTGCCCAACACCCCCAGGTCCCTCTGCCCAGCAGCTCTCCAGCCACTCCTCCCCAAGCCTGTTGCACTGCCAGGGGGTGTTGAGGCCAAAGTGCAGGACCTGGCACTTGGCCTTGTTTAACCTCATACAATTGGCCTCAGCCCATGGATCCAGCCTGGCCAGATCCCTCTGCAGAGCCTCCCTGCCCTCCAGCAGATCGACACTCCCACCCCCCTTGGTATTGTCAGTGCTGCAGGTCTGTGCTTTGTCCCCCTACTTAAATGCCAGCTGACACTGTGTTTGCAGTGGAAGTGCTGGGTGCAGTTGGTCTCCTGATGCAGCCCTATTTTCCAAACTCTGTGACAGGTACTGAAGGAGAAGTTGTGGGGTGTCCCCCAGGCTGCAGGCTGTGTGCTCAGGATGCTGCGGTGGCACGAGTCGCTGCTGTGTCTGCTGTGCAGAACATGGGCTGCTGCAGCTTCTTACATGTTACTGCTTCTCACTTGTCCCTGTTTGGGGCTGCTGGGGGTTCCTTCCTTCCCCTGCAGGGGTTTGGGGGTGCGGTTTGCCCGGGGCTCTGCTGCTTTTGTTCCTGTTTAGCTTCCATTGATATCTTAAGTTAATAGGTCTGGCCGAATTGGAGAGGCTGAAGTCTGGTTGTTTTCTTCCATTTTGTTAGGAACTGGAGGAGAACCAGTAGTGGTGACAGGTCTTTCTTTGCTTCAGCCAGTTTTGTCACAGCACTTTTTATTTACTGCAGAATGGACTGTTGCAAATAATGTGATTTCTTTTGGTTTGCCTTTATAGCTCAACTTTTTGCATTGACCATAAGCAACCTTAAATAAGTGGTGTTAAATACGAAGCAAACTTCTGTCTTTCTGGTTTTTTAATACAGGAGGAAACATCTGAGTTTTCTGTAAGTGTGGTAGCTTATTTATTTGTGAGGGTTTTTTAATTAAAAAAAAAATTAAAATATTTTTTTAATTAAAAAAGAAATTAAAATTTAAAAAAAAAAAGATGAGCAGTGTTATTTGAATTCCCTCTTGATTTTGCTTGTTGTAGTTCTTGAATGTGATTCCCATCAGCCTTTCTTAAATGAAAAGGCAAGGATTGGATCTTTGCAGGGTTTTATATTCCACGTTAGCTAGGTTTTGAAGTTAAATAGGCACAGACTTTAAAGAAATATTTTAAAGGTTTAAAAAAATTTTAAGTCTTTAAAAAAAACAATTCCCTCTCAGCCTTTGTTTAGCTGGCATGAACTTCCTTGGATTTGGGCAGACACTGCTGTCCCTAGCTGTAGCAGCAGCTTTCAGCATAGATGCAAAAAACCCTATTTTTTTCCCCCTGCTGCTTTACATTTGTTCCCCATTACGAGCTGGTTAATTCTAATCCTTAGGGTTCCACTATGCTCATTATACAGCCATGAAACTGAGCCACCTTTCTGGCTTGTACAGAATGTATTTTGTAAGAGGAAAAGACCCAGGAGGATGGTCACCTCCCCATGCTTGCTGGGCTGGAGCTCCATTTGTGGCAGCCAAGGATGCTGTGTGTGCTGGGGGGTGGGCTCTGGGCTGGGGGAGGGACCCTGTGCTCCACTTCTGCTGGGCACACTGGGGTGCTGGCAGCAGCTCACTGTGACCTGCGTGAGAGGGGATTCTTGGAACTTCTCTGTAAAGGGGGAAAACAGCTCAGAAACTCTCTGAACCTGATGCAGGGCCTGACTGACCTGACACACCACGTGTCTGCTCCGTGTGCTTTGTGACACCTCCTCTTGTTCCGTGCTGGTGGCTTCTTCGTTTACGCTGTAACCCTGATTTGCCCAGAGAGGGTGTGGAGTCTCCATCTCTGGAGATGTTCAAACCCACCTGGACACTTTCCTGTGCAACCTGGTGTGGGGAACCTGCTCTGGCAGGGGGGTTGGGCTGGATGATCCCCTGAGGTCCCTTCCAGCCCCACCACTCTGGGATTCTGCTGTTGTGTGGTTATGGGAGAAGAGAGCGAAGGAGCTTGTTGGAAGTCCAAGCTTTTACTCTAGTCTGACCTTTCTCAGCCCTGTTGTTTTGAATATACACTCAAGTTTTGATTCTCTTTGTGAATTTACTTTGATTTGGTAAGAGGGAGTGACACATTCCTGCATTTGCTGAGCTCCTCACCAATTAATTCCTTATTTCTGCTGCAGCTAGGACAAATAATTTTAATTTGCTTTTCAGCACCGTTACAGGGACCTTTCCAGGGCAGCAAAGTGCTAACACTGTCCTTTGTTAAAGGCTTGCTTTGTTTTGCTAGGGTGGAATTGCAGCTGCCAGACCTTGTTCCTGAGAACACGTCTATTACCACGTTCCCCATGTCTAAGAAGAGGAAGAAACTCAGCATTTCTGAGTTTGAGAAGGCAGCGGACAAACGACTTCCCCAGAACCAAGGTAAGGCCCCAGTCAGGAACCACCTTGCTCAGCAGGGCACTTGCTGTCCCTTGATTTCCATCTGCTGCAGATTTTCATTAGCTCTTGGTAATTTCTCAGCTGGGCAGTCGTGTGTTTGGAAGCAGGAGTGCAGTACCTTGTGCAAAGGGGGAGCAGAGGAGGTAAAACCCCTCCTATCAATTTTGAAATAGATTTGAGCCGAGTTACTGGCTCTGCCCTGACCTGATTTAACTTCTTGACTATTTTTCCAACTTGGTGCTCCTGGAGTTCTGAAGTGTCTGCAAAGGAAGCAATCCCTGCCTTCCCCTCAATTCCAGAAACCTGAAAATAGAACAAGCTGCGTACTTTTTGTTGCAGTGATAGGAAATAAGCTATAAAGTCCCTGTTTGAGGAAAAAAGGGTGTTGTAGTTTTATAAAACAAATAGTATTTTATATTGGAATAAATCTTCCCTTTAAAGGGTTTTGCAGATTTAATAAACAGAACTTCCATTCTGGTTGCAGTTTCACAGGTAGATAAAACACCTCACCCTGGTTTACCCTCTGGGCACTAGCACTGGAGTAGATCTCAAGGGTGGGATTCAGCCCCAAATTACAGACACTGTACCTGTGTGTGCCCTAGGTAACTGGTGTCCCCCTGAAGTTCTGGGGAGATCTAGTCTGTGGAGCACGGATGGTGGTTTAGCTCAGCCTAAAGCAGACACCTACATTTGGTTAATTGTGCTTGACTGTGATGGGCACACACATACACACCTGTGTCTGGATTTTAATCTGCAGCTGAATCCCAGCCTGACTCACCTGTGCTCAAAAATCAACTTGTCTTTCTCTAGCCTGTTAGGTGGTCTGAACATGCTCTGCTAACATGCAGGCAGCTCTGCAAAAGCAGAGTATTTTCTAGTATGAGCATGGTTGTTTCACTGCTCTCCAGATCTGCTTTTGGCTTTTGGGACTTTGTGAATCCATCAGGTTTGAGTTACAGATTCACCAGCAATCTGTGGTGTAGTTATCTGTACTTCTAAAGCTTCCAGGTGCTTTGATGTTTGGTTTGGGTTGCTGAAGGGTGGTTGTGACTGAGGCCCTAGCCTAGCATCTTGCTATTAATGTCCTAAGATGAATATTATTGAATGTGAGGGCACGTGCTGTATTAAATTATCTTTGAAATAACTGTTTTATTACCCTTTCAGAAATTGCTTATTAGGATTCTAATACTTAGTTCTGAAATGCAGACAAGGAAGTGTAAGGTGAACCTGTTGGCTAATTCTGTTCTCACCAAAATGTAACTGAGGAGAGAAAGAGGGAGATCCACTGGGGTGTCCCTGCAGCCTGTTGTGTAGAGGGTGGTTTCTCAGCTGGTGTAATTTCTCAACTGATGTGTCACAATTCTTTTTTTTCCAGCTCAGTCAATGTTGGACAGCACTGCTTTGGCTCGGTGAGTTTAAACTAAGATGTCTCAACTTCTGGCTCCCCTGACTACAGCTGCCTTGGCTTGTCACCTCTGAGGTCCTGAAGAGCAGTGCAGAGACCTGGGTTCATGATGGAGACCTGTGTTAGTGATACTGCAGCCACCCCCCACTCTGGTGGTGGAGTTTGAAGGTGGTAGCACCACATAGCTTGTGGTTTTCAGGAGTTGTGGCTCTGGGCTGTATGCTGTGTTGGGCTAGCTCATTGCAACTACTGCTCCTCTTGTTAATTACTAGGATTGTTCCTTTTTTCCTTTCATCCTCATGTTTCCAACAATAAATCAGCACACAATGTACCTTAGAATATTATCTCTGCCTGTTAATTGACTCATCAGTTGCATCTGTGCAGTCTTTTGTCCAACTTTCCTGGACTTTAAAGGGTTTTTAGCAAGTCAGCAATCTGATTTTCCTGAGTTGTCTGTGTACTCTGTTAATGATCTTAGCCATGGTTAACAATTTATTTCACCTTTCTCACTGCAGCCCTTGCCTGTGGTCCCATGCTGATTCATTCTACTCCCTTTCAATCCTCTGAGCCTCCCTTTAGATTAGGCTGTCTGAAGAGAGGGACAGGAGGTAGCTGAGCGTGACCAGTTACTTTAGGATGGAAAATACTTTGAGACACATCTTTTCCCATGCTTTACTGCTACCTTAGCTCCCATCTCCAAAAAAAACTGTGTGTTGGTAGTTGTGCTTTGCTGTGAATACTGGTGCTAAGCAGCTTAGCTGAACTTGTTCTGAAGTCCTCCCACCACCCCGCTGTCAGCTAGAGGGCATCTTTAGTCTCAAACATGAGTTTTCCCTTTTTTTGGTCATTTGAAATTTTTAACATCTGTGAACTTTTTGTCAGATACGTTGTTGGAGGCTATAAAAGTCTGTTTCTGATCTCTGTGATACCTATCCTGGTGTTAGGTGATATCAGGAAATTAAACTCTTTAACGTAGGCTGGCATATAATCTTCAAGACTTTTGGGGTGCTATTCCTGCCAGCTAAGGGATCTGTGCAGTACCTCACTGCTAGGGGTGCTGTGTGTGTAACCTGAGGGCAAAGGGCAGTGTGTAAGTGTAGAAAATGATTTCTTCCCTCCTCTCTTTGCAGATCTCTTTGCATGTCTCTCGGTTCCCTGATCCCACCAGAAACGGTTGAAAAGAGGGGCTTGCTCCGGAGGCCGAGAACTCGCATAGCTATTGACATGGGAGCGTTTGAAGACGGAGTGGAAGAGAAAATACTGAAGAGAGAAGGTTTCTTTTGTGCTGTTACTTCTGTTTCAGGAGGGAGGGCCTATGTAGGGTGATTTCTAGAAGCAGTGACTGAAGTGTGGTCTGTATTTTAGGATTTAAAGGTTACTAGCACATTCCCAGAAGCCCAGTGTAATTTGGGAGGCAGGATTAGAGTGAGGCTCTGCATCTGTAGTTGCTTTGATTCAATGCACTTAAACATGTGCTCCCCCCAGTCTGGTGATTTACACCCCAGGAGTTGTTTGGGACCCTGTTCATAACTGTCAGTGCTGGGGACGTGGTTTGGTAGAGGAAGTCGTGGCGCTGGACTGTGGTGATGCAGTTTCAGAGTTTGAGCTATGGAGGATGAGTAAAATTGGGTTGAATGACTTAAATGTTGAATTATGCAAGTCCTGGTAATAAATGTGTGTCCCCATGACCTTGGATGGTTTTTCACATAGAACTTGTTTTACAACTCCCTAAACAGCACAGAACTACCTTGTGGAGTCCCAAACAGCGCTTGGGATTCGAGCAGCCATGCTGACGAGCGATGCGGAGATCATGCTGAGTAACACGGAGCTCTTTGCTCAGCCTCAGGCCGAGGAGCAGAGCCACAATCAGCTTTCTGCTCTTGAGCTGCCGCTGTCAGACTCAAAACCTTCGGCACAGAGGAGCAGGATCTCTGGTGCAGCTCAGAGAGAAGCGAGGCTGGTACCCAGAGTGGGCACGGACGAGGGGAGGACCCGAAGGTGTTCTGAGGGGTTAACCCCTGACCCTGAGCACGTGGGCAGAATGTCTCGTGTACCTCCAGAAACGCCTGCAAACCAGCGAGGAGATAAGCAGGATCCTTCCCAGCAGAATAACCCAGTGGAACAGCTTTCTGCTTCAGAAGAGGTGGTGGCTGACAGTGAGTACTGTGGGTTAGAACTTGGGGCTCAGCAGGTGTTATCTGAAATCAGAGTGTTGAGGTAGGAAGGCACCTCAGGAGGTCATGGCCACCCAGAGCAGGTTGCCCAGGACTGTGTCTAGGTGGCTTTTGCATGTCTCCAAGGATGGAAACTGCAAACTCTGGGCAACCTGTTCCAGTGCTTAGTCACCCTCACAGTGAAAAAGTGTTTCCTTCTGTTCAGACAGAGCCTCTTGTGTTCCAGTCTGTGCCCATTGCCTCTTCTCCTTGCACTGGGCACCACTAAAATGAGCCTGGCTCTGTCTGCAGTGCACCCTCCCTTCAGATACTTGCATATATTGATGCCATCTCCCCGTGAGCCTTCTCTTCTCCTGGCTGAACAGTCCCAGCTCTTTCAGCCTTTCCCCTTAGGAGAGGTACTTCAGTCTTTTAACTGTCCTGGTGGCCTTTTGCTGGGCTCTCTCCACTAGGTCCATCTCTTGTACTGGGGAACCTAGAAGTGAACACCATAAATTGGTCACAGATATGGTGAGATAAGGAAATAATGGGTAGGACCTGCAGACAGAGTTAAAAGGAGTCTCAGGAGGTTGCTAGTCAAGACCTTTACCCTGATAAGATCGCTTGTATGTCACAGCTAACCACTTTGCTGTCACCAGGGCCTTCATAATCCCTTGGACAGAAGTAGTCACCTCCCTGGTCACTCTACCAAGGCTTTGCAAATCCTATCTCGTGCCAATTTTTCTCTGGCATCTCTCTTCTGCATTAATTTCCCTGTAAATATCTTCTCCTGGCTGTGTAAATGGGAGCACATTTTCCTCAGGCCCCAAGGTGTGGTTGTAACCCTAAAATGTTCTGCTTAGTGCCCCTGGGGCAGCTAGCCAGGGCAAGATCTGCTGTAGAGATTTCTCATAATCAAGAGCACAAACATGTTCTGTGCTGTCATCAGATTTCTTAGCCATTCAAATAGCATTTGCTGAGGCTTAAGGTAAATTCATTTAAAAAAATAAAATATTCTTTGTCATCTGAGGAAATTGTGCATTTTTAGGTGCTGGCATACAGCCACTGCAAAAGCAAAATGGGAGTTTTAAGAATAAACTTAGACAAGAACTAATTGGTGTCAGCATTAGGTGTATGTACAGCTGCTTTGCTGCATTAAACTTCAGTTCAAATGCAATTTTAATGCATTGCCTGTTCTACAAAATCTACACCTTCACCAGCGTTTTTCCCATATGTGAAGTTTTTTATCAGTTTTTCTGGACTAAAAGTAAAAGACTGGCATAAGTTTAGGCTTATAAATAGTAGAAAGTCATTACATGACCACAGAATGTCAACATTTTCTCTGGAAAAGATCTATTCCATGCTATTGGGTTTTTCTCAGTGATGGTGAGTACCAAGTGTCCCAAAGCCATGACAAAAAGTGGGCTCATTCCTGGTTAAACAAGCAAATTACACAAGAATCTCTCTGGAAGACGTAGTGATTCTTCCTCAAAGGTGCAGCTCTTCAATCAAAACTCCTTATGCTTTCCACCAAGTGTGGACAGCTCATGTTTTTATTTCTTTTTTTTAAATGATCCTTTGCCAAAATGGCCACAGAAATGGCATTTAGAACATCGTTGCTGTGTTCAGTACTGCTCAAGCCAGGAGAGGAGCTCTTGCCATGAATAGCTTAGACATTAATTAATTCCTGGTGGACTGTTGCACCATATTGTGCTTCTGGAAGGTTGCTTGTGGCAAGCTCGGTGGGAAAAGTTGTTTTCAAAGGACAAAGGAAGAGATGAAACAGGGAAAAAAAAAAAGGCTAGGTGCAGTGAAGAGTCCAATGGCAGGGGAAATGGAAAGATAATGTGGAGAAAAGTGTGGAGGACGTGGAATAAGGGACTGGATCAAAGGAGAGGAGGAGGAGGGGGAGTGAGAGCATTTCTTAAAGGTGCTGGAGTTTGTCAGGCACTGATGCCAGAAGTTAATGGTTACCCAGTTCTGTTTTCCCAAAGGTAGCTGGTGCCAGTGTTGCTGCTCAGTGTGAACTGAAAAACAGTTGTAAGGACTTTTCCAGCTGGTTCCTAAGATACAATGTGAACTCCCTAAACTGTTTTAAGTAAAGGTAGAACGTTTTCTTGTGTGTATTCCTCTCTGCTTGGTTGGTTTTGTACCTATCAGGAAAGCTAAAAGAAAACTGGGGGAAATAAAAAGATACTGGGGGCACATTAACGCTCTCAATTTCTAGCTGTTAATAGATGGAGCTCCTCTTTGCCATGCAGAAGTCCAAGTCAATGTTTGGGATCCCCAGTCACTCTAAAGCCCAAGAAATCTTTCAGCATGTCTTTGAGAGAAGTTGTGTCCCACATAATTGAAGACCTAGATGTAAGCGATGCAGATGAAGAGATGGCTCGTGCAGAGAAGCAAGTGGAGCAGGAGGAGATTGTCAGAGAGGGTAAGAAGTGCTTTCAGTGTTGTGAGGGAGTGGAGTGCTTTAACCTGAGGAAAACCAAGAGTTTTTCAGGTGACCTGCAGAGTGCAATAAGACTTTATTGTGCAGTAGATGCTGGAGATAATTCAAGTGATATCAGAGACCCTGTGAGCGTTTCCAGACAGACTTTCTCAAAGCAGGCTGTGGCTCGCTCCTGTGCTTCCTTGTCAGTATTTGCTGTGTTCACAGGGAGTGCACATGGAATAAAGGTTCATTTTTTTTTGGCAGGTCTGTGGTACTGCTCACCTGCCTGTAGGAAAGATGAGTAGCTCCCTCTTGGGCAGAAATGCATCTGGCTAATCACTCTGTTTGCATACATTTTAATGCTTGACTGTATTTATTTAAGCCATGTTGGCCATTATCTTTCTCCAGCACTAACCAGCATCTTTTTCTCTTTAAGACAAGGACTTGAAGGTTGCCCTCCCTTAAGTAGTAAAGATTGTCACTAGTGGGTTGGGCCTTAAAACCTCCTTGTTCCTGCAAGTCGTACAAGTTGCCACTTTTACAAACACTTTCTCAGTGTTCTCTGAAGTCCTTTGGCTGTAGAATAAGGCAGGAAAGGCTCTGTCCAGATGCTGGCAGGTGTCATCCAGTCCCTGCCTAAAGCTTTGGGTACGTGTGCCCACAAATTCCCATGCTTTGTTAAATGTCATTTTTTAGACTCCAGTTCAGGATCCTCTTTAAGTGTTTCCTATTGTTTCCTGTCCCACTGTTGACAGTGTCTAGAAGTGAGAGACCATCACCATGTGGGTTTAGCTTTCCAGAGGCTTAATTACACCTGAAGTTTTGTATGAGTTACCTTCTGGCAGTGTGGAAACAGAACAATCTATAGCACATGGGGGTTTGTTGCTCAGATTTTGAACTGACCCATCAGTGATTGCTTGCACGTACCAAGTGTATCAGTGACATCAGTTATGTCACCTTTTTATCAGGATAATGCAGCCTTTTGTTTTAATCAGTCCTTTTAGAGAAGTTAATGAAGGTAGCAGATACTCTGCACCTCTAAAGTTAGTTGCCTGTAATGTGTCTTGGTTCTTCTGTCCTGTTACAGTTTTACTTGGGTTCACCTGTGGAGTGTGATGGGATGTGACTCCTGGGACTACTGAAAGTCACCTCAGAACGGTTCCAGTTCTGTGAACACCACTCTGGGTGGGGGTGGTCAGAAAAGCACATAACATGTAAAAATTAGGATGAAAGGAAGAGATGCCAAAATGTCACCATGCCACTATGGAAACAACTGTCAGGCTCATCTTTTGAACCCTGTGTGCAGTTCTAACCTCTCCATCTCTAAACAGATTTAGCAGGACTGGAGAAGGTGCAGAGAAAGCAGTTTTACCATTAACAATAATCAAATATAGGGAGCAGTTTCTGCACACTGAATTACTCAAGATAAGGCCTGCTCAGCCTGAAAAAAAAAATAAAAAAAGACAGTGTGAGTGAAATATAAGGAGTTTAAAAAGAAAAGCCTTGAGCAGCAGGAGGAGATGATTCAGCAAGCAAATGGAAACACACAGCTCCTTGATCTGTCAGTGCAGAAGCTAGAGAGGAGGAGCCAGCACTGGCAGGAGGTACCCATGCACAGGAGGTGCTGCTCCTAGTAGCAGGTGAAGAAATCCCTCAAAATTAAGACCTGAGTGTATCCATAGCACCTGGCACTGCACTGTTAAAGTGCTGTGTCCCAGCAGGGACCTGGTCCTGTGGGAGATGCACTGGTGCCTGTCTCCTTCAGGCTTAGTGTGGCCTTGAGCTTTTCCCTTCTCCCCACAAAGCTAGTTAATATTTCACTGAACTGAAGGCAAGACTTCCCCTGGGCTGGTGTGGGGACCCCATATCCTGGCTGCTGAGATTGGCATTACTGGTGTTTGCACCACCTTTGGCCAAATTTCCTTGTCCCCTTCACTGGGCCTTGGGGCTCCCGAGGTCTTGACACATGTGAAAATTCCCAGTCACTGGAAAGGATTTTAAAACCCCCTTTAACAGCTCCTGGTTTGGGGCTCAGCCAAGGTTTCCAAACCCTTCAGCAAGTGACAGCACTGTGAAAGTTCCCAGTGAGATTTTGGCAAATAATTACCCATGGGGGTTTCTGAGCTACCTGGTACCAGACACGTGGACTGGAGATTTAGGATGTAGAGAAAAGGAGGATTTAAGTGCTCTGCAGCAGCTACTTCAGTAGCTGAAGCTTTTAAAGAAATGCAAATCATGTTTCCCATTTCTCCTCATCCTTCCTGCTAGAGGCTCGTCTGCGTTGGTTAAAACCTCTTCTGTGTGCTCTCCTCTCTGTAATGCCATGTGTGAAATTGTTCAGAGCCACTGAGGAAATGAGGAGGAGAATCTGAGCACAAGCTCCATGGATTGTTAGACTTAAAGGAGAAGAAATTGGTCTTTCACACAATGGCCAAAAGGGAGACTGGATGGAGAGATGGCAGGTCTGAAGGAGCTCGGCTTCCTGAGAAGTAAAATCCCTTCACTGGGATCTGACCAGCACCCTCATTGGGAGACTGTGGAGCAAAGGCAGGAGAAGTTGGGCATTTCTCAGCTGCAAACTCGTGGAAGGGAACTGCATCTGCTTTCCTTATCTATAGCTTGTGCCTATTGCTGGGGTTACTTGTCAGGAATAAATTTTAGCAGTTGTTAAACTCTGTGCTGGTGGTTGATCAGGGGGGGTTTGTAGGTAAGATTGATAACAGAATTTCATATTTTAGCTGCAGAGCATAGTGCCAGTGCGAGATATTCTGGATATTTGGAGAAGAAACTGACCAGAAAAGCAGAATCACAGATGACTGTGGCACAGGATGCCAGAGCTGAAACAGAACTGGCCCCTTCAGAAGAAGAGGAGATGGCAGAAGGCAGTGTTGGACACCAAGGCTCTCCCAAAACTGGTGAGGACAACCTCTAATACTGAAGACTCTCTCTGATGCTGGAGACCTTTCAAGATGCATTCTTGGCATCAGTGCTGGGAGAAAGACTGGTTAACTCTCTGCACTGTGGAATCTGGGCTAAATGCTGGGAAAATATCAACCTCATTTTGGCATTTTAAGCTGAAAGACTGCATTCTGCTCAAATGGAAAACAAAGTTATATTTGCAGTACTGCTTAGAAATAGGTAATTGTGGTGATCTTAATTAAAATTTACTAGTAGGAGTTCTAGAATCAGGCAAAGATTTGATAAAACTTGGAAACCTTCTGAGTATGTTGGCAAATCAGGGTCTCCCAAGTTGCTCTTCCTGAATTGCTAGGTCTTGTGTGTTCAACATGCTGCACTGAGGCTTTGGTAAGAATTCTTCTGAGATGAAATTTCTTATTAAAGGAAGCTCATTTAAAAGGAGCACAGATTAAAAATTTCACTCAAATCTCATGGGCTTCTCCACATTACCAAGTACTGGTTTTTTTGTGTGACCTCTGCACATCTTGATGTAGCAGAGGGAGAAGTTGAGGATTCATTGGTGCTTTGGCTTATCTAGCTTAGTGCATTGACACCCTCATCCTTGAAGACAGGAATGTGACAGGCTGCAGTGTTGCCAGGAATGGAAAGTTTGGTTTCATTCTTATGAGTGCTTTGGAATTTTGGCTCTGACACTTGTTTCAGTGATGTCTTTCTCCTGTTTTGGAAATGTAGAACGTGAGATTGGCAAAGGTGTTGGAGCTGGAAGTCTGAGCAGGCGTTCTCATGCTTTTTCCTCCTCTGAAAAATCTGGGATGAAGCCATTAGAGGAAGTCATTGAACAAGCCGATGAACTAGAGGACCAGGCTGTCACAGTGGAGTTGGACAGTCCAGAAGAAGGACCTACTGAGGATGAAGCTGAAGACCCTGAGAGTGAAGGTAAGAAAATTCTTGCAGCAGTAGCAAGAGGCAATTGGAGAAACTTTTCCCTATTATCTCTTGATAGACTGAGAACAGCGCAGGTCAGTGACGTTATGAACTGTTCAGTCCAGGGGGAGCTGCTGGCTGCTGTTCCCAGGACCAGGTTGTTACTGGCTACTCAGGTGCTTCAAGGATTGTCTAGGGCTTTCTGAGGTGAAGGTAGAAGTGCACAAATAGACAAAACTGAGTCCAGAGTGCTTTTATACAGTGACACAGGGATAACCTCCATGCTTTCCTTCCTGACTCCTCACTTCACACTGACTTTTTCCACAGCCATTTACATGACTCTAGACTTGAAACCTACTTTAGAACCCCCTATTTTTGATGTGTAGTTACAGATTTCCTTGCCAGTTAACCAGAAGAATAGACTGGCTTTCCAGAAAGCTGAGAGGAAATATCTGTTTCTAGAAGTTCTTTGGACACTGCATCAGTCTGCTCTGTTGCCCCAGGGGTGCTTATGCATCACCAGATACAGCAGACTAAGTCTGCTTTGATCGAGGCCACGTTTGAGAATGCCCAGAGTGTGTTTTAGTGGTGTCTCTGGGGGCTGATCTTGAAGTCTTTTGAAGTACAGTACACAGTGAAATAAAAAACTGAAGGAGGGACATCCCAAAAGAATCCTGTTGCCAGGATTTCAGATGTTGTGGAGGAATACAGCTGTAATGAGGATATCCCCACCTGTGTGTGTCTGTGTGGTGTGGAAGGCACAGAGGTGACAGCTGAACTGCCACACTTCTGCAGCAAGGAAAGCTGTAGCTGTTCTTAGGGTGTCTACACTGATGTGTCAACATGCTTAACTTTAACACAGCTGTATGAAGAGGTGGAAAGATCTTGGTGAAAAGATCTCTGCTGATAGGGTGCAACAGTAAGAGTAACATCTTACAAGTCTCATTGGACAAGGAGCAGAGGAAAAGCAGGAAGAAAAGATGAAAAATTATGTACCCTTGTCATAAAACTTAGCTTGGAAACCTCAACATAACTAGTCTCTTCCCCTGCATCCTCCTTCTTGTCCCTCCAGCACATAGAAATGTTTAATCAGAAGAAGCTAATGCAAGGAACTGTGGTAGTTCACCCAGCCCTGCTTTCTCTGAGAGACTAACAACCTCTGAGTTGTGGAGTTTAACTCTCAGTAGTACTTGAGGCCTCTAGTAGTTGAGCTTGTGTTCTGTAACCAGGCAGGTGTCCCAGCTCTTGGGGAGGGTTGCAAAGTGGCACCATTACCAGATATGCTGGATTCTTGGGCTGTGCTCAGTGTGCCAGGGAAGCTGGCGGGCAAGAAGCCCTCCATGACCTTCAGACAGGAGGCTGCTCTGGTTTTCTTTCCTGCCCTTGCTTGTTAAGAAGTGAAGAAGATCAGGAGTGTAGTTAGAGGATGCAGATTAGACTTGGGGGGAACTGACATGGGCAGTTCACAGCAAAGAGGAGGTGAGGAGGTGGCTGTAACTGAGCCTGAGGGAATTTATGAGAAACAGTGAATATGGGCAATGCTCACAGACTGACCCTTGTAATGTGATTTTGTTGGCCTGCTCATCCCTGTGTTCAGGAGAACTGGCCAGGGATTTAGCAGGGTGGCAGTGAGGTAGCTTGGAGACTTTGGGAGAAGAGGCTGCAGCTTCTTGGCAGCTGAAGTCAGCCCAGCCATCAGCCACTGCAGCCTGTCCCCCGTTGTGTGTTCCTCACCCTGCCCAGCCTGCTGGCCCAGCACTGGGGCTGCTGGGCTGGACCTGGCGTGAAGGAAGCCACCAGCCTGCGTGGCAGGAGGTGGGGTGGGTGGAATTGTCACAGACTGCAGTCAGGGTGACATGAAGCCACAGCCTGAGTGCAAGCAGATGTGTGGAAAGCTGGCTGGGCTTGTGGCTGCTGCTGCAGTACTGCAGGAACTCTGAACATGGCTTTCAGTTCCTCAAGTCCTTTTTTGTTTCCCTAGAGGTTTCCATGAAGACCCCTGCGTTTGTCCGTGCTGCAGCCAGCAAGCCACTGCTGTCAGCAAAACCTGCTGCTCCCAAGCTGTCAACTCCACGCCCTGCAAAGTTCAAGTGAGTGTCAGCAGCTTCAGCAGTGGCTGGGTGGGAGTGTGTCCAGGGGCTGCAAGTGCAGGGGAGGGAGCTGAGCCTGCCTTTGTCAGTTGTTTCACTGGGAGTATCAGTCCTGATGTTGTTATGGTTCCTTCACCACTTCAGCAGGTGAATAAAGAGTTCTGTCAGGTGAGTGTCAGTGCTCTGCCAGGGCAAATCTCACACCTCAAGTCTTCCCAATGAACGTTCTCATAATATTTTGTTTGTGCTGAAGGCCAAACCCTTTTCCTAGGAGTTTTTCAACTGGTAAACTACCCCAGAGCCATGGACTCCAGTATGGGATGCAGAGCCCTTGCAGAAGAGGGGGAGCTGCAGGTTATGTTACACTGATCACAAGAAATGACATATTTGTACTGACTTTATAAAGCTAAAGCTGTATGTGGTTGCCATGTGCTGAGTAGGAAATGAAGCTCACCCAGAGGCAGAAAGTGAGCCTGTCCTCTGCATTATTCCAAATTAATTAACATTTATCACCCTCTTAAGCAGAAATTTAGTGAAGCTGAATGCTTCATGAGAACCACTAACAATGATCCCAGGGGACTGGAGGAATTTTCTAGCCCATGACTCTAGATTTTTGTTTGTTGAAGCAATCAACAGTAAAGCCAAATTCTTGTGCCCTTTACTGCTGTGAACAGAGATGAGTGATACTTACAGAAGGTGCCAGATGATTGCTCTGATCATGAACAATAAAATACATTTGTAAAATAGGAAAAGGAGTCTTTGATACTGTGCTGAAGTGGAACTGAATGAGCACAGATTGGCTTTGGGATTTTGCACTGGGATGTGCTTTTATATATAATATTATATATATATCTGTAGGGAACATCTGAGTTCTCACTCTTCTGTAGAGAGCCCTAGTCCTCACTGGCAGAAGTTGTCTGGATTTGGATGCAAGTTCTCTGTAGGAGTTTCTGGGCATTAACAGACTGACAGATTTTCAGGCTTTCAAGCTGTGGTGAGATAATAGATGATCATAATTCCAGGTCCAGGCCTTAGGCTGCAGGAAGCTGTTGCACAGAAAATGCAGTTTGTTTCCACTCTGTGTGATGCAGTCTGAGCCTGAGCTGCCTGCTTGCTTCCTGAGGTAGCAGTGCTCAGATTCAGAGCCTGAGGTTATGTAGTAGAGCAATAACCACGTGAGAGCCATGGTTAAGGCTTTCTGCTCTAAAATAATCTCTTTATACTGGTACAGTTCTACTGTGATCAAATCTACCAGATTAGGGCCACAGAACTTTTCATTTAGAAACACCAAAGTCTCACACAGTCACTAAACTTCAATTTTACCCCAATCCTGTGAACCAATCATTCATATATAATCATTTACAGTCAGGTAAACTGAGGCACAGAAACAGTAACCAAGATGACTTTAAATAATGACTTTTTTTTCCTCACTGCACATTCTCCATCTCTGGGGCTGAGCTCCAGCTGCCCCTGAGGTTCTGGCAGAGAAACATGCAGGTGGGCTGGAGAGAGAATCAGATGATACACACAGTCCCTCTGTGGGGTTTGTATCCCTTGGTCAGAGATTCCAGGTCTGTTCTGCTGTTTCCCACCTGGCTGCATCTGGGGATTTCGCTTTCCTTTTCCATGTGACAATTTCCTTTTCAGAATGGAAAACAGTTGTTATTTCCTTTGGGACTTTCAGTCTTGTTTAAGGGGAAAAAACCAAACCAACCAACCAAACCCCATAAAACCCCACTAAACAAAATGTTCTTAATGGTGTAAAAGTTGTTGTGGACATCTGTTCTGTGGAAGGAGATGGTATCAAGAGGAACTTCTGGTGAGTCTTGTCCACAGACAAAAATTATCGAGTGTATCCCACAGATGAGCCTCTCCTGCCTGCAGATGCAGTGGTGGCCTGTGGATCCATCAAATTTGTGCCTTCCTGGAGAGTGAGAGCTGCAGGGGTGCAGTGCAAACTGCATTTGTGTGTTGGAGAGAACCACAGCTCGATGATTAATTGCTAGGCTGGCCTGCTTATCCTGGGGACTGTGAGCCTGGATTGCTCCTCCCGAGGCCGTGATGCCGTGTGGGCTGTTGGCAAACCGCTTCCTGGGCATGGGGGTTTTGAAGAATTGGGAAGGAGAAAGAATTAAGAGCTTGAAGCAGTTCTACCCCCTCAGGTTTGCCCCAACTCAGCCTGCTGTTCTCTGCCTTTCCCCTGTATTTGTTCATTTGATGTGTGAATGTTTAATTTCCCCCAAAGGTCTCCTCTGCAGCCGCTGCGGGCTAAGCCAGCTCCAAAGAGCTCCAGAGGCTCACGGAAGAAAACTTGTGAGCCTGAACTAGCCAGCAGTCTGATAAAGAGGATATTTAGCCACTATGTGAAAATGCCAGTGTCCAGAGATGCCTTGAAAATTGTTGAAAAATGGTAAGCAACAGCCAACTGCTCCTCCTCCAACTCTTTGTAGTCTTTTTGTTCTTTCTTTTCTCTGCTAAAGTAACAAACCTGTCAGGAGTGTTGCTGGCAAGCTGACAGCCCTCCCTGTTCAGCTGGGGAGTCTGATTTAAACAGGACAGAAATGTGCTAGGTGCTTTTGGCCACTGTGAGGATATCCCTGACCCAGCGCTGCCTTGCAGGAGCTTCTGGGTTTTGTCCCAACCAGTACAAATTGCACAGTGCACAGTCTGCTCTAGCTAAGCCAAGAAGGCCAACAGGATCCTGGGGTGCATTAAGAAGAGTGTGACCAGCAGGTCCAGGGAGGTTCTCCTCCCCCTCTACTCTGCCCTGGTGAGGCCACATCTGGAGTCTTGTGTCCAGTTCTGGGCTCCCCAGTTCCAGAGGGACAGGGAACTGCTGGAGAGAGTCCAGCACAGAGCCACAGAGATTATGAGGGACTGGAGCATCGCCCATGTGAGGAGAGGCTGAGAGAGCTGGGACTGTTCAGCCTGGAGCAGAGCAGCCTGAGAGGGGATCTGATCAATGTCTGTAAATATCTGAAACGTGGGGGCCAAATGGATGGGGCCGGGCTCTTCTCGGTGGTGCCCAGTGACAGGACAAGGGGCAATGGGCACAAACTGGGACACCAGAAGTTCCAGACAAACTGAAGGAAAAACTTCTTTCCTGTGAGGGTGCTGGAGTGCTGGGACAGGCTGCCCAGAGAGGGTGTGGAGTCTCCATCTCTGGAGATGTTCAAACCCACCTGGACACTTTCCTGTGCAACCTGGTGTAGGGAACCTGCTTTGGCAGGGGGGTTGGGCTAGATGATCTCCTGAGGTCCCTTCCAGCCCCACCACTCTGTGACTCTGTAACAGCACACTGATACCATCAGCTCTCTCTGTGAGCAGGGTGGCTCTGCAGAACGCTCCCTGTGCTGGGTGAGGTGGAGCTGTCTTGGCTGCATGGGGTTACACCTGAGTCCAGGTTTCTCCGCTGTTTGGATCCACGAAGCGCGTTACCTTCATGAGTAAATGTGTGGGGTGTTTGAACAGTGTCAGTGTAAGAGCTGACAGTCTGGTCAGTCCCCAGGGCTGGTATTTTGCTGATGTTAACCCCTGTTCTTGCGTGTGTGGGGATCTGGGGAAGGGTTCTGGTTGCTGAAGGTGCAGCTGTTGCACAGGGAGCCCAGGCTGGAGCCGTGCTTCGTTCTGTGGGCTGGAGAGTTTCTTCTCCCGCAGTTTTCCCCGTGGGCTGAGACCTGCACAGCGAGCAGCTGTGGTGCCTCTTGCCCTACAGAAGCTCCCACACTCCACAGCCTGATTTGTTTCCCTCCTTAATCCTTCAGCTCTGAGAGATACTTCAAGCAGCTAAGCAATGACCTGGAAGCTTACAGCAGCCATGCAGGGAGGAAGACAGTGGAGATGGCTGACCTGGAAGTCCTCATGAGAAGGTAAAGGGAGGGTTGTTATTAACATATAGAAGTGTTTTGTGGTGCTTTGACAGCCCAGTGAGACTGTCCTTGCCAGGGTGTGCACTAGCAGCCAGTGTTTCCACAGCCAGTGTGGCACCTTGTGAGTCACTCTGCGTGATGCCACTTGGCTTTCTGTCCCCGGAGAGCATTCCTGGGCTCAGGTTTTTATACTTCACGGTGAAGGTGGTGCAGGGGCAAGAGGAATTCCTGAGGGGTTGGGAGTGTGGGAGCTGCCTGAGGAAGAAGGAAGAGGAAAGGGACGTGTGCAAGGGTGAAGCAGGCATGGCTGGGGGTGGATGGTGTCAGTAGAAAAAGCAGAGTGACAGCAGAAAGCGTGTGAGGCTGGGCTGCAGCGTCTGCATCCCTGAGTGATCCCTGCTAAAAGCACTTGCAGCTGGCATGGTGTGAGTGTTTTCACATGCCCTGCTCTCTCTTTTGGTGACTTACTCTTCCCAACAAAATCCCACTCTTCCTGCTTCTGCAAAAGCTGATGCTTAGGGCTCAAACTGACGGTTCCTCTCCAGAGCAGGAGAATGAGCCTCCAGGCTGGCAGGCCCGGGCTGGCCTCTCCTGCCAGCGCTGTTCCCCCGACCAGCAGCCTCGATGAACTGTTCCCAGAGCCTCTCCACTGCTGCTCTTGCCTGCGGGCTCCACGAGCTTCCCCATCTTGTGCCTCAGTTTACTTTATCGGGTGACCAAAACACGAGGGATTTGTTCTTGGCTTGAGAGCCCTCTGCAAAACTCTGTAGAGCCTGAAACAAATTCATCACTCCTCATTTAAAGTCCTTATTCCAAGCTGTTATTCCTTGTCTCCACTGGAAGAGTTTCAAATGTGATGCTGAAATCATCTGAGGGGTTTTGTGGGGCACATCTAATGAAAAGCATTGGTTTTGCCTGGCCTGTGTAGATGGAGCTGGTGCTGCTGCTTAAAAAGAATCATCTATTGCTGGCCTGGTCTGGAGGTTGTCACTTTCCCACCTGAGAGGTGCCTGCTGAAGTGAGCAGGAACAGGCTGAGAGGTGCCCTGGGTTAGTTGCCCAGGTTTTGAGGATTCTCTACTCTTAATGGTTTACCTTTGTCTGGATGTCTTTATGCCTTTCCACCCCCTCATAAAGGGGTTAGTAATTGTTAGCAGTTCATGAATAAGAACAGTATTTCTGTTCCTTCCACAAGGAGAGCATGGATAAATATTGTTTTTTTTCTTTCTACAAGACCAGGAGGTGCTGACTTTTCAGGCCAATCAGCTACGTGGTGTCCTAGAAAACTACGTGGCCTACACACTTTGAAAATGCCAATCACCTGGGAATTATGAGTGTAAAAAAATCTGCTCTTTGCTTCTGTCCCATCATTCTGTGTGTCTGTAAATGGCAGAACTGATCCCATGGCAGGGGGATTGTGAATTCAAAAAGCAGTGCTGACAGGCACAGTGAGAACATGCACCTCTGCGGGGAGCTGGCTGGCAGGAGCTCCTGCTCTGCCCTCACGTGGAGCCCAGCCTGGTGTCTGCGCAGGACCTGGGCCACGGCCTGGGCACGCTGCCTGCAAACAGAACTCTGGAGCTTTTCTCTCACAAGCAGCCACAGCACTTCAGCTGTTAAACACAAAAGCATCACTGCAAGAGAACTTTAAACACTTTACTCTGACATTGAGGGAAACATGTTTTGCTAACAATTGTCTCTTCTCTGCTCTCTTTTTGGACACAGGCAGGGGCTGGTGACAGACAAGATGCCGCTGCACGTGCTGATAGAGCGTTACCTGCCTCTGGAGTACAGGAAGCTCCTGATCCCGATGGCTGTGAGTGGCAATAAAGTGATCCCCTGCAAGTGAGGGTGCCCCTGTGGCAGCGGCGGCCCCTGTGGCAGCGGCGGCCCCGGCGGGTGGGGGCCGGGCTGCCCCAGCGGGTGGGGGTCGGGCTGCCCGCAGGGGCTGCCTGGGGGTCGCTCCTGGGATGGTTTTCCAGTGAGGCTGTGCATGGTTGCCGCTCCCTTGCACTGGTGCGGGTTGTGCTGTGGCTCCCACGCCAGCCTGCTGCATCTCAGCCTGCTGCACCAGGCATCTGACTCTCCTGAATTCTTCTGTTGCCTTTGAATGCTTGTACAGCTCTGATGAATAAAATGAGATGTGTTCTGCGTGATACAAATCCTGCTCGTGTCAGCTGTGCTGTTCAGAGTGTCCCTGACACACTCAGCTCTGTTGATGCTCTTCATACTAACGCTGTGTGCTCGAAGGAGAAGAGTTCTGGACTGCCTTATGGGAGGAAGCAGATCTGTGTTACAGCTCTATCTTTCTGGAGCAGGGGCTTCCAGACTTTGGGTCTTGTTCCCGTTTGCCAGTGCAGTCTGCTGCGTCCAGAGCAGTCACAGCATCGTTTAGGTTGGAAAAGACCTTTCAGATCACTGAGTCCAACCATCAACCCCACACTGCCAATCCCACCTCGAACCCATGTCCCTGAGCACCGCATCCACATGTGGTGTGTGAAGATGTGTTAATGGTGTCAATGATATTAAACCATTAACACTGATAAGATTTGTTCTGTGACAACAAGACAATCATGATAGAGGTGAAATTTTACCTCCTCCCGTAACTGGGATTTTGACTTGGGCCTTTACCTGGGGAAACAGTTGGTTTTGTTGCAGCTCACTCTCCCTAACACCAGGTCAGGTGGTGCTCTGGCTTCCAGCGGGGTGGAGAGAGGTGAGGATCAAAGGAAGCAGAAAGGTTTGCAACACAGATGGACAGGGTCTAGCAGATAGAGCTGACACAAAGCCAGGATCAAGAGGAACCCTAAGCTTGATCATAGAGCAGATCATAATCCATCTGTGACCACAGCTGTTTGCTGATGGAAATGGAAATGGGAGAGTGGACTTTGTACTTACATTTATATGTAACTAAGTCTCAGGGAATTAGCAAGTGATAATTTCAGACCATTTGAGGCAGGAAATGTTCTGGTGCACATGTGGGAGCTAGACTGGGAGAGACTGACTCACCCAGAGGTAATTGTGTGTACTGGGTTCAGGTGATGATGTTTTGGTGGGGGGAAGGCTGCAGGAGTGGCCTTTGGCTCCGTGTTGGACAGAGCCAGTTCCAGCCAGCTCCAAACTGGACCCACCACTGGCCAAAGCTGAGCCTGGCAGCGATGGTGCCTCAGTGATGATCATGTGTTTAAAGAAAGGGTGAAAATGCTGCTCAGCAGCTGTGGGAGGGAGAAGTAGGGAGGAACATGAGAGAGGAGCAACTCTGCGGACACCAAGGTCAGTGAAGAGGGAGATGCTGGAGCAGAACACCCTACAGCTTGTGGAGAAGACCGTGTGGAAGCAGGTTGTCCCCCTGCAGCCCATGGAAGACCATTAAAAGAGTAAACCCTGAGAAATTAGAAAGTAAAAGGTCTCTAGATCCCTTAGTTGCTTGCTTAATTAGATTTAGACATCATCCAGCTGTTGTAACAACCTTTGAATAAAGTTGCTGATAACCATGGGATGAGCACTTATCACCTTGCTGTTTGATATTTACCTATGCTAACAGCCTTTGAATCGAATTATATCCATCCTCACCAATTGCTGAGACCCTTAGGCCCTTTTGCAGATGTTCTAACATAAAGTATCAGAAGTGCTTGAGCCTGAGGAGGGACACACAGATAAAGACTAAGGACCAGACATTCTTGAGGGAATGCTGTCCCAGGCCTGTACAGAGACACCACAGCCTCAGAGAGGAGTCAGCAGGTACAGTGATGAAGGCTGCCAGAGACCACCGGCTCATTTCACTGTGTAAGCGTGGGGGACACTTACATATGCTAAATAGTTATGGGAAATGTTTTGAATATGTAGATAACTTCTGGGCAGTTCAGTGAACACACAGGTATTGGGTCAGTACAACGTGTGCTGGAACAAAGACACACACACGCTTTGGGGAGCCACCTCCTGCTTTCCACAACTCCAACACGAGCCTCAGGGTTTCTCTGACCGGCTTTCTCGGGGTCAGATGGGACCCAGATGGGACCCTCTCTGCCTGGCTGCAGGATCCAGTGAGAACAGGACTCCCCTGGGTACCCCAGGTACTTCTCTGGAGGGACTCCTCACCGCAGTGGGCTCACTGCAGGAGCAAAGGACCAGCGATCAGGAGGAATTCTCTTGGAATGAATTGTGGTTTGGTATTTGGATTTGTTTGTGGGAACTGGTTCCTTTGGGGGCTCCCCATTAGTTGTTACTGTTTTAATGCAGGGTGAGCTATGTGTGTGACTGCTCATTCCACACATTGGGTAACTCTGTGGGGCTGGGGTGCCTCTGCCCACTGGCCTCGAGTTGGGAAGGGTGAACGGATGTCTGGTAAATCCCTTGGGACTCTGTAAGCTTTGTCCCTCTCTTTGTCTCTTTAAAACAGGCACAGGGAAGTCTGGGGAAAGAATTGTTTCAGTGGGACAGTTACTGCTTGGAAGGCATTTGAAATTTGTGACTGTTTGTTTAACTTTGCACTGGAAATGGTGTGGTTGTGTGTGAACGAGACGTGAGAGCGCGCACGGGGCGGGTCCGGAGCCGCGGCTCCGTGATCCCGCGCGGGACACGGCCGGAGGAGGATGGAGCCACTGATGAACGATGCCGTTGCCAGTGGGAGCCTGAAGGGTGCCCCTTGCACCCAGAGAGTTGCAGACCTGTGTGTGTTTTGGAACGGATGTGGCGCCAGCAGGGGCTGCGGGTTGGGTTTGAGCAGGGTATTGGCTGCCCCGGGTGCCAGGTGTGGGTTCCCTTTGTACTTTGTGTTAAGGGTGATTTGTGGCCGAAGACACGAATTGAGACGGGGATAGAATCTGATGAAAATATGGACTTGGATGTGAGGGAACAATTTACTGTAACTGAGCAAAATCCTGCAGGAAGCTGCAGCCCATGCAGGAGCAGGTTTGGTGGCAGAGACCCGTGAGGGCCCCACGCTGGAGCAGCTCCTGAAGGACTGTGTCCCGTGGGAAGGACCCCACGCTGGAGCAGGGGAAGAGTGTGAGGAAGGAGCAGCAGAACTGTTATTCCCCTCCCTGGATAGGGCTGTGTGCTGGGTAGAGAGGACACTAATGAATAGGAAGGATTAATTGATATCAGTGGATGGAAAGGTAGTGACCAAAATGCATGTGGTGGCTTCCTTGAAGCAAGGGACATTTCTGTGCTTGGGTTGCTTTTGCAGCTCAGAGGTTGGTTCAACCTGCTCATGGGGCAGCATTTGAGTGTCTTTCAAAGTGATTTTGTACAGGACACCAGCAGCTACCCCAAGAGAAAGTCTCCTTTGGGCCAGTGTGAGCTGAACTCCCCTGTCACTTGCACCCTGACTGTGCATCGTTGTTTTCTCAGCAAGCAGAGAGCCCAGCACCCTGGGGTGCCCCAGTGCCCTGGGGTGTGAAGCTTCTGTTGGGGGGTTAAGGAAGCCTCCCACTGCGAGTCTCAGGGAGCTGAAAGGACTCTGCAGAAGCCACAAATCATGTTGGGGTGCTTTGCTGCTTGGGCTGAAAGTGCTTCTGATAGTTCAAGCTAACCTGTCCTCTGTTAGTTAGTAACTAACTCTTACTAACTGCCTAGTCACTGTTAGTTACTCCCTGTATCTCTGTATGCATTGGGAGAAGCATTTAGTGCAGAAATCCTGGCTCCCAGTTTGGTGTCCCCACCTGCAGATCAGACAGGCCATTTATTTTTAATACTGGAAGCTCCTCACTCTCCTTCAAAGCCGGTCGTGCTTCCCTCCCGGGGTGAGGGCCCTACTCGTCTCACATCTCCAGCCAGCAGCCTCTCAAGTGCAGCTTCCACAGGGACAGCTTCTTGCTCTGGCTGTTCTTGCTGGAGCCCATACACCAGACCGAGGTAGGAATCCAGCGTGCGATCGTCAATGCCGGGATCGATGGCCCAGAAGGCGATCTTCAGGTCGTCTGCCTTCACCTCCCTGTTCAAAAACCAACCCAGGCTCGCTGTGGTGTGTGAAAGGAAAGCTTGGGTGTTGTGTTTATGGATCTGGAGATTTATTTGGACATGATAATCTCTGTCTCCACCGGTATCCCTCTGGGTTTTAAACCCGCAGGTAACAAAGACTCCGAAGCAGGGAACTTCCAGCTGAGCAGGAGTCAGGAAATGTCAGATTTGTGTTAACCTTAATTTCGCCCTGGTGTGCACTGTGACAGCCTGTGCTTGTTCCAGAGCCACTTTTCCCCTTGCTAATTGAGTCCCCACACTGGACAGTGCTGACCTTCACGGGCACCCACCCAGCCCCAGTGCCCTCCTCAGCGCTCGGTGCCTGGCGCCAGACTTTTTTCTGTGCAGTGACTGCCTCCTGTTTGTCTTGATTTGAGGTGGAATTATTTCTCTAAATCTGCAGCTCTCAGTCCTGTTTGCTCTCCCCACTCCTCAGAACCAAGCTCTGAGGATATACAAGATTTTACTGCTGGTTTTGGAGAGCTGAGGAGCGTTAAGATACAAGGAGTGAGGGGGATTATTGGTACAACCAAACTTCTCTACTCCCTGCCTGCCGTGTCCAAGCCCTCTGGGTTGGGAACTGGCTCTGTGCAGTGTTTGTAGAGCTGTGCTCAGCCAGGTTTTGGTATTTACTGCAATGCTCACAGCTGAGACCCTCTGGTGGTGCAGGGGACCCCTGCACTGGCCACACACTCCCGTGTCCACAGCAGGTTCCCTCTACACACGCTGTCCTGATCTACTGGCCCCACCAGCCCCTTCCCTCCACACTTACACTAAATCTCCCAGCTTGTCCTTCAGCTGCCTCAGATACTCCTGCTTCTCCCTGACGTACTGGCTCCTGAGCTTGGTGATGAAAGGTTCAGCGTTCCCCTCCTCGTCCTGAAACAAATCCCAGGTGCATTAGCACTGAGCTGTGTTCCACTCTGGGTGGGACCTGGCCCTCAGTGTGCATTAAAATAATGCAGCTCTGCCAGAAATGGAACTGCCATGGGAAAAGTGGCAGTAAAGAGGAAGACTATGGAGAGGCACGAGCTGGCATTGCTCTTGGTCTGACAAACCCAGTTAGTCTGACAAGACTAATTCAAGCTAAATTAGGCTTGATCTGAATGAAAAGGAAAACTTAAGATCAGCTTACTTCTTTGAACAAGGCTGTGTAGTCAATGAGGTCTTCAGTGCTGTCCAGCTGGCACCTGCTTGCTTGGAGCAGTTCTTGGATCGACTCCTCCCTCTTCAGGGGAAAAGCTCCCCTCACCACTGTGCTGTTTGGAGACAGGCAACACGGACAGGAGTGTGTCTGCTGTCACATGTGAGGGTTTAGCCACTGCCTGTGTGCCTGGCCGTGGTTTAGGCTACCACTGTGCGTGGATTCCACGGGCCAGACCTTCAGAAATTCATTGCTTTCACAAGAGATCCATTGCCACAGGCATGTGCACCTCCAGACACCAAAAGAAAGGCAAAGCTTTCAGCAGAGCTTGGGACTGGGGTGAGTGTGGGATGCTGAGCCCTGTGGGAAACTTTGAATGACTTGGAGAAGACAAGGCTCCAGGGAGACCTCATTGTGGCCTTCCAGTGCCTGAAGGGAGCTTGGAAACTGGAGGGAGAGGGACTTTTGACAGACAGTGACAGGACAAGGGGAAATGGTTTGAAACAGAGAGGGGGGAGATTTAGGTGGGATATGAGGAGGCAATTTTTCACCCAGAGGGTGGTGAGGCCCTGGCCCAGGTTGCCCAGAGAAGCTGTGGATGCCCCATCCCCGGAGGCATTCAAGGCCAGGCTGGATGAGGCCCTGGGCAGCCTGATCTAGTGGTTGGCAGCCCTGTCCACAGCAGGGGGGTGGAACTGGATGATCTTTAAGGTCCTTCCCAACCCAAACCATTCCATGATTCTACGAATGCAACGGTGAGCGTGGGTTAGCCTGAACCGAACTGGTTGGTGTGTGTGTACCAGTGCCATGTTCCCAGCCAGGTACTGGACACAGCTGGTGCTTCTCTTCTGTGCCACAGCCCAAAGAACTGCTGTGTCTGGGGTTTCACTCCAGAAGGCTCAGCTGATATTGCTGAATTGGGAGAACACTGACAAACCTTGCACCTGGAGCAAAACTCACAGATGTGCTTTGTGAGCTACCACAGGGGCTCGTGGGAGCACTGGTGTCAGGTCCTGTGTCCCCTCAGGGAGTGTGACAGGGTGCCAACTTGTCCCATGGCATGTGTGAAGCACCCCATGTCTGCTCTCAGGTCTCTACAGTTGTCCCACTCAAAACCTGCAGGTTTCATATTACTCTGAACCTAACACAGAGGTTAACAAGTGCTGGTTGCTACCAGAGCTGTTTCCACCCAGGAATTTAACAGAGAGAGGAGCCTCCTCCCCTGGCCGTGCGGGCAGACAAGCAAAGCAGCGTGTCACCACATCCACCGTGTGCCAGATGTGGGCAGAGCTCCCTGGGGAGCAGTTGGCCTCTTGCCTGAACTCCTCATGGGTCAGGGTTCCGCTGCTGGAGCTGTCGCAGGCAGCCAGCTCCTGCTGCAGGTAGGAAACCAGCTGGTTCTGGCTGTGGTACTGTTCTTCAGTCACCTGCAAAACAGGGCAGGTTCACGGGTCAGTAACCGCCTGCCCCAGTCGGTAGCTGGGCCAGAGCTGGTTCTGTTCAGCAGCTGGAGCAGCGCTGGGGTTGGGTTCAGCTGGGATTTGTCAGGAGAGAAACGCTGAGAACATCCCCATGTTGGCATTGGTGTCCCTGGCACTGAAGGACTTTGTGTTTGTCCCTCTGCAAAACTAGTGGGGTCTTCTAGAAGCTCTGTTGGGAGCAGTAATACCCTGCCATGTCTTGCACGTGCAGGATTCCCCTCCTGGTGTGTGTCGGTGTTTTACTCTCAGGAGAAGGTGCAGCTCCCAGGGGGAGGGACGGGGGGTGAAGCTGTTTCACAAAGGGACGCTTCCCTTGCCTGCTGCCCGTCACCCCGGGGGTGCTGGGCCGGGGGGCTGGGCAGGGGTCCTGGGCGGGGGGCTGGGCCGGGGGTGCTGGGCCGGGGGTGCTGGGCAGGGGTGCTGGGCAGGGGGGCTGGGCCGGGGGGCTGGGCAGGGGGGCTGGGCTGGGGGGCTGGGCTGGGGGGGCTGGGCCGGGGGTCGCCTACCTTCCCGGTCAGCACGTCACAGAAGGAGCTGAGGACGTGGCTGGACCGGCAGAGCCGCATGTTCTCGTAGAGGTTGTAGGACCACTCCATGGCAGCGGCCTCTCCGTACCTCCTCTGGAGGTAGCTGAGGAAGAACTCGGGCAGGCCGGAGCGCTCCCCTGTCTGTGGAGAACAAGTCACCCCCGTGAGCACCAGAACAACCTCAAACCTGCCCAGCTGGTCCCAGCTCTCTGGGCACAGATCTGTGTCCCTGGGGATCCCACACAGCGCTGGTGCTGGCTGGAGCCGTCCCCGTGACCAGGTCACACAGAACGACTCTCCCAGGTTTGTCCCCTAAATATGGGTAAGTTTACAATGAAGCTTTTCTGTTGCTAAGGCCACTGATGAAATCTCTCCTCTACCTATTTTTGTGGGATACACAGGAACTTGTTAGGTGTGAGGCGCTGCCCCTCTGCCTGATGTAGCTGAGCTGGAGGAAAGCAGAGCCAGACTGATGGCAGCAACCCCATTTCTCTAGGAAACTGAGCTCAAGTGAAAAGAGAGCTGCCATGGAAAACAGTAACCACTTAGGGCTGGGCTCGGAGAGGTTCCTGGTCCCAGAGATGTTTCTGTCCCAGAGATGTTTCTGGTCTCGGAGATGCTTCTGGTCCCAGAGATGTTTCTGTCCCAGAGATGTTTCTGTCTCAGAGATGTTTCTGTCCCAGAGATGTTTCTGGTCCCAGAGATGTTTCTGGTCTCAGAGATGTTTCTGGTCCCAGAGATGTGTCTGTCCCAGAGATGTGTCTGTCCCAGAGATGTTTCTGGTCTCAGAGATGTGTCTGTCCCAGAGATGTTTCTGTCCCAGAGATGTTTCTGGTCTCAGAGATGTTTCTGTCCCAGAGATGTTTCTGGTCTCAGAGATGTTTCTGTCCCAGAGATGTTTCTGGTCTCAGAGATGTTTCTGTCCCAGAGATGTTTCTGGTCCCAGAGATGTTTCTGGTCCCAGAGATGTTTCTGTCCCAGAGATGTTTCTGGTCTCAGAGATGTTTCTGGTCCCAGAGATGTTTCTGGTCCCAGAGATGTGTCTGTCCCAGAGATGTTTCTGGTCTCAGGGATGTTTCTGTCCCAGAGATGTTTCTGGGCTTCTGGCTCAAGAGAAGAAATCTGTCGGGTGACTCTGCCTCTCTCAAGGTTGCTCTCCCATGACCAAGGCACAGTCATTGGGCTTGCCCAGTGTCTGGGAGATGGTCTCCTTCCTGTCTCTAACATGGAAAGAATTACACAGCCACTTTAATTCTCTTTTTTGAGGCCCATGTCACCCCAGCCAGGTGACCCACAATGCCGCCTTGGCAGGGAACACGCTTTGGCCTCCACTTGTTGCTCTCAACCCACCTTGGGCAAAGAAGGAGAAATTCTTTGAGTTTTGTGTAACAAAACCAAAGCACTTTTATGTTTATTTGTTTATCAATATAAATTATGTCCCTGCTCCTCATTTTCCCTGCACTGCCATCTGTTCTTGACATAAGCCAGCAGCGTGTGGCCACAGCCTAGAAGAGCAACTGTGTCCTGGGCTGCATCAACAGAGGGGTGGGCAGCAGGGCCAGAGAGGGGATTGTCCCTCTCTACTCTGCCCTGGGGAGGCCCCAGCTGGAGTCCAGGCCTGGAGCCCCCAACACAGGGAAGATGTGGAGCTGTGGGAGTGGGTCCAGAGGAGAGCCAGGAACGTGATCCCAGGGCTGGAGCTCCTCTCTGCTGGAGAAAGGTTGAGGGAGCTGGGCTTGTTCAGCCTGGGGAAGAGAAGGGTCTGGAGAGACCTCACTGTGGCCTTCCAGTGCCTGAAGGGAGCTTGGAAACAGGAGGGAGAGAGACTTTCTCTATGGGCAGATAGTGACAGGACAAGGGGAAATGGTTTTAAACTGAGAGAGGGGAGATTTAGGTGGGATATGAGGCGGCAATTTTTTCACCCAGAGGGTGGTGAGGCACTGGCACAGGTTGCCCAGAGAAGCTGTGGATGCCCCATCCCTGGAAGTGTTCAAGGCCAGGTTGGATGAGGCCCTGGGCAGCCTGATCTAGTGGTTGACCACCCTGTCCACAGTAGGGGGGTGGAACTGGGTGATCTTTAAGGTCCCTTCCAACCCAAACCATTCTGTGATTCTATGGGCACAAACACTGTGGAGCTTCATACCAGATTGTCATGGGTTAAAGTCAACCCAGCAAAAACCCCTGGCCCTGCTTTGGCTGCACAGATGTTGCCAAGGTGTTTCCACACCTTGGAACAGACACTGCACAGTCGTGATGATGTGGTGGTGGTCCACAGAGCACCACCACAGCCCAGAACAGCAGCAGTTCCAGCTGAGGTCTCAGCCTCACCAGCGTGGCTGATTTAGCCCAGGGTGGCTGCAGTGGTTCCTCCCCTGTCACCCTGCCTTGTGGAGGAGACTTCACTGACAGCTCAGCTGCTCTTGCAGCAGCCCTGGCCATCAAAGCACCCAGTGCTGACTGGTGGTGCCTGAGTGCCTCTGACGTTGCAGCGGTGGCTGGGCATCAGCTGCTCTGTGAGGACTCGGCTCCCCTGGGAGCAGGAGCTGCAGAAGCAGCCTCTTAGCCCTGGGATGTAGGTATTCCAGTTGTCCACGTGGCATGTCCATTAGGACAGTGTCCATGTCCTCATTCACCAGTCAGCTCCCCGGGGAGCCCTGCCAGGAACGCGGTGGTTTGAGGTGCTTTGTTCTCACAATGTTTTCTGCAGCTCAGTTCAGAGGAAACACCAGGCAGGACATGGGTGAGACCCTGGCTGCCCAAACTGGACTGACTGTCCTAGCAAATGCTGTTTGCAGAGAAGGAAAATGGGATAAACCTGCTCTTCTAGTGCAATTTTCTCCTTCCAGACATCCTTTAGGATGCTCACCACATCCTTCTTAGTCAGCCTTTTGTTCTTGACTTCACCTTCGTGCCTCAGGTACACAGGCACCTCATCACCTTTGCCCTGAGCAATGGGAAAGAAACACAGATATGGATAAGGCATTAAGTTGGGGCTGTTCAGCCTGGAGAAGAGGAGGCTCCGGGGAGACCTTCCAGTGGCCTCCCAGTACCTGAAGGGGCTCCAGGGAGGCTGGGGAGGGACTTTGGACAAGGGCAGGGAGTGACAGAACAAGGGGAAATGGCTTGAAAGTGGCAGAGGGGAGATGGAGCTGAGATGTGAGGAAGAAATTCTTTGCTGTGAGGGTGGTGAGACCCTGGCCCAGGTTGCCCAGAGAAGCTGTGGCTGCTCCTCCCTGGAAGTGTTCTTGGCCAGGTTGGATGAGGCTTTGAGCAACCTGGTCTAGTGGAAGGTGTCCCTGCTGCTGGCAGGGGGGTTGGGACTGGATGAGCCTTAAGATCCCTTCTGACCCAAACCTTTATGTGACTCTATGATTCACCTCACTGCTGAGGATGCAGCACCAAAGCCAAGTTCTCAGCATCTCAAGCCATTAACACGAGTCATTTGTGTGGGTGTCATTCCCAGCACTATAAACCACTTCTCTTGGTACCTCTGCAGTGTGTCTTGGCTGCTCAGGGGGACCTGCTGAAGTTAGGACTCATGCTGGCCACATTGCCTGTGCCCCACAGTTACACCACTTAGTTCATGGGTGGTTTTGGCTGGTGTGTCCTCGCTGTGTCCAGGCACCTGATGGCCAGTGCAGTGCACTTGCAGGCAGGAAGTTGTCTCTCAGAGCAGAGCGGTGCTAAAGCCCTCTGTGTTGTACTGGAAACTCTGTGGTCAGCCCAGAGCTTCCAGCTGGAACTACAGCTGCAGAGGAAGAGGGTGTGGGACCTTCTGTCAGCAGCAGTGAGCTGACAGACCTTGTCCTTACACAGAAGGGGACCCTGTGAGAGGTTCTGCCCAGCAAATACCTTCCAGGAATGGCAGGGTAAACACTTCAAGCTTCTGGAAAGGCTGAGGTTTAAGGTTTAAGAGATGTTTAAGGACCACAGGAAAGGTTTTCTCTGTCCCTGAGAAAACCTTTGGTTACAGTTGTGCTTGGTATGATGTGTAAATTCCTTGTCCCTGAATCACTTCCCTGTTCCCTCACATGCTGGGGTGCAGTGCAATGGGACAGTGTGAGCTGAATGGGCTTCCTGATGCCACAGAATGGAGACATTCCCTACCACAGAGTCATGCTACCCACTCTGAGTCACTCTCTGTCTGAGTTCATCTCATCAGCAGAGAAATAACCTGGGAAAAACCAAATCCTGCTCTGCTGGATACTTCCCTGGTGCTGCAGCCAGAAGCAGGGCCAAGGACAGGGGAGAAGGATGAGGCTCTTTTAATTGGTTAAACTAATGGGAGGGAGAATATTGAAGACACCAGTCGTGAAAGAACTTCTCCCCCCTTCCTAATGGATCTCTATTACCAATTAATCTCAGTGGAAACGAGCGGAGAAGAAAGCTTGCACTCACCCATCCAGGGAAGACATTCCTCTCTTTCAGCATCCCTGTTCCTATTTCCTCCAGCAGCACATCCACCAGCTGATCACTGGTCTTCCCCTCAGCCAGGCAGCCCCACCGGTCAGCTCCCCCGGGAATCACCTCTGCAACAGCAGAAAAGAGCCTGAGCTGCTGGAACAGGAGCATGTGCCCACACACACTGGTCTGGTGTGAACTCACTAGGAGCCTCATGATAGCTACAGACCTCCAGACATCCTCTCTGTCTCCTAAGACCAGGACACTGCTCTTCGCTGGGTGCTGGATGGCCAGGCCCAGAGAGTGGTGGGAATGGAGTGAAATCCAGCTGGTGGTGACTAGCCCTGCTCCCAGGGCTCGGTACTGGGGTGTGTCCTCTTTAACATCTTCATCAATGATCCAGGTGAGGGGATCGAGGGCACCCTCAGTCAGCTGGCAGAGGACACCAAGTGGGGTGGGAGTATTGATCTGCTGGAGGACAGGGAGGCTCTGCAGAGGGATCTGGCCAGGCTGGATCCATGGGCTGAGGTCAGTTGTATGAGGTTAAACAAGGCCAAGTGCCAGGTCCTGCACTTGGGTAACAACAACCCTACACAACTCTCCAGGCTTGGGGAGGAGTGGCTGGAGAGCTGCCTGGTGGAAAAGGACCTGGGGGTGTTGGTCAACAGTGGCTGAACATGAGCCAGCAGAGTGGCCAGGTGGCCAAGAAGGCCAAGGGCATCCTGGCCTGGATCAGCACCAGTGTGGCCAGTAGGAGCAGGGAAGTTCTCTTCCCCCTGCACTGGGCACTGGTGAGGCCACAGCTCGAGTGCTGGGTTCAGTGTTGGGCCCCTGAGTCCAAGAAGGACCTGGAGGTGCTGGAGCATGTCCAGAGAAGGGAACGGAGCTGGGGAAGGGTCTGGAGCACAAGTGTGCTGAGTTCCCGGCTGAGGGAACTGGGGGTGCTGAGCCTGGAGAAAAGGAGGCTGAGGGGAGACCTTCTGGCTCTGTCCAAGTCCCTGACAGGAGGGTGCAGAGAGGTGGGGGTGGGTCTGTTCAACCAAGGAGCAAGGGACAGGACAAGAGGAAATGGGCTCCAGTTGTGCCAGGGGAGGTTTAGATTGGATATTGGGAAGAATTTCTTCCCTAAAAGCATTGTCAAGCACTGGAACAGGGAAGTGGTTGAGCTGCCTTCTCTGAAGATGTGAGAGGTGAGCAGACGTGGTGCTGAGGGACATGGTTTAGTGGTGGACTCGGCAGTGTTCGCTTTTTGGTTGGATGTGATGACCTTAAAGGTTTTTTTCCAACCAGAACCATTCTATGATTCTAAGTCAAAATGGAATATCCTGCAAGTTCCCATCTCCCAGGCCACTGCCTGAAAGCTGGGGAGAAGATGGGGCAGGGCAGGTAAGAAATGCAGCACAGGAGCGTGCTTAGGGATGAGCTGCCCTAAGCAAACCACCCTGAGCACATCTGGCACCTGAACACTTCTCCCAGTTGGGCCGGGGCGTGCGGTTGTGCTCAGCTCGCTGGAGCTCAGCGCAGGAGTTGTCTCGCTGCTCTGCAGCCTCTCGGTGGATTTCCAGCAGCGTTTCGTATTCCTGGTGGAGCTGCTCGTAGTCCTTCTGCAGAGTCTCCATCTAAGGGATGCAGAAAGGAGAACTGTAACCAACCCACCAGAGTCACAGGGATTCTCTGTTGTTGGCAGCTCGTGTGAGCAGTCAGTGTAGTCCACAGACTTCTGGGGAGCTGTTCCTGGCTGATGGCATCTAGATCGGAAGGAAGAGAATGAATTTATTAAATTTTCTTGTTACCATTTACAAAAACTTCTGATAAAATCTCGAGGGCCATTTTATACCTGGTTTTGTGTTTGAAACCAGACCTTAATCCCCTAGCAGAGAGCAGGTGAAACGCAGGGTTTTGTTCTGGGAATTTGTACACACACCCCCTTGGGATCTGCTCTGCTTTAGTGAGGAAGTGGTTCTTCTGCACGCGATTTATCTTTACGGGTACGAAGGCTCGTGGTGATCCAGAGGGAACCACAGCTCCAGGCTGTGTCTGTGTCTCTGATGCCGTGGTGCAGGGACATGAGCAGTGGATCGAGCTGTGCTGAGGGTCGGCGCTGGAACGGAGCTGCCCATGGCCCAGATTTCCCTGGGCCAGCCCAGCTCTGCTCCTCTGCAGCCCAGCGGTGGGTGGTGCTTTCTGTCCTCATGGGGGTTTTTATCACCCCTCTCCACAGCCTTGCACTAACCACGTGGTGGGTCCAATGTGTTCCTCTCTTTCCAGCGATCAGGTCACTGCCACTCTGCAGGGTTGGAAGCAGACCCCATCCTTGGCACTGCTGTGTTAACCCTTTGCTGTCCTGCCCATGACACCGTGTCCTGGCCTGAGCTGGGCTTTCTGTTCAGCAGCTGGAGCAGCCCTGGGGGTTGGGTTCAGCTGGGATTTGTCAGGAGAGAAACGCTGAGAACATCCCCATGTTGGCATTGGTGTCCCTGGCACTGAAGGACTTTGTGTTTGTCTGCCTGCAAGTGCAAGATCTCGGGGGTGAGGAACATTGACATGGATCAACTCCATGGGCATTGGGCTCTGCCAAGGGGCTGTTCCATCTCCTGTCCCCCATGGGCAGGAGATCCATGAGGGCTCTTCCTCTCTGGCTCTCTCTGGCTCTCGCTCGGGCTCTGGCTCTCCCGGGATTGCGGTTTCGGGTCGGGATTGTCGCTGCTCCGGGATCGTTCTCTGGGAACGGGCCGGGCTGGGTGGGTGGGTGCTGAGCAGTGGCCCTGCGGGTCACTCATCTGTGTATTTTATTGCTATTATTATTATTATTTTAATATCATTATTTTTTTAAGTTTTCTTTTATTTCAATGATTAAATTGTTCTCCTCTCACCCTACGAGTCCTCTTACCCTTGCCCCCCAATTCTCTCCCCAATCCCCTGGGTGGGGGCAGTGAGTGAGCAGCTGTGTTGGGCTGCTTGCCCAGTGCTTGCCCAGTGAACCCACCACACATGCCATTGCTCCTGTGTATCTCCAGTCCCAGCTAGGTAAACATTTATTCTGAAAAGTCAGCAAACAAGATCCAGCATGAGGAACCTGAGCCAGTTCTTTCGCAGCCAGGACATGGACTGATCAGCCCCATAGTTGGGTTGATGACCTTGGAGTTTCAGTAGGTTAAAGAAGCCATTTAATACAACTGGAAAAGGTAAAAACCCACTGAGATAGTTAAGTATTAGTAGACCAGCAGAAGTTTTAGTTAGCCATGGTTTGGTTAAAATCATGCAATGTGTGTGAAGGGAACCTCGTTCATTTGTTTATACACATGAGGGTGGTAATTCCCAAGCTGTGATTTTTGGTGGTCTGTGGTGTTAATTAATTTAAAACTGATATGAAGGGTGATGGTATGTTCATTCTGAGTGCTCTGGCACTGTGAGATTCTAGTAGCCAGGGGGCTTTTGGGGATCAGTAGCCAGGGGGCTTTTGGGGATCAGCAGACAGGGGGCTTTTGGGGATCAGTAGCCAGGGGGCTTTTGGGGATCAGCAGACAGGGGGCCTTTGGGGATTAGCAGACAGGGGGCTTTTGGGGATCAGCAGACAGTGGCTTTTCATGTATGTGCGAAATCAAAGAAAAGCCCATGTGAGCTCGAGGTTTTTCTAAGTTCCTATCCCAACCTGAATACTGAAGCACCATGTTATGTTTGTATTTATGTAGGATAACTCGAAAATTACAAGTTTACACTCACCTCCTGAAGTAAATCAGAATATTTTTTCTCCAGGGATTCAAAATCTCTCCTGGGCACAACATCTCCGTAGTCAGCTGTCATCTTGTTCAGCTTCACCTGGGCTTTTGTGAGGTCCTGCTGAGCCATCTTTAACGCCAGCGTTAACTTTACCACATCTTCACCCTTGACAGCTTTAAACAACAGCCATTGAGGAAAGCCCATGACAGGGAAACTGCAGTTGTAGTTTCTAAATTAATTAAGTTCTCAGACCACATAATTCCACAAAGTGTCCTTAAGAGCTGAATGGGTGTCGACTGTGTTATCAGCATAAAAGAACTGCAAGTCCAGGAGGATGTTACAGTGTCCACGTTCCCAGCCACTGTCCTGCCTCCTCTCCCAGGCACACACACGTACCCAGAGGCTCAGGCTTGGTTTGGATTAGGGGGAAGGATTGCAGGCGGGGAGAGCCTGACGCAGATGCGATGGCTGCAGCCACCAAGGAGGACGCAGTAGCACTGTGGGTGCCTGGAGCCAGACCGTGGATCTACAGAGGAACCTCTCTGCCAGGTGACATCTGAATTGCAGCAGTTTTGTCTGTCCTTGTGGACAGGCACAAAGCTGGCAGCTGTGGCTGGGTGAGTTGGCACTGGCATCAAAAAACATTACAAACCTTCGCAATGGGCAGCTCCTGCCTTCAATTTACCCGCTGTGCTAAGCAAGAGCACCCGAGAATCCAAGCAATGACGTTCTGAATCAGATCAGGTGACTAAGTACACTCCTGCCTCTTCCCTCTTCTACCTGTTTATGGATTCTTTGGCCATGAATTTGCCCAACTTTTAAGAACCAAAGCCTGTCTGAAGATATTTCAGAGACACTCAGTATTTTTGCTGCAATGCTGTGCCCATGGGGTGCATTTGGGTCTCTGTAGGACAGGTTCTTACAGAGATCTGCTTTCTCTACCTTGGGCTTGGTGCCTGCTCCTCTCCAGCTCCTCGCTGTGCATATGGTTGAGTTTTGCTAGCAGCAGTTTGTAGGCATCGTGCTCGTTGAGGTAGCGAGTGTACTCCTCCGCCACGCTTCCCTGCAGACGTCCCACCTGCGGGAAACAGAGCCTCGGCGGGTCAGGAGCATAGTTCCCATGGCAGTGGGAGCTCTGGGACTGGTTTGGTGGGTCTAGAGCAGAAACTGAGGAGCAGAGAGTGGGATAAGGGAAGCAAAATGGGAAAAACTGGAGCAGGAGAGTGGGCAAGAGATGCCACTGTAGAAAGGGACGGGCCAGAGAGCAACGTGACGGGTCCCAACTTGGAAGGAGCGCGCAAAAGGGGGCTCCATCCAAGCCTGACCTTTCTGGAGGGTGAATTATATACATTTCACAGTTACACCATTTGAGATGACTGATACATATCTAAAGATGCCAAGGGTACACTGTTGTAAAAGAGTGCACGTACTTTCACAGAAGAACTTAAAACATTAGTACCAGGAAGATATTTATTTCTTCCCCCGCCTTCAGATGTGACACTGAAAGAGACAGGTGGGACAAGAGATGCAAGTGAAGGCTCCTGACAGTGGCAGCACAGCCTGTCCCAGGGAACAGGATGTTCTCTGCCACTGGCCAAGATCCAGCATCACTTTGGTGTGAGATGTTCAGTGCCTGCTCTAGAACTTCCACTGGCACCAAAGGGGAGGCTGGGAGGCAGGCGATGAGGTGTGTAAAACACATCCAGCTGCCTCTGGGAACTGTTTGACTCGTCATTGCCTAATTTACCTGAGTCTGAAGAGAATTATTTTCTTCCTTCATGTTGTCAATGACCTTTAATAAACGTTGTTTCTCTTGCTTTAACATATTGATTTCATCGTTCTCCTTTTCCTGCAGGGCCAGTATCTGCTGGGTGCACTCCTCGGACACAGTGGTGACCATGGCTTTCAGGGGCTCCAGGGCACGGATTGTCTTCTTCTGATGAGCTAAAGAAAGCAGAGGTTGGGTCTCACAATGAGCAACAAGTTCCCAATGTTACCTGGCTGGGCTGTTGCATATTCAACCTCAAAACAGTGCTGGTGGGAAGTGAGACTGAGCAGGGAGCTTGTACTGCTCGGCCTGGTGGGTGTCTAAGGACTGGGAGGAATAGCTTTTGGGATTGTATCCTGGCACTGAACCAGCTGTGCATATGAACTGCATAGAGATTCCTGATTTCAGCTCATGCTATTTAGCCTGGGTTGGAAAACAAAGGGTGAACAGTATTTTATTTTTGTCTTCTTGAGTATTTAAGGTTTTGGTAAGACATAACAAGCACTGATGGCTTCATCATGTTTCACCACGTGGGAAGGTGTCACCATCCAAGCACACAGGGGGCTAAAGACAGCCGGTAATTGGTGATTTACCCTTTTTTTTGTGAAGGCACGTTCTTCATGAACTCCCATCTGCTTTCTTGTCTGCAAATGTACGACCTCATGCAACATTTTATGTACAAATTTGTTGTCTACCCAATCTCCCGTCTTTTTTGGTATGTCTTGACCTCTCTTCTTTTGCCCTTCTCTACAGTACCCGTAGTAAAGAGCTCGTGTCTCTTCTTGGCTTTCTCTGCTCTAACATCTGCTTTTCACCCTCAGTTATTTCCCCTTTAACTTGAAAATTTTTCTTAAAGGTACTTACCTGAGGAACCTAGTGGCAGGACTTGACTTGGGTCCCACATCCTACTTACAGGTACATGGTAGAATTTCATCTGATGCCACCTCCCTGGTGCAGAGGTTTGGTTTTATAACTAGATGGAATTCCACCATAATTCCAAAATAATCAAAGACAGGAGATGGTGTGAGTCAGATGAGGCTGTGAGCAAGCTTCATTTTGTTTGTGGACAACTGCATTATTCAGCAAAAAACCCTGTTCACTCACTCTCCTGGACAGAAGAATAGAAATGCTGGTGGCTGCTGAATAATCTGCCTTGGAGGTTTTTTTCCTCCTCGGTGAAACCCGGCATTAGTATTTATGTGCAAATACCATGCAGCAGATTTTGCATTTTAAAAGTTAAAATGCATACATAATTCTAAGAACAGGAACTACTTTTCTTGGTACACTTGGGTGTGAATTTCCTTCCCATGCTACAACTGTACCAAAGGTTTTGCAAAACTCTTTCACTCTGAACTTGTATCGGGACAAGGGGTGGCAAAAACCAGAGCATTAGCACAGCGGTCCTGCCACCGGCCTGTTTGGCTGCTCAGTGATAAACCTTGCTCAACAAAGTTGTTTTGAGGCACAGTTTGTTTCCCAACAGACTCCTGAGCACAAACAAACCCCTTCACATTAAGTGCAGCAATATTTTGAACTGTAGCTGATCGTCCGTCACAGGTTAAAGCCCAACTCCTGGGCGGCCACAGTGATTATTGCGTGGTGTGGACACTGGCCAGTGCCATCCGAGAACATCGGCTCTCTGATGACCTGTCACAGCTCTCCCCATGCCAAGAAAGGCCACTCTTCCACTTGGAAAGCATTCAGGCTGTGGTGCAGCTCACTGCACGTGCAGAATTGCTGGATGGACCCAGAGGTCTTAGAAGGACAAAGGAGTCCATGTGGAGGCCCTGCAGACGTAGCCACCTGAGTATTATTTTAATCAAGACATGGATTCAGCTGTGGGTAACATCACTGTGAAGTGACCCACCCTGTCATTCTGCTTTGTCTTAGAGCAGCTCCCAGCAACAGAACCTTTAGCTCAGACCAAGGTAGCAGCTGTAGGGATTTGGTGGCTCTCTCCTCCCTGGTGCTATTTTCCAAATTCTGTGTTGTAACTTCACATTTGTGTGGATTAACTCCAGAAACAAGGCCACAAAGCTGGATAGGACAAGGGGTGATGGTTTGAAACTAAAAGAGGGAAAATTTAGACCAAATGTAAGAAAGAATTTTTTTACCCAGAGAGTGGTGAAACCCTGGCCCAGGTTGCCCACAGAGGTGGTAGAAGCCCCATCCCTGGAAACATCCCAGGTCAGGTTGGACAGGGCTGTGAGTGACCTGATCTGGTTGAAGATGTCCCTGCTCACTGCAGGGGGTTGGACTAGGTGGCCTTGAAAGGTCCCTTCCCACCCAAACCATTCCATGGTGATTTTATGATTAACACCCCTAGGAGCTACAGCTGCATGTCCAGTTCTAGCAGAGGACCATGAGTCGCAAGCCACCAGCACAGGCTGCACACCCCTGTTCACACCATCTCTGGTCTGTGCGCTCTGCTTCGCGTGCGCTCACCACCGCAAACATCGCGCTGCCAAGCACCCAGTGCCGGCAGGATCGGTTTAGAACAACTTTGGATTTATTTTTTTTTAATTTTAAAACCAGATTATTCTGACTGACTGAACTGGGAATCTGTTGTAATACGAGCAGATTCAAGGGGAGAACTGGGTGCAGTGGTGAGCACCTTCAGTGTCATGTAGGCTGAGCTTATACAGGAGATATGACTGGGGCAGAAAAACCAGAGTGAGACAAAGCTGCCAAACCAGACTACGAAGATAATCACCACTTGGCCAAGAAATACAACGCTGGGGTGTGAAGGAGGTTTAGTTTCCATTGCAAAAGGAGCTGAAATGCTACAGCTAGACTATGTATGTTAGTTGGAGTGACAAGAAATCTCTCTAAGCAAACTGTCCCATTTATCAGCTCCAAACTTCTACCTTAAAGCTCCAAGCACTGGAGGGAGGCACTAGAAACAGGAGATAAAATTCTGATGTTTGGGACCTTCAGAGTGGCCACCTCTCACAGGTTTTAAAGTTTTGTTAAGCACAGTCAGAAATAATTTAACAATAAAGATAAAAACCTAGGAGTGCAGTTTTACAGACATTTCCTTCCTTTTCTCTCTTTTGTACTCTTTCTGCTCTCAGACATTTGCTTTTGTCTCTTCCCCAGCACAGACACTTCCTTGAGCAGTTCAACTCACTAACCCAGGAGGAACCTTTGCAGCTCTTGGTCCTGGATTTTCCTGCTGGGTGAGTTGACTCTGCTCCTGGAGGTGCCCAGCGAGTGGCAGAGCTGGTGCAGCTCTGGGAAGTGGGAAGGCACCATCGGGGCTGGGGAAGCAGGACCTTCTCGTTTGCGTGGCCAGGAGCTGTTGGGCTGGATGAGCTCACTGGTTCATTGGCCAGGAGGGTAAACTGGTGTCTGTGCCAGGCAGGGAGGAGGAGGAGGCCTGGAAATCACTTACTGATAATCCCATCCACCACCCTGAGCTAAAAGAGGATGGATGTCATGCAGCCCTCATTAGCAATGTGATTAGGAAAATTAGTTTGTCCTCAATATACAGAAAGGTGGGAGGATCCCAATCCCAACTTAAAACATTTTAAAAATATTAAGTTTGTTTTATTCTTAGAGTTTCAAGCACCTTTGGCATATTGGTGTCCTGGTTTTCAGCTGGGACAGACAGCAGGTGGTGAGCAATTGCACTGGGTATATCACTGCATTTGTATATCTTATTACTATTATTATTATTATCACTATCATTTCAATATCATTATTATTTTAAGTTTTATTTTATTTCAATTATTAAATTGTTCTTATCTCAACCTATGACCCTCCCTACCTCTGCCCCTAGTTCTCTCCCCTGTCCCCTGGCTGGGGGGCTGTGAGTGAGCGGCTGGGTTGGGCTGCTTGCCAAGTGCTCACCAAGTGAAACCACCACAACTGGTTCACTGGCTTTCAGTTGATTTCCAGATAGAAAGCTAGGATAAAGGAGATGTTTTGCTGGGTAGCCAGAGACTTCTAAGAAAAAAAGGGAACTATCACATCCAAGCAATATGGAGGAGTCAGTAAATAAATGCTTAAAAAAAAAGCTTCAGAAAACAGTACAGTGTAGGCTACAGCATGGACACCAGCAATCTCCCCGGGAGCTGAAGCAGAGAAGTGTCTACTGAAGAGTTCTGGAAGGAAACTGATTTTAAAAATATGTTTTTCTATGGTGATTACAATTGACCTATTCACCTGGTTGAAGGATACAGGGTAAAGAAAGTTTTTTGTCTATAATGAGAGACTATGTGTAGCCCAGGCAACAGCTACTGGGATAAATAATATATATCCTTTAAGAGACTGTCCCAGTAGAAAACTGTTGACATTTGACAGCTGCTCAGTGCCCAGTGTGAAATGAGCTCCTGGTTACAGTCTATTTCTAGCCCCCTCTGATTGTTTACAAAGTACTGGTATCACCGTGGCGTCTGCGTGCCAAGTAAAGTTTAAAGGACACTAAGAATGGCCAGGGAACAGCCAGTTCAGCTCTCTGCCCTGCTGTGCTCCAGGACTCACTCAAGCTTCAAGTTACCAGAGCAAGTGCAGCCAAATATCCTAGCATGGTACACCGCTACAAATGCGACTGGCCAGAAAAACCCTGAGACGCTGCCTGAGCTGTGCATGGGGTGAAAACCTAAAAATCCTAAATCTAAATCTAACAATCTAAAAAAACCCCTCCAAAACCATCATCTCCTGTGTGAAGGAAATAAACCTAACAGACTGGAAAGATGGTTTTACCAGTTGACACCCATTCAGGCTGTTCACCCTCGGCATGAATCCAACACGCTGCAGCTCTGTAAGAACGTCTCCACTAGCATTTATTCCCCACAGGCCAAAGCCCAATTTCTTACCCAAAGTAACTTCATACTCGTTCTTGATAGCTGACAGTAAGGGCTTGTAGGTCTTGAAGGTGTCTATGAAGAATTCAAAGACCTCTCTGTAGGGCTGAGAGAAGAAAACAAGCTTGAGAAAACACTGTGGCACATCTTTCAGAAATCAGAGACAGCTGTTTTGTCCGACAGAAATGGCACCTAGTGATGGAGAACAGGTATAAAAATCCTGCTGCCACGATGCATGTTGTCTCTCCATCTCTGGTCTGCCATCCCAAACACCTCCCCTGAAGGTGGAGTTCTCTCCCCTCTTTATAGGCACTGCAGCATGATGCAGAGCAAAGGTTTTAGTGGCCAAAGCAAAGCTTGGAACAAGTCTATCAGAGCCAAAGTATGACCCTGTTCAGATGGAGCTGACTAGAGCTGTTACAATGAGGACAGAACACCAAGGACACACAACAAGGTCACATTGCTGCTTTCCTGGCCTATTTTGTCGAGTTGAAGGGCAAGCTCTGCAGAGCAGCCAGAGTCTCTCCACGGAACATCCTCTGCAGAGAGGAGATACTGTTCATCCTCTCGTTCAGAGAGGACAGTCAGGCTCCCGTGGTGTATCTGGGCCATGGGAAGAGCTCACTAGCAATGAGGAATGTTCTCACTGAGTGTCCCTCACTGTTAAACAGAACAAAACATGTCATGTAAGACAGTAAAAAATATTTTCAAAGCAGAAACATTTATGAAACCTCTGCTTTCTCTTGCCATTAGTCACTCATTGTTTCCTTCTATTCTCCTCCATCTACCATTTTCCCCATCACTACAGGATACCTTTGGGAATGAGAATTTGAATTAATGAGCGCAAAGAAAATAAAATCCAAATTTCCCATGGTCTGCATAAATGCTCAAATTGCAGGACATTGCAAAACCAGGAGTACCCACTCCTGCTCCATCTGTGCTTTAAATTACAGTGGTGGTTCTCAGTGTCTCCATGAGGTGTGTCCTCAAACACTCACAACAAACACCCCAGGATCAGACCCATGAGAAATTAAGAATTTTGGGGATCCTGATGAGGCTGGGGCAAGAAGCTAGAGGACAAAGCCACTTCCTGTCACATGCAGAAACCTAACTTCAGGAAGGAGAGGTTTTGCAGGAGAAATCTGAGAACCTACACACTTGCTGCTCTGTGGGTTTAGGCAGGAACCTTCAGCAGCTTAGTGTGTACATTCTGTTCTATAGCCACTTTGGGGTACCAGGTCTTTTGGAAGATTTGGGCTTTGATTTGAGAATGACAACTGTTATAGAAGATGTGGAGTACACAAGAAGATGTGACAACCCAACAACATGCAAACAACAGCAACTCCACATACAAATAAGCTGCTCCTGTGCAAGTTCTCTCCTGTGAGCTGCAGACCCGCCTACCCAACGCTACCCACAGGTGCCTGCTCTTCTCATCTACTTTTTCTTTTGGATGGCAAATTCAAATAATCCATCTCAGCACTTAGTTTCCAGTCAAGAGAACCTTGCATCAGACCTGTAACTTCTGTTCCTGGGAGTTCTTTTCAGTCAGATCAAGAGACTGCAGCTCTTTCCTTAAGTAGGACTCGAGTTGCTCCAAGTATCGTGGCTTTGGAGTGGTGAGAAGGGCTGGGTCACTGCTGCAGAGACACAGGAACATAATGGACACGTGGACTTACAACAATGACCTCCTCATAAATCAGCTCAGGGATCTTGGTTTTCTTCCTACTGCCCATTGCTTCACAGCAGGATTTTTTTTGTTACTCTAGTACCTATAGAATCTCTGGAAGCACACAATGGATGATTTACAGTTTCCTGATGGAGCAGGAGGCTATCCCAGACATCCTGCTATTACTGCTTTTCAGTTTCAGAACTTCATCATGGTTTTTGTTACAAAAAGCCAGATGAGTGGGTTCTGGGTGGTAGAAAAGAATAAATGCTAATTACATTACATGAAATGGGTCAAGGAAAATAGGCATTTGAAAAGAGAACTGATGACATACTACATCTCCTGAGGTTCTGTGTTCCTCAGGAGGTTCTAGGTTAAATGTCCCTCTGCTGAATGTGATAATGTTTAATATTTCATATTAAAATCACCTAGTATTAAAAATAAAAAGCCTATCATTATGATACAGTTTAGTAGAGGACAGGTATGGTTGGACTTGATGATCTCAAAGGTCTTTTCCAACCAAACGATTCTATATCATCCACAACTGTGTCCTGCAGCCTGTCAGAGCTCTGAGTGCACCAACAGGCTCTGCAACCTCTTCCCTACCCCTGGGGGTTTGGGTGCTTGTGCTCAAGGTGATGGTGACAGCAAGGCAACCAGGGACAGCAACCTGCACAGCAGGGCACAGGGCCACAGGACTTGAACAAGAGCAGCAAAGCAGGTCCCTCGGTGGTAGCCAGGGTCACTCATTGTTCAGTGATGGTCAGGCAAATCTGCCAAGCTGGGGTGTCAAGTCAGTGAGGTACAAGATAGACTTGGCTACGCCACAGCTCCAGCAAGAACCAGAGGTGAGTGAGCCTGAGTGAAGGCTTCCCACACCGCTTTCTCACGCAGCTCTTTCTACAGCACTTGGTCCCAGGTTACCCAGCTGTTCCATGTAAAAACTGGTCTTAAGCCCAGGAAGCCAAGTGCCCAGGACTGGAGAAGAGCTTGCAGAGCCTGTTGGTGCACTCGGGGGCCTGGCAGGATCCTGTGTAATGTCAGTCAATGAATCATTAAATGATAGAAATTTATACTGACATTTATACTCACCATGGCTTGACATCTCCTGTAGAGCTAATAGTCAGAGCCAACAATGTCTCTTCTGTCCTGCTGAACTCTTGTGGGGTAACACAACATCATTGTTCTCACCCACACTGGAAAATGTTCTGCTCTGTAAGGTCTTAATTTTCAAACTTGGGTTGCCCAGAGAAGCTGTGGCTGCTCCTCCCTGGCAGTGCTGAAGGCCAGGTTGGATGAGGCTTTGAGCAACCTGGTCTAGTGGAAGGTGTCCCTGCTGCTGGCAGGGGGGTTGGGACTGGATGAGCTTTAAGATCCCTTCCAACCCAAACCTGTGAAAAACTGCTTCCAGCAACCCTGGTGACTTAACCAGTAGAACCAGCTGAGCTTACCTGGACTGTCTCTCCTCTGGGGTGCAGTAGGGTTTGTGATTCCCCAGGATGCTCTGCCTGGATGCAAATGCAGGCCACATGGACAAGTGGCCTCGAGCAGAAAGCTGAAAAGATTGAAAGGAAAAAAAAAATCCCTTTGCTTTATCTGAGCCCAAGAAAGACCCAAAATGCAGAATTAACACAACTGCCTATGAGAGATGAGGGCCATACCCTGAACCTCTTCCCAGCCAGGACTGACCACACCTCAGAACCAAGTAAATGGTTTGTTCTTTGAAAAAATCATCTTCCCAGACTGGTATCATTTGTTAAACACCTCTGAGCCATCTCCTGGGAGCTACTGTTCATGCTGCCTTGATGACATGATTTTGGGAAAGAGTTCATGTCTTTGAGTGAAAAATGGTTTTTTGGCCTACCCTGGGACCACTGGGAAATAAACATCAAACAAACAAGCAGAATATTGCATTGATCCAGCTAAAAAACTAACGAGAGCTTCCACCTGGGTCTCGTTTTCATAAGGGACTTGTGCACTGGGGTGTGTCCCCGAGCAAGGGCTCACTGAGCTGGGCTCACTCAGCTAATGAGTGGCTGAATGGCTTGAAACTGGCAGAGGGCAGCTTTAGATTAGACATCAGAAATTCCTTGGTGTGAGGGTGGTGAGACCCTGGCCCAGGTTGGCCAGAGAAGCTGTGGCTGCTCCTCCCTGGAAGTGTTCTTGGCCAGGTTGGATGAGGCTTTGAGCAACCTGGTCTAGTGGAAGGTGTCCCTGCTGCTGGCAGGGGGGTTGGGACTGGGTGAGCTTTAAGGTCCCTTCCAACCCAACCCAGTCTGGGATTCTATGATCTCAATTAGGAGGTTTAAACTCAGGTTGGTGACCCTACTCAAAACAGCTGAATTTGCATCAGTGTAGAAAAAAACTAAGATAAGGTCTGAGGAAAAGGTTTAGGTCTGAGGGACCATAAAAAGGAACAAGATAAACTGATTTTCCTTCAGAAACTGCAGGCTCTTCTGAGAGCAAAATCTTGGTGTTAATTTTAAGAGTCTGATCATTTCTATCTTGAAACCATCTTAGTGTTTCCTTTTTTTGGGGGTGGGGGGAAAGCCATCTATGCTGGATTGCTCTACTTTACCTTCATTATTACAACCAAATAATTAATATGTGATTGGCCAATACCAATCTCTTCCTATTTTATCTGTACAATTTAGGAAAAAAAAAAAAATCATGGGCAAACAGGAAGATTTGCCTTTCAAAACTCAAACTTTAGTCTGGCCAAGCCTTGAAATAGCCAAATGTAAAGCCTCAGGAGTCTAAATGCCCTAATTTCAGTGTAAGAAGCAGGAAGATTACATTGGAAAACCAGTAAGATTCCAATGTATTGAGAGTTGGAAATCTTGGATACAATGGGAAATTGCTTACAGAATGTCTCAGCTCCAGGGACAAAACAATGCTTTCAGTTCTTGTGCTAATGTAGCACACACAGTTTGTCACAGAAGTGACACATGCCTGAAATGCAACCAAAATGCTATGAAAAAAACCAACCAAACATCAAAATAAATAACACACGACTTTTCTAGACCTCAACCCCCCATCAGCTTGGTGGTATGTATTTTCTTGGAATGTATTTTCTCATAATTGGGATACAGATTTTTCCCATGCTCATTTATTTTCCAAGACTGATAAATCCGAGGGAGCAGATGCTCCTGTAGGATGCATCTGTCCTAGGATTAAACACCACATGGTCACGTGGTTTCTTTTTTTTTTTTAAACTATATGGGTCAAATTCTGGCTCCAGGATTTGGCATGTGTGTCCACTCAAAAAGTTGCAGCCTAGAACAACATTTATATTCCTCCTCTCTTCCCTCTACCCTTACAAATGCAGTAATTAATTCCCAAAGATGACACCTGAATCTGAAATTCAAGAGTTAGCAGCAACACAGAGATTTTCTCGATATATATATGAAAGAAAGATTAAAATTATTAGAACTTGCTTGATTTCCTAATAGTTTGGGATGGTCCCTGGGCTTCCAGCAAGGTTCAGGGTTGACCAAGCTAGCTAAAGTTTGGATGTTTCACTGGAATTCTTCGACTCACCGGAGTCTCCTGTTTCTTGGACAGGATGTTGACACGTGTTTGGCGACCTGGAGCCTCCAAGGAAGGTTCAGGAGCGATTCTGTGCAATGGGAAGAAAGAAACTTTTCAAAATAGAATTAACTAAATTTACAGTGGAGATGGAGAGGCTGGCTCATGTACACTGAAGGTAAACAGCCAATGGTGAGGTGACTGATGGATGAAAATCTCCAAATATCCAATAGGATAATGTCCAGGGAGGGACTGATGGAAACACTGGTGGTGCAGCTGAGCTCCAGGATTTGCTGTTTGATAACTGGTACAATATTTGGTACTTTCCTTTCTGTCCCAATGAGAGCAACCAGGCTGAACCCTGTGGCTGGGCGAGCCCAGATGAACTGGCCTTCTGAAGAGGAGAGATTAGAAACAGAGAGAGAAAAGCTGTTACCTGTGGGTCAAGAACTGGGATTTCGGGTCCTAAAAGTGCCTGCAAAGCCAGTTCTCTGAGGTGGCAGCAATGACATAGCCCAGATGGCCTGAGAGCCAGGAGAACCAGCAAGCCATGGAACAAATACCCCCAGGAACTCTCTTCCCTAGACTAGAAACTGGCATGCAGAGGTGAAAGGTCTTTTAAGAAGTGAACATACCATTGCATGGCTATTGTAGGGAGAATTAGGGTGGCCATGACCCAGCAAAGGAATCCTGAAATGGCAGTGAGTTGGCAGTGGCTGCACCCACAGAACATGACCCCACTCAGCATGAGCACTGGCCCCAGCTGCCAGCACGGCCCCGCGCGCGCGTGGAGGGAACTCTGCGGCTTCAGCGGATCGAACTCCCCAGCTCTCTGCTCTCCGGGGAGCTGTGCAGAGGGGGAGCTGGACCAGCTCTCAGGAGCCCACCAAGAGCCAGCACAGAGTTGGAGTGGGAGATCATACCTGCTGGGCTGCTGGATCTCCCACCCTAGAGTATAAAACAGCAGCCTCAAGCTGCAGCGCTGTGAAATGTGGTGGCAGCTCAGCACTGCTGGGAGGGGATGTCCTGTTCCTCCTCCCACCATAAGAAGCTCCTGATGCCGGGGTAGCGTTGGCTCTGCTGTGTGCTGGATGTCTCTCTGAGCTGTTTTAGCTTGCTAAGCCGAGGGAAAACCTGCAGTTACCCCGTGTAGACTGACAAAAACCACAACAAGCGAGTTGACCGGTCCACGGGGGAGTGATTCTGCAGCTGGCAGTGAGGATGGAGACAGAAACCCCCAGCAGTTGGGTTCAGCTTGCCCAAGGAACCACAGCTTTGGGTGGCATTCCTTGAGACACCATGAGCTGATCCAACCACTTACTGCCCTTGCAAATCCATGCCATCTCCTCCTCAGAGCCGCATTTCCCCACTGGTTACTTTGTGCTGCTGCCTCTGCTCATCAGACTGACCAGACTCACCAGACCTCTTTCTCAGGCTGCTTTATCACCTCGGCAGAAAAACAGCCCAAGGACAGCTTTTAATTTTGCTTAATGATCAGCACAATGACACAGACGAGAGAAGATTGCACCTGGCACAACGTGCTTCCATGGCCCAGTTCCACCGGCACGAGGAAGCTGGGGAAGCTCGTGCTCCCAGCCTGGCTACAGAGAGGTAGTGAAAAGCAGCAGCAGCTGGGAGCCACGCTGAGAAGAACAAACTCTGTTGGCCAGGGGCACTCCAGGAGCAGGATGAGTATGAAGTGGCTGATGGTTGGAACTGCAGAGTGTTTGGAAAGTCTCCAATATATAAGAGATGATTAAACACACAGTAAGTCATGTTTTAGAATCTGAAGGGCACTTTTCATGTGTTTAAACAAAATAAGGATCCTAGCTGTCCTGGTTTTGCTAGGACAGGGTTAGTTTTCTCTCAGTAGTTGGAAGAGCTGTGTTTTGGTTTCAGTGCACACTTGCTATGAGAAGAACGTTGACAACAGCACTGATGTTGTGAGCTGCTGCTGGAGCTCGAGGCCACCGTGTCTGGCTGGGTCACAGCTGCACTGGGAGGGAGAAGCACAGGGAATGGCAAAGCCCAAACTGGCACTGGGATGTGCCATGAGACGTTTCAGATCAGATCCCACATGGTCAGTGTTTTATCCGGGGCTGACTGGCAAGTGGGGGGATTCGCTCGGGCTCTGGCTCTCCCGGGATTGCGGTTTCGGGTCGGGATTGTCGCTGCTCCGGGATCGTTCTCTGGGAACGGGCCGGGCTGGGTGGGTGGGTGCTGAGCAGTGGCCCTGGGGGTCACTCATTTGCATATCTATTACTATTGTTATTATCACTACTATTTTAATATTAGTATTATTTTAAGTTTTTTTATTTCTATTATTAAACTGTTCTTATCTCACCCTACAAGTCTCCTTACCCTTGCTCCCCAATCCTCTCCCCTGTCCCCTGGGGGTGAGGGGGCAGTGGGTGAATGGCTGTGTTGGCTGCTGGCCAAGGGCCAGCCCAGTGAAACCATCACACCAGCTCTCCAAAAATGCATCTTCTTCTTATCTGCAGCTGAACTTGTGATCAGTTTGCTACAGAGGAACTTCTGTTTCCATGTGCTCCCACAAGAGCCGAGCGCACTCACCACCCGCGAGCGCGCGCCGGGTTTCTCACCGCAGGATGGGTTTTTAAGCTAACAGCGATCCTCACAGCCACGTCAGGCAGCACATGGCCAGCCAGGACAGCTTCTCACTCACCCACCAAAAGCAGGGTTTCAGACTACAAGATGGCCCATGGTTGGAAACTGCAAGGTGCCTGTTCCCAGGTAACCCCGTGAAGTGACAGCTTTTCCCGCGAACGAGAATGCTCGTTAACTGGGGCTGAGGAACAGATCTCTGGGACTGGAGCTGATGGCTTTTCCAGAATTGTGAAAGGCAGCAAAGCTGAAGGAACTAAAACTTACTTCTTGGATGAAAGGTACTTCCCAGGAGCATAAAAGATACAACACAATCAAAGTTATTTTTACTGCCTGTAAACTGTCCTGGGTGGACGCAGACCTTGCTGTCCACACCGGTGCTCTCAGGCAGGACAGGCCGCGATAACGCGCTTTCAGACTACCTGCATCGCACCAGTCTGAGATGTGAAGATGAAACCCTGTCTGTGGGTATAAATTAGGCCCTCACTGTGCTGGAGGGAGGCTTTTAAGTCATACAGAAAAAGTAGGCTTGGCCACAGACACTCCAGAACTTTCCTTTTGAGGCAGCCCAGGCAGTTGTCAGAGCCTCCAATGGCCCTTAATTACCCCAACCAGCCTCAGCCAAGACCCTCACCCACGTACCCTCTGCCAGTTGGGCCAGGAACAACATTTAAACTCAGGCCTGGGACTTCAGACCTTGCCTGAGCTGCTTTGTACCTGTAATTGTCTTCAATCCTCTCTCCTGAATGTGCCTTCTCTCCGGGGTTGTCTCTGAGCTGCTCCCTCTGGACCCGATTAATCACTTGGCCTCATCCAGGACTATTGGTAGGAGCTGTGGCGGGAGCTGCTGACCTCTGACAGCCACCTCACCATCCCCTGAGGAGCAGCCCTGGCTAGAAGGCAGGTGGCCAGCAGAAGAGTGATCCATGTGCCAGAAGAGACCATCCCCTTTCAGGAGAGGAAAGGAGATCTCTCTGCTTGGATCACTGTTCTGACCAATGGGGACAAGAGGCTGATGGTAGAGGCAGATGGTTTGTTAAAGGAACGTTAAGGAAAACAACTGGTAAGGCGAGGCACTGCCTTCCACACTATGAACTCACTGTAAACACTGACAAGTGACAGGACAAGAGGAAATGGGCTCCAGTTGTGCCCAGGGCAGTTGAGATTGGATGTGAGGAAGAATTTATTTGCTGAAAGGGTTCTGAGGCATTGGAAGGGGTTGCCCAGGGCAGTGGTGGAGTCCCCATCCCTGGAGGGATTGAAGAGTCATGTAGACACAGTGCTGAGGGACATGGGTCAGTCGGGGACTGGTCAGTATTGGGTTCATGGTTAGACTCGAGGAGTTTAAAGGTCTTTCCCATCCAGGCCATTCTGGGATTGCAAAGGAAACGCCACCGGAACCGCTCAGCGTGCTCCATGCGCCGCTGTGGCCCTCCCTACACAACCGCCGTCCCCTGCCGCCGCAGTCCCTGCCCGCCCTCCTCGTGGTTACCGCGCTCCCGGACAGGCCGCTGTGGTGAACCCCGGCCCGCTGGCCCCGCTCGGGCCGCTGCCGCTGCTCGGGGCAGGGTGACAGCGCCCGCGGCCGAGCGTGCGGCAGGGCCGGGGCGGCCTCGCGGGAAGGAAAGGGCTCGGCTCGGCTCAGCTCCCGCCGCAGGGCTCGGACGCCGATCCCCGCCTCCCGCTCCCCGGCCCGGCCCTTACCCGCCCGGCGGGGCCCGGCGCGCCGCCATGGCCCGCACTGGTCGCGCTGTTTACCCCCGTTGCCATGGAGACGCCACCCTCAGGACCCCCCGCGCGTGCTGCCGTAGCTGCCCTAGCAGCGCCTGTCGCGCTGGCGCCGCTCAACAGCTGCCGCAGCACCCGGCGCGGCCTAGCCCCGCCCGGCGGGAGGCGAGCTCTGCGCAGCGGCCCGGCCGGGGCTAAGGCCACCGAAACGGCGCTGCCTGCCCCCTTGGCGGGGCGACCAAAACCGGCCCCTGCGAGGAGGCGGGCGGTGGACACCGGAAAGCGCGAGGCGGCCCCTGAGCGGCGCGGTGCCGCGGTGCACGCTGGGAGCGGCAGTCCCACGGCCCGCAGCGCTGGCCGGAGCAGTGAACGGGGGGGAGGGGCTTCCCAGAGTGCATCGCTCCGCGGGGAGGGGAGGGGCTCGGCGCGCGGAGCCTCTCGGGAGTTGCAGTCCCCGCGAGAGCGAGCGGCGGGCGCGCGGGCAGGGCGCGGACTCCATCTCCCGCCGGGCCGCGCGGCGCCATTGTGGCCGCGCTCGCGCCCCATTGGCTGGCGGCGGCGCCGGCCTCGCTCCCCGCCCGCTGACACAAAGCGAGGCCAAGATGGCGGAGGCGGGCGCGGGGAGCCTGGCCGGGGGGGACGCGGCGCTGCCGGGCCCGCCCGAGGAGCAGGAGCTGAGCCAGCGCCTCCGCCGCCTCTACCCCGCCGTCAACCAGGAGGAGACGCCGCTGCCGCGCTCCTGGAGCCCCAAGGACAAGTACAACTACATCGGCCTCTCGCAGGGCAACCTCCGCGTCCACTACAAAGGTGCCGGGCTGGGGCGGCGGCGGCGGGTTCGGCTTCGGCCTCGGTCTGGAGCGGGGCGGCCCTTGGCTCGGCCGCTCCGCGGGGCCAGCGGGGCCGGCAGCCCCGGGGGAAGGGGCGGCTCGGCCGGGGAGCAGCGCGGGGAGGGGGCGGCCGCCGAGTCCCTGGCCGCGGGCCGGGCTGCTCGGCCTCCAGGGCCGGCGCGGGTCTGTCCTGGGCCGGGGCAGCGAAGGAGCCCTGGAGACGAGGGCTCTTCCCCCGCGGAGCTGCTGCCTTATATAACGCTTTGCAGTGTCACCAGCCCTGGGCCGAGCGCGTCTGTGTCGCCAGCTCCTCTGTCACCCTGCCTAGAACCCGGCCGAGGGGGCGGATGGCATCGCCACGCTGCCCGATTGGGGCTTTGGCTCCTTGGGTTTACACCAAAGAGGTGCTCGCAGACTTGCAGGACTCGGGGAATCACTCTGGTGTTTTTCTTGCTGGCTATTGGAGGCTGTTCTCCCTTCCCACCCAGCTGGGAACCCATCATTCCTTTTCCTGCCTGGTTAGTAAACACTGATGTCATTCCCCTCTTGTGTAACCGTTTTGGTCTTCTGTTTGTGTACATTGGTCTTCAAATTAAGTATGTGGAGAGGGGGAGAGGTAGTGAGTGCTGTGAGTCTTGTCTCAGTAGCTTCACAGTGAAAACAAAGGAGAAGCTGGAGTGCTGGTGTGTGGAGACTGTTCACGGTGGCAGTGCAGGGTTGTATATTCCAGTTCTCTGAAATCTGCTATAAATTGTTGGGTACCCACAGAAACAGATCCCCACGCTGTCCAGATAGCGGTGTTTTAGGTCAAAACGTGGCAGGGTTCAGACCCCAGCAGCACTCACGTTCCTGCTCTCTCCTAGGTCACGGTAAAAATCACAAAGATGCTGCCTCGGTCCGGGCCACGCACCCCATCCCCGCAGCCTGCGGCATCTACTACTTTGAAGTGAAGATCGTCAGTAAAGGCAGAGATGGGTAAGTGCCTTGTTCCAGCTGAGGGGTTGGTGATATGTGCTGAGCAGTGCTGCTGTGCTCTGGCCCCCTTTCCAGAAGGGTTGGAGGTCCCATGGCTGCGGGGTGTGACGGGCAGGTAGGTCACGGGGAGGTTGTGTTCTCTCAGTTCATGGAGGCAGATGTGGTAGAAGGCTCTGGAAGCAGAGGCACTCACACAGCTGCTTTCTGTGCTGTTTGACACAGGCAGGTTTAAAAAAATTAGGAAACTTTGGGGCTCTGGTACAATTTGAATTAAAATAGTTTTTCCTCTTGCTAGCTAGGTTGGGTCACCCAGATTTCTGGAATTATGGTGGCTGAGAAGTGTAGTGGAATAAAAGGGAAGAACCTTGAACTTGGAGTTGGGCTGTCAGAGGGCTGTTTGCATGGTGCAGGGTAGTCCTCACGGTACTTGGAGAACTTCTGAGACCATTTTTTAGGAACCCCACGTGCATGATCAAGGAGAAGGTGTTCAGAGAGAGGGAAGTGAGATGATTGTGAGCACAGGTTGGAGTCTGCAGCACTTCTGACATCTGCAGTGTAGGACCTGAGTGTGGACTCCAGTCCTTGTCTCCGGATGGATTGCACCACGCAGGTAACTGTGGCAGCGTGGGAGACTGCGCTGGAGCCAAAGTGCTGAATATGAGAACGTTTTTCCCAACCCCATCATGCTTTTAGTGGTGATATTGAATATTGTAGGCTGGTGCTGAGGCTGCCTTTGCCCTGTCAGTCTGTCCTGCTTCGAAGGGTAGCAGATGGAAGAACTGCAAAGGCAGCAGATGCTGGCGGTAGCGTGAGAAGGCAGCACCCGTCCCCAGGCAGCACCTCAGTGAGCTGAGAGCGGGATTTGGATCTCCCCCAGACCTCTGCTCACTGCACAGGGCGGTGCTTGGATCCAGGGTGTATCTGAACCAGGATGCATGGGGAGTTCCTTTGGAGTCATATCCAGGATGTTGGGAAAAGTGGGAAAGCAATCAAAGGGCATTTCTGACAAGGTCTGGGCTTCTGCTGCTTGTGTAGGTTTAATTTTCAATCGCTAGGAAGGTGTCAGCCTGCTGGGGGGGTGTGTGCTCGGCATCTGTCACTGCTGAAGGGTGAATGTCACAGGTACAACTGTCCAGAGAGCGGCACAGGAGGAGGAATTGGGGGGAATTAGTTCATCCAGTCCTTTAAGAATGACTCTTGAGCTCTGACCACTTCAGGGAGCTTAGGGAAGGGCAGCAAACATTCCTGCTAAAAACCAAATGAAAGTCTTGGGTTCCTGTTGGGTTTTTTTGCTGTTGTTGAGTTGAGGAGGGGCCTGGTTGTGAGGCGGCTCTGGAGCTGCCCCGAGGCCTCGCGTAGCGCCGAGGTCATCTGCGCAGCGGGGGATGCTGGGCTGAGCGCTTCACCGGCGCAGGGAAAAGGCCATCTCTCTTCTTTCACTTCACTGCTTGTCTGTTTTGAAACCCTGCACTTGATTAGTTTATGTAACTGCTAAAACTGAAATAATTTACAGTGAACTTCAAGACAATTTTCCAAAGAAATCACGTTGCGAAAGGTCACTGAGCAGCACTTGATCCTGCCTGCGTCCTACATCAGTCTTGCAGGGAGATGATGGAATCTGCTTCTTGTTTCCCAAGATGAGAGTTTTCTGTATGAGTAGTCTCTTGTTGTTTTTACTATATTCTGTAATTATAACTACTTTCCAAGAATACTTTTAAGGATCCCAGCGGTGTGTGTTAGCATGGTGGCGATGGGAGCACGAGCTGTTGGTGACGGTAGCAGGGCAGGGTGAGCCTTGCAGAGCTTGTCTGGTGCCTCAGCCAGCCCTCTGCCTTGTTTTCTCTTGCTGATCAAGAGAGCTCCAGCTTTTATCTCGCCTGCCATGGTGCTGGGGATTTGTACTTGTGGATATCATGGCTGCCCATCACTTAAGAAGGTAATCCTCTGTGGCTCATCTGGAACAGTCTGCAGTCTGCCCATGGGAGGCTCGCTGTGCTGTAACAGTGACCTGCAGCACAGACCTCTCTTCTTGGGGAGCCCTGCAGTGTTATTGCACTGTGGTGGCTTCAGTTTAAAGGAATAAAAGTCTAGAAATCTAAAGAAAAAGTTGGAGGGAGTGAAAGGAAGTTTTCAAGTGGCAAAACATGTCCCTAGGAACTCAACTGGAAGCCCTTTTAGCAAGGAGAGAGGAAGAGGAATCTCTGAGCTCATTTCTAGAGTGGGTACTTCAGGTGTGAAGTCTCTGCTCTGTAGCTTGTTGTGTTGTTTACACTGTGCAGAGCAGTGAGGTAGGGCTCATGTCATGTCACTCACTGTGTCTCTTGCTGGAGTTTGTGCTAGCTTTTCACATTTAGGTTTAAAATGTGAGTGATTGGTTTTCAGAACAAGACTCAAAAATACTTTGGTGGAAGGAATTTAAGGAGGCATGCTGTGAGGAGTTGTGATTGATTTTGCCCAGTAGCTCAAAGCTTCCTGTGCTAATAATGGTTAGTCTAGTGCTCTGCACTCTGCTGACAGCTCCTAAACAACAACAGAAACTGAGGCTGTGGGTTAGAAATGGGATAGAAGCTCCCAGTGGCTTTTACTGGAGATGTGAGGATCCTGAAGTTCACATGATGGCTTTTTGCAGACTGACAGGAGATGTTGCCCGTGTGTGATGCATTGTGATAAGAGAGTTCTTGAATTGGTACCAGACAGGACCAGTTCTGGGGTGGGGATGTCGCCAGGGGAGAGAAAACTGAGCTGTAGAGACAACTGGGGTATCAGTGCCCCCTTTTTAACTTCTCCCTTCTGTTACTTTCACGGGACAAAGGTGATTTCAATGCAGCGTTCTGTGGTTCTCTGTTTCCTCCCCCCCCGGTTGTATCCCAGCAGTAAGAACACCCCCCCTCACCTCCCCGCTCTTTTCAGGCAGATTGCTTCTCTGCTGGGTTTTGCAGACCCTGGTGGCAGCACAAGGAAAAGGGGAGGGACTGCAGCAGCTCAGACACAGGCTGCTTTAAGCTGCCCCAGCACAGCATCCAGAGCGGGCAGAACAGCTTCCTCTGCCGCCTTGTCCTTCCTCCCGGCTCCCCAGAGCTGCTTCTGGTGAAGGAGCAAGTGAAATGATGTGTGAAAACTCTCCCTTTACCATCACTGGACTCTTCTGCCGTGGCACCAGTCAAGTTTAGCTCACTGTACTGGTGGGTATTTCAAAGGAAGTCCAGCATGCAAAAAGTCCCTTGGCTGCATTTCAGAAACTTCTGAGATTTATCAGCTTCCCTTCGCTTGGGACCATCCACTGCTTCTCCACTGAGATGTCACCACAGGCCTTTGAGTTAAAGATGACTGAGACTTGCTTTTAGCTGCATGGTGGTAATTCCTCATGCTGGTGGTTTTACTCTTACTTGATAATAGCTCATATTTTCTGACTTTTTTGTTTTGTTTTCTTTTTTTTCCGTTCTGGGAGAGGGGAGGCTGCCAGGCTGCCACTGAAAAACTGTCTTGGCAAGGAGGATAGGTGGCATAATAAATCAGATCTGTCAGTAGATTGATCTGTTGTTTGTGCTTATCTTTGGTTGGGAAGATGGTTCTCCTCAGAGAGTAGAGGAGAACTGAGTTTACAGTCTGTGGTTTCAGCCACTTCCTCAGCTTGTCTGTGCTGAGCACACAGGGAGTGGTTCCACAGCACTGTGGGATGATAAAAGTGAGGACTGGGATCCTGCCCTTCCATTTGCTGTGTGTTTCTGTGCCTCCCCTCCTGCTGACAGTCAGTTACCCCGTCCTACAGCGAGCTGGTTCGGGGAGATAACTGCTTGAAAACTGGCCCCATCAAAACACTGATGGTGATCATCCATTGGTGTCACTGCCAGAAATTGCTGCTTTTTAAGTTTTTTTTTTAATTTGAGGACTGCTTTTCAGGGTTCTGCTCCCTGAGGTGGGTTGAAGGAGAGGCAGTAAGGGCTGGGCTGAGAGAGGGAGGAGAGGTTTCCAGCAGCCCTCGCTTAGTTCCATCCCAAGTGTTGTTTTAGGGTTTGCTGGGTGCTCAATTCCTGAGCCATTGTGTGTGTGTTTCCTGAGTGTTGTCAACTGGAATAAAAGCATAAGAGGCAATAGGTCACTGGTTGTGGCAAGGGGAATGTCAGCTGGACTTGAGAGAGAGATTTCCCCTTGGCATGGTTAAGCACCAGCACAGGATGCCCAGGGGGGCTGGGACATCTCCATTTTCACATGAGCCTGGGCCAGGCCCCAGCCGGCCCCGTGCACCTTCAGAGTTACTTCTGCCTGGAGCAGGGGTGCAGAAGGAAGGTCCAAAGGTCCCTTCAGTCCAAACCTCTCATGGTTCTGTGGCTGGCTTGCTTCCAGCATGCCTCAGACAAGCAGAGTGGCAGACATGGACGTGACTCTGATGTTCCTGAGCTGCTGCAAATAACTCCTGCCTTTATCTCGGTGCTGTTTGCAACAGCTCAACCTTAACTGCATGTGAAGCACCGGGCTCCTCTCCCCTCTCTCACATAGGTGTTTCTGTTTGCTGTTGATTTCTCAGCACATCTCTCAGCTTCTGTTTCCCCATTAGGTGATCTGTGCTGGGTAAACAGGAGCAGTGGAGGACTCATCAGGGCAGGGCAGCCAGCCCACAGCGTACAGGCGGTTGTGACTCAGGAGGACAAGTCGTCTTTGTTGGCCTCCTTCTGCCGGGACAAGGTGAACTGTCTCATGGGTGGCAGTGCTTGCTCCTGACTGCCAGTTCAGTTTCTTGACCTGTTTTACCTCCCCCAGCAACGTGGTGGGCTGTGATGGAGTGTGACTGGGGAGGACATCCCGGGGGCCGGCCCTGATTGAGCAGGTTCCTGATTCTGGCAGAAGTCGCCTGTCCTGCAGGCTCTTCCCCATTTCTGAGCTGCTCCTGGGAAAACCAGGCCAGCAGCCTGTGGATTGCCTTTGCAGTGGCAGTTTGGTGTCAACAGCTGCTTTTTCTGGTACTGAATTGTTTTTGGGCAGTGGCTGACTCAGGGATCCTTTGGCCCGTGGAGTTGTGCAGCGAGCCGGGCCCCTCGGTGGTGGCAGAGCCTGTCCACGGCGGCTCTACGTGTTCTGTGCAAACACTGCAAGCGTGTGGCACTGCCCAGTGGCACAGCCCTGGGTGCCAGGGGAGCCAGGTGACTTCACAAGGCCTTGGAGCCATCTCAGGAGAGCTGCTGAAAGAGCCAGTCGAGCTTTTTCCTCTTGCCATCATATATTTTTTCAAGCCTTTCCGTTGTGCCAGCACTGTGCCTGTGTAATGGGCTGGGCCATTTTAACTGGCTTTTTGCTGAGTGAGTCCTGCAGAGCTTCCTGTGCCTTCAGTGGGGAAGGGGAGACCCAGAAGGGCAGAAGAGGGAGGGTGAGAAGACAAGAGCTGAGTGTGTTGGTGTCCTCTTTCCAGCACCATTTCTCAGTCGCTTTGGGATATGCAGCCTGTTGTCCAGAGAGGTGGGTCAGCACTAGCTTACACCATGGACATTTTCTGAGAGAGGGAAGCAAAAGTACTTTGAGGAGAGCAGCCAAATTGCTAATCTGGCTTAGTACATACCATAGTTTATTTAAAATCTTCCTTTAGCTTTCGTACACAAGTGCACCACATCCCAGACTTAAAAATAGCTTCGTCTGGCTGAAGCAGGCAAATAAAGGTCAGCTGTACTGGTTGTTTTGCAGTCTTTACATTAGGAACCAGGAATCTGCCCCTCTCTTCCCTGCTTATGCTTCTCCCTGCCAACTTTCCATTTCTCTTCAGCGTATGGGGAGTGGTTGCTCTGTGCAAAGCCTTTCACTCCCGTGCTCCAATGGTTTCCAGATGCTGACAGAAGGTCTGGCCATGAAGTGCTCTGACATCGGTGGCTTTCATGGCACGGTTGGCTTTGTGCAGTGGGCACCTCAGAATGTCCTTTGTGGGGCAGGCTGAGGAATATTCTGGGGCCACTGAGGTTTTCCAGTGTCTGCACGTGCTGTGTGATCCCTTGTTTGTATCTGATAAGCCTGTAAATAATTGATTTCCTCCCATTTTTATTTTTTCCATCCTGGTTTCCAAGAATCCAGCACAGAGAGGAGGTTGTTTTCCTGCTTGCAGGGACATTTGCTCACTTGAATTCATTTAAACAAACCAACACATAAATAAATCCCCCCAAGTAGGTGCAGGAAACAGTTCTCACCTTGTTCACATTTGCAAACAGTCTTGGCCAAGCAAGTCTTGCTGGCTGGGCTGCTGGCTGGGCTGCTGGCTGGGCTCCTGGCTGGGCTCCTGGCTGGGCTGGGGAGCTCTGAAGTGGGGAGACACCCTCATTTTCTGTGGAGGTTTCACCTTTGCTGATGACATCTCCTATGAGCTCTTATTTTTTGTTGTGGTTCTGCTAAACTCTCACAAAAGGGAGTAATGTGGAGAGCAACTGTTTCAATGGACAGTGAGTTGTGAGGTTGGAGTGTCTGATTTGCAGTTGATAACATTTTTAATTGATAAAAACATAAAGAGCCAATGAAGTGGAAAGTGAAACGTGGTGCTTTGTAGCAGTGTCACAGGCCTGGCCCTGGCAATGGCAGAATGGGAATTTCTCCTTAAAATAATTTGAGAAATTAGGAAACAAAATGGGAGCAGTGATGATGATGTGTGTGACTTTGTCACTTGTGATGGCTGCACTTAGGTGTGCCTGAAGTCTGAGATCACCTAAGTTTCAGACTGTGATCACTTCTTTGTTAATTTTTCTTTTGTTTTTTCTTTGTCCAGTTGGAGTTGTGAGATTTTGCACAGTAAAGAAGAAAAATTTCAGTATTTTTTTTTATCCTTTCTCTTCCCCTATCCCCCTGCTATTTCTGAATATCTGTTGTAGAAAAGGTAGAGATATGGCAAAAGTAAACTGGCAAACTCAACTGAACTTCTTTAGAATATTAAAATAAAACATTACTATGCTTCAGTTCTTCAGAATCTGTTTACAACTGATAAATCAAACCATAGAATGGTCTGAACTAATGGTTTCAGTGTTCTAGGGTTATAGATCTAAGCAATTCCCTGTTTAATAATTAAATTGTACAAGTTGCCTCACTGTTATGGGGGGAAGCTCTGGGATGAGCTGCTGAAGAATTCCTCGTGGCTGTGGGAGCAGCTGCAGGGCTGTGCTGCCACCTTCATTCTCTGAAGTGCTTTTCTAGGCATGGGCTTTGCCTTGTGCCCGTGGCCTAGGGCTGAATCCCTGTTTCCACAGGACAGTTCCAAGCCCAGAGACAGGATCTTCCTTCTTGTTTACAGGTTCTTTGTGTTGTGCTGCCCTTTGTTCCTTGTTGTGGAGGTGTCAGCATGTAAAGCTCTGTGAATTCAGTGTGTGGTGCTTTCCCAGTGCTCTCCCTCCCTCTCTGGCTATTTGCTTTAAAGAGAAATTGTTCTTATTTCATAAATACCTCAATCAAAACTTTGTGTGTGCTACTTTTTCTGTCATGTGTTTTCCACATAAAAAGATGGTTCTTATGTAAATATTGAGGTTACTTTTTTCTGTAACTTTATGAAAACTTGTTTTTAGCAGGTAAATCCTCCTGGCATAAGAATTGTTACCATCAATTTCCTAATCAAAGCCTAAACCAGAGCAAATTGGCCTGTAAGGATGGGGGAATACATCTGAAGAGAACTAGCTAGCTAGCAGCAGAGCTTCTGATCTGGGTGTTGTGTTTCTGTTCCGCTGTGTTTTGGAGCAGAAACTCGAGCTGCTGCTTGAAGCTGACTGTCAGGATTGACTGAAATGCAGGATTTGTCCTCAGTGTGAGACTTGGGCTCTTTGTATGACTTGTCCTTTTTTAGATGCCTTTCTGTTAGATATCTGTGGTACATCTGGTGTCTGGCTTTCCTGTTTTCCAGGTTGGTTCATGCCAGGAAAATGCCCTGTTGTTTAGACTGACAGTCAGACAATCTTGAGTCCATTTGGTCGTGGAAAGCTGGTTTAACTTTCCTAATTCATTGGATAAATAATTTCAATCCTGAACAGTGCATTTGGAACTGAGGTTCATTACTCAGCAGGGCAAACTGCATAAAAATTCTGCTTGCTCAATTGGGGGGAACTGTAATAAGTAAACAGAGAATTAATGTCAGTAATAAATATCCTGTTCCCAGACTGAATTAGCCCCTGACATGGTTTGTGTGAACTTTGTTGTGTAGCAACTGGCTCAGAGCACAGGGCAGGTGTCAAGAGTGAAAAATCTACAGCTGAAAAACTAAGTTGGTGGGACACCTTTGCTTGAGAAACAGCTGGTTTTGACCACAGCATATTGCAGTGTTTGGGGTCCTGTTGGATGTGATGGTGCTTGGGGTGGGAGATGGAGAAGTTGGTTAATGAGTTGTCCCTCACTACAAGAAGGACCTGGAGGTGCTGGAGGGTCCAGAGAAGGGACCGGAGCTGGGGAAGGGTCTGGAGCACAAGTGTGCTGAGTTCCCGGCTGAGGGAACTGGGGGTGCTGAGCCTGGAGAAAAGGAGGCTGAGGGGAGACCTTCTGGCTCTGTCCAAGTCCCTGACAGGAGGGTGCAGAGAGGTGGGGGTGGGTCTGTTCAACCAAGGAGCAAGGGACAGGACAAGAGGAAATGGGCTCCAGTTGTGCCCAGGGCAGTTGAGATGGGATGTGAGGAAGAATTTCTTTGCTGAAAGGGTTCTGAGGCATTGGAGGGGGTTGCCCAGGGCAGTGGTGGAGTCCCCATCCCTGGAGGGATTGAAGAGTCGTGTAGACACAGTGCTGAGGGACATGGGTCAGTGGGGACTGGTCAGTGTTGGGTTCATGGTTGGACTCGGTGAGCTCAAAGGGCTTTTCCAATCCAGGCAGCTCTGGGATTCTGGCCAGATTCCAGCAGCAGCTTCATCCTGCTGAGGCTTGCATTATGTGTGTTCTTTCTTAACTGGAACTCAAGTCAAGTCTTCATCTCTGGTCTGTGTTTGCTGTCCTTCAGTATTCCTCCATGCTTTGCTAATCCACATCATCAGGCTTTTCCCTTCCCGAAAGGTAACGCAGCAAAGGGACAGACTTGGCCCTTGTGACAGATTCCAGCTGGACATGATCCTGGAGCTGGAATGGAGATGGGAATCCGACACCTTGGTCTGGCAAAAAGAGTTTTTGTTCTTCCCCTGTAGTTTCCTCAATACTTACTCGTGAGCACACGGAGATGTGTTATGTTACTGAGTTACTGCCGCTCACTTTGGCTCTGCTCGCTCACCGTGTCTTCCTTGTTCCTGGGCCTTTAGAGCTTCTCTGCCTTTCTCGGGCCGAGGTGGACTCCTCCATGCCTCAGGGTACTTGTAGTTGGTTTTAATGAGCTCTTAAGAATTGTATTTTCTTGCCTTTATCTACTTCTTTTCAGCCTCCCATTATTTGTCTTTGCTGAGCTTTGCCTGGGGAATGGGGATTCCTTCTGGAGCCCGTCAGCGCTATTTCTGACGCCGTTACAGAACACAATATCCCTGAATAAAGCCAGAACTGCTTCCACTCCAGAGATGCATTATATTCCATTAGGATATAGTTCCAAAATGTTTATTGCTAAGCTGAGGAGTCAGAGACAGCTGGAATCAAGTATTTTATGTACCACAGGTAATTTTTTCTAAACAGATGTAACTTGTTTTTTTTTCCCACTGCTTAGAATAACGTACCCCTCCCCCCACCACCACCGCGACAGCGTGGCTTCAGGTGGAACTTTGATAAAGGGTTATCATTTCTCAGCACTCTTTAAACCTGGCATGAAGTCAGGGCCCACCTCAGACAAGAAGGGTGGTAGTTCAGAGCTAGAAGAAACTGTAAATGTCTCTGAAATGCCACCAGTGGGATGGGCTGTGTTATTAATCTCTAATTTAGCTGGATTATTTTAGACGTAACTCTGTGTGGAAGGAGTGTGGTGTGTGGAGGCTGGGAGGGCAGGATTCCTGCCAGATAAGTGTGGTTATTAGGAAAAAAAGTAGGATGCAGTAAGCTTTTGAATCACAAAGTCACCTCTGGGAGGGAGGAACAGCCCTTGTTTGACTCGTGGCTCAGCTGGGGTGCTTGGTCTTGGCTGAGCCACGTGATGAAATGCCAATGCCAGGAGTTCCCACCGCGTGTCCGTGTCATTGTCAGTTCAGGCTGCTCCACTGCGAGCCGTGGCCTACAGAGCAAGTTATTCCCTGTCTCTGTGTTTAACTGTTGAAGTCACTCAGTCTGAGGACCAGTGCTCTTCAACACCTTCATCAGCCACCTGGGATGCTGGGGTTGGGTGCACCCTCAGCAACGTGATGACTGGGGATGAGTGGTGCAGCTGATCCAAGAGAAGGGAGCAATGCCAGCCAGAGGGACCTGGACAGGCTGGAGGAGTGGGACCACGAGAACCTCGTGAGGCTCCACAAGGCCCAGTGCGAGGTTGTGCACTTGGGTCGGGGCAGCCCCAGGTGTGTGCACAGACGGGGAGAAGAGCTCGTGGGGAGCAGCCCTGCTGAGAAGGACTTGGGGTGCTGGTGGAGGAGAAGCTCGACATGAGCCAGCAGCGTGTGGCCACAGCCCAGCAGGGCAACTGTGTCCTGGGCTGCAGCACCAGAGGGGTGGGCAGCAGGACCAGGGAGGGCATTGTCCCCCTCTGCTCTGCCCTGGGGAGGCCCCAGCTGGAGTCCAGGTCTGGAGCTCCCAGCACAAGGAAGATGTGGAACTGTGGGAGTGGGTCCAGAGGAGAGCCAGGAACGTGATCCGAGGGCTGGAGCTCCTCTCTGCTGGAGAAAGGCTGAGGGAGCTGGGCTTGTTCAGCCTGGGGAAGAGAAGGGTCTGGAGAGACCTCATTGTGGCCTTCCAGTGCCTGAAGGGAGCTTGGAAACTGGAGGGAGAGGGACTTTTTCCATGGGCAGAGAGTGACAGGACAAGGGGAAATGGTTTTAAATAAAGGGAGGGGACATTTAGGTGGGATATGAGGAGGCAATTTTTCACCCAGAGGGTGGTGAGGCACTGGCACAGGTTGCCCAGAGAAGCTGTGGATGCCCCATCCCTGGAGGCATTCAAGGCCAGGTTGGATGGGGCCCTGGGCAGGCTGATCTGGTGGTTGGTCACCCTGTCCACAGCAGGGGAGTGGAACTGGATGATCTTTAAGTCCCTTCCAACCCAACCCAGTCTGTGATTTGAGGTTTGGGCCTGGCTGTACCTGCGTGGCGACGCGTGCTCTCGGGAGTGATTGCTGAGTCAGGGTGTTACCGCCTTGAGACCAGCCAAGCCGTGCTAATCTGGTGTGTTTTCCACCTTTGTTTCCTCAGCTCTCAGAACAGGTGAATTTTGTCTGCCTTCTAGGTGAGCTTCACAGGCACTTGGAAGAGGAGCAGCATGGATGGTTTCACCATCCTGACTTGGTACCTTTCAGCAGGTTAAGAAATAACTGAAGGGAACTACAATGGCTTTCTCTTCGTGACAGAGCCTTAACAAATCCACTCTGCTAATGGTCTGAACTAGCATTTGAGATTGAACTCTTTTTGAGTTTCCTGGAGAAAGTCTTGTAGCTTTTTTGGGTGAAGAAGTGCCTCCTTCTTTGTTTGGAGTGTACTGCCCTGATCCAGTTAGGGCCAGGGACTGATTCCTTTCTCCCTCCTCCTGCCCCACCTTTATTTATTTTGCATCCAGCAGTGCCTCCCAGGTGCTGGGTGCTTTCCAGGCATTCACAAGGAGATGTTCTTTGCTCCTGGGGTTCTAAAATCTGAAGAATATGAAAGTACAGCTATAGGTGAGTTCTGTTGCTGTGTTCTCCTCTGTCCTACCCAGCGAGTTCTTCGTTCCTGACTTGAAAAGCCTTAGATGCACGTGGTGGGCTCTCAGCCTTAGCTCCTCGCTGTCAGAGCAGGTCTGTTCTTAAGTGTTTTTGCTGGGTTCATGAGCATTTCTGTGGGTTGCTCACACAAAGTAGCTTTAGACTAGACAAAAAACTTTCCTGATGTTGACATTTTGGCAGCCTCTCTTGAGTGTCATGTTTTTTCTGAAGAAACATCTTTTGACTCGAAGAATGGCTTGTCACATGGGTGGATTCCCCTCTGGGCCAAACCAAAGTGTACTCCTCTACTGCTTAACACTTAAAATAGCCTCTTTAGGAGATCCCTTTGTTTGAACTTGGGTTAGTCAGATACTCCTGTGAAATAGCTTTTCTTGTAGCTTTTTGGATCATTTCTGCCCAGTGACAGTACAGAATGCTCTGGGCTGAGTCAGTCTGCCCTTGGTATATTTAAAAGTTAAATTTTAGTTAGAGAAGTAGAGTCATCATTTTGGCTTTTTCCATCTCCTTTCCAGGGAAAGTCATAGAACCATAGAATGGTTTGGGTTGGGAGGGACCTGAAAGCTCATCCAGTCCCAACCCCCTGCCAGCAGCAGGGACACCTTCCACTAGACCAGGTTGCTCAAAGCCTCATCCAACCTGGCCGAGAACACTTCCAGGGAGGAGCAGCCACAGCTTCTCTGGCCAACCTGGGCCAGTGTCTCACCACCCTCACACCAAAGAATTTCTTCCTCACGTCTCAGCTCCATCTCCCCTCTTGCAGTTTCAAGCCATCACCCCTTGTTCTGTCACTCCCTGCCCTTGGCCAAAGTCCCTCCCCAGCCTTCCTGGAGCCCCTTCAGGTACTGGGAGGCCACTGGAAGGTCTCCCCAGAGCCTTCTCTTCTCCAGGCTGAACAGCCCCAACTCTCTCAGCCTGTCCTCACAGCAGAGCTGCTCCAGCCCTGGCATCATCCTCGTGGCCTCCTCTGGACTCGCTCCAGTAGGTCCATGTCCTTATCAGCAGAAGCAAATATAATATATATATGTATTTAAAAATATACAAATACAAATTACAACACTGAAAATCCCTGCAGTGCACACCCACCACTCAAGTTCTCTGAGGAGCCAGAGTTGAACGCTGCCCTGTTTGACTGCTGGAGTAGTGTGTGTGCTGATGTTTACTGCTGAAGCTCTTGGGAACTGGGGGAGAGATCCAGAATCTTTGTCTGTTTGAACTTCATCTTGCCACGATCACGGTGCTATAAGATCTAGAGGGAGAAGTCCTGGGAGTCCTGCAGGTCGTGTGCTGTGCAGAGCGTGTGTGGAACCAGCATCTCTTGGCACATGGGCTGGCTGCAGAGGTGGCCAAGGAGAGCCAGCACTGGAGAAAGGAGCAGAGAGGGTGGTGTGCCTGGTGCTGAGTGTGCCTGAGGCAGTCTCTTCAGGGTCTCTAAAGCAACCCCAGGTGACTGAGAGGGTGGAGGTTCAATAGAAGTCTGGAAAGGTTTGGTGCCACGGTGAGTGCCTCGGCTGCTGGTGAGTGGGAACAGGACTGTTCTGACTGACTCACTAGCATGTGTCTGCGTTTGTTTTTGTCTGGCTGCTCTGTTTGGAATTGACCTACTGATGCTGCATTTTTGAAGCTTCCAATCAGGTGTGTGGGGCAGTTCCAAGTACTGGGTGTTCAGTGCTGGGAAGATGGTTTTTGGAGGTCGCTTTTGCCTGGCTTCTGTTAAGGTATATACCTTGCAAATGAGGGGTAGTGGCTTTAGATGGATCATTGCCCAAAACCCTAAAAAAGGTTTATTTTTTTCTCCTGTTTGAAATTGGGTGTCAATGTTTCTGTGCATCATCTTCCAAGAGGCTCTTTGAATCCCTCCAAAGGGACTCCAGTTAATGGACACCCCACATGGGGTCTGTCCACACCTGAAACCTCCAAAACCGGGTGTGATCCAGGCAGGGAGACTCCATAGAGATTAATGTAGAATGATTCTGAAGGCTCTAATTTAGTAATTTAAAAGAAAAACCAAACAAGCAGGAGGTTGTGCTTGGCAGTGCCCACAAACACTGTTTAACTAGTTTTGAATTTATTGTGTATGTAAAACTGCTTTGGAGCATTTGGAGTCGGGGAAGTGAGAAGCTGTGCTAAGGAGTTCAGAACGCAGCTGATGCTTTTGGTGGCAGAGGAGTTGATGATGAAATTTTTTTTTCTCTCAGTTTTCAAGAGAATAGAACAATTTTTAATCCAAGGCTTTGTAGGTCTCAAAGCTCATTTCATCCATTATTTTTGAGATGTTAATCAATAGTAGGTGGGAAAAGCAAAGTAGCCAACATCTTCTAAAGCAATAACCAGCAGCCAAGTTTGTGACAGTCTGAAGTTCTGGGTACAAGGTGTAGGCTGTGGAGCTGAAATCCAGCGTGGTGAGAGAGTCTTGTTTTAGTGTGTCTGCAAATTCTCTGTACAGTTCTATACCCATTATGGTCTTATTTTTAAAGTTTGTCTTAAGCTTTAAATAGGAGTCTAAGTTGAAGAGCAAAATGTTGTGAGCCAGGAAGGCTTGTGGCCATGTTTTGTGTTGGTTTTTTGGTACCACATTTCCATGGTGTTGTGTATCTAGATTAAAACATAATCTTAAATTTAGCATTTCTGGATTTGTAGTATTTGCTTTTTAGAAAAATGCAAGCTTCTAGGCCTAATTTAAAGCTGTGTTGTGTGAAAATGGAAGGATGATGTTGGGTGTGTTTTTGTCCTGGGTTATGTGCATGGGACGTGCTGCAGTACACGGAAAGGCAGGGTGAGTCTGCATAGGAAATCATAAAGTTGAGCAGGACAAGCTGAAGTGGAAGGTGACCTGTTTTATCCAAGCTCAACAATTATGTTATTTCTTGTAATTTCCACCAGTTTGCTCAATATTGCCTCTCTCATGGTGGCAGTGCAGTGCAGTGACCCGACAGGGGTGGGGACAGAGGGGAAGCCATCAAAGTGCTGCAGCCATGATTCTGGTGGAGCTGCAGCGCCAGGGTTGGGTGCTGAAGTGGTGTCAGCTCTCTGTTAGATTCCAGGTGTGCTCATGCCAAGAGCAGCAGAAGCAGAGCCAGGGGAACAGAGAAGCACCCTCAGGCAGGCAGGAGGGACGGAGGTGGCCAGTGGCCCTGTGACAGCAGAGCTGTGCTGGCACTGAAATGAAGGAAGGTGACAGCACCTCATGATGGAGCTGCCACAGTTTTACCGTGTTTCACCTTCAGCTCAGCCAGACAGATCAGGACATAAGAAATATTCCCTATGCTGGGAGGCACGTCCTGCTCATTGAACACAGTTTGGCAGCTGACAGCAAGTCTGGAGGGTTTTGGCTTTGCTGATGTGAGCAGGTGAAGGTGGTGGGGATTGTTCTGCCAGAGTAATTGAGTGGGCTGCTCCTCAACAGATTTTTGCTGAGTGTTTTCACGCCTGCCAGAGTCAGGACCAAGCACTCTGGTATTATTCCTCCAGGCTCAGATGATGCCTTTATTGTGTGTTCAAATAATTTGGGTTCTTGAATCACAGCTCCCTGGAGGCTCGAACAATGGGCAGGGGTGGCACTGCTCTCTGGAGCGATGGAGACCTGGAAGGTAGTTCAAGCTGTGGTCTCTGACTGCCCACACACGTAGTTGAACAGAAATCAAACCAGTTAAACCCACCATGTAGGAAAGAAAACTCTCTAGCAGCAGAGGATCCTGGACTCGGTAGGAATAAGAAGGTTGAAATGCTGACCAGCACGCTGTCTCACCTGCCAGTGGTGCTGAGGAAGAGCTGGAGTGTTCCCTACAGAGGCAGGGAGAAGCCTTCCCTATTGTGCTTGGGAGGCTGTAAACTTATCCTTACAATGCAGTTTATAGATGTGTGCACATCACATGACTGTGTAAGACTACATTTTTCAGTGCCACAAATGACTCCTTTGGAGAGGCCAGTCAGGGAGCTCGGGGGGAAGGATGTCAGTTCTGACTCGTGCTCTGAGCAGTGCAGAACATGGTCATAAAAAATAGGTGTTTCTAAGTTGCTCTGCAGCACTGACCATAAGGACTCGTGGAATCATAGAACTGTGCTGGTTGAAAAAGACCTTCAAAATCATCAGGTCCAACTGTAACCCTGACACTGTCAGGTCCACCTCTGTGTTTAATGTCATTTGAGAAGCACTGTACCAAGGCCACAGCTTCAGTGTTCATTAAGAAAGAAAAAAGCCAGAAACCAAACCTATATAGAACCATGGAATCCCAGACTGGGTTGGGTTTGAAGGGACCTTGGAGATCACCCAGTCCCAACCCCCCTGCCAGCAGCAGGGACACCTTCCACTAGACCAGGTTGCTCAAAGCCTCATCCAGCCTGGCCGAGAACACTTCCAGGGAGGAGCAGCCACAGCTTCTCTGGGCAACCTGGGCCAGGGTCTCACCAGCCTCTGGGTGAAAAAATTCCTCTTAATATCTAAATCTCTCCTCTCCCAGTTTCAAACCATTTCCCCTTGTCCTGTCACTCTCTGCCCATGGAAAAAGTCCCTCTCCCTCCCATTTCCAAGCACTCTTCAGGCACTGGAAGGCCACAATGAGGTCTCTCCAGACCCTTCTCTTCCCCAGGCTGAACAAGCCCAGCTCCCTCAACCTTTCTCCAGCAGAGAGGAGCTCCAGCCCTCGGATCACGTTCCTGGCTCTCCTCTGGACCCACTCCCACAGCTCCACATCTTCCCTGTGTTGGGGGCTCCAGGCCTGGGCTCCATCTGGGGCCTCCCCAGGGCAGAGCAGAGGGGGACAATCCCCTCCCTGGCCCTGCTGGCCACATGGAAGAAGCTTGTTTAAGAAGAGTTAATTTAAAAGATGCTATTATAAGGGTAGAATGTTTCAGATGGTATGGAGGCTGTTTAAGGAGAGACACATCATACTGGAGGATCAGTTTAAATATGTGTGAACTCCTAGAGAGCCTCCAAATGACTTGATAGTTGACACAGTTAGACACAAGAGTGAGAGAGAATGGGAGTACACCCTCCAAAAGCTGAAATTTTATTAGATGAGAAACACTGAAAGAACAAACTTTAAGTTTAAAAAACCCAATGAGGTTGACCAAAATGACTTGAGGGACATCTGGCTCAAGGTCTGAAATGTTAAAGGAATATTTTTCCCTCCCAAAAATCAGGGATGGGAAGCAAGCTGGAGAGTCTGTAAAACCAAGAGATGATTCAGGAGAACTTTTTATGAAGGGCTCTGAAAAAGTAGGGATGTTCAGAGGCTCCCAGTTGCCAGTGTTTGCTGTTAAAGGATTGTCTGGCTCAAGGCAGAGAGTTAATGCCACAGTGTCACTAGTCAATAAAACACACACAAATCTGGTTTTAAATGGTTGTCTGGCTCCTGTTGGAGGGTTCATACAACAGTGTTATTGGGAACAAATGGTTTGGAGTTACCTGGTGCTCATGCAAGAGTTCTAAAGAATGAAGTAGCTGAGGCATTAGCTGTGGAATGTGAGGTTTTAAAAGTCTTGACTCTAGAGAAGAGATGTGTGTGGAGGTTTTCTTCTTTTGTTTGTTTTTTGAGGGATCCAGAGGAATGAGATCCCACAGTGCTTTCTCTTAAAGCCTGGTCTGTCCTTGAGGTCTCTACATCAGAGCAGAACCTTCCTTGCTGCTTTTCTTCAAGTGGACACTGGGTTCAGGAGCCCTTCAGACAAAGAGCTAAAGGGCTCCTGGTTTTCTTGGCGGGTTCAGGGTTGTTCTGCAGATCAGGAACCAGTGTTTCCTCGGTGATCCATTATCCCTGATGACTAGGAAGAAAGCTGGGTTCAGCTGGGGTGATCAGGTAAGGACTGAGCTTGTGGTGTGTGTCTGTGCCTCAGAAGTTCTGTCTTTTCTCAGTTTGGTCAATATCCTGCTCTATGCCCTGCTAGCCCAGAGGTGGCTGCCTGTCAGCAGAACTGTCCTGAGCCAAGATGGTGTTGGATAATTTGGGTTGGACGGGGTTCTCTGTAGGGCCAGTTCAGCTCCCCAGTGAAAGCAGGGCCAACCTCAAAGGTGCATCAGGTGCCTCAGGACCATGAGCAGTCAGGTTTTTTACTGGCTCTAAGGGTGGACATTCAGGAACTTTTCTGGGCCTCTCTTCCAGTGTTTGATCATCCTCATGGTTTAAATATTTTTTGTCATGTCTTAGTGGAGTTTTCTTTGTTACAGCTCTGATCCCTGCTTTGTCTTCTGTTCTGAAGACTGAACAAATGCATCTCCCTCAGCCTTTCCTCATACATCCTGTGGCTTGAGTCCCCTGACTGTCTTGGTGGCTTCTGCTGCACTCAGACCAGTTTGTGACTGCTCCTTGTGTTGGAGAGCCCCAGGCTGAACATGGTTCTTGCAGGTGCTGAGAGGAGGGGAGCAGATCCCTGCCCTTGACCCCTTGGCTGCATTCTTACACATGCAGCCCAGGATGTGGTTGGTGGGAGTGGTTCTCTTCACTGTGCTGCTTCATCATGTTGGTCTTTCCACTCTCCTTCTTTCTGCCCCCGCTTCTTGGCTTTCCTGAATCTCCTTTTCAGGTCCCAGGTCTTTGTTCTGAGCCTGTCATGCGACATCTTCACCTCATCTCTGTGTTCCTTGAAATATTGTTCTTTTACTTGATCTCATTTACACCAGTGACTTTCTTCTTGTACCAAGATGATATTTTCAAAATCTCCTGGTGAAGGACTTGACCACTGCTGGAACATGGATGTTTTGGTGATTTACCTTTGGTGCCCTGTCCTTTTCATGGCAGTTGTTGGTGCTGGAGGGTGCGTGAGTGGGGATGTCCTGCAGGCCATGTTTCTATCATAATAGGGAAGTGGAGAGCAGCATTTGGTCTCTGCTCTCAAAGAGCTGAACCCTTTTTACTGACACAAGGTCAGCACAGTGACCAGCTGCTGTTGTCGTGGCTGGTGCTGTCCTTCACCCCTCTGTCCAGGTGTGTGTCAGAGGAGCTCCTAAGCCAAGGAGAAACGGCGTCGTCCCCTCTGGGCTCGGTGGAACAAAGGTGCTAGCAGTTATGGCAGCCTTCTCAGACAAAGCTTCCCCCTGTTTATTAGTTACTGAGGAGCAGCTACTCTAGAGGATAAGTTCTTTCATCCTTAGAGTTCTCTGCAAGCTGAGGTTTTGGGATGAATGCCCAAAAGTCTTGCCTTGTCTCTGCCCAGTTCATGTCTCTTTTGAAGCAGTGTTGGTCTTTACCACTGAAGTTTCTATTTCAGGACATCCTGCAGACTACACAGGGCTTCACTTGGTGTGAATGCTTCCACTCCACTCTTCCTTACATCCTGCCTGGCTGCTCTGCGGCGTGTGGCAGCAGAAACCTTTGGGATGCCTTTTGTTAGGCTGTATCTTGGCAGCCTCTGATCCCTCCTTGGAGGGAGTGTATGCCCAGGCAGATGCCAACCAACCTTTGGCTGCCAGGTCCCTTAGTGCAGGTGAAACGATCCCTGTTTGTGCTGGAGGAGCTTGTTAGCCTGTGGTGGGGAAGGTGGTGCCCTTGAGCTCCTTCCCTCATGACCCAACAAGGTGAGGAGGATTATCTCCAGGGTGAAGGCCAGTCAGATCTAAAAGCTTAGGGCTCCTGTCTGCAGGAAGCAGTCACTTCACCTCTGTCCTGGTCCTCAGAGCAGTACAAAATGCACTCAGGGCATTTGTTTGTGTTTCTGCAGGCACTGTGTCCAGGCAGGATCCCACCAGAGTGTCCACTCTCCTGTCTCAACAAGCAGAGTGCCTTGGCCTCTTGTTCCTGTAGGCAGGCTGCAGGCTTCCAGCCTTGCTGCAGAGAATATCAGATTGGCTAGGTAATAAAGTATATCCTAGGTATTTTGGAAACCCTCACAAATCTCTTTTTATCCTCCTAAATGAGAAACAGGAAATCCAGCCAAATGTCCTGGAGTCTGTCCTCTGTGACTGGAGTTTCTGAGATTAACTTGTTTGCCCTAAATAACCATCAGGAGATTCACATCTTCTGTTCCTGGACTGGCTGCTGTGAAAACCTCTTTTGGGTATTCTTCTAAATTCAATGGTCTTAATATTTCCTTTCTCAAATGTTCATGCTTTTCTGGTGCTTGTGGAATTACATCACTTAAACATGGTGATAGCTGAAGGATCTGGACTTGCCTTTCGTGGTTGTGGTGGGCTGTTATGTTGGCATAGCCCTGCTCATCAGTGTTCACCCCAAGACACTTCAGACTCGTGGCAGGCAAATGCTGAGTGGGGTGAAGGGAGAGTACGAGTCCAGCAGTAGGTTCTCTGTGTGGTGATCATGTGTTGCAGACTCAAAGGGGTAACATGACCCTTCTTTTTAAAAGGGGGGACAAGAAAGATCTGGGGAACTACAGGCCAGTCAGTGTCACCTCTGTGCCTGGGAAGATCATGGAGAGATGCTCATGGAAACTGTGCTAAGGCACATGGGAAATGAAGAGGGGATTGGTGACAACCAACGTGGCTTCACCAAGGGCAAGTCGTGCCTGACCAGTCTGGTGGCCTTTTATGATGGGGTTACAGCACTGGTGGATGAGGGGACAGCAGCTGATGTTGTCTACCTGGACCTGCACGAGGCATTTGACACTGTCCCGCACGACATCCTTGTCTCTGAAGTTGGAGGTGGCGTGGACTAGGTGGATGGACCACTCAGTGGGTGAGGGATTGCCTGGATGGTCACATTCAAAGAGTTGCAGCCAATGGCTCAATGTCTGAGTGGAGACAGTGAGGAGTGGTGTCCCTCAGGGGTTGGTGTTGGGACTGGCACTGTTTAACATCCTTGTTGGTGACATGGACAGTGGGATCGAGTGCACCCTCAGTGAGTTTGCCGGTGACACCAAGCTGGGTGGTTCAGCTGACACGCTGGAGGGACGGGATGGCATCCAGAGGGATATTGAGAGGTGGGGCCTGTGCTGACCTCCTGAAGCTCAACAAGGCCAAGTGCAAGGTCCTGCCTCTAGGTCAGGGCAGAATGCAGGCACAAACCCAGGCTGGGTGGAGAATGGCTGGAGAGCAGCCCTGAGGAGAAGGACTGGGGTGCTGGGGGACAAGAAGCTCAACACGAGCCCCAATGTGCACTCACAGCCCAGAGGCCAACAACCGTGTCCTGGTGCACCCAGAGCAGCGTGGGCAGCAGGGCCAGGGAAGAGTTGAGCATGAAGTGGTGGCTGTGGCCTCTGTGGTGCTGAAGGCAAAGGGAAGGGCAGAAAATGTTCTGGGTGTAAAACGTGGAACTACTGCATGGGAAGTTGCAAACCAAAACCTCTGCAGCAGCCGTTCCCAAAATGCTTTTCCCCACCTCTGTGCTCTGCCCAGTACCAGAGCGAGGTGAGGAGGAACAGCTCTGGGGTGTTGCTGAGGAACTGGTCTGAAGAAGAGGGGTTCAGGGATACTTCTGAAACAGAGCATGGGTTTTGTTGGGTTTGTTTGTTTTTTGAAGAAGGGTCTGACTGCATTTAAAGCACTGTAAAACGAGGTTTCAGGTGTTTAACATCTGGAAAGCCATGATACCAAGGTGTGAGGTGTGTGAGAGACCAAGTTGGCCATGTTTGTGAAGATGTGATGCTGTACTTTACTGAGGAGATTCTAGACTCGAGTTTGGTAAATGTATATCGTAGATCTCTAAGGATTAAAAATTCCTTTGTAAACAGGAAAAAAAATCTGTTGTCATTCCCATCCTATTTCATTGGGGTGGCAGTGATGATGGAGACATGGAGGTCAAGGAGAAGAAACAGTTGCTGCAGGAGACTTCACCCATGTAGCTTGAAGAAGTGTAAATTTGGGGTCCAATTCTGGATTGATATTTTTAGACATGATTCATGTTTGAGGGAGCAGGTAGCTGGGGACACAGGAGGAGAGCTGACACGGTGAGAGGACAGCAGGACACTGCCTGCAGCCTGTCTGGGTTTGTCTCTACATGAACCCAAGGAGCCCAGCAGTAGCTTAATTTGAAAGCTCTGTAACCTAAAGATGTGGAAGGTTGTTAGAAGCAAGCTGAGCAGGGCAGCTGCTTCTGTGGTCCTGGGGGGTGTTAAAAGAATTACAGCCCACGCAAATGAACAGCAGCAGGACAGACAGAATGGGTTGGTGGGTGACTGTGGCAGTGGGGAAGCAGAGCCTTTGTGAAGACTCGCTCCTGTTGAGCACAGATCAGAGTCATGCACTGGTTTGGGTGGGAAGGGACCTTTCCAGCTCATCCAGTCCAACCCCCTGCAGTGACAGGGACATCTTCAACCAGATCAGGTCACTCAGAGCCCCATCCAGCCTGACCTGGGATGTTTCCAGGGATGGGGCTCCTACCACCTCTCTGGGCAACCTGGGCCAGGGTCTCACCACCCTCACTGTAAAACATTTCTTCCTTGCATCTGGTCCAAATCTCCCCTCTTTTAGTTTCAAACCATCACCCCTTGTCCTATTGCTCCAGGCCCTGCTAAAAAGTCCCTCCCCATCTTTCTTAGAGGTCCCCTTCAGGTACTGGGAGGCCGCTAGGTCTCCCCGGAGCCTTCTCTTCTCCAGGCTGAACAGCCCCAACTCTCTCAGCCTGTCCTCACAGCAGAGCTGCTCCAGCCCTGGCATCATCCTCGTGGCCTCCTCTGGACTCGTTCTAACTGGTCCATGTCTCTCCTGTGCTGAGGACCCCAGAGCTGGGCACAGTAGATAAAGATTGATCTGCCTGAATTTGCAAAAGGCATTTGACAATGTGTAGTCTCAGAAATTCTTGAGGAAGGTAAAGGAAGTGTGGGATAAAGTGAAGAAGCTCGTGGGGTTGAATGATGAGTTGGAGGTTTGCTAACAGGTCAGAACAGGGCAGAGAAGTGGGTGGCGCGTGCGTGTCGTGCCCCCTCCCGTCCCTGCAGCTGAGGGCACTCACCAGCGGGTTTCTGCAGGGATGGGTGCTGAGCCTCTGATACTCACTGCATCAATAAATGACCTGGAAGTGTAATTAATAGCAAGATAATATTTTTTCCTGATGATATGAAGCTAAGTGGAGTTGTAAAGTCAAGGCCCAGCTGTGAAGAACTGTGGGAAGGTCTGACAGGACTGGGTGACTAGATGATAAAATGAAGGATGCAGTTCAGGCTGGGTAGATGTCAAATGATTCTCAGGGGAAGAGTAAACAGTCTATGCTTGACACCAAAAAGTGATCTCTGAGCTGCATGTGACAGCGCAGGGAGAAGTTCTTTGTGTCCCAGTTCCATGGAAAATCATCTCAGTCCTCATCTGCAGTCAAAAAAAAAAGGAATAATAGAGACCAGGAGGGGGAGGGACAGAAACCAGAACAGAGCACGTGGTGGTACTGGTGTCTGCAATAATCACCACGGGTTTGTGTGGTGACCGAGGCTTGGGGTTCTGCTTTCCCCTGCTCAGAGAAGGTACAGAACTGGCAGGGTAGCAAGAGTGTTCAGAGGTTTAGATTAGCTTCCATACCAGGAACAAAGGAGTAGACTGTGAGTAGTTAACCTTGAGAAGGGACTGTTGGGGAGTGGGATGTGAATGAGGACTTGAAAATCCTTGAGGAAGTTCAAGTTCAAATGCAGGTACCAGGCAAAGCCAGCCTGGGCAGGAATTGAGTGGTGGAGCTGAGGGATGTTCCTTTTCAAAGGGCTTAGAAAGGTTCAGACAGTGATCAGATCAATGGAGGAAGATCTGTTGGCGTGGGAAATACAGCAAGACAGCCTTTTGCACAGGAAATTCTGTCAAATACCTGTTGGACAATGAAAGAACGTTCCTGGAAAGTACAGCTGTGTGCTCTGTCCCCTGCATCCGCCACCAGCTGTTCCTGGGGACAGGGGATGAGCCTAGGTGGACATTTGTTCTCATAGGCTATATCTGTCCTTCTGGATTTTTTCACTCTCTTGTTAATCACCAGTGCATTGTTTTTTCTGATGTATGGGATGGAGGGGGGAGGAGGAACAAACCCAGAAACTGGATTGCTGATTGTTTTCCAGTCCTTCTCCGAGCGCTTGGGAGCTAAAGAGTAGCTGTAGCTGTGTATCAGGAAGCTGCCAGTCACTAAGGCAGGCTGACATTTTACCTCAGCTTCAAGAGAAAACTAAAAAAGGAATGGAAAATCTTTAGTGGTTTCAACGTTTGTACCTTAAATGATTTATGGATTCATTGGCTTCATCCCCCTCCCCTGTATTTCTGCTGCAGGAAATCCTGTGCATTGGCCATTCTGTGCTTGATTCATATTTTGTTTGTTTTGGTTTTCTTTTTTGAAGGTACATGGGGATAGGACTCTCTGCTCAAGGGGTCAACATGAACAGGCTTCCTGGTGAGTCACTGTTAAGATTTGGTTTGGCTTACAGTCTGTGTTAAATACTCCTTTGAAATAAAGATGTGAATTTATATCTGTGAATTAGTGAATGTGTGTTGCTGTTAATACAATGTCATGACTATGTGTGTCTTACACCTGGGAGTTGCAAACTATTGGGTGTTATCCTGAACTGAGTTACTAGTGTTGTTAATGTAGCCATGATGGTTTTAGCAAATAATAGAAATTAATATTAAACTAATGAGTAATGGGTAAGATGATGAGCTTTCAGACATGCAAGCTCTTCTTTGCACCTGAAAAATAAGTAGCAAAGTAATTAGGTGTTTTAATCTGTGTATGGCAGTTGACAAATTTACATGGAAGAATCTGAAAATGGCAGGAAAAGTGGCCTGTCATATTGCCTCTCCTCTCTTCTTTCCCTCTTCTCACTGCAAAACTAGACAAATGTGAGAGTGGTATTTCCAGCTGATACTGTGCCTCCCTTTGAAATGTTTGGGTTTTAGCTTAGCCCCAAAGTTGGTTAAGTAGCTTCTTTTTAGAAATAAATAACCATCAAGCTTTTAAAATAATTTTTAGTTCATACATTGGATATTGTTGGCTTGTAGATTTGGGTCAACAGAGTGACTCCTGGAGCAGGAATTCTTTCAGCTGGGTTTGAAACTGGAAGTTTTCTGGGTTTGGTGGAAAGTAAATGTTCTTCAAGCGCCCAGGTGAATGGTGGCTGGTTCCCAGGGGTGGGGTGTCTTCTGGGTCTTGGGAGCTCTTTACTTCTGATGGAGTTGTTTTAAAGCTGAAATGTGTGTTCACATCTTATTATCCACCTTGGAATCTCCAGAGGAGGAGGCTTTGTGGACATGCTAACAAAGGGAAGAGCTTCCACAGGGGTTGCACCAAGGCTCTTGTGAATTCACTTCTTGGTGAGGATTTTGCTTTCGTCTTCCCCAGTAACTTGCATATTCAGAGGGGAACACATTCATTTTTTCCTTGTAACATCCAGTTGAAAATGTTGCAGCCTTGGAGCAAAATCCCTGACTGTTCTGTGAGCAAAATCCGTGGTTCTGTGGTTGTGTTATAAAGTTCTGAATGTGTATTTCTGCAGCTCTGTTCCTGAAGTTCTGCCCAGACTGCAGGTGGAGGCTCAGCCAGGAGACCGAGCCAGCCAGGCTCCTCAGGTGGTTTCAGAGAACATCAGCTTTCTGCTGCCCACCCTTCTAATTGCAAATCTGCTGCTGAACTTTGCAGTGGAGCAGCTGCCTTGTCTTCTTACTGAAGAGAAGTGTGAGGATCTTGAATGCACGAGGGCGCGTGTGGGACCTTTTGCATTGATAAAGAAGAAATTGGGAATGGTAGACTAATTGCACTAGTTAATTAGTTCAATTAAAATTTCCCCAGTGAAACAATAAGCATTGCTGCTTTAGTGACAAATGTCAGTGCAGCGTGAGGGCTGTTCATAAATCACAACCATGGTTAACAGTTGTGGGTATTTCCTTTTCCAGGTGCCACTTTGATCATGTTTGATTGACCCTGAGAGTCGTTCTTCTGTCTCCCTGTCAGAGTCCCAAGACCTGTTGGTCTGACTTGGGTACAACCTTCCTTGCATCTGTTTTCCTCTGATAATTTCAAACCTGTGCAGAGAGCTTGTGGAACCTCTCACTTTACAGATATTTAGGACTTGGCAGGACTTGGCCTTGACCAACCTGATCTACTAAGACCTGCTTTAAGCAGGAGTGACTTCTGGGGCTCCCTTCCCTCCTTAGTTATTCCACATTTCTGTGATAACCCTGGTTTTGGGAGAATGGTTTCAGTGACACACATGTTTTAAAGACTTAGCATCTTACTACAAACTCTCTGTGTTGGTATTGTTATGGCAACTGCAGTGTATACACAGTGAAAGGAGAATTAAGGTCACAGGGCTTTTTCACTCCGAACTACACCAGGGAAGGAAGAAGACAGGACACTGCCAGTTTTCTCAGGTGATACTTGGTTGCAAAAAGGTAGGGCATGTCTAGATCAAGGTGATCTGATGTCAACAGGTATCAAAGTCTCAATTCTCAGGCTCCTCCTCTCTTTGCACTCCCTGTCCCTCCAGTCCTCCCGACCCAAGTCAGTTGTGTGCGTGTACAAGGTGGAGCATGAGTCTGGTCCCATCATCTCTGCCCAGGGTTGGAGTGCTTGGCTGCTTGGAAGAGGAGTTGTTTGGCTATTAAGGGAGCATTTTCTGTTCAAGAGATGTCTCTGGCTTGTGGAATGGAAAGATGGGTGGGATTGTCTCGCAGGCTTGGGCTGTAGAGTGCTGGTTGGATTATTCTTAACCTAGGATTCCCCTGGGATTATAACAGATATATATAACACGGAGCACCAGCCCGAGGCGGTACGTACTGAGGGTCACAGTTGTGCTGTCTTGATAAGTTTTGTTTCTCCCTTTAGGGACCAAAAATGAGCCAAACCTCTTCTGATAAATAGCTTTAAAGCCCAGGAGCTCCCTGAGCAGTGTTTTGTGGCCAGTTTCAATCCAAGTGCCTGTTTACTACTATTATTTCTACAGTGTATGTGACGAATGTGGAATTATTTTCTCTGAGTGAAATAAAACATTAAGTGGACTTGAGACTTCAGACAGTGCTGATTTAGCAATGGATTGCAGAAATTTGATCCTATGAACCTGTTGTTTGTTTGATCTCATGCAGACTATGCTGCCAAGAATGATTCTGCTGGCATGGTTAGGTCAATCTCCCATAATCTGTGTGAAATGAACTGCATTTCTCTATTACAGCTCAATAATTATCTTCCTGGCTTTTGGAGAATGAGTCTGGTTTATTTGTTTATAGTATATTGCTCGAGTAACTGAAGTGAGAAATACTCATCAGGCTTCACCGCTACCCAGCCCGTCACAGCACGGAGTGAGCGAGGGCTCGCACAGGAGTGACAGACACTGGAGTCTCGACTTGGCTTCATGTCAGAGTGTAATTTTAACTTTTTGTGACCTGAAACCCTGCCAAGTTTGTCTCTTCAGACCCTTTCTAGGTCCTTGCTGCTGTAATAGATTTATTTTTGCTCAGCATGCTGGCAAGTCAGTATGTGACTTACTACAAGTAGTGGTTCGGGAGCCCAAAGGCTGGTGTGGGAGCCAACGCTGGTCCCTCCTCTGTTCCCACTTCCCATGGGGATCCTTGGCACCCTGTCAGCCCCCATTCAAAGAACAATCTTGCTGCTGGGTCCTGCCTCAGCCTCCTCTCCCCCCCTGAGAACAAACGCTTTGACCATACCCAGTTCCAAGTCAGGGCAGTTGTGCTTGATGCCAAGTGAATTTTGGCTTCAGCCCAGCTCGGTGCTGGTGGGGGTGGTGCTGAGCTTCCTCTGAAGGTTGGAAGTGTGGCTGGAGCAACCTGAGCGTTTCCTTCCACCACCCCTGCCCTGTGATCGGGCACCTGTCAAAGGAGAGTGCCCTGGCTCTGCTCAGTGCCAGGTTTCTGTGGGCTGTGCTTTGGAATTTAATCCCTGAAATTATTATGGGATTTTTATTAAGTGCCAGCTTTGTGACCCTGACTTATCTTGATGATTTTTAAATTATTATTATTTTATACATTTTTAAAAGACACTTAGGTCACTTACTAATAAACATTTGGCTTTAAACTCGTGGCTCTTATTGAGATGTCTGCTCACTTCTTTCCCCAGATACAGCTTTTTTTCCACATGTGCTCAGCATTTTGGTATCTGAGGGTGAAATGACACGTTACAGCTGAACTGATCTAACTCCCTGCCATCAGAGGAGAGGAGCCCGACCCTCCCTCCCCTCCACCCAGGGCTGCACAGCCCCTCTTCCCTCGTGCAAGCCCCTGGCTCTGGCCCTGGTCACGTCCTTGGCCAAGCCAGCTTCAGGTCTGGCAGGAACCTGCTTGCTCTTCTGCTGTGCTGGGCTGGTGGCAGGCTGGTTCCCCCAGAGTTCATGGAGCAACGCTCTCACCTTTGCATCCTGAACCTTCCATCTGAAATGTCCTCTGTATTTTTTTTTCTTTCATTATTTAGCCTCAGTCCAGTCAGTTTTTCTGAGCCAGCTGAAAGTGCGTTGGTGGTTTGCTACAGGTTTCACTTAACCTTCATGAAACGGAGAAGGCAGATGGCTCCCGGCTTTAACATGGGTGAGGTGTGCACGTTGGGGATGATTTTCCTCAGCACATGATGTGTGCATTGGTTCAAGGCCTTCACACTGCTGAGAGATAACATTTCATTTGTTGTTGTAGCTCTTGGAGAGTAACCCAGCAGGAACAGAGCCGGGCAGGAGGGGTGGGTGATTCTCTACGGCAGCAGCAAAGTGTTGTGAAACCATCCCTGTAGGCAAACCCTGCTTCGGTTTCTGAAGGAGCACAGATCCCATCCCATCCCAATCTGATCCCATCTGATCCCAATCTGATCCCATCCCATCTGATCCCAATGGCTTTTAGAGACGTTAAACACCCCCTGGTTAGTCGCTGACCTGCCCCGCTGTGCAGCGCCGCACGTGCCGAAGGCAGCGCCGGCTTTCACTCACCGCTGTTCTGTTTTCTGAAGCTTTGATCATTTTTTCACCATCACTTTTCAAATGAAAAGCTGCTGCTTGGCTCATTCACTGGCTGCCTGCTTCAAAGTCCCTGGTAGAAGAACAAGCTTTCAAATTCAAGAATGTGTTACAGACTTGAATGAAGAGTGCAGCCAGATAAACCAGCAGCATTTCAGAAACCTGCTCCAGCCTGGGGGAAATGGGCCTGGGGGTCCTGGGGGACAGCAGGGTGACCACGAGCCAGCTGTGAGCCCTGTGGCCAAGGAGGCCAATGGCATCTTGGGGTGCATTAGAAGGGGGGTGGTTAGCAGGCCAAGGGAGGTTCTTCTCCCCCTCTACTCTGCCCTGGTGAGGCCACATCTGGAATATTGTGTCCAGTTCTGGGTCCCTCAGTTCAAGGAGGACAGGGAACTGCTGGAGAGAGCCCAGCACAGAGCCACCAAGATGATTAAGGGAGTGGAACATCTCCCTGATGAGGAACGGCTGAGGGAGCTGGGGCTCTTGAGCTTGGAGAAGAGGAGGCTGAGGGGGGACCTCATTAATGTTTATAAATATCTGAAGGGTGAGTGTCAGGAGGATGGGGCCAGGCTCTTCTCAGTGGTGTCCAGTGGTAGGACAAGGGGCAGTGGGTGTGAGCTGGAACACAGGAGGTTCCATGTAAACATAAGGAAAAACTTTTTCACTGTGAGACTGACAGGACACTGGGACAGGCTGCCCAGAGAGGCTGTGGAGTCTTCATCTCTGGAGATGTTCAAAACCCTCCTGGACACGTTCCTGTGTGACCTGCTGTAGGTGAACCTGCATTGGCAGGGGGATTGGACTGGATGATCTTTCGAGGTCCCTTCCAACCCCACCATTCTGTGATTCACATTGGAGTTTGGCTGCTGGGATTGTAATGCCTTAAGCCAGGTCAGCAAAACCAGAAACAGTTTGTCCAGCTGTCCTGGGCCTTTGTTCAGCACAGGGTTCTGTGAGTGAGCTGTTTCTGTAGGTGTGTGGATAAAATAAGAATGAGCACTAGGCATGAAGACTTCCCCATGCTCCCCTCCTCTCTGGGAGCTGTCTGTCCTCCTCCATAAGCCACCAACATGATGAATGGACTTTCCAGTTTAGCTTTGTTTGGAGACCCTTTCCTTTCCTTTCCCTTCTCCTCTTGCTGGTAGATTTCTGTTGACATTTGTAGGTAGGACTTTATTTCCTCTCAGCTTATCTTGAATGTTAGCAGCAGAGGTGCAAGCAGGGGAGCAAGGCTGTTGAGGAAACTGTCTTCCTGTTCCCTCCTTTGAGAAGAAAGATGCTGGTTTGTCCCTTGGGGATGCTCACAAGGGATTTTCAGACAGATGAGCTCCCTTTGGAGAGGGGCTGGACGAGAGGGGCTGGACAGATGTGGTGTTACAGGAACCACTGAGAAACTGAAGGAACGGGGCTTGTTCAGCCTGGAGAAGAGATGAAGTGATCTAGTAGCAGCCTGTCACTGCCTGAAGGAGCTTGCAGAGAACATGGACCCAGACTCTTCTCAGAGGTGCATACTACAAGGAAGAGAGACAATGGGCATCAGTTTGCAACAAATCAAATTCTCATGGAAAATAAGGTATTACTGCTCGTCAGAGTTGGGAATGAATTACTAGAGAGGTTCTACCCTCAGAGATTCTTCTAACCCCAGTTGGACAATGCTCTAGGCAACCTGATGTTAACTGTGCTGTGAGTGGGAGGTTTGGCAAGAGGCCTCCAGATGTAACTTCCAGCCAGTTTTGTTTCGGTTTTGTTCTTTGTTTTGTAGTTTTGTTTTGTTTTCCTGTGATTGCCAGGGGATCTTTCTACTTCAAATGTGTTTCAAGAACTTCATTTCCATGTATCAGCTTCTGCTTTGGGTTCTCACTTTCTGTGACTCCAATGACAATTGAAGGACCTGTGCTACAGGAATTAGTCCCAGCGGTATAAATATAATAATTACAGAAGACAAGACCTCACCAATCACCTGCTCTGAAGGTAATTCAGTTATGAGTCAGTCCTGCCTGGCAGGTGTGCATCCAAACCAGTCTTTCATTATCCTGGCAGCTTCTTCCAACACTGTCCTTGTGTTGGAAACTTCTCCTGATGACTAAGCTGAATATCCCCAGTAGTTTAAGTCTCACCCCCACTCTTGGGTCATGTGGGGTTGGAGTAATACATTTCCTTCCTCATTGTAGCTGTATGCGTAAAGACTTCTGTCACTGCTTTGTGGTCTTCTCCCTAGACCAAACATCTCTGGCTCTTTACCCTGTCCCTGTTTGTTGTTGATGTTGTCTTGATTTGTGACAACTCTTGTTGACCTTTTCTGGCCTCTCTCCACGGGATGCATCACGAGCACCAGTGTTTTACTCCTTATAGTAAAAGCAAACATTACAATTCGGAGCAAATCAAGGACGGGGCTGTTATCCCACACCTGCACACAGGGGCAAAGGAGAACCCTTGCCAAGCTTTCAGAATTTCTGAAGCTTAAGCAGAAAGGGGTGATGGTTAACTGGGAAAAGAAGGACCTTCCCCCTTGGCTTCTAGAGCAGCCAGCAAAAGCCTTGAAGTATGGGATGAACTACACGACCAGTATGTGGCAAACCAGCAGTGTTTCAGTCTGCTTTCAGATCCTCCTGGCTAAATCAGGGGTTTGGACACCCAGCTTGGCTTGTCTGTCTTTAGAAGTAATTTCTCTTAAGTTTGTTTCATTATTTATGCAGCTGACCAAGCCCTGTCTTAAAATACCTGATGGTACTTGTCCTGCTGCAAAGCTCTTCCAGAGCTGTCCTTACAAATAGGTGACTGAAGTGGCACGTGGGATTTCCATACAGGGTCTTGGTGGGAAGTCTTACACAATCATACTCACACCTCTGTAGTAAATGTACCTCAGATGTAACTTTTCATCTGCTCTGTTTGCTGTGCTGAGGAAATAGAGCAAATAAAAATTCAGCTTTTAGCTTAGATGTAATTTTAATTACTTAATTGATCCTTATTGCAACTTGTTGATGCCTTAGAAGGGCGGATGGGTGGAAAAAAGGACAAGCAAGCAGCGGCAGTCCGAGCTGCTGACCATGTGGACTCCATGTGCTCTGGGTGAGCAGACAGGACCAGGCTGCCTTTAGTGCTTGGTGCTCATCAGGTTGAAGCAAAGGTGCTAATGGTTGGTACCTCTGGAGTGTGTAGGGAACCTTGGAGCACCGTGGAGAAACCTGAATTGTGTTCTTCCCCTCGGTTATTATCCGGAAGGAATACTTACTGCTGTGAAGAATCACGGAGGCATTCGATTTACCTCCCTCTTCACCCCTGTTTTGTTCTCAGGGTTGCTGTGGAGAACTTGGAACCATTGAGGTTTCTAGTTAAACCGCTCGAGAATGGCTGAAGGAAGCCTTGTGGTTTCTCAGAAGGGGTCTGAGTACTTGCTTTTCCTGATCATTGCTTGTAGTCCTCTCTTCTTCCCTGTCTTCCTCTTACTTTCTATTGCACTTGGGGTCCTCTTGTGGACTTGGCACTGTGGAAATCTTGGAGTTCCTGTCTGCTAGAGTTTTGGGATAAAAATGGCTACTTGAGTGACTTAAAGTGGTACCAAAATGTGTACTTGGTTCAACATTTAATGCTTTTAATGGCAACTGGAATCTGTTGACATCATTTCCAGGTTGGTAGTGGCAATGCTGTCTGCACCGTGTCCTGCTGGAGTTACTCACTGAAGAGTGGGTGTACAGCCCAGCTCTGCTTGTCACTCCACGTTTAAACCCTTCCCCTTGCTAGCCAGAGGGAGATTTGACTTGTCACAAATTTTATTTGTGCATATTTATTTATGTGTAACCCAGATTGAATCCCACCCAGATCTTCATCCTGGTGTGTGATTTGTGTGTGGATGACTGTAACACCCGTAAGGAATTTCATAGAGACATCACTTACTGAGTACCTGTCTAATTTATAAAGGGTGGTGATTAACTTTTGTGTGTCACATCAAGGAAAATGTAGGGTTGATGTTGATTTTATTTGAATAAATAATAAATAGATGTGCATTCCCTCAGACTACTTACAGCAACACCTCCAGGACTCAACTGCACATGCAGTCCCAAAGCTGGCCACACCAGGTCCTGTCCACAGGCTTGCTCACGCTGCTGGTGCCCCCTCACTTATCCTAGCAAACCAGTTTGTGGGGCTGTGTGTGAACTGGACCATGTAATTGGGTCACTAACAGTGGGCGGGGGACACGGCTTGATTTTGGGGTTGTCATTAACCTGGACCTGTTCCGTGGCCTGGGTGATCACACAAGCTGTGCAGGTTGAAACTTGAACACGTGGGTAACAGTGGTGTGAGATGATTTTTTATGGAGACAAATGCTGCTCTCACCCAGGATGTGTGCTGAAAACCTTCATTAAAGGCTGAGTGTGCCCTCCAATTAAGCTACCCACTTACCATGAGGACTTTTTCTGAAGGAGCATCTTCCTGGGGCACCCTGGGCTGGCACTAGCTTGCCTGGCTGCATCTCTCTTGTTTTTTCTCTCTCTGCTGTTTTTCAAGTTGTCTGAAAATGATGGCTGGGTCCCTTTTACTGTGGTGATCAGTCAGGTGGTATTTGAACTTGGTTGGATTTTTGTTTGTCTGTTTATGCTGAGCTTTGTTTTATTCAGTCACACAGTAAAGCATTGAAAATAAACATCAGTGAAAGTGTGTGCTTGTCTTGCTGGTACCTCTCCGATATCTTGTTGTCCACTGAAGGTTTGTGAAGCTGCTGAGCTCAGAAGGGCTGGTAGCTGCTACTAGAAGGGCTGTGTGCTAGTAGTGGTGATGGGTGTCATGAGGAAAACTCAGACATGGGTGGTGGAGGAGAATCCTGTCTGGGCCAGTTGCCTTCCAGCTGTGTGTGGTTGTTTGCTGGTGGCTCGTTAAAGGGGCTGTGACGTGCGTGCTGTGGTTATTAACGCCCTAGGGAATGACGTGGTGAGAGCATCGACAAACATCATCTTGGAGGAAGTTATCTGAAATCAAAGGAGAGTGACTTCTTGCAAAGAAGGTGTGTTGTAGAGGAGTGCAGTGGGAAGCTGAAGTAGAGGCCACCAGCAGTTCATTCACAATAAATCAAGGGGAATGCTGTTAATCACAGACTGGTGGGGTTGGAAGGGACCTCAGGAGATCATCCAGCCCAACCCCCTGCCAGAGCAGGTTCCCTACACCAGGTTGCACAGGAAAGTGTCCAGGTGGGTTTGAACATCTCCAGAGATGGAGACTCCACACCCTCTCTGGGCAGCCTGGCCCAGGGCTCTGTTATTTCAATCACTCTGAAAGAGAGATGTGAGAGATGGAAACAAGGAGAGCTCCTGACCTGCGGGTGCTGCAGGGGGGAGAGCTACGATCCTACCGCTGCTGTCTCTGCCTCGCCAGCCTGGGCCAACCCTACAAATGTGTTTTGACCAAGACACACTGGAGCATCTCGAAAGGGTCCTGTTGCTTAAATGCAACACTTGGGAGTAGCGAGCAACACCAAAATCCTGAGCTTCAGTGGGAGCTGAGGGGACAGAGCAGCCTGAGAACTGCTCTAAAAACTTCACTCACTGCTGCCAACTGAATGAGACTTTGACCTGAAAAAGTAATTTCTGTCTCCAATCCGAGGAGGCTGTGGGTGTGTTCAGGACTTGCAGGTCTCAGTGCTGTGTGGTGGGAGAGATGAGAGCAGTGAGGTCAGCGCGCTGGTCCAGCGCCGCAGCGAGCGATCCGCTTGTGCGGGGTGGGTGTGCAGAGGAACTCCTCACCACTGGGGAGCTCAGCTGGGTGGGTGGAGGTTCTTGTGGGGCTTAGAACAGTGGTGGTGTGCACTACCAAGGAAAAGATACACAACCCAAGAGATTTAAGCCTTCTGGCCTCTGTGTCAGAGCTTTTTGATTTGTCTCATTTTTGGAAGCGGGGTGTAATTTTCTAAGTGAATGTCCTGGCTGTCACCACTTGCTCTGCTTCTATTTACATCTTCGGTGGTGCTGCCCTTGTTTCTTCTAAACTCAGCTGAAGGATGAGTTCCAGGATCACAGTTAGTGCACTCCAGCTGCTAATAACAACTCAGTCCACAGGACAAGGCTAAGTAATGCCAAGGGTCCCATCCCCATTAAAAAAATCATTAAAAGATCTCAGACTGCAGAAACAGGCTCCTGAGACTGGTTGAAACTGGCTGTTTCGTTCTCCAAACCTGCTCTGACTGTGCTGCACCATGTGCTGTTTTCAAAATAGCTTTTTAAGTTATTATTATTTAAGTCTAAATGAAGGTCACGCTAAAGAAATGGGTAAGAAATTTAGGGTTCTTATAATAAACCAAAAGGATTTGATTCAAACTTAAGCTTTCACGTATTTTTAGTGTAAGAATTTTTCCCCTATGGAATCAATTTCATGTATCAGTATGTGTAAAACTTCATTGTAGGAAAGTAATCTGAGAAATACTCATTTTCTGTTTATTCTGGGCATCTCTGGTTCATTTATATTGGGTTTTTTTAATCTTCTCTCAATTCTATGTGCATGTGGTGCCTGACCAAGTTTTAAATGCAGCATGGATGCCCTGCTACATCTGTGCTTAAGAATCATGATGTTGAAGAGTTTTCTTGTCCTCCTTCTTGTCTCTGCAGATCAGTAAACACATTTTAAAAGGTTGTTCTTTCTCAAAATTGTATGATCTTTACTTAAAAAACCCCAGACAATAAAGTTCTGCATATCTTCATGAATCTTGTGTTTTATGATTGATCTGTCCACTTCCAGTCGAGGTCTGCCAAGCTCTGCTTAATTGCTCAGTCATTTTCTCTCCAGCCCATGTAAGGTTTCTTACTTTCCCCTCAGTTTGCTCAGATCCTGCTCTGTGTGCTGAGGTCACCTGGACTTGTATGAAGATTTCAGCTCTGAATTTTTTCAGATCCCATCTTCAGCTCCTAGAAGAACTGGAAGTTCATTCTGCCACGTTCTCTGGTTTTTCACAGAGCAGTAGTGGGCTTTCTGGCAAAGCTGGGATTTGCAAAAGTTAAGTTTTGGAGAGATCCAGAGTTCAAACTTACTGGTATGCAATTACAAGAATTAACTGGTTGTACTGGGGAAGGGGAGGTGGTGGGCTGAGTTTGTGAACCAGGCTGGCTGTCATGGTTTTGTTATAGAATACACGTTGAATGGTGTGAATTGATATTTTGGATTAGATTGTGTTGTTGAGGTGTTTCAATAACCTGAATGGAGACCAGCCATTATTTTAAAGTGTGTATGTTCTCCTGAAATCAGCAGTTTGTGAGGTTTTTGGTCCTGAGGAGCAGAGTGGCATTTCTTTTCCTGCTGCTCCATGGTCTGGGCACAGTGTCTTGCACGTGGCTGGTGTCCTCTGGGGAAACAGCTCTTCTGGAGCCTGGCAAAGGTGGTCAGCTCACACCTTGTTTACCCATCATCAGCACTGGAACAAGAGCTTGATGTCTACAGCACCTGCCAGAGGGAGGTTGTAGGGATGTGGAGGAGTCTACCTTGAGAAGCTTGAGCTGTCCTGTTGGGTAGATCCTGAAGCAGCTTCCACTAAGAACACGCTGTGCGGGAATTGCAAGAACCGCACAGATTTGTGTGTTAGTTTGTACTGTTCCCTTTTTCTTCCCAACAGGTCTTACTCTGTGGAGCTGTGGTGCTGAGTGGGGTGTGTAGGACCTGTAGTTCATAGCAGATGGACTTGCACAGTTTTTATAAGCTGTCAAGAATAAGCAGAACAAGAAATGCTGAACTGACAGTTACATTTGGACCTGGAATCATCGAATCCCAGACTGGTTTGGGTTGGAAGGGACCTTAAAGCTCATCCAGTCCCAACCCCCCGGCCCTCAGCAGGGACACCTTCCACCAGACCAGGTTGCTCAGCCATGTGCAGTTTATTTCTGTACCCTCAGAGCTGCTGAAGGCTCCATCCCCATGGCCCCTGTGCTGGGCTCGGTAGGTGTGCCCCCAGCGAGGTTATCTCACACCTCTCTGGGTACAGCTTGTTTAGGTGGGACATGTTTTAAAACATGAACCTTCTGCTCAGAGCTGATACTGGGCAAGTTGGCGTGGCGTGGTGGAGCTGGACGCGATATCTTAAGTACCCTGCATGACACTTGCTGCAGAGTGACAACTGAGTGGTGGTGACCAGCTCCCAAGTGAGGTCAGACGTGATGCTCCTCACATATGGCCAGACCTGACACTGTCTATCAGATCAGAGCTGGAGAGTGACAAAAGCAGCTCCTGAACCATGGAACTGGGGTGGATTTAGGTTACATTTAATCTCCTGTTTTATTTCTGGTTATTTATGTGAAGATTAGGACTGTATGAAATCAGTGCCTTGTCCCCCTTCAGTCCCACTTCAGCTCACACATGTGCTTCCACTGACGGTCCTGTCTGCAGGAACTGCTGCCAGCCCTTTGGGCAGACTCTAGGGTGGCATTGCTTTTACTTTCTTTATTTTTTTCTTTCAGTCTTTTGAATTAGGCCAGGTTTTGGGCACCCAGACTTTCAGGTTGGAGTGGAGGAGGCAGACTGCAGGCTGAGCTCTCAGGAACCACGCACCACCCTGGAATGTGTGTGGAGGTGCTTTGCCACGGCATTCCAGCTGAAGAAAACCTTGAATCAGTATTTCAAGGCAGTAACTCTGGCCTTGGAAGACTGATCAAAGAAAGTGTTTTCATTGGCTTTTAAGTGCTCAGGCGTCAGTGTGGTGAGTAAAAAGTGATTTTTCAGCCAGGGAGTGTCTATGTATGTCCTGTGTTTTTCCATGCCCTGAATTTCCTGCCGTAATTCCTGGAGATGAGCTGGCTCCTTGTAGAGGTTCTGCACTCTTTTCTCATGAACATATTCCCAGAGATGAGTGACCCAGGTGTGCTGGAGCGTGGAGCTTTCTGTCATCCAGCAGGTTGGGTTGAATTTGTGCCACATGAAAGCAGAGTTTCCCAAGTGGAGCAGAGATGGCACTGCATAGCGGGGTTTGTGGCTTGGCCTTTACCAACACCCCAGGTTGCACTTCCAGCTGTAGCATGGATCATGGACAATCCAGGTAATCTTAGTGACTGTCAGGAGTTGCCTAGTCTAGTCAAACTCTAGTTGACTAGATTGACTAGAGATGTTAATTTAGCTGTCAGCAGAGTTGTAATCAGCACTGCTTGTTTTGCAGATTAAAAAGAATTCCTTTAAGGTGGCTGTGCCTCTTGTTCCAGCCTTTCAGATAAAAGGTCACTTCAACACAAAGCTACATTTCCCTGCAACTCCAGCTGATGGATAGCAGCTATTTTTGCTGATCTATAAATATAATCTGCTTTGGAAAACCCTGTTGCTTTACTTTAACTGTTGTGGAAAGTACTTGAGGAACCTCAGTTCAGAATCCAGAACCCCTATGTCATGAGATTTGCTTCTTCTGGAAGACTTCTCTCTCTGTAAGTTCTTGTGTTTATGGGAATGGTTTTTGTTCCTAATTTTCTTACCTCATTGAATACCATTTTAGGGTTTGTTTTTAAGAGTAGCTGGATGCTAACCCTCTGCATCCCACAGTGAGCTCTAACATCACACACACAGAACTGCCTGGATGGGAAAAGCCCTTTAAGCTCATCGAGTCCAACCATGAACCCAACACTGACCACTCCCCACTGACCCATGTCCCTCAGCACTGTGTCTACACGACTCTTCAATCCCTCCAGGGATGGGGACTCCACCACTGCCCTGGGCAACCCCTTCCAGTGCCTCAGAACCCTTTCAGCAAAGAAATTCTTCCTCACATCCCATCTCAACTGCCCTGGGCACAACTGGAGCCCATTTCCTCTTGTTCACTTTTGACTCCATCATTAACTGCTCTACCTCAGTGTTTCTGTTAAATTGCCTATTTTGCCTATTACCTTGCAATATTTTTCTGAAGTGGTTTAATCTTTTACAAAGGTGTTCTTATCCATCAGCTGCAAGTTGAAAAATCAACCTATTAAAAAAAAAAAAAGTGAATTATTGAGTGTGATGAGATTTGAAGCCTGTGTATGTGATAAGCTTTTGTATCCAGCGTGTTCTTTGCCCCTGGCACCTACCAGAGAAACAGCAAAACTCCTCATCTGACCCTTTTTTAATCCCTGTCCTGTGTTGTTTGGCAGCCCTGCGCTTCCCCTGTCCCCTCCTGTGTGACACCTCGGGCGATAGAACGGACACAATAGTACAGTGGTGACCTTGTGGTGCTGGAGAGCTTTTTGAGCCTTGCCTTTGGAGACAGAACCAGCCTGGTTTGGAGTTGTGCTCTCACCGTGCTGTGCTCTTTACGGGGCTGTAAGTGGTTTGTAGCTTCTCTGGACCTCTCCAGTCCAGGGAAACTTGGATCATGTTCTGGCTCTGGCAGAAGATGACCCATCCAGCTGATCAGTTAGGAGGGCTTGCCATTGTTATTCACTGAGGGAAGTGGGATTGGTATCTTGATTACTGGATTCTGTGCTGAGGTGTGATGTGCGGAGAGAGACCCCACGCCTGTCAGGTTGGGCAGTAGCTGTGTTTATTCAGCGCTGGGCGCACGGGGATCGCTCCACCACACACGTGCACACCTTAAGGCAGTCAGGTCTCTATATTCTCTATATTTAAGGTACATTCCTCTACACAGTCATTAGCCAATGCAAAACGCCCATACATATGCATGACCTTTCCTGCTTCGTATTGAAATGAGGTCTCCTCCCCTTCACACCTGCACAGAGCTTTGTGGTGGTGGTCGTTGAGGGTCTTAGAGGGAAATCTTCATCGAGCCTGAGTCCCTCTCTTGTTATTCTTGCTGATCAGCTCTAAATGGGTTGGAGTTTTCTACAGGCCCTCATCCTTTTGGTATGTGGGGAGTTGTTCTGTTCTATCACCTGCAAGGCCATGTGGTGTGGAAGGGTTTCCTGTTCTATCACCTGCAAGGCTCATCCCTGGCCATCTTGGCGTCCAGGTCCTGTAATGAATTATTTGTTAGGCCTCACTCCTGACATGCTGAGAGCTCGCAATAAACTGGCTACAAGGCCTGTCTTTGTTAGGTTAAGATGAGAAAACTATGAAGCTGGAAATGCTAATGCTTAAAATTTAAAGAGACAAACAGGAAAATACCACGTGCCCACTATCAAGGTGCATGCGAAACAACAGCGAAACAGGCTCGTTAACCAGTCTGTGGGGCAGGTGGAGCGGAGCATTCCAGGTATCGCCCCTGTGCAGCCACCCAGGGCCTTCTGGGTTTGTGTTCTCTTTCTGAGTCCATGGGTGGTGTCGCTGTCTGTGCTGAAGTGTGGGCTGTGGTGTGATGTTTTGGAGCCCAGTTACCGTGCAGGAGTTGCCGAGTGGTCGGAGCTGCTGATCTGCTCTGAAGGTTGCTGTGCTCGATCAATATTGTTCAAGAAGAAATTTTACAGTGTTACTTTCTGCTCATAGTCCTTTGGGTGGATCAGGAGATGCTTGTTAGCACCCACGTTCTGCTGGATCTCCCAGGCTCTTGAAGACCTTTTTAGCTGTCTTTCTTGGAGTATTTTTGATCTTTTGGCCACTGTGTCCTTTTGTTCCTGCTCTCTGTTAATATGAGAGAGATGCTGCGATGCTTTTATTTTATTCCCCCTGCCCCTCTTTGGATGCTTTCAGCATTTAAGTCCTTCTGCCATGAGGATTTGGTCTGAGCTTTGTCTTTCATACCTACACTTGCAACTGTAATTTACTCAAACCCATGGAGTAGCCTCTGAGCCAGAGCTATGACAGCCCAGCCTGCCAGGAGTCCTGCGCTCTGGTTGGGATCATCTGGTGTCGCTCCGTGGGGACCAAACTGGCCTTGGATGAATCTGCTTGCTCTGCTGGGACCTGTGGTGAGAGGGAGGCCACTGTACAGCAGTCCCTCAGTGGGATGTGTCCCATGTGGTGCACTGCACCATCACCTTGTGCATGGTTCAGTGTGATACCACGAGGACTGTGAGAGATGAGCGTGTCCAGTCCCTGCTTGAAGAAGTTTGTCCTCTCTGAGGTGGTTCGATTTTCCATGCACACATCGGTCCTGTACTGCATTCAAAGTTATTTTGCCACTTTGCAGAAGAAGTAGAAGCTGTTCTGACAAAGCAGGTGCACAGGTAAAAGTTGGGGTGTTAGTAGTTAGGACTTCTTGATTTCATGGTGCCTCTAGGGTTTTAGGGACATTTTTTTTTCCTTGACATTTTCTGGGCGGTTGTCCAAGCCCTTGAAGTTCTACCAGGAAGATGCTGTGATATGCTGAGCACACTGCTCCCCAGTCCTGTTCCTGTCCTGCAGCTGGTGTGGTGACTATACCTGGTCACTTGTTCCGTGCCAGGACCGTGCCTTCCCTACTCCCACCACCCCAGATCTGTACTATAGGTTGCCGTGGCCACTGAGCACCTATTTTTGTACGTGGGTTATGGAAACAGGAAGATGTGTTGCAACATTAATAGTTGATCTGAATCTGAAGCATGGTTGAATGAAGAACAAAGCTACCCCCTTGCTTCCACCCAAGCTTCTGATATTTATGTGGTTTGGCACCGGTTTGACATAAAGGCTGTAAAATTGAACCACAGCGGAGATGCTGCAGCACCTCGGGTGCTTCTTGGGGCAACGGGATTTTCTTGAGCAGGCATGCCCCCTCCCTGGAAGTGCTGAAGGCCAGGCTGGATGAGGCTCTGAGCAACCTGGTCTAGTGGAAGGTGTCCCTGCTGATGGCCATTTGGTGATGTAGCTTCTAAGGCTGTAGGAGCACAGACAGGGGCTTACTCAGCCTTCCCTTTGCTGGGGCAAAGCCATGCGTTCACTGCCCTGGGCTGACCTCCACCCAGGGCACATCCACTGGCAGAGCCAAGTCCACTGCAGGATGGTGGAGCAGTCAGTAGAGGGTGGTTGTGCTTCTCCTGTCCTAACTGCTTCTTTCCCATATTGATTTTTTTCTTGTCCCTTCGGACTCCAGCCCCTACCTGGGACTGCTCTGTCCAGGACATTGTAGAATCAACTCTGAACAGCAGCATCCTACTCCCTGCACCTTACTCATCTGTTCAACCTTTGTTCAATGCACTTTTCCCTCCACTCACATCATGCTCTGCTGCTGCCAACGACCCAGAGCTGCCTGGGCAACAGCAGGTTGCACTGGAGTGCGTGGAAATGACCTGGTCTCCACCAGAACGTGACCCATCAGCAGCTCCAGCGCTGGCTCCACCCTCAACATCCCATTCCCCAAGCACTGTACAAGCAAAGTTGGTCCATCTGTTTCTGTGGGACTTGGGATTCAAGAAATCTGATTAAAATGATTTTGTTTGGTTTATTGCAGCGTGGTGACCCAGGTTCTTGTCCCTCTGCAGCCAGTGTTTGCACACTGCCTGCCCTGGCATGGGAGCTGTGGGAAGCTAGGATTGCCGGCCAGAGGAGTGGGAAGAGGAATGCCACAGGCAAAATGCTGGGCAAGAACAGGGAGAGGAGAAAAATGAAAAGTGTCTCAAAATATAAAGAGAGAAAGTAGGTCCAGCTGAAATTTGGAGAGATGCAGGCACTGCAAAGGCTGCAGAGCAGTCACTGGTCTGTCCTGAGGAATGAACCCCCAGACTCCCACGTTACTTGGGATCCAACAGAGACAAACCCCCACTTACAGATTTGACTTCAGACTCTTTCTGAGGAACTTCCATCTTATCTTCATATGGCCAGATACGTACTTCACTGGCATCACTTCTTCAGATGTTCCAGGTTTTCCTGACCACCAGTGTGTTCCTGGTGTGAGCAAGGCCCTGCCCTTTGCAGCAGCTTCTACAGCAGGTACCGGTTTCCTTGGATGTACGACCTGAGCTGCAGTGGAACACGTTCCTCCCCTGGAATGTACGTGGGCAGGGAGTGGTCAACCTGTCAGTGGTCAAGTCCACCTGTCTGACATCATTTTAGGACTGGCAAGGGGCAGAGCAGGAAAAATCCGAGGCTGTAACTTACTGGAACAACCATCTTCTCCATGGTCAGTGGGCCTTGCACGCCTGCCCTTTGCCGTGCCATCAGAGCAGAGCTCCGTGTGGATCCCTGGGAATGTCACCTTCCTCATTCTGCTTTGCCTACTGGCAAGTCTGGTCTGTTTGAACCTGGGTGCATGGGGGGATGTCATCAGTTTGCCATCTTCTCTGCACTCTGCAGGAGGAGCAGTGGGCTGGCAAAGACTTGGTGAAAATACTGGTCTTGGTAATTTCCATCGGGGCGTCCTGTGTTGCGTTGCCTCTGTGTGGCATGGCCTGATGTGAGACACTTCCAAGGCTGAGCGGCATATTCACGTCCTGGTGGTCCCAGATGTGTGATGCAGCTCTGATGGTCTACCCAGTGCCTACCAGAAGTTCTGTGTCCGTTTCTGGCCTTCCTGAAATGGAAAGCTGAAGAGAGTAGTGATGCTGAGGTGTGTCCCAGCACAACAGTGCCACTTTTCCGTTGCTGCTCTGTGGGGCAGAGCCTGCTCTCAGATAGAGATGTTGTGGCCATCACAGGATCTGCCCAAAAAAGTCAAGAGTAAAGCTGAGCTGACTTTGAATGGGCAGGGTGGGACTGGACAGGGATGGATGTAGGATCATCTGAGGGAACTGGAGTTGTTGAACCTGGAGAAAAGGAGGCTGAGGGGAGACCTTCTGGCTCTGTCCAAGTCCCTGCAAGGAGGGTGCAGAGAGGTGGGGGTGGGTCTGTTCAACCAAGGACCAGGACAAGAGGAAATGGGCTCCAGTTGTGCCCAGGGCAGTTGAGATGGGATGTGAGGAAGAATTTCTTTGCTGAAAGGGTTCTGAGGCATTGGAAGGGGTTGCCCAGGGCAGTGGTGGAGTCCCCATCCCTGGAGGGATTGAAGAGTCGTGTAGACACAGAGCTGAGGGACATGGGTCAGTGGGGACTGGTCAGTGTTGGGTTCATGGTTGGACTCGATGAGCTTAAAGGGCTTTTCCAACCACTCCAGCTCTGTGGTTCTAGGGCAGTTGGGAGCACTGGGCAGCACCCTTCACCCAGCACGGTGCTCGCTCAGGAGGGCGCGTTTGTGAGCAGATCCTGGGACTGTGTCCCGAAGTGACCCCAGTCTCTTCTGCCACGTGTCTGCTGTTGCACCGTTCTGGCCTGTTTATCAGAAAGCAGGGGTGGAACTTGCAGTTCTTTTTTGTTTTTTTTTTTTACTGTGTGTTGGGATCAAGGTGGCCTGCCAAGACCATCAACATATCTGCTTTCTCCTGGTAGCAGGCCAAACAGAACTTCAGTTTGGTGCTGAACATACAGAAGTGTCCTCCCGAGCCCTACTCCTTGTTTCTGTTTTTTTTTTCTTCTTCCATTCTCTTACTGCCTGCACAGTCTGAGCTGTTCACATCTGCCTGCCTGTTCATGAATCCTGGACACGGCATTTGGGTTTGGGGGCTGAACTGTCTCATTCCAAAGGATGATGTTCACCAAATGGATGATGTTTTAACCTCTCTTTGTTCACCAGCTGCTGAGGTCCTGCCTGCGGGGGAGCTCTGCCCGTGTATCTGCACGTTCACAGTGCGTTGCTCTTCAAAATGAGCCATAGTGCAAACAGGAGCCTTAGGAGGCAGGTGTGGGGTCCTGCTTTGGCCACTGCCACGGGCCAGGTGGCCAAATCCTTTGTGTCCTTTACTTGTCTCCCCACTTTGAAATGATTTTGTGCTTTTGAAGAGAGGATGGGGAAGGAATAAGAGAACTGTGCTAACTGCACCCACCAGCCTCTCCAGCTCACTAGATTTCAGTCTGTAGAGTATGGTCAATCAAGGGTCCATGATCTGTTTTTTCTAATAAAAAGAAAAGCATGTTCTCCAGTCTTGTTATCCAGACTTTGAAATTTTGTAAGGAATCTTCACTTGCTTTTGAGAATTTTTAGACTTGGTCAACTTGGTCAACAGAGGAGAGCCAGGAACGTGATCCGAGGGCTGGAGCTCCTCTCTGCTGGAGAAAGGTTGAGGGAGCTGGGCTTGTTCAGCCTGGGGAAGAGAAGGGTCTGGATAGACCTCACTGTGGCCTTCCAGTGCCTGAAGGGAGCTTGGAAACAGGAGGGAGAGGGACTTTTGACAGACAGTGACAGGACAAGGGGAAATGGTTTGAAACAGAGAGGGGAGATTTAGGAATTTTTCACCCAGAGGGTGGTGAGGCACTGTCCCAGGTTGCCCAGAGAAGCTGTGGATGCCCCATCCCTGGAAGAGTTCAAGGCCAGGTTGATGGGGCCCTGGGCAGCCTGATGTAGTGGTTGGCAGCTCTGTCCACAGCAGGGGGGTGGAACTGGATGATCTTTGAGGTCCTTTCCAACTCAAACCATTCTGTGATTCTGTGAACTGCACCCAAGTGTGAAGTGTCCAGCTCTAGACATCAGCTGTCACCAAGAGACTGAACTGGGGTGTTATTTAGACCCCACAGCCTTGTTGGAATAAGTTGCTGGTCAGAAACTGGTCGTGTGTGGGTGCACCTCGCTAGCCTGGGGTGGGCTGTGAGCCCCGGAGGGTGGCAGGGTGAGAGGAGCTGTGGCGTGAGCCGAGGCTGAGCGTGCCGGCAGGGAGGTGGCAGATTGGAATCCACGCAGAGAGATCGTTTGTCACAGGAGTGATGATGCAGTCTGGAGCAATTACAATGGCTTCATGGACACAGCAGCTCAGGGGTGACAAGGAGAATGAAGGGGAACGTGCTGGGATGGACTCACAGAGGTCAGGGGAACCATACAGAGAAGAGCTGCAGCCTGCTTCCCTTCTCCAGCCTGTGCCTTCGTCTCCATTCTCAAAGGCAACACTGTGAACCCAGAACAGGTTGTGATGATGATGGTCAGAAACGCAGAGAATTGCTGGATAAACCAGGAGGCCTCAGCCTGGAAAAGGGATGGTTCTGGGGGGTTTTTTAGAGGTCTGCATGATGATGTGTGTTCTGGAGAGACCGAATACATGGTTTGTCATCTTCTCCAGCGCAGCAGAGCAGGTAGCAGGAGTCACATTTGCATGCAGCTTGTAGTGACTCCGTGAAACTGCTTGTCACAGTGGATGGTGTGAATGTCCCTGTGTGCTTCAGGGAGGACTGGGCAATGTTATGGAAAGAAAATCTTTTGAGGAGCACGAAGTTAACAGGATTTCCATCTGGCTCAGCATTTCTCTGTGCTGCAGGTGGTTGGAGAGTGGTAACACTGCTCAACAAGAGCATGATCCGTGCACGTCCCGTGCTTCTGCTGTCTCACTTGAAGATGATCCTTATCTGCATTGAACCCATATCCCAGGTGCCAGCCTTTTTCAGAACATGTAGATAACATCTCATCTCTGCCTTCTGGATCACAGCAGGGGCTTCTGGAAGTACTCGAGTGCAAGCGGTACAGAGGTTGAAATGTCCAGAGAAGTTGCAGATCATAGAATCACAGAGTCATTTGGTTGGAAAAGACCTTTGAGATCATTGAGTCCAACCATACCTGCCCACTACTGAACCAGATCTCTGAGCACCTCATCCACCCATCTTTTAAATAACTCCAGGGATGGGGACTCACCACTGCCCTGGGCAGCTCGTTCCAGTGCCTGAGAACCCTTTCAGTGAAGAAATTCTTCCTCACATCCCATCTCAGCTGCCCTGGGCACAACTGGAGCCCATTTCCTCTTGTCCTGTTCCTTGGTGGAACAGACCCACCCCCACCTCTCTGCACCCTCCTTGCAGGGACGTGGACAGAGCCAGAAGGTCTCCCCTCAGCCTCCTTTTCTCCAGGCTCAGCACCCCCAGTTCCCTCAGCCGGGAACTCAGCACACTTGTGCTCCAGACCCTTCCCCAGCTCCGTTCCCTTCTCTGGACACGCTCCAGCACCTCCAGGTCCTTGGAGTGAGGGGCCCAACACTGAACCCAGCACTCGAGCTGTGGCCTCACCAGTGCCCAGTGCAGGGGGAAGAGAACTTCCCTGGTCCCACTGGCCACACTGGTGCTGATCCAGGCCAGGATGCCCTTGGCCTTCTTGGCCCCCTGATCACTCTGCTGGCTCACGTTCAGCTGCTGTTGCCCAACACCCCCAGGTCCTTTTCCACTGGGCAGCTCTCCAGCTGCAGCTTTCCAGATGGAAGTGTGGGGAGGGCACCTAGAAAGTCCAGTTCAACCCTGATTAAAACAAGAGTAGATTTTGCAGAGGAATGAGCTGTTGAGTAACCAGAGGTGTAGGAGTACTCCATAGTGTCGTAGGAGTCAGAGAAAGGCTGTAATGTCATGGACCTGTTCCTAGATGGCGACAGGAAATTGTTAATGATGCAGAAAAGTCCCAAGTTTTCAGCAGATGGTTTTGGATGTGAAGAGAAGTTGGAGGCTGTATTTGCAGAATCATGGGGTGGGTTATTCCCTACTCTGGGGTAATCCAAGATCACGCCCAACACGTTTGGTACAAGTACAGTATTGAAATCAATAGTCCAGATAACTTTGATAACTTCAGTATTAGAAGTGCTGGTTGTTATCTTTAATTCAGATTATTAGAAAATTTCAGATGACCGGCTGAGGCTGGCCAGTGCTGGAATTACCTGGATGCCATTGCCCTCCTCTTTATTCTGGTCAGAGTGTTAGAAATGCTGACACATTATTTGATTAGTAAGTAATTAAGGGTTAGACATGGAAGTAAAACCACTCAGCTTATGGGTATGGTGAACGCAGTAAGTTCTCTGAAACGAATCTGGCTTGGATTTTTAGGGTGACCATGGTGATCAGATGAGGCTGGCAGTCTAGACTGAGAACAGTTAAGTGTTGTGTCAGGTCCAGATCACAGGATCCCCAAATTGCCTGGATGGGAAAAGCCCTTTAAGCTCATTGAGTCCCATCACAAACCCAACACTGACCAGTCCCCACTGACCCATGTCCCTCAGCACTGTGTCTACACGACTCTTCAATCCCTCCAGGGATGGGGACGCCACCACTGCCCTGGGCGACCCCTTCCAATGCCTGAGAGCCCTTTCAGCAAAGAAATTCTTCCTCACATCCCATCTCAACTGCCCTGGGCACAACTGGAGCCCATTTCCTCTTGCCCTGTCCCTTGGTCCTTGGTTGAACAGACCCACCCCCACCTCTCTGCACCCTCCTTGCAGGTGGTTTCATGCTCAGGTAGGTTGAGCACTACACATTTGAGTTGAAAAAGTCAACTCCTGTAACTAGCAGAGTGCTGAGTGAGCGAGATTTCCTAACTGGAGCTGTCACTGGTTGTCTGTGGAGAATCAGATCCAAACCGAGCTTTTCCAGGCGCTGTTGCCGTACACACCACACCTGACACTGCCCTCCAAACCTTTGTTCCATCAGTTATTGGAGTTCATCTCACCAGTGTGTTCATCACCACTCGTGGTGGTAACAGCAAGTGTTGGAACACGTCTCACAGGAGCAGGAGGAGGTTTTTTTCAGTGGGATCAGTCATGGGCTGTAGGTAATTAAACCTTTTTTGTTTTCCTTATGCTGCAGAGCCTGCAGTGTCTGCAGTGGCACGAGTGTGTGGTGGGATTGTCCTCACCACTGGGCACGCTGTTGCATTTCTGGTGGTGGCCCTACCTGGTGCATGATGTGTAAGCATCTGACTGCTCAGATGTAATTGCTGAGTTCTTACTAAATCCACTGTAATGCCAGGGGTGGCTTTTATGCAGGAGAGTTAGGAGTTTGTCTTTGGATTGTGTTATTAAGTAGCCTAGGAGATAAATTAATTGGAGTTGTTATCTAAAGTTACAAAGCAGCTTCATTAGAGACGCTCTGGACTGACACACATTTAACAGAGAAAATAAGGAGCTGTAGTTTTAAAAACTGAGTATTTCAATTGTGTTTTTACTGGATGGAGCCTTAGAAGTGGAAGTTGGACAACAGAGCCTGGAGCCGCTGTCGCCCCCTCCTTTGGCGCTGGCTCTGAGCTGGCCGAGGCTGCTGCCCGTGCTCTGCCCCTGTCCTTCATGGAGATGTTAACCAGGACTGGTGCTCCTGTCAGCAGCCTGTTTGGAGCTGGGCCGAGGGACGATGGAGCTGGCTCTTGGGACATCTCAGCCTGTTCCTGTGTGGGGTTTAACAGAGGAAATGATTCACTGCTTCTAGACTCGGATTTGCTGGGATTCACACCTCTCACTCCCAGCCTTTGCCCTGAGGACCAGGATCTTGGACCATGGCATCTTTCATTTCTGCTCCATTTCCTGACTTCCCTGTTGTGTCCATGTGGTGTGGTGCAATCAGCAGAAGGCCATGGGCACACGTTCTTCTCTCTGGGTTGCAGTGTGCTCTGTCTTTCTTTGGCTAATTGCAGAATGAGCACTTTCTGCTTTTCAACCCCTCTCCTCCCATGGTCATTACATTTCTTCTGGGGTCCTTTGGCCAGAGCTGTTGTCCAGATTCTGCCCTACCCTTAGGTTGTGTGAGGTCACTAGGTGGTCAGAGCACCTTCTTCCACTTCCCACTGGCACAGTCTGCTGCAGGATCCAGCCATACCTGGTTAAACCACGGGAGGTTGTCATTGCGTTGTGGCTGTCTCTGGCTTTTTGATAGCAGCGCGTCGCTCCGTGAGCTGGGGCTTTGATTTGGTAATTCACAGAAACGCCCCACAGAGCTGAAGAAGATCTGGATTCTTCTTAAAGTCTTGTTATAAGACAGCATGTCATGCTTTCTTCAGCTGCTCTGGTAAGAGGGCTGTTCTTCATGGCTCCCCGCCTGCCTCAGCTGGTCTCCTGAGAGAGGCAAGGGTGAGCCATCTCGAGCAGCGGTGGCAGCTGAGGTTGCCCACCATGGGCTAGGAGATTCAGGTGGTGTTTGCTTTGTGGCCATGGCTGTGAGAGCACCGTCCTCTCCTCTGCAAGAGGGAGATGAGACAAGCCCAGTGTGTTGCCTGAAGAACCCTTCAGGTTTCAAAGGATGGGTTAATCTCTTTTCTTTTAGTTACCAGTTCTAGCTGGCTTTTCTACATGTCAGAGATTGGCAAAAGAGTTTACAAGAGGGTTGGAGTGGAACAGGGCAAGGTCAGGAACTTGGAATGATGGAATTACTGTGAGATGGAGAAAAGAGCAAGTGGAGCAGGAGCAGAGCCTGAGCCCAGCTTTAACCCCAGGCACAGCGTTGCTGGCAGAAGAAATAAGAGATATTGATGTTAGAACTGGCCACTTGGAAAATTGCCCATTGACATTTGAGGGCTGGGTTTGAAGCTGTTCACAGAAAGGGAAATGTTGTTGCCCAAGGGGAGCACAGAAATCCTTATGAACTGTTGGAAGGGAAACACAAATGTGAGGGTGCAGAAAGTGCCTCCAGCCCTTCGGCTCCGCCTGCGAGCGGCACCTACAGACAAAGCTGCAGCTGGCTGAGAGTTATTTTATGAGAAGGTTTTGCTGGCTGATTGTGTTAGTGGGAAACACAAATGTCTTACAAGGAGGAGCTTGTTTTACCACAGGCAAGGTAAAACAGAAACTGGGTTTTAAAGGGTTTTTTAAAACAAAAACTCTTTTGCCTTTGTCCAAATGACCTTGGCAGTCTGTTCTCTTTATTATTTCTCGTAAGGGACAGTTGAGGTTGAAACCCAAGCGGTGTGTTATGATTGATGACCGTTGGTTTCTTTTCAGTTACTGGTATGTGAAAATTGATCTTGGGAGAAATCAGGAGCTGGAATGAAAATTCCAAATTTCCTCCTGGAAAATGGTGCTCTGAGATCTGTTGCTGCCATGTTGTTCTGCTAAGCTGGCTTCAGTGCTGACCTGTTCTTCTGCCTTGTCTTTGCAGGGTGGGATAAACATTCCTACGGGTACCACGGCGACGATGGGCACTCCTTCTGTTCTTCAGGGACAGGGCAGCCCTACGGCCCCACCTTCACCACTGGAGATGTGATCGGCTGCTGTGTCAACCTCATCAACAACACCTGCTTTTACACAAAGAATGGCCACAGTTTAGGTGAGTGAAGTTGTTCTGAGGAGGGGGACGCTCCTGCCCCGCTCTCACTGCTCTTTAATGCTTACATGTGTTGTAACTCTTGTCCCACATTTATGGGGAAGATTTAAGAAATGGGAGAGGAAAAGCACTTAGCAGCAGGCAGGGTTGGAAATTGGCTCCGAGACATAAATACTTCCAGCATGTAAAGTGGTTTCTCTGCTGCTCAATTTGTTTCATTAGGTCAGGATTGCGTCTGCAGCTTCTGCTCCTTTCCTCTGCTGCTGCACAGCCTGGGGCAGGGTGGAGAGGATGGCTGATGACTGGGCAACAGAGAAATAAAGACATGGGAAGTTTAATTAATATATTAATCAACTAACTGCAAAGACACTGTGTCACTGTCTTTTCACTTTCCAAGTGACTTCTCCATCTTAACACACTGGTCCAAGTATTCTGAAAGCTAGACGTTAATTCAGTGTAAGAATTTATTTATTAATTTAGTTATTTTCTTCATTTAAGCATTGACCTATAATTTGATTCATTCCACAGTTGTTTCATTATTTCCCCTAAAGTTAAGGACTTAAAAATTTTGCCCAAAGGAATCTCTCATAGATGTTTTCCAGGCATCCCTCATATCTGATTTGTCTAAAATAGAAAGTTGTGGCCATTTTCACCTAAAATGCCTTTCCCTTGGATGACACATTCTCCACCACGGATAAATGGTTGTCTTTTTATTTATTTATTTATTTGGTCACATAAATCATGCAGTAAATTTTGACAAGTTCATCTCACTTTTTGTGCTGGAATTCATTTGGTTTGGTAGGGACAGGCACTTCTTCCCTTTGCTTCTCCTTACTGTGTCAATTCTACTTTGCTGAATTCAAGATGAAGAAGTTGGTGGAAAAACACCTGGCTCGGACCATGCAGCAGAGCAGAAGCTGTTCTGAGTTTCCAGCTGGGCTGAAGGAAGGAAGGAGTGGGGTTGGAGTGCAGTGTGTGTCTGGAGAGTGCATCACTGCTGGGGAGCTCTTGGGGAAAGTCCTGGCCTCTCTGGTACAGGAGAGAGATGGATGTACTGGAGAGAGTCCAGCAGAGGACCATGAAGATGTTTAGAGGACTGGAGCATCTCTCCTAGGAGGGAGGGCTGGGAGCTGGTCCTGTTCTCTTGAGAAGAGGAGGGTCAGGGGGGATCTCATCACTGTATAAAGCTCTGAAGGGAGGCTGCAAAGAGAACAGAGCTAGACTCCTCTCAGTGGTGCCCAGGGCCAGGGCCAGGACCAGAAGGCCCAAACTGAAACCCAGAGGATTGGCACAAACTGAAACCCAGGAGGTTCCCTCTGAACATCAGGAAAGACTTTGTCACTGTGAAGGTGCAAATGCGACCACACACTGGCACAGGCTGCCCAGAGAGGTTGTGGAGTCTCCATTCATGGTGGTGTTCAGAAGTCACCTGGACATGGTCCTGGGCAGTCAGTTCTGGGTGGCCCTGCATGAGCAGAGGGGTTGGACCAGGTGACTTCCCAAGGTGCCTCCAGCCTCAGCCAGTCTGTGACTCTGTGAAAGCAGCACGCTGTGCTACAGGGACAGTGGAGATATGGATCTGAGATGTGGGCTTTCCCCCCTCAGGTCTCAAGAAGGATCCTTCCTCTGAGGCAGGTGCAGAAAGGCTTGGTGCTCCTGCAGACAGGACTTCTTTTGGAAATTTGTTTTCAGCTTTCCTCTGGTTTCATACCCACTGTTGGTTGATTTGTGAGGGGATGGTTGCCCAGAAATGAGACACGTGCCTTCTGAGAGGCATTCGAGACTGAAGCTGTGACTGTGCAACTTCAGCAACTAGTCCTGATTCTTTGCCAACACATCAAGGGGTCTTCATCCCTGAATGGAAAAAAATATTGGAGCATCATTTGAGACTCATTTGAACATTCTAATTTATAAATGGAGCCTCGGTCAGAAGCCCAGTGGGGAGCTGCTCAGAGCTGAGCGTCTGGTCTGGCTTCTTGTTTGAAATTAGAACTGTTTTATCAGCCAGACCATAGGTGATGCTGAGGGACTCCTAGTGAAGGCTTGTGGCTTACTACCTAGCCACAAGGTAGAGTGGAGATCAGTCACTATGGAGACACTGGGAGTCCTTTGCAGTCCATAAGTATCAGTTAATTGCCCAGGTTTCTGGTAGCTGGATTATTCTAAATGTAACTCATAATCTGTGGCTGCTGCCCCTGAGAGTCCTGGACTGGAAAGACAAACAGATGTGTGAGAGCAAGAGCTGGTGGTGCAAAGCAGGAGCTGTCGCTTGGGAAGGAGACAAGTTCACCATACACAGCAACCAAGGTGCTGAAATAGCTGAAAAGGTTTCACAAAATCTTGCATTTTACTGCCTGTCCTTGGTTTTAGGGTGTGTTTACACAGCAGCAGTGTAGTGGTTTGTGCTGTGCCCCTCTGTCGGAGCGGGTACTTTTCCAGCCTCACTGTTTTGCAGCCTGACAGTGCTGTTACTTTTCATCACAGCAGAAGTGGAGCGGTCAGGAAGAGGCCAGGTCTTCATTTAATGAGTGCAGATTTGTTCATTTGACAGGTAATTTCTTTTTAGTGACCAGGAGTCTGCAGAGTAGGAGAGGTGTTGGTTGAAAAGTTGTCCCTTGCTCCATCCACCATCCTGTTCCCAGGGCTGTGTTGTTTGATTGATTTGAAAGCCCAAACACTTTCTGCCCCAGTGGAAACATCTCCATGAAGATCTTGAATATTTCATGGTACTTATGCTAACCCGAGAACCTCATTCCTGTGTTGTGGATACCCGAGATTTACCAGGAAGGGGATGAATGTACTTTTTCTTGGTGTCCCCTGACACGAAGCCACTGGAGGTGTCTCTCTCCCCCCTGAAGAAATGAGGTCATTATGGAATCCTGCTGCAGGTACAGCAAATACTCACGAGACTGATCAGCTCCTTTGTGGTGCTGGTTAGCTGGACAGCCAGGTATCAGGACCCTGCTTCTGGGCATTGGAATTTGTCTCACTTTTAATGGAATTACTGTGCTTTGTCTTTCCCCAAGGCTTTCCCTTTCTCTGCACCATTTCTCCACCGTTTCATCCTCTCCTTTTCATCTGTTAATTGGACACCTCCCCTTTGTTCTCCTTGTGATTTCTCCTGTTGCTGAACTATGAATTCCCGTTGTCTCCATACCTTTCCATTTAAGCAGATCCATCAGGAGCACTGTATAAGAACTGTTTTCTTGGCCATCATCAGTTCTGGATGTTCTGGTTGGAGTTAAGTCTTGAACTTTGGAGATGTCACATGAAAACTATTTGACATTGTATGTAGTCTTAATTCTGTGTTCTGGAAAAAGTCTTAAATGTCTTCTGGCTGCTGCTGAAGTGGTTTTGACAAGTTCTGAGCAGAGTCCTGGCAGTAAAAACCATGATGAGATGTGACTAGAAGTGTGGTGAGGGTGAATTAGAAGAGAAAGAGGGAGAGGTGTGAGAAATGTTGGGGCTCCAGCCGTTAAGCAGAGAGTCTTGGACACGGGACATGATGAGGGAATGGGATTGCTACAGGTCTCTGGGGTTAAGTGGATGACTTTGCTCAGGAGCTAATGGAGGAGTGTTTCAGATCTCAGACTTTGCCAGCAGACCAAGGTAAATGGAGCAGCAGGGCTGTCAAAAGAGCATGGAACCCTCTGAAGTCTTGGCATAGAAAACTTCCTCTAGTCTGAGGAAAGACCAGGTTACCCTGTAAAGTGAAATACCCATTCTCAACTATGTGAGAGAACAGGAACATTGGAGCTAATGGAGAAGTCTGCTTGTCATAGGGGTCTGCAGGCATCTGTCCCAGCTGTGCCCACATTTAACAGGTTTGTCCTCAAACCAAGCTTGCAAAGCCCAAGAGCATTGGGAGGTTTAAAGCAAGACTTTAAAGTTGAACCAGATTCAGAATGAATGGAAAATATCAGACTTGGCTGCAGCCTGGCTTCTCTGTGAGGACAGTTCCACCCAAGTGCCTCGACTGATGATAACTGTTCCCAGAGCACGTGGAGCTGTGTGGGTTTGACAGCACTTCTCTTCAGCAGCAAGTCACAGAGGTATTGAAGTATTTCATGGGCTGACATTTCCCAGTTGCTCTTTCCTGCCCATCTTGCTGAGTGTGTCATTGCTTCTTGCAGTCCCTCAGCCCCGCTTTTGCATCCTCTGCATTAGGATTACCTACCCAGATGCTGGAGGAGAACCCTGCTGTGCAGGAAATGGGGTGTTGTGGCTCATCACCCAAATCTAGGTTGTCTTGTGCAAATTGAATGTATTGTGAAGAAAATGGCCAGCTGTGAGGCAGACAGGGTGGGTGTTACTGGGTGGAGGGTAACACTGGGCTTAGAAGGTCCACAAGCACGTTATGTGCCTGGGGACACAGATAAGTGCACTTTAGTCACGTCAGGGTGACAAAAGTCCTTTGATTAGATGGCAGGTGAAGGTGTCGATCACATTGTCCCCCAGAACTGAACCTTCACTTGATGTCTTTATATCACTGCCTTGGTGACCAGATTAACATTGTGGACTTACAGCAGAGGCTCTTCACACACTTGCTTGTGCTTCCTGACCTCCTGAGCTGCCCAGTTCTTGTGGCTTTAAATTTGTGAAGGTTGTCACTGTAAGTGGGATCCAGACTTTGGAGGTGCTGGGGAGAAAAAGTGCAGTTTCAAATCCAGCTGCCTGGTTAGGGCTGTGACTCTTTTGCTTTCTGCTGTTGACGTTGGTGGGTGCAGGTGTGTGGCAGGTTCAGGATGAAGTCTCTAGACAGACATTTGTGCAACAGATCTAGTTCTGTCCTCATAAAGCATTTCATGGCTCCCAGTTACGTAACAGAGGGTGCAGAACCTAAAAATGCCTTCATTTAAAGGCAGTGTAATAAGTGTCTTTATAGAATCATCATTTCCTCGGGACGAATCTCTGGGGGTCACACATCCAATGCCCTGCTGAAAGCAGAATCAAATAGATCTCCTTACTCAGAAACTCATCAAGTTGTTACTGTCTCCAGGAATGGATGATCCTCCAGTGGGCTTTTCTGGTCCCCTAACTGACCACATTCATGCTGAATTTCACCACCCCCCCCTCAATATCTAATAATATTTCCAGTGTTGCAGCTTGTCTCTGTTGCCTTCTGTGTCCTGTCACCACACATCTCAGAAGTGTCTGGCTCTGTCTTTTCTGTACCTTCCCCGTTAGGCAGTCGTAGGCAGCGTCTCAACAACCCAATTTCCCTTCGCCTCTCTTCATCTTGTTGACCTCTGCTGGACTCACTCCACTTTTATTGTCTCTCTTGTATTGGAGAGCCCAAAACTGAACACCATGCTCGGAGTTTAGACTCACAGGTGTTGAAGAGAAGGGAGCAATGCCTTCCTTTAACCTGCGCTCTTACTAATACAGCCCAGGATGTGGCTGACCCGCTTCACTGCAAGGACCTGACCCATCCTTTTGTGCAGATCTGCTTTCTCTCCCTTCAGCCTCAGCCTGTCCTCTGCTCTGGGAATGTTGCAACCTGGTAGAAGGGCTCTTGAGTTGCTCTTGAGCTTGATGAGATTTGTGCTAGATCATTTCTCCAGCCTGTTGAGGTTCTTCTGGATAGCATTGTACCCTCCCATGTATTGTCCACTCTCCATTTGGTGACCTCTGAGAACCTGCTGAGAGTACATGCTGTCTCATCATCCAGGTCATTAGTAGAGACATTCAGCTGTGTTGGGCCTACATTGATCCTTGAGGGACAACACTTGGACTTTGAGCTGCTGATCACAGCCCTTCCACCCTGCCAGTCCAGCCAATTTCCCACTCACCTTGCAGTCCACTCAAAGATCAGCTCCCAGGTATGGCCACACGAGTTTCCACGGGAACGCCGGGCACCGTGGGCTCCGAGTGATGCTGGGGGCAGAGGAAGACTCCAGTGGACAGCAGACTCATGGAGGTTGTCCTCATTCTGGTGGAAAGGTAGAAACAAGCTTTCATCCAGCTGAGCAAAACTCTGGGAAGTGAAACACAGGTTTGAAGGAGGAGCAGTATTTAGGCACAGTGCTGCGGGGATAGAAGTGCTCCCTGAACACTTTCCTCAGGCAGTTACTCCACACAGTTTTTGGTTGGGTTGTAAAGATGATATTCAACAAACAAGCTCCAAACTGCCATGGTGTTAATTAAACTACATTGGCTCTTTGCCAGGTGGTTAATTAAACCTTACTGGCTATTTAGTAACAGATTCAGGATGATTTTCCACACGTTTGATTTTGGATCTGTGCTGTTTTGAGTAGTAATTATTTGTTTCCTATGTCACCTCCTAAAATGGGTTCGAATTGCCCTGTCAGGCTGATCTGTAACATGACATTGCAGCTCTTGGTTCAAACAGTCCTGCCATTAAAACCAGAGCATGCTGGGCTCTGGCTGCCCCGTGTCGCTGCTGGCCAGAGGGGACTGCTGCGTGCTGGAGAGGTGGGCTGTGGGTGAGAACTGGGCATACTGGTGTGGATACCGGCCTTCCCCTGCCTGGGGACAGACAGCATTGCTGGGAACACACGTGGAGCAGGACTGCAGCTTCAGGACTGACTCCTGAAATGCTGGTTTACAACCTGGATTAAGCTGGATTAATCTTAATTAACCTGGATTAATTAAGCTGGGTTAAGAAGGTGGACAGGGCACAGCAGCAGTTTCCCCTGTGCTGTTGGTGGGGGTGACCCAGAACTGGTGGGTTAGAGCTGCTGTTGCTGGCTGATCCCTCTCACCATGCTCACACCTCGCTCTCTCTGCTTAAGTGTCTCTTTTCTAGCATGCCAAATGTGAATAAAAAGGGAAACCATGCACTTTTTTCCCATCTCTCTTATTTGGAGCTCTAGCAGTGTAGTTGAGGATGGAGCTGTTCTTTGGACAGGATTTCTCAGGTGCTCCTGGCTGCAGCTTGGTCCCGTTGCACAGCAGTTCCCCAGCTGCAACACAAAGCATTGAATGTTCATTCCTGTTCCTCTGCCTGGTGAGAAGGACTAGTTAGAGCCTAAACCAAAGCAAAGGTATAGTAAAAGTATTTCTAAAGCCACAGTGAGTCTTGAAAACCAACTCCTTCATAGAAACAGAGGGAGAAGCAAAGAAAAGAGGAGCTGTGTTTTGGAAAAATCAAATTTTTGTGAGAGATGTCTGAAACCTTTAGGCTTTTCCCTGGACCCTTCCCCAGATGCAAAACCTTGCAGAGGAGGAGACTGGGGAGAGAAGTTACTTCTAAATGCAGGTGGTGAAATGCAGAGTCAGAGCTGGGGTTTATGGAAATGCAGTAACTTTTTGTAGCCTGTTAAGGATGTAGCCAAGCAGGAAAAAAAAATCCTTTGTCTTTTTAATTGTAATATTTTTCCCCCTACAGGTATAGCCTTTACAGACCTCCCTGTAAGTACACCTCTTTTCAGTGTTTTACCTAAGGATGCAAACAGAAGGGAGGGGGAAGAGGGGGGGGGGTGATTTTTTTTTTATTGCTCTTTGATGCCTTGTTAAAAAATGGTAACACACGTGACTGGGTGATGTGAATGCTCCTTCTGCTGAAACCTCCTCATCCTGTGGCTGGGTTTGTGGGCTATGTAAATGCCTCCTCTCATCCCTCATCACCTCTAAGAAGATGTTCTTCTTATGCTCCTTCTCCTGGAATTAAAGCAAGGATTCAAACTTCATTCCAGGTCCAGTGTCTTCCAAGTGCAGCTTTGACTGTGTGGAGTGGGTGTGCAAAGTCATCGAGTAGCCTCTCCTGTCCCCTCATCAGAGAGCCCAAACATGCCTAGGGATGTTTCTCTCAGCTTCTTCCTCTCTCATCCAGGTCTCTCAGCTGTGGTGGAGTTGTTCCCTTTCCACCATGTGGTTAAGGAAGAGTATTTCTGAGCATGAGGGCCAGGCTTGGCTGGCTGTAGTGGACGTGCTCATTGCACAGGGTTTTCACAAGCCTCTACCCATGATGAGTAACCAGCTCACAGAATTGCTAGAGGAATATGTTTGGCACTCATGTGAGGTTGATAGTTACTCCTCTGATTCACCAACCCCAATACTGAGTTACTCCTGAGTGCAGTTACACCAGGTGATAACATCTCCTCGGGTCTTAGCAAATCATGAATTCCACATGGGATGTGAACAGGAAAATGGTTCAGACCATTCAGACCATTTTTCAGACCAGAGTGTTCCTGGACAAGGAGCAGGTGTTTAGGAAGAGAAGATACAAGCAGGTCAGGCATGCACCACTACATCCACTGCATCCACTTCTCTCATACTCAGAACTTCTTGCCCCTGAAGTTGCACTTCTGTCTTTGTCCTTAATAACCCCAAATGAATTTCTCTGGAGGAATTTCTCTGTTTCCATAACTTGTTTAGACCTCCAAAGCGATCGATTTCTTTGCTGCCTTCCAGGTTGTGTGGAGGAAAGCTTGTTTTTCTTTGTTTTGCACCTCCTGCTGAAATCATTATCTTATTCCTCTTAATTTTTGTGTTGTGAGAAATGACCAGCACTTCCTGCTCACCTTCCCAATGGAATTTCTGGCTTTACAGAGCTGCCTCATACCCCAGTCAGTGTCTGCACTGAAGAACATTTCAGTTAATTTCCCTCTTCACACCAGCTGCCAATGCAGCTTTTTTTTTAGTTCCTATGAACTTGGTACCATTGCAGTGTATTCTAAACCAGAAACCTGCTTTATGTGGGTTGTTTCACAGTAGTTTATTACTGGGTCCAAGTACAGTTTATTAAAGTAAAATAATGTTTTACCTGTCTGTGAGTATTAACTTTTTGGAGTGAGGTCTTGTGGCAGCCTTGCCTCCATGGCAAGAAGTGGTGTCTCTGATTACCCTGTAGTTTTGGATGCTCTTTGTTTTCCCTGTGGATATGGAGTACATTAGAGCCAGAGTTTTACTTTAGTCCTTCAGATTTGTTCACTGCTTTGTCTTCTCCTTGGCTAGACTGTTTCTCTTGGGGAGATGAGAGCAGTCTCCATGGGGATAGGCAGACAGACAGATAGGCAGCCAGCTAGACAGACAGACAGACAGGTAGGTAATTACTGTTTAGGCTCTTATCAATCAGCAATAGCTTACTCAGCACACATACCATTGTTTTGTTCTGTACAGCTCAAGTGGTGCTGCAGGGCTCTGCAGCACAGGTTTGGCAGGCTGAGGTTACCTGTCCTGCCTCACTGAACTCGTGCCCTCCGGCCCAGGTGTGCACAGTGAGCTGATGTATGGACACTGAACGTGCATTTGTAGGCTGCTCACCCCGGCGCTGGGTCCCTGTTACGAGGAGGGGACGAGCAGGGGAAGCAGACCAGGCACAAGGGCTCCTGCAGCAGCAGGGTTCACAGAACCACAGAGTGTCAGGGATTGGAAGGGACCTCGAAAGCTCATCCAGTCCAACCCCCTGCTGGAGCAGGAACACCTGGATGAGATCACACAGGAAGGTGTCCAGGTGGGTCTTGAATCTCTCCAGAGAAGGAGACTCCACACCCTCCCTGGGCAGCCTGGCCCAGGGCTCTGGCACCCTTACTGTAAAGAAGTTCCTTCTGAAGTTTAAGTGGAACCTCCTGTGTTCCAGCTCACACCCATTGCCCCTTGTCCTACCACTGGACACCACTGAGAAGAGCCTGGCCCCATCCCCCTGACACTCACCCTTCAGATGTTTATAAACATTAATGAGGTCCCCCCTCAGCCTCCTCTTCTCCAAGCTAAAGAGCCCCAGCTCCCTCAGCCTTTCCTCATCAGGGAGATGCTCCACTCCCTTCATCACCTTGGTGGCTCTGTGCTGGACTCTCTCAAGCAGCTCCCTGTCCTTCTTGAACTGTGGGGCCCAGAACTGGACACAATATTCCAGATGTGGCCTCACCAGGGCAGAGTAGAGGGGCAGGAGAACCTCTCTGACCTACTGACCACAGCCCTTCTAATGCACCCCAGGATGCCATCATGCAGTGCTGCTGAGACTGAACTCAAAACCCTCCTGAGCCCAGGGCATCCCTCCATCCTGCTGTTGCTTGATCTCACCAGTTCATCCTTACAGGATCTCATGCTTGTTTGTCAGTGTCCTGTGCAGAGGAGATGTTTGTTTAGTGTTAAACTGGAGGAAGATCTGATCAGGTGTTTTTGGGGATCTGCTTGACTGGCAGAGTTTCCAGTGGTTAAATGGTGTCTCTGTGCCTTTTACCAGCCAGAGTTTGTGGAGATGTTTTCTGTGGAAATCTCCCTCTGGCCTTTACAGCAGCAACTAATCCAGAACTCTCTTTTTCTGGGCCAGGAAGGAGAACAGAGGATGACCTATAGGCCTCCTACCTTTGAGAATTATCCTCCATGAGATAATTTCTCTTTAAAAAGAGGGTGAGAGAAGCTTGTCTGGGTCATTTCACCCCTTAAGTGTGTGGAGGAGACTTCTGCCTCTGTGTGGATTTTGGATGTTCTTCTCCATGTGCTAAATGGCTCAGCTGCTGCGTTGGCAGCTTCATCCTAAGAATCCCTGCACCCAACTTCCATTATTTCCATCCTCCTTTTCCAATATCCTTCCCTTGAATTGTTGCCTTCTTCCCTCAGCCTTGCAGACACCTGGGTATTCCATGTCTTTTTCTGGCTCTTTTTACCCCCTTGCTCTTCCAAACAGTTGAGGTTGCTGCCCTTTCCTGAAGAAGGAGATGCCAAACCCAAGATAGACCTTTAAATATCTTGACTTTTATGGTTTAAATATCATGACTTTTGTCAGAGACTGTAGAATTCTCAATGTATTAAGAAATTTGAGGTTGATATAACATGCAAGTAGTGTTTTTCGTTTATTATAGCGTTGTGATCCAAGCTCCAGCACAATATCCGTTCATTCTAAGGTAAAGAGGAGGAAACATCCATCCTATGAAAGATATAAAACATAATCTGTGTTCTTCACCTGCCAACACTGCAGTCCAAAAATGTAACTGCAGACTGGAATGGACACAGCAGTTTTACCTGGGTGACCCTTGAGGTTCTCTGGTTTGAGCAGCTTGACAGACCTTACTTGGGGAGGGATTGCAGGCCCCTTGGGGAGGGATTTTTCTTGCCTGTGTGATGTTGAGGCTGACTGGTAGCACACATCAGTGAGGAGCTTGACCAGTAAGCCCCATCACTTTCACACCTTTCAAGCTTAAATAGCTTTTAGGATCAGCATTTCAGTGAGATTACACAAGGAATTAATTTGACCCTTCAAAATGTTACCAGTCTAGAAATTGTCTCCTTGATGTGCTTATTGCAAAATTCTCCTTTCACAGGCGAATGATGAAGACAGTATTTACAATATTTGTAATATTAAGAAGTTGAAATGGATATTTTCAGTTTAAAACCACATCTCATTGTGATAATTCTCACACGGGGAAGCGTATTTACTCCAGTTTGTTCCTGTTCCCTGTGAAGTGTTTGAATTTGTACTGATACAGTGAGGGAAAAAATTGCATTTGGGCTTAGCACAGGTTGAAGTTCATATAAAAATAACTGCTTGCAAATAGTGAATATCCTACAGAGAGAGTTTCCCCTTTTCACCCATTTAAGTCAACACTTAGGCCTAACTGTTCTTTACACAAGCCCATATCAGGTTTATCCTGCCTGACAGTTTGCTGAAACGACAGGAAATGGAAAAAAGCAGAATGTGGAAGAGCCCATGGTGGGGATGCAGGGCACAAAGGGACAAGGGGGTTAAAAACCAAGTCAAGATGAACTAGGGGGCTGTGAGCAACCAGCCACCAACACCAGAGGCAAGAGGTGGCCCAAAAGTCACGGGGAAAATGTCAGGAGAACGTGGCAGGAGAAGCATCTCCCTGGCCAGTGGGCTCTGGTGTCTCCCTGGGTCTCAGGGGGTGGGGGTACGTGCAGGTCCCAACAGGTGCTGAACAGAGGGGACACATCCCACGTGTGAAAAATGTCATTTTAACTCAGAGAAGAGTTGAGACAAGCTGGGAGTATCCAGCTTCCCCTCAAAGATGAACACACCCAAAAGTGGCTGAAATATATGAAGTTTTTTACTTCTGCCTTCCAAGTATTTCAGGTGTCTGATTTCTGGCTTTGGAAGTCCTTGGGTTCGTAATACTAAAAAGTTCAGTTAATAAAAAGTCTCAAGTATAGACTGTGGGAAAGAGCTGCTCCCTCAGCAGAGAGAATTCTGTCTCAGCTAGGTTTGGAAGAAGGGAGGGACTGACTTTAATACACTGCTCTCCTCTGGTAGCTTCTCCTTCCTCAGGCTGTTTTCTTTGCACACCTCTCTCACCCAGTGCCTTCCTCGGTGTGAGAGTAGGAACAGAGGAGGTTTGCTGAGTCAGCAGGGATGCAGTCATCCTGATTTGTGCTTCCATTTCCAGCCTGTATTCATAATTCATTTTTTCCTTTATGTTTTTGAAATTTGATAATTTCAAAGGTAGAACTGTGGTGGGGACCTTATCCAGCTGAGTTGTTAAAATCTCAGAGGACAGAGATGTGACAGGCTCTCTGGGAACCTGTTCCAGTCCTTAGTCATCCTCACAAGGAAGAATTTCTTCGTTGTGCACCATCAGAATTTCCCTGGCTGCAACTTGCACCCATTGCCCTTTCACCGGGCACCTCTGAGGGGAACCTGTCTCTGTCTTTTTTATCACCTTACTCTGGGGATTGAAAGGCTTGCTGTTAGATTTTCACTTTTGCCTTCTCTTCTCCAAGCTGATTCCCTCAGCCTCCCCTTGTATGTCAGGTACTCCAGCCCTCTGACCATCTTAACAGAGCCTGGACCCCATTTGTGAGTGTCTGCCTTGTCCTGGGGCCGTGGATGTGAAGGAGGTGAACCAAACAGGTTCTGCAGATGGAGCCACGCCACTGAAAGCAGAGAGAAGTCATCACATCCCACAACGTGCTGGCTCCACTTTTGCTGATGTGATTGGGATTCTGCTGAGTTCCACCTTGTAACAACCTTAATACCTTTAGTAAAAAGTGCCACAGCTACTGTAGGTCTTAAGGGGAAATCAGTGGCACTGCCCCTGTCTCAGGTCTCTGCAGCAGTGAAGAATCCAGGTGATTGCAGGAAAGCCCATACCTCTTAGAATGAATCATGGAATCCCAGGCTGGTTTGGGTTGGAAGGGACCTTAAAGCTCCTCCAGTCCCAACCCCCCTGCCAGCAGCAGGGACACCTTCCACTAGACCACGTTGCTCAAAGCCTCATCCAACCTGGCCGAGAACACTTCCAGGGAGGAGCAGCCACAGCTTCTCTGGGCAACCTGGGCCAGGGTCTCACCACCCTCACACCAAAGAATTTCTTCCTAATATCTAATCTAAACCTCCCCTCTGCCACTTTCAAGCCATCACCCCTTGTTCTGTCACTCCCTGCCCTTGGCCAAAGTCCCTCCCCAGCCTTCCTGGAGCCCCTTCAGGTACTGGGAGGCCACTAGAAGGTCTCCCTGGAGCCTTCTCTTCTCCAGGCTGAACAGCCCCAACTCTCTCAGCCTGTCCTCACAGCAGAGCTGCTCCAGCCCTGGCATCATCCTTGTGGCCTCCTCTGGACTCGTTCTAACTGGTCCATGTCTTTCTTGTGTTGGGGGCTCCAGAACTGGACACAGCACTCCAGGTGGGGCCTTACAAGAGTGGAGTACAGGGGGGTGTAGGGTGATTCTCTCTTGCAGTAGAGGAGGAGAGAATGGTCCCACCTCTCTTTAGGGTGACCATCTAACCCCCAGTAGTGGTTCTCACTGATTTGACCCGGAGAGAGAGGTCTGCTCCTCCACTCATATGAGATGTGACATGGAGATGCTCCTCCAGCCATGAGCAAGACACTGCAGCCAGGAACCTTTGAGACTTTAATTTCATTTTGTGCGTCCCTCAGCCTTGCCCTGTGTCCGGTTTCTGGCTGTGGCAGTCTCCAGTGTGTTAGAGCAAAGGGAAAAAACCCAACACCAAACTGTTGGTGAGTGACAGGAGAGAGATTTCTTCCTAAGCCCCACGTGCTGTCAGCACATGTTCCAACACAGAGGATTAATGAAGGTTGTATTACAAACAGAAAAAATAATTTGTGCTGCAGCAAAGCACTGTGACAATGAATGGAATATGCTCTTCAAAAATGGGATCCAGAGTGAGCACCAGGCATCTCTGTGCCTTTTCTGGTGCCATTTCTTTTTCCCCCCACATTTAAGTGGGCTCAGGGATTCAATTCATATCCATAAGCTTCTTCTGAAAATAGCCTGAATTCAGAAAACTTCTAGACAGCCTTTCACCACTGGCCTTCAGTTCGGTCATCTTCTTTGGAAGCTGAATTACTGGCTGAATTTTAGAGGCATTTTCCCAGTGGTAACCCTTTTCTTTTCCCTGTGTTTTGGTGCTGGGTCAAAGCTTTCATTTGGATCCACATGTTTGTTCTTAAATTACTTTGTCTGCCAGTCATGCAGTTTCTTGTGAGGATGACTTGCTTTCCTGGGACCGTCATCAACCTCCGAGCTCCGTTACCATCCCTTCCCTGTTCATGAGAGATGTAGAGTATTTAGACAGCACCTTTCCAGGAACAGAGTTGAAACAGTGGAGAGCACATTGAGATGATGCCCCTTTCAGTTTTTAATCATTATTATTTGCTGGCTGTTGAACTTCAGTAGACATTGCAGAAGACTAAACCAGGAGGTGGATGCGCAGTCGGCAGCAGCTGTGGCGTTGATCACGGACCGCTGGGGATTGATCTCCTTGTTCTGGTTTTATGTAATAACTTTTCATAACGGCACCAGAAGCCACTGGGTTCCTGGAGCTGTACCTCAAGGGCTGTGGCTCCTTCCTTTCCATTGCACATTTCAATGTAAAGAGCAGCTCTTTCGTTTGAAGAAACCCTGTAACTGGAACCAGAAAGAGAAAACTGGGTTTAACAGAGGTTTCTTTTTCTTCCTTCCCAGTCCAATCTCTACCCCACAGTGGGTCTGCAGACTCCAGGAGAGATAGTGGATGCCAACTTTGGGCAGCAGCCTTTTGTGTTCGACATTGAGGACTACATGAGGGAGTGGCGGGCGAAGATCCAGAGCACCATTAAGCGGTTCCCCATAGGAGACAGGCTCGGCGAGTGGCAAGCCATGCTGCAGAAGTAAGTCCCTGTTCCAGTGTTCAACTTCTTTTGTTCTTTTAGGCTTTAAATACTTTTTAAGTGCTAATTTATACTTTCTTGTGGCAAAAATTGCCGGTCAGTGCATTTTGCTCAATTTTTTTACCCTCTGTTTTGTTGTTTAATAGTCTTTCCTGTGTAGATTGCTGCTGTTTCAAATGTAAAAGATACGGGAGAAGTTTTCAGCCAAAGACTGCATGAAAGCTTGTAGGAATGGAAGAACAGACACTTTGAGGTGATGCACTGGGGGAAGGGGAGTGGAGAGGACACCAGAGAAACTCTAACGTAGGAGAAAAGCCAGGATGCAGGTCAGCTGAATTCAGAAATGAAAGAGCAAGAATTGGCCTAAACCAAAGGTTTCCACACTCAGCCTCACTGAAACCACAGTGGTCACACTTTACCCATTTCTGAATATTGAATGCACTTCTCATTGCAAAAGTGATTGAGTGGAACTTAATGAGAACAATTCACAGGAGCTGTCAGAGGTCAGGAGTATCTTCAGCCTGAAGACAGAGTTGAGTAAGGCTCCACAGCTTGGAAAGAGGTAATTGAGGGAGGTGGACTGAGTTGTCTGTCAGTCATTTACACCATGAAGAGCCTGATTAGAAAGTGATTATTCACTGGTTCTCAAAACACAAGGATTAGAGAAAAAGCACCTTTTTTTTCCCTCAATATCTGAAATGGTGGGACTTGCTGCTGCAGGAAGTTGTGGTGGCTTAACTAGAAGTGGATTTTAAAAGACACTTCTATTTGGAATTTGCAATAATTCATGGAGTTCAATTCCAGAGTTATATTTTAAACTCCCAAGTCTATGGCTGTTGCTTCTGTCCCTGGTTACAGATAGCTCTGTGTTCATCTTTTTATGATGTTCTTTCCCTAAACACCTGGTGCTGGTCACTGTCATCCAGGAGGCTTAGCTGCAGCAATAATCATTTACCTGTGACTGTTCTTGTTTCCTGACAGTCTTGGATTTAGTTATTTGCCAATAATTCAGACCAGCCAGTAAAGACTTGGAAAAGCAACTAGCAGAAGCTATTGAAAATAGTAATAATGTCTGTCTTCAAGCAAATCAGGAGCAGGAAGCCTGCCAGAGAGCTTGTAGGGCCTCTAGCGGACTGGGACCTCTAGAGACCTTGGGAAAGATAAGACTGTGTCCCACTGAATTCTTTGCCTGTGTGTCCAGAAATAAAGTACTTTGTCATGCTGAGAAGCTTCATTGTGAGGGACTTGGCAGAGGTTGTGTCTGGGATTGAAGTGTCTGTCAGAGAAGCACTGGAAGAAATAGGTGAGGGGAAGAGGAGAAAGTCTTTGGGATCAGATATTGACCCTGAGTCCTAATGGGACTCGAGGAGAAAAAAGGTGAGGTTGTGGCTGAGGAACAAAGTTTCACAAGTGCCTTAGGTCAAGAGAAGGAGAGGGTGGTGTGTATGGTGCCATGTTTCAGGAAGGGTTTCAGGAGACAGTCAGGCTGCGATGGGCTGAGAGAGCCGCGATACCTGGCTTGTACAGGTCTGAGGGAGCACTGCTGAAAGGTGCACACATCGGGCACGTGGAGAGGTAGGACCTGGGTTTTGCTAAGAGGAGCCAGCAAGCACTTGGATATGGTTCTTGGGCTTCTGTCTTTGTCTTGGAAGTCCTTGAGAAGTTCCCTTGCTGCACACTAAGGGGAGACTATGCATCCAGAGACCCAGTGTGGATTATGAATTGTTTGAAAGAGAGGCAAGAGAGGAGGAGCGGGTGAGGGATGGTCCCTGTTGAAGGAGGTGGCACATGGAGGTGTGCTGGTAGTGTCCGTGCTGCCCAGGGTGTTCAGAAATGACTGCAAAGAGGGGACCCCTCTGAGAAGGAATGAGATCTTTGGGTGATGATGAATGATTGCACAGAAATGTCAGCTCAAAAAAAAAAAGCTAGGAGTTGTTAGGGGAAAATTAGAGGCCAAAACTCGTTCTGTCAGTGTGTGGGCATGTGCTGCACCGATGATGTGAATACGGGGTGATGGTTCGGGTGTTTCTCTCCAAAAGTGTGCAACAGGAGTGAGAAAAATCCCAGGCAGGGTGTGCAAAGGCATGGGGTGGGTGTGAGGCAAGGAACAAATACAGACCACAGCAGTGGCTGTGAGGGGTAAGGCAGAGGTGTGAAAAAAGGTCCTGAATAGCCTGCAGAAGGTGCTGAAGGAACAACTGATTGGGTTTTTCTCTACTGCAAGAATTAAAGGGCATTGAGTTAAGTTAACCAGAGGCACATTTAGGAAAAACAAAGCAGGTTTTTTCCCCGCACTCTCTGATGTAAGAGATCAAGAAAACGGCTTGGATCCAAAAAATGACCCAAGACATTATTAGAAAGAAAAATGCATTGGAGCTACAATGTAGAGAAGTCCCACTCTAGGACAGGGAGTATCTGACAGCTCGTTAGAAGCTGAAGGGTTTGGGGAAGAGAATCATTTCACACATGCCATGTTCCTTTTTTTCCAGGCATTTCCTTTTGCCAGCTGGGAGGTTCAAGTACCAGGCTAGCTGGATCTCTGCTCTGAGCCAGCACAGATGTGCTCAGAGACTTTACTGCCACTGACTTGAATGTTAATTTTAATCCTTGTACTGGATTCTTGACTTTATGGGGTTGTTTCACTCTCTGCATCTTGTCAGGCTGTGCAAAGACAGGATCCACTTTTGGAAAGCTTGCTAGCAGCCAAAGAGAAGATGTTCATTGATATTGAAATGGAAATTCTTAGTTCTTAGTGCTCTAAAGGCAACTGACTCAGAAAAAAGTGTGTGCCCTGCCTCTTTGAAGGTAAAAGCCCCTGTGTTGGATGAGAGCACTGCTCTGCCAAGCTTAGCTTTATGAATATCTCTGTGGCACAGGCTCCTGCAGCATTATTTTTCCTTTCTGTGGTAAAAATGACCATTTTTTTGCCACCCCATTATTTAACTGAATATTCAGCCATGTTTGACTCTCCCTTTTATTGCACAGTAACACAATTTCTTGGAGAGGCTCTGCTGAAAGACTCAAATCTCTCTGGACAACCAAGTGGACTGCAAAAGTCTCTCTTTCCTGCCTGCTTCCAGGCTCCCTCCGAAAACGTCACCAAGTCACAGTGCCGTGACTTCCCTTTACAAAAGCAGTTGCTTCTTCTGCAACAGGACCAGTGTGTTCCTGTGTTTGTTCCTTGTGTTCTCCAGAACTTTTTCGGTGGAGGTGTCAGGGTCACCAGTCTGCAGTTCTCATACCTCCTTTGGACTTCTTTTTAGGAATCAGCGTCACGTTTCCCACCCTCCTCCTTTCCCCAGGCAGGCTGAAGTCTCAGCTTGTACCTCATGTTAGTAGTCCAGCTGTTTCAGCTTGGAGCACCAAACTCTTGGGCTGGTGTTTTCTTGTCCTGTGGCTTTGGTAGGATCCACAGTGTCTTATTGAATCGCTGTTTGCTGTAGGGATTGCAGAGAATTGGTGTGGCAGAATTTTTCATCCATGTCGCGTTCCTGTCACCAGAAGGGCTGATCTGATAAGGTGCTCAAGTGCTTGAAACCTTGGAAAGGACTCACATGGATCATTTGTATTCTTTGTGTGTTGTTACAGTCTCACAGAATCTCTAATCTTCTTAGCTCTTGCCGTGAAGAATCTGAGTAGGATCATCTCAGACTTGAGATTGGCTGATGTGGTTGATGGGGGGAGGACAAACAGTGTGGGTCCCTATTGCTGACAAAGCAGGAGGACTCAGCATTGGTCATTTGAGAATCTAAGTGGTGCCATGCCAGAAGGAGGAGAACTGTGTGTAACTTGTCTGGAGAAGCGTGCAGTCAAGTTCTGATTTGAAAAGGAAGAGCCACAGCTAGGACAAGCCTCTCCACCAGCACCGTGGCTGCTCTGGGTGAGGGAAGCACCCCTGGATGCAGCGCAGAGGTTGCTGCTCCTGTGATTTGAGCCCTTCTGCACTCAGCAAGTTTCAGGCATCGCTCCCAAGCGGTAACAGCCATTCCTCTGGAGGCCCTGGCATTCTGAAGGTGTTTGTTATCTGCATGCACATGTCCCATAGGTCACACTGGAGTGCAGTAACGTTCTCCAGGAGCTTCAGAAGAGGAACCCCCGGGTGCAGCCGTGCTGCTGAATGTTTGCATGTGCAGCACTGAGACACCAAACTGCTCAGTCAATGCTAAAAGTCAGCCTGGCATGGTGACTGGCACGTGTGTGCTGGGTTCACTGGGCTGGCACTGGGCTGGCGGTCAAACACAGCTACTCCCTCCCTCCCTCCGCCCGGGGGACAGGGGATAGAACTGGGGGGGCAAGGGTAAGGGAACTCCTGGGGTGAGAGAAGCATAATTTAATAATTGAAATATAATAATGATGATAATGATAATGATAATGATAATAATGATGATGATGATGATGATGATGATAATAATAATAATAATAATAATAATAATAATAATAATAATAATAATAATAATAATAATAATAATAATAATAATAATAATAATAATAATAATAATAAAAAACAACACATGAGTGACCCCCAGTGCCATTGCTCACCACCCGCCCACCCAGCCCGGCCCGTTCCCAGAGAACGATCCCGGAGCAGCGACAATCCCGACCCGAAACCGCAATCCCGGGAGAGCCAGAGCCCGAGCGAGAGCCAGAGAGAGCCAGAGAGGAAGAGCCCCTCATGGATCTCCTGCCCATGGGGGACAGGAGCTGGAACAGCCCCTTGGCAGAGCCCAGTGCCCATGGAGCTGATCCATGGCAATGTTCCTCACCCCTGAGCTCTTGCGCTTGCAGAGGGACAAACACAAAGTCCTTCAGTGCCAGGGACACCAATGCCAACATGGGGATGTTCTCAGCGTTTCTCTCCTGACAAATCCCAGCTGAACCCAACCCCCAGCGCTGCTCCAGCTGCTGAACAGACCCAGCTCTGGCCCAGCTCACACCAGGACAACATAACACTGCTGGGTACCACGCAGGGACGCTTCCTGTGACACCAGGGGCAGGAGTGGCATGGGGAGGAGCTCAGGTTTTGTGCAGCTTTGTAGAGTGTTTAAATCTTTGCAGCACTGAGAGGCTGGCTGCTGAGTTACACCAAGGCAGGAGTTGGCCTTTCCCGTGTTCCATGTTTCAGCCTGGCTCAGCCCGGGCGACCTGGCTGCCGTGTCTGGTGGTGAGGGATGTGCTCCATTACCTCTGTCTGTACCATGCCGAGGACAAAGGGCATCTCTTGTACCCACAGTGGTCAGAAACACTTGTTTTTAAACCAAATCTTAAAAATTACACACCTGCTTACAGTGCTGCGCCTGAAAATTATTGCTGACTCATACAATATTGCTTTCTTGTACTGAAAGGCAGCTGAACATGAGTCAGCAGAGTGACCAGGGGGCCAAGAAGGCCAAGAGCATCCTGGCCTGGATCAGCACCAGTGTGGCCAGTAGGACCAGGGAAGTTCTCTTCCCCCTGCACTGGGCACTGGTGAGGCCACAGCTCGAGTGCTGGGTTCAGTGTTGGGCCCCTGACTCCAAGCAGGACCTGGAGGTGCTGGAGCGTGTCCAGAGAAGGGCAATGGAGCTGGGGAAGGGTCTGGAGCACAAGTGTGCTGAGTTCCCGGCTGAGGGAACTGGGGGTGCTGAGCCTGGAGAAAAGGAGGCTGAGGGGAGACCTTCTGGCTCTGTCCAAGTCCCTTGGAGGAGGGTGCAGAGAGGTGGGGGTGGGTCTGTCCCACCAAGGACCAAGGGACAGGACAAGAGGAAATGGGCTCCAGTTGTGCCCGGGGCAGTTGAGATGGGAGGTGAGGAAGAATTTCTTTGCTGAAAGGGTTCTGAGGCATTGGAAGGGGTTGCCCAGGGCAGTGGTGGAGTCCCCATCCCTGGAGGGATTGAAGAGTCGTGTAGACACAGTGCTGAGGGACATGGGTCAGTGGGGACTGGTCAGTGTTGGGTTCATGGTTGGACTCGATGAGCTCAAAGGGCTTTTCCACTCCAGGCAGCTCTGGGATTCTGTTTTTCTGTGAAAGTAGCTCAGTTCAGTGCATGTTTTCAGATGTGACTTTATCGGATCAACAACAGCTTCATCATGAGAAGCCTCATCTGAGGTTCATCCCTCCCTAGAACCTTGGAAATGCGGTGCTGGCTTTTCAGGTTTTGTTAAAATCCAGTGAGCATTAACATTTACCCCTGTGTCCTGGGAAAACACAAGTGCTGTAGAAATGGTGTGCTCAGAAAGACCTTTTTGTTGTGTTTGTTTTCTGACAGTGATCCTGCCTCTCTCACCATATGTTTTTTGAATATACAACTTAAAAATATGTTAATGTTTGTAGAATCAATGCTGACAGTCCCCTCTTTGTAATTCAGCAGAAAAAAATATCCTTGAGTGTGCAGAATTCATAAGGAGATTCAATTACCAAAGATATAATTACTAGCAAAATAAATGGTGGAAGAAATTCAGGACCAGAATCTGTTTTGTTTTCAGATCTACTTGTGAGCCATGAGCCTCTCTGAGGTTCAGATTTAATGTCCATATGGGAGGAGCAGTCTGTATCTGTGTTGTGAGTGGATGTCACTGGCAATAACACAGTACTGAGCTCTTAGGAGTGACCCTTGGACAGCAGTGATTAAATGAATACAGAGTATGCACTGGGAGTTGGGTTTGTGGTTGGTGGGTTTTGTTTTTTGGTTTGGTTTTTTTTTTTCCCTTTAAGGTGAATTTAGAGTCCCCCTTCTGTTTGTTGAGAACCAGATACCTGTCTACTAAATTTACACTGTCTGGACCCAGCAGTAGGACCCTGGTAATGTCCTAAGCAAGCTGACTTTGGTCACCAAAATCACAACTATTTTGTTGATTTATTTTTTTCCCCCGTGTCATTACCCTCTTTTACCAACACCTCCTCACCTGGTTGTATTTCCTTGTTTTCTAGTATGGTTTCGTCGTATTTGGTTCACCATGGGTACTGTTCAACAGCAACTGCCTTTGCCAGAGTCACAGACACAGCCATCCAGGAAGAGCAGACCTCAATAAAGAACAGACAAAGTAAGTCCCTGGGGTAAGCGTTCCCAAGCTGTGGCACGCTGGCCACGTGTTGCCTCCAGGGCTCTGCAGAGGAATGAGGTGCTGTGGCAGTAGAGAGGTTGTTCCACAGCAGTACAAAGCTGTCCACAGCAGGCTGCTGGCTTAGCAGTGCTGCCTGTGGCTCAGCAGAGCTTGGGGTCCACTGCTTGGAGTGCTTTTCCCATCGTCACTCTGTCCCCTCCACCCTCTGCTGGCTTTGTCTGAAGAGCTGCCCTTTTCTTTCCATGGCCTGTCTGCTCTGAGAAATGACCTGCAGGTGTTGAAGAGAGTAAGTTTTCTAATCAGCTTGGTTAATTTTCCTCAGTCTTGTTGAAAATGAATAGCTGAATCCTGGAAGAGATGAGTTGACTCTGCCCCTCTGTTCTGCTCTCATGAAACTCCACCTGCAGTGCTGCCTCCACTTCTGGGGCTCCCAACACAATAAGGACATGGACCTGCTGGAGCCAGTCCAGAGGAGGCCACGAGGATGATGCCAGGGCTGGAGCAGCTCTGCTGTGAGGACAGGCTGAGAGAGTTGGGGCTGTTCAGCCTGGAGAAGAGGAGGCTCCAGGGAGACCTTCCAGTGGCCTCTCAGTACCTGAAGGGGCTCCAGGAAGGCTGGGGAGGGACTTTTTATAAGGGCAGGGAATGACAGAACAAGGGACACTGGTTATAAACTGGACAAGATTAGGTTGAGATTAGATACTAAAAAGAAATTCTTTGGTGTGAGGGTGGTGAGACCCTGGCCCAGGTTGGCCAGAGAAGCTGTGGCTGCTCCTCCCTGGAAGTGTTCTCGGCCAGGTTGGATGAGGCTTTGAGCAACCTGGCCTAGTGGAAGGTGTCCCTGCTGCTGGCAGGGGGGTTGGGACTGGATGAGCTTTAAGGTCCCTCCCAACCTAAACTGTTCTGTGATTCGATGATTCTGTGACAGCTTTGAGAGCAGCAGTTTCACACATTCCAGCTAAACATGATATCCAGGGCAGACAGTGCCAAACTGATGGAGAATAGAATGGTTACCGTGGACTTCACCTGAACTGAGGTCACTGTGCACCAGAGATCCCTCTGGATTTGGATCTTTCAGTGCAGCCTGTTGCAGCAGAGGCAGTTTTGCTCACATGGTCACAGGGACCCAGACTCATGGCTCTGTGCTGACTGCTGCTCCCAGAGTTCATGAGCCTTCCAGTCCCTTTGCACTTTTTGGTTTTGGGTAAATTTGTTGTATACTAAAGGTTTTGTAAATTCACAGCCAACACGTTTAGCTCCCACTAGGTGAAGAATTTGTGTTCTGTGTCTGTTTTGGTTCCTGCTGTTCCCTCCAGGGTGGTTCCTCTCTCAGCTGATAAGGCTGGAAGTGCTTTTGGTTCCTGCAGAAGGCGGCGTTCAGCTTTCTCGTGCTGGTTTGGTTTTGGGGATTTTTTTTTAAGCTTTTCTATTCACAGGCTGAGCCTGCAGAGTCACAGAACATTGGTGTGTTTTCTGCATTCTCCTGGCTGTTGAATGCAGGCTGTGACCTGCTCTGTACATTTCCCTCCCCTTTGTGAGCCCTTTCTCATGTGACTGTTGGGTATCGGGAGCATCGTGCCTCATTGTTGCTCGCTCTCCATACATTGCACGTGCTTACTCAGCATGCAGGTTCATCTGGGGACTCTGCTTAGTACCCAAAATAACTTGTAGCTGCTGCCCATCAGTGCTGACGGGCTTTGTGCTTTCCAGGTCATGTGTTGTGCCACCCCGACCCCAGCCGGTGCTCCTGCTGGGTGGCTTTCATGGGGACAGTCTTACGGGCGAGGCAGGGCAGTCTGGTGTGTCTGAGGACAGGTGACAAGGCAGATGGAGGGAAGGACTGCAGAGCTCTGGAGTTGGGGCTTAAATAAGAGGTGTGAGGAAAACACAGATGGGGAAACGAAAAGAAGGGAAAATATAAAAGGCAACAAAGGCAAACAAGGCAAAGACGAGAGCTGTCGAAAGCAGCGAGGCAGGAAAGCAGATGTGCAAGTAATGGAAGAAACAGAGTGAAATGGAGGAGGCTTTGCACACACATCGGTGTGAGAGCCCTGGCTTTGGTTTTAGCTTTCAGCTTCAGTAATAAACAAATAGACACTGAGAAATGGGAGCCCAGACAAGTCACTGCAGGTTGTTCCTGGGGGTTGCTCATGAGGATTGCCAGGCTGGGCTCTCAGCTGCTCATGGCCTGCAAACGTGTCAGCCTGTTGTTAGAGCCTCTGCTTGCAACCCACCTCCCAGGGGATTCAAACCCACCTCCCAGGGGATCCAAAACCTCCTCCCAGGGGATTCAAAACCTCCTCACAGGGGATTCAAACCCACCTCATACAGATGATTCAAATCCACCTCCCAGGGGATTCAAACCCACCTCCCAGGGGATTCAAACCCACCTCCCAGGGGATTCAAACCCACCTCCCAGGGGATTCAAAACCTCCTCACAGGGGATTCAAAACCACCTCCCAGGGGACTCAAACCCACCTCCCAGGGGATTCAAACCCACCTCACAGGCGATTCAAACCCACCTCACAGGCGATTCAAACCCACCTCACAGGCGATTCAAACCCACCTCCCAGGTGATTCAAAACCTCCTCTCTCTTGTTTGTAAGGAGTCCTAAAGAAATAGAGAGGGAAGTGCAATGCATTTTTAGTTTTAAGTCCATTTAGTTTTTAGTTTTAAGTACACTTAGGAGAAAAGATCAAGCATGAACCTCTGTAGCTCAGCTGCTTCTCTGGGTGCTCAGCGATGGGATCTCAAGCCTTGTGCTTGTGTTTCTGAGCAACTGAAGGAACATACATGGGACAGGAGCACCCAGGATGAGAGGTAGCTTCTGCCTTGTGTCTTTGCACCTCCTAGAAGTGTACAACTCGTTTCTAGCTTAGTTAATAGCTGATTCCTGGAGTTAGCTCATCCTCATTGCAGACCAAGCTCAGGTTACTTCTCTGGGGATCCATGGAGGTGGGACTTGCAGGAGCCCCGTTTTGTTGGTCTCATTACTTCTGCTTAGAGGCAGGGACATAGGAGAAGCAGTACTGTGCTGTGGTTTACCCCACAGACCCTCTAAGAACACTCTGCTTGTCCGCTGCTCAGACATACATACGCTTCCAAGCATGAACCAGCCAGAGGAGGTAACGTGGGGGTGACTGAGGGGCTTCCCCTCTGAAATTGTCATTTCCCCAGCAGCCTCCTTGCTCCCATCCAGCTGTCGTGTCCTGCTTGCTTTTCCATTGCTGCCTCCCTCTGTGACCAAAGGGTTAAAGTCCCAGAGCGTCCCACTCCAGCGCACCCACCTCATCTTTCAGATCCTTCTGCTCAATGTTTCTGAGCTACTACCAGACTCTGCCTCATTTTCATAGGCTTTTTCTCATGCTAATCCAGAATAAACTGTGGTCCCCAGTTCTCCCTAGTCCTTGTGCAAGGTGCTAGTGGGGAGCTGGGTGGCATATGCAAGACAACTTTTCTGGCCATTCTTCCTTGCAGTACTTAAAGGGACCTATAAGAAAGATGGGGACAGGGCCTGGAGCAGTAGCAGGAGTAGTAGCAAGGGGAAATGGTTTTAAACTAAGAGAGGGGAGATTTGGACTAGATATAAAGAAGTTTTTTTACAATGAAAGTGGTGAAACCCTGGCCCAGGTTGTCCAGAGAGGTGGGAGAAGCCCCATCCCTGGAATCATTCCAGGTGAGGTTGGACGGGGCTCTGAGTGACCTGATCTGGTTGAAGATGTCCCTGTCACTGGGCTGAAAAGGTCCCTTCCCACCCAAACCAGAGCACGGTTCTGTGATCCTTGTTGTCCTGGTGTGTGTGTCAGTAAGTCTCCTTTTCCTTTCAGGAATACAGAAGCTAGTATTAGCAGGCAGAGTGGGAGAGGCTATAGAAGCCACCCAGCAGCTCTACCCTGGCCTCCTAGAACATAACCCCAACCTGCTCTTCATGTTAAAGTAAGTATGAGTACCTTTATACTCCTAATGCTGAAATGTCTAGAAGGAGGGAAGAAAGAGGCTGTCCAGCCTGCTGTCCACCTGCACACCTTGGTCTGAACTCAGACTGTTGAGAACCCTGTGGGAGCAGGTGGGAGAGGACATAGGTTCAGTTTCAGTGCTTGTAGCAATGTAGCTGTAGCCCTTTTGTTGCTGCTCAGACCTAGTGTGGCTTTGCCTCATGAGCTTAGGCAGAGGTGGGTGAGGTTTTAGCTCTGCTGACTGCCAGAAACTCCTTTGTGGATGGCTTTTCCTTGTCTTGTGGAGATCTTTTAATGCTGGAGCACGTAGCAGACACTGTGAAGGTTCCTAGAGAGGCAGGTGGACAGAAGAGGCTATCTGGGGTAGAGATGAAAGGACAAAAAGTGCCTGTGTGTCCCAGTTGTCCCAGCCACACAGAGTGGCCTTCCCCAGCCTCCTGAGATGTGTAAGGACTGTTCCCAGGAAAGCTGAATGGGGAGCTCTCCTCCCTGTCCTGTCACTGTGGATGTTGCACTTTTTACCCTTCCTTGTCTATCTGCTGTTGGCCACCAGCATTTTCAGGTTGATGGAGTAGTGGGGGAACTAAGATGTTTGGAAATTTAGTATCTTCTTGATTAAAAAACCCCATGCAGTTAAGAGTTCCTGCAGAGGCAGTGGAGGTGAAAGCATGCTGTGAAGGAACAGGTTCTTCTTAGCACAATGGAACTTGCTTTTTGGGAATGTCTCAGCATTCATTAACATCCAAGTTGCAGTGTCTGAACTCCTTCCTCCCACAGCATTACCAAAGCACTCACAATACAAAGGCACCAGGGGTCTGAAATACCTTTTTCAAAGCCAAGAAATGTAATTCCCATGCAGCTTCTAGGACTCCTCCCCTCAGTGAGGAAGGCAGCCTGAGTGCAGAGCATCCTGGCTGTCACACACCCTCTCCTCCTTCCTCCTATGAAACCAGGTGTCGGCAGTTTGTGGAGATGGTGAACGGGACGGACAGTGAAGTGCGGTGCTTCGGTGCCCGCAGCCCCCGGTCCCAGGACAGTTACCCCGGGTCCCCCAGCCTAAGTCCTAGACATGGATCAAGCAACTCACACGTTCACAGTACCGGTAAGTCTGGTTCCTGTGTGTCCTGCTGAGCAGTATCAAAGGTGGGCATGGTTGTGTGTTACGTTACCTGCTACTTTCTGTACATTATTCTATGAAATAATGGCCAGCAGGTCAAGGGAGGGGATTCTCCCCCTCCACTCCACTCTTCTAAGACCCCACCTGCAGTGCTGTGTCCAGTTCTGGAGCCCCCAATACAAGGAAGACATGGACAAGTCCAGAGGAGGCCACAAGGATGATGCCAGGGCTGGAGCAGCTCTGCTGTGAGGACAGGCTGAGAGAGTTGAGGCTGTTCAGCCTGGAGAGGAGAAGGCTCCAGGGAGACCTTCCAGTGGCCTCCCAGTACCTGAAGGGGCTCCAGGAAGGCTGGGGAGGGACTTTGGCCAAGGGCAGGGAGTGACAGAACAAGGGGTGATGGCTTGAAACTGCAAGAGGGGAGATGGAGATGAGATGTGAGGAAGAAATTCTTTGGTGTGAGGGTGGTGAGACCCTGGCCCAGGCTGCCCAGAGAAGCTGTGGCTGCTCCTCCCTGGCAGTGTTCTCGGCCAGGTTGGATGAGGCTCTGAGCAACCTGGTCTAGTGGAAGGTGTCCCTGCTGCTGGCAGGGGGGTTGGGACTGGATGAGCTTTAAGGTCCCTTCCAACCCAAACCAGTCTGGGACTCTATGAAGTGCTCCTTTCCTTTTGATGCCCAGCAGAGAGGACATCCTGTTGTCATGGGTGTCTCACACTGTCACAGAATCGATTTTGCATTAGTTATTGTCCATGGACAGTTGTCTGCAGAGCAGATTTTTTTCAGAAGAAAGCACCTTTTGGAGGTGGCCTTCTAGTGCAGCTGCTAATGACTCAGTGCTTCACTGGCTGAGCTGTAAGAGAAGGTCTGGAAAACAAAGCCTGTTTCCTGTGCTTTGGGGTCTGCAAAAGAATTGCTTTCCAGGGAGGACTGAGCAGAAGATGTGCGGTTCTGGCCCACTGAGCATAAGGTCAGGGAGAAGCCTTGTATGAGATCTTCTCCTTCTCCCATGGACTTCACCTTGCAAGCTCTAAGCATGAGAGAAGGGAATGGTTCTGTACCTGCAAAACTCATCTCTGAAGCATCAACTCTTTGAAGTTTGGGAAATGAAACTTTAGGGTTTGAAATGGAAAGAACAAGATAAACCAGGACACCCCAGATACCTGCCCTAGGTGTCTGCCCAAGACTCTGTGTGTCTCACCCTGCCATGCTCTAAGGGAGACCAGCCCCTTCACTGGCTCTCAGCAGCTATTGAGCATCAGTTCACTGCTCTGCTCTCCTCTGTCTTCTTTCCATCCCCTCTTGCTCTCCTGAATGTGCCCTTCTTGCAGCAACAGGTATTTTCTGTGGGAGAGGGGAGGTGCCATGAAATGAAACAGCTTTCTCAAACTGAGATGAACTCATCTGTAGCAGAGCCAGGGAAATCATAGAATCTTGGACTGGTTTGGGTGGGAAGGGACCTTTCAAGGTCATCCAGTCCAACCCCCCTGCAGTGACAGGGACATCTTCAACCAGACCAGGTTGCTCAGAGCCCTGTCCAACCTGACTTGGAATGTTGAAGAAGGAGTGGGCCAGGGAGTATGACCTGCAGAGCCCCTGCAAACAGTCTGAGCTGCTCACAGCCATCTGAGGGCTTTGGTATTCCTGCTGCTGCATGTGACAAGCTGTGCACAGGCAAACATTTCAGGGAAAGGAAGACAACTGAATGCCTCCAAACTGTCACTTGCCTGCCCAAGCCAGTGTCTCTGTTTTCCTGTATTGAGTTGTGAGAAACCCTGGGTATGTTTCTCTGACTGGATAATCAGAATGATCCCATCAGTCCATAAAAGCTCTTGGTCATACTTGGTTTCAACCAGGAGATGCCTACAGAAACCCCCTTGCAATGCAAGGCAGCATTCATATGGATTTGTCTCCATACATGGGACAACACCTCCCACAGTTGTCTCTGTCAGACCTTAGCGCTTCCAAACAGTGGTAATTTCATCAGTCATGTTTCAGGGATTGAGCAGAACTGTGGTGCAGGCTCCTGCAGCTTTGTCATTACAATGCACAAAACGGCCCCTTGTGTCAATCTTAGTGTTGTGGTGATACAAAGAGAAATAAACTCCCTAGTGATAAATGTAATGGTGGGATCAGCTGGTGAACTGGGATAGATCCCCATCGCCTCTGGAGGAACAGCCATGCCAGGCTGCATCATCTAGCCACGATCCTGTGGTCCATATTGGTTGCCTAGGGCAGATCACATGAAGAAGACAAGCCCAGAGTGAGTTTTTCCAAAATATTATTTGAGCCCCTACTGATTTTCAGTGGTCTTGGTGGTAAATACCCCCTGTCAGTTTAGCCAGTCTCTTTAATCCATATAAAACTCGTGGTCATGACTAAAGGTTTGTGTCCCATGTCAGCAAGTTCCACACTTGCTAGCCACCTTTGGTGGGGGAGCAGAGGAGATTTCAGGCCTGGCTCTCCTTTCAGTGCTGTTGGTTCTCCTCAAGGAGGAAGGTTAGCTTTAAGAGGGTTTGTTGTTACTTAAGAGGAGTGTTGTGCGAACCAAATATATCCCTAGTGGAAGATAGGTTGTGGAAAACCTGGGAAGTTCTGCTTGCTGACAGTTTTCACCTGGGCTTTCACAGTTTTCCTGGATAGAGGGCTTATGAGAAATATTTGGGTTATGAGGAATATTTGTGGCTACCTCTGAACTTCTTTACAAACCATCTGTGCTTCATGTTTCAACGTGAAGTTCTGTATTTGTGTCAGCTGCTTCTGCTGATCTCTTATTTGCAGCCCATTTTTAGAACTTCCTTAAGCTGAGCTGTTGCTGATGGGCAGTGAGGTTCCTTGCATATTGATTTTAGGTTTTCTCTAAACCCCACTGGCTTTAAGAACGATGAATCTGCAATCTTCTGCTTTCCTCCTCTGGGACCTGCTCTCGTGCTAGATTGTTAACTTCACAGTGGAGTGATCCTGCCAGGCTGCTCTCATTTGTCCCTTTCTCCTTGGCTTTCAGGAGCAGATAGTCCAACCTGTAGCAATGGAGTCATGTCCACAAAAAGCAAACAGAGTCACAGTAAATACCCAACGCTGAGTTCATCATCTTCATCCTCCTCCTCCTCCTCCCCCTCATCTGTGAACTACTCTGAGTCCAATTCTACAGATTCTACCAAATCCCAGCAGCACAGTAGTACGAGTAACCAAGAAACCAGGTATTTTTTTGCCTTTGTAGATGCCTGAGGGGGTGACATGGTGGGAGAGGGTTCAGTCTGCTTTCTGGGGAGCCAGAAGGGCATCTGTCTTGCTCTTCTGAACAACAGAATGACTCTTTGGATCTGCAGAGTCACGATTATTCCCAGCAGACACAAGCTTGTTGCAGTTTCCCTGCTCTGACTCAGGCTGGGAGGCTCATCTCAGAAGGAATATTGTGATGTTCTTGTTTCAAACACCAGGTTGTCCCATTAAACTGATTTTGTCAGAGCCTAGCATGATAGCTTGCACAGAAGCTCTCCCACTGAGCCTGTTTTTCTTGCTGCTGCCTCAGCCAGGTGATTACTGGTGCTGAGCATCTTGCCTGCCCTCCGGTGAGTGAGGCAGCAGCTCAAGTGATTACTGGGTCTGTGCATTGTCCTCTTGAATATTTTCCTTGGGCTGCCTGTACCTGTTGCCCAGTTCCTTCCAGAGGAGCCTCTGAATCAAGAGTAGTTTGTTTCATACTGGTGACAGCAGGTCAGACCCTCAGGCAGCCTCGGTTCTCCGCGGAGCCAGAGGCAGTCCAGGGTGCTGCCTGTACTGGAGCGTATCGAGCCACGGTGAGGACGGAGCTTCCTTTGGGCTCCTTGTCCAGGCTGGTGTGGCAGGGCTGTCCCAGGCCATGCTGGAGCACAGGATGGATATCCTTGTGCTGAGTAGAATCTCTTGCTAATTGCAGCTGGCACTCATCCTGTGAGTACTGTGCTGAGCTCGGTTTGCAGGACAGTTTGGAGTCTCTGCCGTGACCTTTTGAGAGCCGTGCAGCACGTGACTGAGTGAGAAACACTTGTTCAAACTCAATTTACCAGAATCATTTGATAATGATAATAATTTATGATTGTTTTTAAATGTAGAGGCCAAGTCCCAGCAAGATTTTCTCATCATTTCAGTTCACCAGCAGTTAGTCAGCGATGCTGTTCAGACTGCTGGCTTGAACGTTTAAGCCCAGAGCCCTTGTATTCTGCATTTTAACTTTTAGCAAGGGTTGATGGCTCACTACAGCCCAGATTTCCCTCCTCTTCAGTCTGTTACCTGGCTGCTGCTTGCTGTCCCAGAGGTGACTGCTTCCTGAAGGGAAAATGGGAAGTGCTCTGCACCTGTAATTGTGACAGGCACTTTCAGAACAGAAACCTGTTTCATAAATTATCTTCAGAAGCCTGCAACAATTTTTGCTACACTGGATTAGACCATCTGGCTCCCTGTAGCCCAACGGGCACCTTTCCTGGTTTACTGGTGTTGATGGGCACCATTGGGCATCTGAGCTCTTCATTTCTTCCCTTTCTGATTTAGACATCTGACCTTTCTTTCCTCTTTTCACCTCAGTGACAGCGAGATGGAGATGGAGGCTGAGCATTACCCCAATGGAGTCCTGGAAAATTCATCCACCAGGATAATGAATGGCACCTACAAACATGAGGAGATCCTGCAGACGGATGAGTCCAGCATGGGTAGGGCCTCAGAGGCAGGAAAGGGAAATAGCAGGAGCTGGTATCAGGAGTTAAAGTTCAGATTGGGTTGAGGGGAAAAAACATCGAGTACTGGCTGTGGTTTTGGGCAGCACAGGAGAAAAAGGATCTAAAGCTGCTGGAGAGTGTCCAGAGGAGGGACACAACATTGGGGAAGGGTTTAGAGGGGAAGGGTGTGAGGAGAGGCTGAAGTCACTTGGTTTGTTCAGCCTGGAGAAGAGGAGACTGAGAGGAGATCTCCTGGCGGTCTGGAACTTCCTCCCCAGGGGCAGAGGAGGGGCAGGCGCTGAGCTCTTCTCTCTGGCCACCAATGCCAGGAGCAGAGGCCATGGCAGGAAGATGTGGCAGGGGAGGGGGAGGTTGGCCATGAGGAAAAGGTTCTTGAGGCAGAGGGTGGTGGAGCACTGGCACAGGCTCCCCAGGGAGGTGCTGATGGCCCCAAGCCTGACAAGATCCCAGCAGCATTTGGCCAAGGCCCTGAGGGCCATGGTGTGAATGTTGGGATTGTCCTGTGCAGGGACAGGAGTTGGACTCCATCATCCTGGTGGGTCCCTTCCAGCTCACAACATTCGATGTGCTGTGGGTTTCTTTCCCCACCCCAGTGAATGAAATTCTGTAGATGCCTGTTTCACAGGGGAAATGAGTCTGTCCTGGAACTAAAACTAGGTCTGGCTCTTTGTAGTCTTGCAGCAGTGCTGGTGATATTGTGGAGCAGGGAAAGCAATAGGAGTCCAAGGTTTCTTCAGCGCTGGTCGTGAATTCCACCTCTTCCAGCTGAGGAACTGTGTGAAAGGCTGGTCAGTGCCAAGTGTCCTCAGCACAGTGTGGCCGGCTGTGTCTTGTTTGTGAGTGCTTTAGCCAGGAGGGAAGGGGTGATTTGACCACGCTACCTCTGAAACTGGGAGTTCCTCCAGTTATAATGGATGTTGTGGTCACCTGACACTGGTAAATTGCTGGTGTTGGCATCTCTGAGTCCAGCGTTTGCTAGACCGGGGTTTCCCTGCTGTGTGCTCTGCGTTCCACACATGAAAGGGTAACTCAGCCGGAGGTGCAGGCTCCTGTGATTTATCAGAACACTTGATTTGTTGGTAGCCCTCAAGCATTAAACAAACTGAGCTCAAGTTTTCCCTGTACCTAAGAGGTGCTGTGAATAAACCACTGCTGGCTTTGTCGTGCAAGGATCAGAAAAAGCTTCCACTGGGATAAAGTTAGAGCGGGAGGAGCTGCCTGCTCCAGGTGGGGAGGGAGTTTATGGGGAGCATGACCCAGAGTGGGCAGTGGTGGGGATTGAGAGACCATTGTTCCTTCTTCTTCTCCACTGCCTTTCCTCTAGAAGACAGCTGTCCCCAGAGGCAGCTCTGTGGAGGGAACCATGCTGCCACAGAGCGAATGATCCAGTTTGGACGGGAGCTGCAGATGCTGAGCGAGCAGCTGTGCAGAGAGTATGGGAAGAACACAGTGCACAAAAAGATGCTTCAGGTAAGCCTGGGCCTTACTCTGCATCACAGCAGTTCTTTGGGCCAGGACTGGGGATGTGGGTTCTCTTGCAGAGCTCTGAGTGGCCTCCACTTCTGCACCTGGTGAGGAAGAAGGGTTCTGCATGGGGATCCGAGGTGGAAGCTGAGTGAACATAGGGTACCTAGACCCAGTTCTCGGCACAGGAGAGCCACATACAGCTCCTGCCTGCCTTCGCTCTTCTTCTCTCCAGGTGACACTCTACCTGCCTTCCCGTGCTGGCTCCCCTGCCAGGTGGAGGGGGTACCCTCTTTAATCCACTCTCTTGATGGCCCAGTGTGGTCCCTTGCTGCCAAGAAGAAAAGGGCCATTTCTTTGCAGGAGGTAGGCAGCTGTCACCCTGGCGATGGCAGGAGGTGCCCCGGCTGACGGACGTGGCGGTTTTCCCGTGTGTTTGTGGCCGTGCCTGACCTCACTGTGCCTCTCTGTTCTCTCACACAGGATGCATTTAGCTTGTTAGCTTACTCAGACCCTTGGAACTGCCCCGTCGGCCAACAGCTGGACCCAATCCAGAGGGAACCTGTGTGTGCTGCTCTTAATAGTGCTATATTGGGTAAGGCCTGGTCCCTACGTGAGCGCTGCCCGCTGGACATACCTGCTCTCCAGGGCTGTCCTGGGGCAGGCCAGCCTGTGAGCATTGAGTTCAGAAATACCTGTGGTTAGCTTTAGCCTCTCTGTTGCTGGGCACTGAGAGGGCAGCGGTGCAGGGAGGGAGGTGGGAGGGAAGCCTGCAAGGATCAAATTCTCCTGATCTGATCTTTTTTTGACTCCCTTCCTTGGGTCTTCCTCAATGCTGCTTCCAAGGATGCTCCTTCCAAGGATGCTCCTTCCAAGTAAGCTCCTTCCCTGCGTACTGAAGAAGCCAAGGTCTCTTTGATGCATTTCCTGCCCCTCTTCTTTCTTGTTCTGAGCCCCCCAAATCATTCTGCTGGCATTACCAGGGCTCTTTTCCATGCAGTTTGCATTGGCAGAGTTTTGTCCTGGCAGCAGCCTCTGCTCTGTTGCAGCAGCTCAGAAGTGGAGCAGGTTTCCACAGCGTTGGCTCTAAAGCAGAGGGGAGCCCTGATTCCAGTTAACTTTGAGCTCGTGCTGAACACACAGAGTTAAATGCTGCCTTCCCTTCGAGCATTGCCTCTGCAGGTTCCCACCCTGTGCTCTGCCTGCTGGATCCTAGAGAGCCTGGCTGCCTTCCAGTGTTGGAACTGGGGCTGTGGTAACGGTCCAGCCCTGTTGCTCTGTCCTTTCTGGTCCTCAGTGTACTGAGAGGACCCGGCTCTGTGCAGAGATCTGGCTATAGGTTGGTTTTCTTTAGCTAGCAAGACAGCTTTCCTTTTTCTGAGGAGCTTTGCTCTTTGTGTCAGCAGGATGGATCGTGGTTGGATCCAGGTATGAGCAGTCTCTTGCCCTTCTCTGTGTCCTCAGAGCTGAATGAATGAGCTCGCTCTTCCATTGTCCTTAGACAAGCATGTTCCTTGGCCCAACAGCTTGTTGTCTTTTGCTCTCCTGTCTTGAACCTGGTGTAGTAAATGCAGTAGCTTTCCCTGATGGAAGTCTTGTGCTTGCAGTCAGTGAGTTGGCATGTCCTTGCTGACCCTCCTGGCATCTTCACCTACAGAGAATCCCATGGTGGAGAAATGGCTGTAGAGGTAATGAAGTTATGGCATGCCACCAGTCTGCAGGAAAGGAATCGATTCATTCTGAACAGGGCCCTTGACATATTTCCTAGTGGGTCTGTGCACCTCACAGTGAGTATGCCAGGAGATTTAGAGATTATCTTCTGGGGGAAGGAACAGCTTGATGGACAAATCTCTGAGAGCTCCTGTTCTGATTACAGGAACAGAAATTACATGGTTTGGGAAGGAGAGTCCCTTCCCATGACAGTCAGCATGGGCAGGTGTCCAGCAGAGTTCTAGAAATTGTTTGTCCAGTGCTTGGGGAGCATGGACAGGTTGCTGAGGAGTGTCACCAGGGAGACCTGAAAGGTTGTGTCTGGACGTGCTTGGTCACCTTGTCTAGCTCAGCTGAGGATTCCCTCTTGCACACACGGCAACCATGAAGCTGAAAGGAAGCAGTGACCAGTGAATGACTTTGTCTTGGGCTTGGGCTGCTGTGTAGACTAGCACAAGTGGGAGAGATGGAGAGGTTGCCTCTCACTTGGTGACAATCCTGCCTTTTCTTATGCTTCCATGCTTTGATCTCTCATGCTTTGAGGGTTTTCTGCCAAACACTGAGGCAGCAGGAGCTCCACTGCCTTTTTCTCGCTCTGGCAGCAGTACTTTCTCAAAGGCCCTGTTGAGCTGTGGCCCCACGTGGGACGTGTCGTGGGTGGTGGGGTGTGAGGAGGAGCAGCGGTGCAGAGCCAGCGGGACTCAGGGATAACTCCCTTCCAGAGCCAGAGCCTTCTGCCAGGGGTGCTGGGCTCGGTGCCCCGGTGGGACTGCGAGGGACCCGAGTGCGGCTGAGCCGCACGCAGCCAGGACGCCTCTTCTAAACCCCTTTCTGTTTTTGCCCCCACAGAATCTCAGAACCTGCCAAAGCAGCCCCCGCTGATGCTTGCCCTGGGCCAGGCCTCGGAGTGTTTGCGGCTCATGGCTCGCGTGGGCTTGGGCTCCTGCTCCTTTGCCAGAGTAGACGACTATTTGCACTAGCCGCCAGAGCGAGACGGAGCTGACATCGTTGAGTGCTGCCCTTCACCCTCCGTTGCTGCCACTCTGCACCACCACCTCGTTCCGTAGCCTGACCTCCCTGCCACCGCCACCCCCAGCACACACACGCACACTGCTGTGACAGGACTGAGCGAGTCCCTGGCTGTGTGGCTGTCCTGAGCCCGGGAGTGACTGGCTGGCAGATCTCCCCTCTCTCCCTGCCGTCGCTGCGGCTCCAGCGGCGCTCAGGATTCGCTGGTTGTTTTAATGTAGCGCCTTCCGATGTAGGGGATTTCTCTTTGTTTTGATTTGAGTTGTTTCTGATGGATCCACCAAGTGTTTTATCTGGAGAGTGTTGCTGAGCTGAGCTGGTTTCTGCTGATTTACTGAGGAAGCTCATCAAGTTGGTAACAACTTGGTTCTTTTCTGCCCTTCTCCCTCCATCGTGCACATGCAGCATCGTCCTCTGTGCTAGTTATCTGAACTCTTCTCGCAGTGGCAGTTCAGAGGGATTTTTTTATTATTATTATTTGAATCCTGTTTATTAAAAAGGTCTCTTCCACCTCCACAAAGTCACTGATGTATTTATTGCCCACAGACTTGGGCCCAGCCATACATGTCATACAACCTCGCAGGAGACCTGGTGAGGTAGGTCCTGTCACACACCAACGAGGAGAACTGGAGGAGCTTGGTCCTTCAGGGTGCATGCTTCTCCAAGAGCAGGAGGCTCTCAAATGCTTGTCTTTGTGAGTGGGAAGAGCAGAAGACTTGGCATTGCCTGTGTTAATGGCTGCACTGTAGAAGCATCTCACAGCCCTGAGATACAGTTAATCCAACTCTCACAGCAGCTGGAGGGACAGTGAGGAATGAATATGAAGTCATCTACCAAGGTACTGGTAGGAGCAGGTCATGTTAGCCCTCAAGCAACATCTGTGGGTGCTGCCTGGTTGAGCTGTCAGGTTTTGTGTTAAATCACCAGGTCCCCCTTTTTCTCCATGTAGGAGGGCTCTGGCTAAGACTCAGTGATATTTACTGACCCCTCCACCTAACATGGAGCTAAATGAGCACTCCCCAGTTTTGGAAGTGTCTTGAGAACAGGAGTCTGGGCTGCGCTCACCCCTGCAGGTTGCACGTGCCAAGATCAGGTTGCAGGTTAGGGTCAGTCCTGACTTTGGAAGGTCTGAGCTGGTCAGAAGGGAGCAGCAATGTTTCTTTAAAGATTGTTAAGAAAATTATATGAGTTTCAGGTCCAAAAGTGACCAGCAAGGAGTAACCCCCAAGTAAGATGGACTGATGTGTCCATGCTGCAGTATGTATCGGGCCCAGGGACAGGTTCTGCTGAGTTTTTGGCATTTAAACCAAAATACGTGTGTCTGAGTGTGTGCTTTTAACTGGTGCAGCAGGACCACAGGCTCTGCCTCCTCCCTACTGTTAGGAGACTTCAGTTTCAGCCTGGCCACACGTGAGGAATTGTTGTTCTACACCAGACAATTTTTAAGTCAGTAGCTCTGGGGAGGGCCCGGAGGAGCTCAGACCCATCATGTATTTTACTGCTGCTCATGAATTATTGGTTTTCTGGAAGTTTCAGCGGAAGGTGAACAGATTGTGCTGAAGTTTGCCCTTAAAATGAGGGTTTCAAGCCAGGGCTTCAAGCAGGAAGAGAGCTTGTGTGCCAGTGAAAAAGGCAGTGTGTGTGTTCTCTGTGCAGTACCCGGGGTCTGAAGGATTGGCTGGCTTTGTGGGGTGGATTTGCAGCTGGAAGGTGAGGTCTGAAATCGAGGCAGAGCAGGGGGTGGGTGTCCCCTGCAGACGGTGGCTGTGGCAGTGAGTGTGCAGATGGTGTTGGAGGCGGTTGGGAATGCCTGTCACTACCTGATAGTGAAGGTTTTGGAGCAGTGCTAGAGCAGTGGTGGCCCAAGGAAACAGGCAGCATGAGGTTTAGAGGTGGAGGAGAGATTTTTATTGGATCAACTCATAAAAAAAGCAGAGGGAGCTCTGCGTGCCGACGCTTTTCTTCTGGGCAGGCAGAAGCAGCTGCGCTAAGCAGAAGAATTTAACGTGCCAACCTGTGGCTTCTGTTTCAGTTCTGGGGGACAGCTCACGTGCCCAAAAGTTCATCTGTTGATTTGCAACTCTGCTTCTTGTCCCAGTGCTGGATATCAGCCCAGCCTGCAGTCCTGACCTCGCTGCAGTTGCAGAGACACTTCACCCCAGTGGGCAGGTTCCCTTTCCATGGCCTCTGCTGCTGGACCTGCCAGCCTGCCCAGCCCAACCCATGGCATCCCAGTGCTGAACCTGAGCCAGCATGTGAACCTGCCCTGGTGAGAGATTCTTCTTCAGGGTCTCCATGTCTTAGACCCAGGCTTGGGGCACACAGATGGGCTGATTGTCAGGGAATACTCTGGCTTTGCCTTCCACAGCTTCGTCTGCTGTTGGTCCCCATGAGCTTGCTGCCATCAGACCCGTCTTTGATCTTTGTAGCAACACCATCATTATCTCTGAGCTTTCTTTGTCCCCCTCTTTGTGGTTCCTTTAAGCCAAGTCTCTTTGTTATCTGTCATATTAATGCCCCGCTGGGTCTCTCAGCAAAGCTGTGCTATCAGCATTGGTTTTTGTTTCTTTTCACTATGAAAAAAACCCCAAGATGTGCTTCTAGAGACCTGGTTACTCTGGTGCCCAGAAATGTGTGATGGGCTGGTCTCTCTGGCTTCTCATGGAGACACTCTCCTGCTGTGTCATAGTGCTGAGAGGCCACACTCTTGATGATGATTGAGCAGCTGAGGGAGCCTGGAGAAAAGGAGGCTGAGGGGAGACCTTCTGGCTCTGTCCAACTCCCTGCAAGGAGGGTGCAGAGAGGTGGGGGTGGGTCTGTTCAACCCAGGACCAAGTGACAGGACAAGAGGAAATGGCCTCAAGTTGCACCAGGGGAGGTTCAGATTGGATGTGAGGAAGAACTTCTTCACCCAAAGGGCAGTCAGGCACTGGAACAGGCTGCCCAGGGAGGTGGTTGGGTCACCATCCCTATAGGGATTGAACAGACGGGCAAACGAGGTGCTCAGGGACAGGGGTTAGAGGTGGGACTGGCAGTGTTGGGTTTATGGTTGGACTTGATGATCTTAAAGGTCTTTTCCAACCACTACAATTCTATGATTCTATGATTAATTGCAGTAGCAGGGCTGAGTCACTGCCTGCCAGTGACCATGAGCATCACACAGTGGCAGCAGATCCCTGTAGACATGGCAGCAGCGATGCTTTCCACTGCTTGCACTCAGAAGTGCTCGCCTGAGGTGTTTTTCCCTTTCCACTTGACCCAGTTCCTGACTGGCCTCACAGCCATAAGGAACACCCATCCCTGCCACCAGCCTCTCGCCAGCTCCTGTACCCGCTGTCCTGACTCTGGGGCTTGGGGAGCGCGGGGGCTCCGTTGCTGGGACGTCTCTTTCCATGCCTCTTGCTTGGGGTTTTCTGTGTCAAGTGTTCTTGTGGTTTCACCAGTGGTTTCTGCTTGTTGTGCTCACATTCTAATTAGCGTGGTCATGACTCAGTGTGGGGAAGAGAAATGTGTTTGTGGTGTGTGGTGGAGTTATGGGCCTCAACCTACCACTGATTCCTAGGTGAGATTCCTGACTTGGTTTTCCCAGGTTATTTTTCAAAGCCTCTTGGTTTTTCAGTGTCCCTGGTTGCTCCTGGGTGGTTCATGTCAGCTGAGGTTGGGTTTGAGTGGTTGCAGTTATTTTAAAAAATGGACAGAACTCAACTGAATTGAGGTCTTTAACTTTGGATGTGGTTGTTCACCGTAACCAGAGGCTTCAGGCAGTTTATAAAATCACAGACTCATACAATGATCTGGATTGGAAGGAACCTTAAAGATCATCCAGTTCCAACCCCCCTGCTGTGGACAGGGTGGCCAACCACTAGGTCAGGCTGCCCAGGGCCCCACCAACCTGGCCTTTAAAGTGATAGAAAAAAAAAATGATTTGGGATTTGTTCCTCCAAGTGCCTTGTGCTTTGCTCAGACCGATCATAGAATGGTTCAGGTTGGAAGGGACCTTAAAGCTCATCCAGTCCCAACCCCCTGCCAGCAGCAGGGACACCTTCCACTAGACCAGGTTGCTCAAAGCCTCATCCAACCTGGCCGAGAACACTTCCAGGGAGGAGCAGCCACAGCTTCTCTGGCCAACCTGGGCCAGGGTCTCACCACCCTCACACCAAAGAATTTCTTCCTCACATCTCAGCTCCATCTCCCCTCTGCCACTTTCAAGCCATCACCCCTTGTTCTGTCACTCCCTGTCCTTGGCCAAAGTCCCTCCCCAGCCTTCCTGGAGCCCCTTCAGGTACTGGGAGGCCACTGGAAGGTCTCCCTGGAGCCTTCTCTTCTCTGGGCTGAACAGCCCCAACTCTCTCAGCCTGTCCTCACAGCAGAGCTGCTCCAGCCCTGGCATCATCCTCGTGGCCTCCTCTGGACTCGTTCTAACTGGTCCATGTCCTTCTTGTGTTGGTGGCCCCAGCACTGGAGGCAGCACTGCAGGTGGGGCCTTACAAGAGCAGAGTAGAGGGGGAGAATCCCCTCCCAGTGATGAGTGAAGAACACCCCAGCTGAGACTCTGCCTCATGGGTGCAGTCCCTCACAGTGTCACAGCTCCCAAGAGTCCTTCAATAAAACCATGTAAATGGTTGTGTAGCCCTTCAGAAACTGCTGGAAACTTCCCATTCCTGGTGAGGGTGACAGGGTCTCAGCTCTGCCCCAGCACTACAGGAACGCTGATGGCACTGGATGTAGGACTCATCACATAAGGCTGACATGTAGGTTGCTCTGCTGGGCTGACTTGAGGTCCTGGAAGAGGATAATCCAAACCACAGACCCTGCTCACACGGAACATTTCTCACTGTGCAGCCCCAGGAGAGGCTTTCCCGCTGTGGCCTCCTGCCCAGGACACGTGAATGCTGCAGCCTCTTCCAGCTCTGCTGTGTCTGCACACTCAGAGGGTCTCAGCTCTCAACTGATCAGCCCAGTGTCACCACCAAAGAGCTGTGATCTGAACAGGTTGAGGCACTCTCCAGCTGACTACTCTGGACACCAACCACTCCACCCGACTTCCTCACACCCAGCACTGCAGCCAGGGCCGCTCAGAAGGAGGGACCTGGTGGAAACCTGCTTTCAGGAGTGGTGAACTGCAGCCCTGCACATCATGGGCCTGGATTCTGAGCCCAGTGCTCTGCTGTTAACATTTTGGGAACTCCAGCCTTGAAGTGTCCTTCAGTGGTTCTGCAGGGAGAAGTTCATGGAGCCGAGTTACATCACCAGGCTTTTCTCACCATGGACAAGGGTTCTTGCTGTCCCCACAAGCAGCAAGTGAGAGCAGCCACCTTAAGAGTAACATGGGAGAACTTCAGAGTGAGATGAGGGATCGATTCAGGAGTTGGGCACATGGGAGTAGCTGAAATAAATGTTTAAGGGAAGTGTTTCCACCTCACACGCCTTGTGCTCCAGCCTCTGAGCAACTTAGTGGCCTCTGCGGGATGCATTCCAGGTTATGGACATCTCTCCTCTACCAGGAGACCCAAATCTTGTTCCTTTTGGTTCCTCTTGTTCTCCTTGGAACTGTCTTGTTCCAGATGATTCCTCTTGCTGCTCTGTGATCCTGTCCTAGCAGGTCTTCTAAGAAAGCAGATTGAAGACTTCCAGGGTTGAGCGAGCTCTCGCTCAGGCTCTCCTGGGAGCAGGGAGGAGGGCAGCAGGTGATGTCCCATGTGTCCTTAGATGTGCCCTCAGAGACAGCTTGTTTTGGGGAAAACTTACTGCTGCCAGGTCTCCCTTCTTGCTCGTTGCCTCCCACAATCCCAGTGTTCTCCCACCTTTGTCAACACCTGAGTGGTGTCTGCAGGGTTTGGCGCCGCGGGAGCTGCTTTGAGGCCAGGGATCAGCTCTGTGACTCACGCCCACGCCGCATTTGTTGAGCACGGACATGGCAAACCTCAGTGCTCTTCCTGGGCTTGCTTCTGCTGCACTGGCCTGGAGGGGTCTGTGTGTGACCATCCCTTTTTGTCACCATGTGGGATCCCATCAGCCTGCGGCTGGGCTGGCTGGAGCTCTTCTGCCATTCTTTTAAAGTCTGGTTAGGAATTAGGCCTTTGCATGTGGCCAGCAGAAAGGAGAAGGACCCCCAGAGTGGAGCAGTGGGTGTGTGGCATCCAGCTGCTGGGAGGAGGTTGGCCAGTGTCAGCTCTCTGTCCCCACCAGTCCCCCACGTGTACCAGCTCGTTGCTTTGGAGGATGTGTGGTCTGTGCTGTAGCTTGTTTCCATTCCCAACGTGATGGTGGTGCCCACCATGCTGCTGCCAGCCTTGTTGGGACACCAGGAGATGGGACTGACTGGTGTGGAGAACAAGCCCCTTTGGGAATGCTGACAGCCAGGATTTCCCATCTGCTTCCCCATTCCTTCTGGTTTTTTACAGTGACATCTCTGTCCTCAAGCTGTGTCCTTATTTTTCACCTCGGCTTATTAAGGCATCTCTGCCTTCTTTAAATAGCGTTGTTCTTGAGGCTCCCTTGAGCAACTGGAGCAACCAGAGCTGGGATAGCTGGCTCTGGGGATTGAATTCATTATCATGGCGTGATGGACCATCTCCTTCTCCAGCAGAGCAGACCTTGTTGGATTGCTCTGATGCTGCTGCGCTTCGGTACCCCGATGCTCAGGTAGCACGTGTTGCTTAGGTGCAAGTGTCAGAGTTCCTTCTGCCTTGTGGGGTTGGTTGAGAAGGTCAGCTGTGACAGCTGGGCTCCGTGGCAGAGTGTGAATGTCCTGAAGCTACATGGTGCACAACATGGTGTCAGGAAGTTCTGTCTGTGAAGAAGCAGTGTGGACAGGTCCATCATGTCCTGGGTCCATCATGTCCTGGGTGCAGCGAGGCCTTGTGGAGCTGGTCACAGCATGAGAGAAGCAACATGCTCCTTGGAAAGGTGGTCCTGGTTCACCTAGGAGTCCCCTTTGCAGGAGCAACTTCCTTCAAACCCTGCCCACGTTAGAGCAGCCTGAGTGATGGATCCAGAGGGGAGGAGGTCTCTTGTAGAGAGCTGGTGCTGGGACTCCGGCTGTACCTCTCTGTTTCTAGATGTTTCTGCAAAAGTGATGGAGGGAGACGTGGAATCATAGAATCATTGAATGGTTTGGGGTGGAAGGGACCTTAAAGCTCATCCAGTCCCAACCCCCCTGCCAGTAGCAGGGACACCTTCCACTAGACCAGGTTGCTCAAAGCCTCATCCAACCTGGCCGAGAACACTTCCAGGGAGGAGCAGCCACAGCTTCTCTGGCCAGCCTGGGCCAGGGTCTCACCACCCTCACATGACAGAGGACATGTGCTGTGCCTGCTGGGACCCTTCTGCTGCCCCGTAAGAATGAGTGATGGAGGGAACTGCAGCCCAGCAGCTCTTACTCAGAGGCAAAAGCTGGCTGTGAGCCATGTCCCATCGGCGGTGTGGGTCAGGGAGCTGGAGGAGGTGTTGGTGGGGTGTGTGTGGGGGGAGCTGCAGCAGATGGGTGGAGGAAAGGGGAGTGGTTGAGATCCTGGAGAACTTTTCCAGAGGAAGCACTGGCTGCTCTCCACCATCCTTCCCTATAACAAGAGGTGGCAGGTGATGGATGAGTGAACGTGGCCTGTCTGTCCCTCTCCCTGTGTCCCACACCAGAGCTCGGAGCCTGCAGCCTCGGGCTGTACCAGTGCTGGGGGGCTGAGGGTTCATCCAAGCTTGAGGAGCACGTGTCCTGCCAGCCGTTGTATTTCCAAGAGGGAGGCTCAGCTCCTGCTCACAGGAACCCGAGTCCTGTGTGGGATTTACACTCTCATCGCTGCAGAAACATTCCTGGAGGCCATGCAGACCTCTGCTCCTTGTTGAACTTCCCCTTGCTGGGCAGAGACCTTTTCTCTGCTCACTCCACGTGGGTCCAGGCACGTCCTCCAACCCCTTTGCTCAGTGGGGCTTTAGCTGCATCCCTCCCCGGGAGGGAGCACAGGGGGGTTTGCAGGCTGGGCTCCTCACAGCCTCAAACTTGGAGAAAGGAGAAGCAGCAACAAACAGTTCTGGGGATAATCAGAGTTTTGAAGAAGATGTTCAAATGGCCGGTGTGGTGACTCTGCCAGAGCAAGGACTCTGCACGGGCGTCTGCTTGGGACTTCCCTCTCTGGGTCCTACCCCTGCCCGCTCTTCAGGGCTCTCCAGCCAGGGGAGACCGGAGGAGGCTGCCGGCACCTGGACCTCTTGAACACACCCTCCTCGGCGCTGCCGGCCCCAGGACCTGCCCACCACGCCGTTAACTCTGCTGCTGGTTGCTCAAAGCTCAGGTATGAAACGCTCAGCTGGAGCGGGGGCGCGAGCTCTGGGCAGGTCTCCAGCCAGCCCTGGAGGAACGGACACCGTGGGGCTGCGACAGCAGATCTCTGCAGCTCCAGCCCCCTCACAGCCTGTGAGGAGAGGTCCTCTCCGCTGTGGTACAGCGTGGTACAGCTCCGTGGTACAGCGTGGTACAGCTCCGTGGTACAGCTCCATGGTACAGCTCCATGGTACAGCTCCGTGGTACAGCTCCGTGGTACAGCGTGGTACAGCTCCGTGGTACAGCTCCGTGGTACAGCTCCATGGTACAGCGTGGTACAGCTCCGTGGTACAGCTGTGTGGTACAGCGTGGTACAGCGTGGTACAGCTCCGTGGTACAGCTGCGTGGTACAGCTCCGTGGTACAGCTCCGTGGTACAGCTCCATGGTACAGCTCTGTGGTACAGCTCCGTGGTACAGCGTGGTACAGCTGTGTGGTACAGCTGTGTGGTACAGCTCCGTGGTACAGCTCCGTGGTACAGCTCCGTGGTACAGCGTTGTACAGCTCCGTGGTACAGCTCCGTGGTACAGCGTTGTACAGCTCCGTGGTACAGCTCCGTGGTACAGCTCCGTGGTACAGCGTTGTACAGCTCCGTGGTACAGCGTGGTACAGCTCCGTGGTACAGCGTTGTACAGCTCCGTGGTACAGCGTTGTACAGCTCCGTGGTACAGCGTTGTACAGCTCCGTGGTACAGCTCCGTGGTACAGCTCCGTGGTACAGCGTGGTACAGCTCCGTGGTACAGCGTGGTACAGCTCCGTGGTACAGCTCCGTGGTACAGCGTGGTACAGCTCCGTGGTACAGCTCCGTGGTGCAGCTGCGTGGTACAGCTCCGTGGTACAGCGTGGTACAGCTCCGTGGTACAGCTCCGTGGTACAGCTCCGTGGGCGTCACGGGGATTGTGCCCACTGGTTCCGGCTCAGCTCCGTGTTTGTGACTTCGGTTCTCTGAGCTTCGCATGGAAACTCCAAACGGGAGGGGGGATGTGAACTGAGGAAAACCCGATGGAAACGTGCTGGAAATGTGGGAATCGCCGTTCTGCTGTGTACGGACAGAATTATTTTTATTAAAGTCCACGTCCACGTGCAGAGCTCGGCCGAGCCGCGCGCTGTGTCCGTCTCTGCTCGCTGGGGTTGCGCTGGGAGCGCTGGGGCCAGCGCCGGCGGCAGCTGCTGTGTGTGTGTCCCTCAGACACGGGCCAGGGGCTGGGGCCGTGGGGTGCTGAGTGGCACAGTGCCCCACAGCTCAGGAGCCATCAGCCCTGGGGCTGCTGGGTGGCAGGAGCTGGGCTCTGCCCAGCAAGGGTGAGCTGGCTCCAGGATCAGTTGTCCCCATCCAGGGATGAGCAGATGCCAGCAGAAGTGCGTCACAGAATCCCAGAGTGGTGGGGTTGGAAGGGACCTCAGGAGATCATCCAGCCCAACCCCCCTGCCAGAGCAGGTTCCCCACACCAGGTTGCACAGGAAAGTGTCCAGGTGGGTTTGAACATCTCCAGAGATGGAGACTCCACACCCTCTCTGGGCAGCCTGGCCCAGGGCTCCGGCACCCTCACAGGAAAGAAGTTTCTCCTCATGTTTCACTGAACCTCCTGTGTTCCAGTTTGTGCCCATTGCCCCTTGCCCTGCCACTGGGCACCACCGAGAAGAGCCCGGCCCCATCCATTTGGCCCCCACATTTCAGGTGTTTATGGACATTGATCAGATCCCCTCTCAGGCTGCTCTTCTCCAGGCTGAACAGTCCCAGCTCTCTCAGCCTCTCCTCACACAGGAGATGCTCCAGGCCCCTCATCATCTTTGTGGCTCTGTGCTGGACTCTCTCCAGCAGTTCCCTGTCCCTCTGGAACTGGGGAGCCCAGAACTCCAGATGTGGCCTCACCAGGGCAGAGTAGAGGGGGAGTGTCCCTGTCATTGTCCCTTGGCGGCCAGGGCAGGTCATTGCTGCCTCACCGACAGTTACTGGGGAGAAACAAGCAATGATCGCAAAGACGTCCCGGTAAATCCTGCCCCGCTTTGATGACCTTATTGAGGAGCAGTTGGTGCTGCAGCAGCTGCTGACACCATTTCTGAGGACACCTGTATATTTTTCCCCTATTCCATTTTCTCAGCATTGCAGAAGACACGTGATGGCTGTTCTGCAAACTTCTTACAAACCAACTTCTCCTGCATTGCTGAGCCCTGCCAGGGACAGTGGGACGGTGACACCTCCAGCAGCGAGTAATCGAGCCCCAACAGCAGAGCCTGGAGATGGTCAGTCCCTCTTGTCATGGGCCACCTCCTGCATCTTGGGTCCTGATGCCACCCGTTGGGTAACATTCCCACCTGACAGCAGCTCACTCACCAGCTCACAGGAGTGGTCCCTGAGCAGGAGGTCACTGGGGTCTGGATGAGTCCTGAACGTCACCACAACTCCATTCCCCATCACCCACCTGAACGTCACCACAGCTCCCCATCACCCACCTGAACGTCACCACAGCTCCGTTCCCCAACACCCACCTGAACGTCACCACAGCTCCGTTCCCCATCACCCACCTGAACGTCACCACAACTCCCCATCACCCGCCTGAACGTCACCACAGCTCCGTTCCCCATCACCCACCTGAACGTCACAGCTCCATTCCCCATCACCCACCTGAACGTCACCACAACTCCACTCCCCATCACCCACCTGAACGTCACCACAACTCCCCATCACCCGCCTGAACGTCACCACAGCTCCGTTCCCCATCACCCACCTGAACGTCACCACAGCTCCATTCCCCATCACCCACCTGAACGTCACAACTCCATTCCCCATCACCCACCTGAACGTCACCACAGCTCCACTCCCCATCACCCACCTGAACATCACCACAGCTCCATTCCCCATCACCCACCTGAACGTCACCACAGCTCCACTCCCCATCACCCACCTGAACGTCACCACAGCTCCATTCCCCATCACCCAGAAAAGGCTGCCAGGGTGGTCACATCCTCAGGAACGATGTTGGTGTGCCCCGTGGAGTCTCGTTTGGTTTTGTTAAAGAAGGGCTAGAGACCAGTTGAAGGAATAAAGACTAGTAAAATAATCCGAATTATTTTATTTCGCCAGGGGCTGCTCTGTAACACGGGCAGTGTTTGTCCCACATCCCATCACACTGTTCTCGTAGAGGGTGAGATGTGTCATCACTCCTGGATGACCTGCTGGTCTTCCTCAAGGTTTCCCCTCTTGTTGGCAGCAGCCTCTTGTAACACCTTTCACATCTGGTCAACACAAGGTCAAAGATGTCGGGGTTAGCTGTGTGCCTTGGCAGGAATTGCTTCTTCTCCCTGAGCATCGTGCTGTCCCCTCGTCATATTCTGCTTGTGGGCTCGCCTCCTTCTGATTTGCAGTGGTGGTGTTAAAAAAGTGGGAAATCATCTTTGCAACCCTCAAATCCGAATGACTGGGGGAGGCCACAGTCTGAAGTACAGCCCGGAGGTGTCTGCCCATGAGCTTTGCACACCCAGTTTTCCTTTCAGGAGGCGACGTGGCCATCGTGGCCCTTGGTGTTACACGTGGTGAAGGTCTAACCCAGGAGCTTTGTGTCTCTAAACAGCCAAGCATGATCCATGAGATGTTTGTCCCTCAAAATCTGGTTCTACCTCAGCTTTCCTTTTCACCACTGCTTCGTTTCCTGGTGGTGATGATTTGTGGGCAGAAATGTCATTTGGGACGTGATTCCCGTTCCCGGCCTCCATCCAATGTCCCAGAAAATCCAGCCCTGCCCTCTTGTCTCATCATGAGCCTGAAATTGATGAAGCCCTAGACTGAGGATCAGTTGGTGGCACTTAGGACATTTCTTGCCTTCACCTTTCTGAGCTTCTCCCATGTACACTCTGCACCTCTCACGTGATATGATGGACCCTCATCTGGGGTCCTGTGCTGCTCCCACCCCTCCCTGGCCCCACAGAGGGTCTGCAGCCGGGACACCTCTTCTCCTGCCCAGCTGAAAGGGGTTGTGTCCTCACCCTCCTGGCACCATGGACGCTGTTTTTCATCTCCCTGACTTGTTCAGCACTGGCCACCAGTGGAGGCTGACAAGGTATGAAGGGTTTGCCAGATCAGCATCTTCTCCCTGAACCCTCCACTCCCAACCACCTGATCCTGCAGGTGCCTGCAGAGCCCGTGGGGCTGAGAGCACGCTGTACAGCCTCAGCTGTGGGCAAGGGTCACCTCAGCTGTGGGTTCTTGACTTAGGGGTCAAGAGCTGGCCCCACTGGCACGTTCCCAGTGGAGCACTCTGCCACCAGCCATACTTTGCTCCAAGCCTGGAGAAATGTTTGCCCGTGGCAAAGGGGTTTTTCAGTCACACCATGTCCTGGGCTTGAAGGATCTGCTCCTTGGGTTGAAGAATGAAGAAAACCTCAAAAGAGCAGCTTGCAGAAATGAGTCTTTATTATAAATATTTGCTCCACTGGGCCCATCCTGGCAGGGCAGAGATGGCAAGAGGGACTTGGTGGCCGGCTGGTCCGTGCCACTGTGGCACCTGGCAGAGGCAGCCAGGGTAGGGCTGGCTCTGCCTGCGGCACCAGCACCCACTGCTGCGGGACCCTTTGGAGAAGTCCCATGAGCACTGTCTGCTCCACCCCGAGGTGGGAGGACTGGATGGGTGAGTCAGATGGTGGGCAGCAGAAAGAGGATTTCATTTGTTCTTCCTCAGCCTTCGCATGGCTTTCTTCACCCAGGGCTTCTCGGGGTCCGCGCAGAGCTCGTGGCCGGTGGCCGACACAATCCTGCAGCAAGAGGGTGAGGACAGGGAGTGACCACGGGAACTGTGAGCTGCTCCTTTCCCAAGTGCTCACCCTCCCCTCCTGGTGTGCAGCCCTATCCTGGATGGAGGCTTGGAGATGGTCTCCAGCAGCCCATGTTCTCCTCCTGCAGGGCTGATGATGCGAATCTGAGTCTTCCTGGGTCACTGACATCAGCAGAAAACCCCTAAAGCTATTTTTTTCCTCCCTCTGCCCATCCCATCGATCTACTCTCCTGCTGCACCCCCTCCCAGGGGTGTTCCCCCAGCTGGGACCGGGCTGTGTGTGGGGCAGATGCTGCTGAGCCTGGGGCAGGAGGTGACCCCTGGGGTACTCACACCACCGCGGGCAAGGAGCAGTCCCTGGGCGTCTCGTAGAAGCTCTGCATGTGCCGGGGGGGTTTCTGCGCGTACCCGAAGCAGCACTCGATGGGCGTGTGGAGGGCTAAGGAGGGGAGGGAGAGGCGTTGGGAACGCTCATGGGAGCACCTTGCAACAAGTGGCATCGCCAGTCACCAGCCCTGCACGGCTTCAGCACGGGACGGGGGCCGTGGAGCTGCTCAGCACCTCCCCCAGCTTCCCACGGGGGGACTTTTGTCCCTTCATGGCAGCAAGCACAGGACAGGGAAACGTGGGCAGTGGTGGGGAGGGGAATGTCCCAGGACCTGGCACCTTACAGCCCACACTGCTGCAGGTGCCAAAGTGCACGGTGAGGTTGAGGTGCTCAGTCTGGGGATGAGGTTTGGGGGGTTTCTGAGGTGGGGGAGACAACTTGCAAGGTGTTTTGGGAGGCTCCAAACAGCCCCAGGTGCTCCTCCCCCCAGCTCAAGCCGCTTGCTCACCTAGCTGAGACCTGGGGAACAGTCTCCTCCAAGCTCCTGCAGCATCTCCCCAAGCCCCCGAGGTCTCCTCTGCAGAGGAACCTCACAAGGCCATGGCTCCCCCCATGCTGTCAGCCCTTTGCCAAAGCCACCCAGCCCCAGGTGACACCTCTGTCCCTCACCCCGGGATGTGCAGCTGTGGGTTGCTCCTCCTGCCAGCAGCACCACCCCCGCTCCATGCCAGGGCTTCTTGCCTGACCCCAGCAGGATGAGGTGCCTTACCTGTGGCGCAGTGCAGGGAGAAGGTGAGGAGCACCACGAGCAGCAGGACTGTCCTTGCAGTGAGCATGGTGGCTGCCTGAGGGCTCTTCCTGTGTCCTGCTCGTGCTGTCCTGCCCGGTGTCCATGGCTTTGGCTCCCACTGCGCTCTAATTTATCCTCTGCATTCCACCCACTTAACTGCTTCTCCAAAAACCCTGTTCTAAGAAGCCTCTTCCCAGGGACACGGGGATTTTTGACACGGTTTATTCTGGGGGCACGGCCAGCAGTGGGTGGAAGAGGTGAAGGAGCAAGACCACCACTTCTGCTTTCTGCGGAAGAGCTGCGAGGAGCTTCCAGGAGCCTTGGGGGGAACTGAAATTTACCCAGGAAACCAAATTAAAACCAACTTTCTGTGAAGGCAAAACAGGCCTGGTCCTCAGGGTTTGTGTCCAACAGGTGGGACAACCCAGAGTCCCCGAGCAGGAACAGCTCACTGGTGGGTTTCGCTGATTTGCTTGAGTCATCAAAGGCAAGTGACTAATGAGTCCCCCCAGACCAGCCCCCCCGACCACCCTGGCCACCCCAGGGACACTGGGTTAGGCAATGACCTGGTGAAGTGCTCAGTGTGGGATGGGATGGGGTGGGATGGGATGGGGTGGGATGGGATGGCATGGCATGGCATGGCATGGCATGGCATGGCATGGCATGGCATGGCATGGCATGGCATGGCATGGCATGGGATAGGATGGCATGGCATGGCATGGCATGGCATGGGACAGATGTTGTCAGGCAGGAAAAGACACACTGGATAGAGCTAGGACGGACCCAGGAGCAAAGATGATTTTGGTGGGTTCTGGAGACTTTATAGAAGGGGAAGAAATGGGGCCATGGTGGCAGGGCTTCTGAGGAGAGGCTGAGTCTGGTCCCAAGCCTAAGTCCAAGCATTGCCTCTGCCACCCACACCGGTGATGGGATTGAAATGAGAAGGTCAGGGAGATGATGGGGGCCTGTGGTCACCAGACGTCATCAGTGCACAGCCAGGTCATTTCTGCAGGGAGATGGGACAAACCCTTCCACAACCCCACGTCATCCCAGACCCCAGCTAGGACCCCAAGAGCAGGAGGGGCAGGTGGCACAGTCCCCAGTGGCAGCACCACCAGGCACTGGTGGACATCAGACCAGCTTCTGTGCAGACATCTGCTCCCAGGAGGGCGAGCTGCAGCTGAGGTCTGTGTGCAAGGGGTGATGAGGACCCATTCATGGGTCATCCATGTGGGATGATGGTGAGTGGGACCACAAGAGGGAACCTGGCTATGGCTTAGGGATGGGGTGAGCCAAGGCTTCTCAGAGAAAAAAGTCAGAAACAGACCCTTGGAGTCTATCTCATGTTTGTGTGACTTCTCTGGAAAAAGAAAGGAGAAGGAAACCAATCAAATGTGCTGACAGCTCTGGTTTGGAAGATGTGGTCTGCAGGACATCAGGTCTGGTGGCCTGGTGTGGCAGCAGGGTGGCTGTGAGGAGAGCTGGGCATGGAGAGCTGTGCAGGACCCTCTGCAAGGGTTTTCTGATGCACGTGGTGGCAGTGGCCTCACAGCCCCGGTCCTGTCCCCATCCCCAGGCAACAGCAGCCGCAGAGGACTGTGCTAGTGGGTGAAGGCAGCTCCAAAGGATGGCCTGAGCCCCTGTCCCCCACCCCACCATGCTGGATGCCATGGGGCTGCTGCCCCTCAGCTGGCTCCCCCTGCTCAGGGGCACCAGCTGCCTCCTCTTCCTTGGCTCCAGCTTCCTCCAGCTCCTGGTGGCCTGGGCCTCCCTGCACTGTTGGCACAGCACCACCACCACATGCCACCAGCTTGGAGGGATGCTCTGGGCCAGCCCTTCCCAGGCAGCCTGGCCGGGTGGGGACCTGCTCCTGCTCAGCAGGACCCCCTGGCCAGGGGGCTGGCAGGACCCACATGCACCATGGGACAGGACTTGGTGTGACCACGTGTACTGTGGGACAAGGCACAAGGTCTCTTGATGGGCTCAGCTGGGGCTGAGGTCATGGTGATGCTGTTTGTGCCAGCAGGTCTCTGCCAGGAGCCAGTGCTGGGGAAGGCTAGGGAAGGACCAGGATGGAGGTGAGGTGCTTGGCCCACAGCCCCAGCTCCTGCAGGTGAGGGGATGCTCCTCCTTGCTGGGCTCTGGGCTCCTGGACATGCTGTGCTCACCCCTAACGTGGTGCCAGGCTGGATGTTGCCATCCAGCCAAATCCCTGGGGTCTGGGCTGCACCCATGCCTCAGCTGTCAGGAGAAGGCACCAAGGATAAGCAAAGATGTCTCCATGGTCTGAAGGCTCCTGAACAGTAAAGGCAACAGTTTAAAAGCTTCCTCAAGCTGAAGCACCTCCTGATGTGTCCCAGAGATCTCCAACTGCCTCTTGGTGTCCATGAGACCCCTGGTTCCCAGAGCAGCAGTGTGTCAGGTTCATCCCTCAGTGCTGGGTGGGTTCTGCCTCTGCCATGAAGGCATCTCTGGAGCTACTGCAGCTGAAATCCCATTCACCAGGAGCTGGCAGCAGGTCTGCCAGGGTGGCTGCTGCTCAGGGTCTGGCTGGACATCACCCAGCTGGTGGCAAGTGATGGCTTTTACATTACTTGGTGGCTTTTTTGGTGACTTTCTTTTTTTGGTTGATTGGTTTTCGTTCCCCGCCCTTATTAAACTGTCTTTTGGGGAAAGAAGGAGGAAGTAGGGGGACGTTTGGAGTTATGGCATTTGTCTTCCCAAGCCACCATTACATGTGCTGGAGACCTGCTCTGCTGGCAGTGGACCAACACCAGCCCGTGGTGGGCAGCGCTGCAGGAACCCTTCTTTCTCTCTGCTTCTCTGCACAGCTCTTGCTCTACCCATGGAACTGGGGCAGATGAGGCAGCCGGGCTGTGCCCGTGTCTGCCACACACAGGGCAACACGAGGGACAAGCTGAAAGCTCTAAGCCCAAAACTGATGGCAGTGGGGTACCTAAAAGCCCTCAGAGGTGTCTTCAGCCCCTGTTGGGTCGCTGAGTACCCAAATGCCCAGATACCCTGGTGTGAGCTGGGCCAGAGCTGGCTCTGTTCAGCAGCTGGAGCAGCGCTGGGGTTGGGTTCAGCTGGGATTTGTCAGGAGAGAAACGCTGAGAACATCCCCATGTTGGCATTGGTGTCCCTGGCACTGAAGGACTTTGTGTTTGTCCCTCTGCAAGCGCAAGAGCTCAGGGGTGAGGAACATTGACATGGATCAGCTCCATGGGCACTGGGCTCTGCCAAGGGGCTGTTCCATCTCCTGTCCCCATGGGCAGGAGATCCATGAGGGGCTCTTCCTCTCTGGCTCTCTCTGGCTCTCGCTCGGGCTCTGGCTCTCCCGGGATTGCGGTTTCGGGTCGGGATTGTCGCTGCTCCGGGATCGTTCTCTGGGAACGGGCCGGGCTGGGTGGGCGGGTGCTGAGCACTGGCACTGGGGGTCACTCATCTGTGTATTTTATTGCTATTATCAATATCATTATTATTTTTATTTTATTTAAATTCCTAAATTGTTCTCCTCTCACCCTACGAGTCCCCTTACCCTTGCCCCCCAGTTCTCTCCCCTGTCCCCTTGCATGGGGGCAGTGAGCGTGCAGCTCTCTTTGGTTGCCAGCCCAGTGCTGGCCAAGTGCAACCACCACATCAGAGCATCCATGCAGCACCCTCCTGTCCCGCTCCCTGCCTGCCCAGGGAGACCCGAGAGGTTGTGGGACACAGTGGGAAGAGCCCCCATCCCACCCCAGCTCCATGCCTCGAGCAGCCTGCAGCAGACCATTGCTGGGGCTGGGAGAAGAAAGGACACCGCTCTCCAGGTCCACATGGAGTAACCTTTATTTTGAGGCTGTGCTCGGCGGGCGGGCGCTGGCAGGGCTGGCAGCACCCCAGGAGCTGGTGCCCAGCTGGTGGATGTGGTGCAGGGCTCTGGGGAGTCAGTGCCATCCTCAGCATCCAGGTCCTCTGCAGGCCTCTCCAGGAAGATGACCATAAACCTTCCTTCTCAGCAGGATGTCGGGTGGTCTGAACCAGGGCAGCCACTCTACATCACGGGGCAGGAAGTTCTTTCATTTTTTGAAGCTTCTGAACTGCTTTCTGCACCCAGCTGATTTCTGGGTCTGCACAGATCTTCTTCCCATTCCTGGTCTCAAACCTGCCGAGATGAAAGGTGAAGCTTGGTGAGAAAGGACAGCTCTAATCCCACTGGTGTCCGTGCCATCCTCCCTTCCCTGCGCTCTTCCTCATCTCCCTTTGGCCCTGCAATGCTCCCCCTGGGGACTTGGTGTCCCACAAGCAGCTCATCCTGCAGCCCATCCTGTGCAGAGCCTTCAGGAGCCGCGATGGACTCGTGTCCTTAACTTTGCCCTGGAGGAGAGTCACGTCTTTCCTTCTTCATGCTGGAAGACAGCCACTCGTGGAGGCCATGCAGACCTGGCCCAGTGCTGTCCCCAGGTGGAATGGATGAACTGAACCCATGGTGGCCCAGGAGACAGCACAGGAGTGGGGAAATTCCCAGGACTTACACAACTGCTGGGAGAAAACAATCCTTGGGAGTTGTGTAGAAATGCTTCAGGTTAGTCAGGCGGCGAGAGGACTTCAGGTAACCAAAGCAGCACTCGGTCGGTGAGTAAGGGGCTGGAGAGGACAAAGAGAGGTGGTGAAGGCTGGCTTTGGAAAGCAGTCGTTGAGACCTTCCCCCACGGCAAGGCTGATGCACACAACGTCCCCCAGGTTCTGCAGATGCTGCCATGAGGTGCCCAGGTGCCATCCTTCCTTCCCAGGGCAGGAGGATGCTCCAGGTTATCGTCCAGCACCACCAGCTCTGCAGCCAGCTGTGCGAGGCCCCTCGGCCCTGGGTGCCACCTCCATTCCTCCCTGCACCCTGGGACATGCACCCTGCCCTGACCAGGGCGCTGGTCCTCCTGCCAGCAGCACCATCCCTGCTCCACACCAGTTTCTCCCCTGGCCTCCCTGATGGGATGACCCCAAGCCCCGACCCACGGTGGTGGCCCATGATGATCCTTACCTGCATGGCAGCGTGGGGAGAGGGTGAGGAGCACTGCGAGCACCAGGACCGCTCTTGCACTGACCATGGTGGCTGCGTGGGGGCTGCTCCTCGCAAGGTCCTGCTCTGCCTCTTCGTGGAGCTCAGCTGTGAGCTCAGGCAGGGAGGTGCTCAATTTATCCTCTCCACCCCCTCCCCCATCATTAGCCCTTTTCCAAAGAATCCTGACCCGAGTTCAAGCGAAAGCTCTGTCTGTTTGCTCCTGCCGAGGGGATTTCCGTGCCCCGGGGGCGGGCGACTGCCTGGGACGGTCCCTAGAAAGACTGAGCAGACTCTGGCTCCGCCGAGACGGGTCTGTGGGAAAGCCGCAGGGGCCACGGGGGAAGTGAAACCTCCCCTGCAGCAGCATAAACCCGAGGGCTCCGGAGCCCATGGAGAGGAGATGGGTGGCAAGAGGAAAGGCAAAGCCTGGCTTTCTCTCCAAAGCCACTTCCCAGCCCCAAGAGCCAACCTGGCCGCGCTGGAGGTGGTTGGGTGGGCTGTGAACTCCCCCAAGAGCGGCTGCCAGGAGCCCTCTGCGCCTCAAAAGCTGCAGGATGTCAAACACTGTCAGAAATTGCATCACATTCCAGGCCCTTCCTATGAAGAGGAACACGAGTTTTCCATCAAAAATCCCTGTTTATAGCTGGGAAGTGTGGGGTGAAAGCAGGACACACAGCCAAGGCCACCCTTGCAGATGAGGCTGGCTTAACCCTTTGGCTTCAGGGCAGGAGGCTGAATCAGACTGAGAAGTGGAAGGAGAAGCTGGTGTTCAAAGTTCTTGGGTGTTTTTCCAACATCTTGCTTCCCTTGGCAGCCCTGAAGCCGCCCAGATCCTGCAGAGACCTGCAGAAAGGTCGTGCAGATAAGTCAACCTCTCAGTGTTAACCCAGGGATCACTTCTCCTCACTGTGCTCCACTCTCCCTTCCTCACCTGGCCACTCAGCCCACCAGACCCTTCTGCAGGTCCTGGCCCTGCAGGTCCATGCACAGCCCTGAAGCTTCTAATTTCCTTATTCCCTCTGTATTTCCAGGCTGTAAGTGGATGGCTGGAGCAGCAGGGTCCCATGCAGATCCTTGGGGCACCACAGTCTCCCCTCAGTCACCACCCAAGGTTGACTTATCTGCACGGCCTTTCTGCAGGTCTCTGCAGGATCTGGGCGGCTTCAGGGCTGCCAAGGGAAGCAAGGTGTTGGAAAAACACCCAAGAACTTTGAACACCAGCTTCTCCTTCCACTTCTCAGTCTGATTCAGCCTCCTGCCCTGAAGCCAAGGGGTTAAGCCAGCCTCATCTGCAAGGGTGGCCTCAAACCGTTCTTCACGTTGGCACCCCCCAGCCACCTCTGGAGCAGGACATCATGCCTGGGGCTGTGTCCTCACTGGGTGCCTTGTTAAAAACCTGGGGGAAACACCACCCTGTGCTGAGAACTTTTCTGGCCATGCCCATGCCTCCTCAACCTCAGCTGCAGGAGGAGACACCCCTCGGGCAGCTGCAGGCTCCAGGAGCCCGGGCAGGGTGTGCAGAGGCTCCTCCCAGCCTCACAGAAAGGATTAAAATGCAAACTGTAGCTGCTGTGCCTTGGCTCAGCTCCTGTGGAGGGATGGAGTCCCTACAGCTCAGAGGCATGGCTTGGCCAGGAGGAGCTGGCATGAGGCCCCCCACGCTGTGCAGCTGCCAGGGGACTTGAAGCATTTCTAACAGGTCCCACTACCCCGAGGGACAGGGCTGTTCCTTCCTGTGTGAGTTCAGCCCAGCGACTCTGCGTCTCCCTGGGCTGCAATAAATCCCTTGTGCCCTTCTGCTGATCCCCAGAAGCATCTTTCCTTTCTCCCACAGCTGTGAGGGTGCTCCCTTCCCTTCTCAACCATTTCTGCTGATCCACAGGCTCCCTTCTCACAGCCTCTGCAGGAGCCACGGCTGCTGGGACAAGATGACCCTCCAAACCCTCAGAGACTGCTCCAGCAAACAGCCTTTTGGAGACCACAACACACCATGAGCTGCAGCCAAACCAGTAACACCGAGCTGGGAATGTGGGCCATGTGGCTGCTCCCAATCCATTTTTGTCTTGCCTGTGGTGTGCACAAGAGCAGGGCCACCAAATGCAGGTGGCATGATGCTGTCATGCCTATGGCAGATGTCCTCAGGCTGGGGGAATGCAGGCTCCCCTGCAGCCACGGACCAAAGGAGCCCACAGCCTGTCCTCACCACACCTGGGGCAAAGCCACCATCCAAGGGCTGGACCCTGATCAAGGCAGAAGGATTTTGGGGGGGAAGAGGTGTGGTCTTGCTCCAAGTCCATGGCAAGTCCCACCGTGGCCTGGGGCTTCACCCAACCACTCCTCAGCTGTGGAGGGATGCTTTGGGTGGGTGGCCAGGGCAGCACATAGGGCTGGTGGTGGAACAAGCACAGGGGCACCCAGCAGCTGGGGTCAGAGAAGAGAGAAGAGACTGCTCTGGATGGAGAGGACCTTGAGAAGTAAAAATACCAGCGGGTCCTTGCTCCTGCGGTGTTGTGCTCACTCATCTGGCCCAAGACGTGGCCTGGGATGCTCTGCTTCCCCTTTCTCAGGTTTTCAAGACATTGCAACGGCAGCCAGACAATTCAGGACTCCCTGGAGATCCTCTGATGTTTATTCTCTTACTTTTTGGGAAGGGAAAGGCTGATGTGCTGCCATAAACTGATGAGTGCTGGGAAGCCCCACTGCTGGCCCAAGTTCCCCTTTCACTGGAACGGGCTCTGGAGAATTTGCTTGTTTACATGGAAATAAACAGCATCCTCTTGATTCTGCAAGAGGAGGAGGGGGGAAGCTTGAGGAACACCTCAGGTGCAGCCTTTGCCAGGAATGGTGCCAGCGTGGGGAGGAAGGAGCTGGGCAGAACAAGCCCCAGGTCTCAGCAGAGAAAGGAGCACACCCATCCATGCTGGGAAACAGCCACGTGGTCACCGTGCTGCTCGGGAAAGCAAGAGCAGCTGGGCTGCCCAGGCAGGAGAGAGGTGGCTGAGCATCACCTGAAACCTGTCCCCAAGGAGGGGGTGGGGTAGGAGTGAGCTTGTCCCTATTATCTTCTCTCCTAGCCCATCACTTTGAGTCTTCTTCATTTACAATATGAACCACTCCAGCTTTTCTTCTATTAAAACCTCAGCTTTCTGGTTGTAAATCCTCTCAAATTCCCTGGGCTGCTCACTCAAGTTCCTCAGCTCCATTTTGAAGCTCTGGTTGACTGCAGATACAGTCACAAACCAAAGGCGATGCACTCATCCCTCCCTGACTCAGCGCTCACTCTGCTCCTCCAGGCACGACCAGGCCAGGTCCTACAGCCCAGAAAGACACTTCAGAAAGAGGAAAAGCAGAGTCTCTTCCAAAGCCTCCTTCCTACAGCTGGGCACTGGGGACCACCACGTACTGGAAGCTGATGACCCAGGGCACACCCAGTGCGGTAAGTCCTGCCCAGCATCACCAGACACGGAAGCTGCAGGAAGGACGTGTCCAGGAGCCCTTCCCCAGGGAACATCTGCATGGAGTCACTGGGCAAGCTTGCCCACGGGCCCAGGGGTAGCGCAGAAACTCACCATGGCCAGGCAGAACCCTCACCATGGCCAGGCAGAACCCTCACCATGGCCAGGCAGAACCCTCACCATGATGGCCAGGCAGAGGGGCAGGGGTGGGTGCAGCTGGACCAGAAACTGGAAGCAGCCACGTTGCTACAGAAGAGAAGACAAGAATGTGCTGCTGCTCTTCTCAACAAGACATTTTTCAGCTTTTCTCCAGTGAGGTTGATCAACTGCCTGAAGGTTGATGAAGGATGGGTCTGGGCTGTCAGGAGGAGCTGCTGCTCCTAAGGGAGACTGCGCTGAAGAGGCTTCTGTGTCAGGTGGCAGCCAGGGAAAATGATGCTCAGTGAGGACTTTGGACTCCTTTTTTTTTCCAACTCTTTTGAGATTTTTTCTGCTCCTTGAGCTGGAGACAGCAGTGGAGAACTGCTCCAGCTCAACCTTCAAAGCAAAGCTGTGGCAACAGAAAAAGAATAGGACATGGAAGCAATTTCAGCCTAATTTTTAGTGATTTGAGTCAGAAGAGAATCTTGGTAACTCCAAGGAGGCAGAAGAACAAGTTCTGAATTCACTCGCTCCTTAGTTTTTGATTAGGATAAATCCCAGCAATCAGAAAAATGAAGTCAGTTGAAAGAATGTGATGAGAAAGGTCCATTAAAGTCCCCAGATATTGTAACAAAAAGTCCTTGTGCCCACTGTGGCCTGAGTTGGCAAACTGACATCACACCCCTCCCTGCAAGGCTCCTCTCACTCCTTTCTATTATTTTCTAAAAATTATGTGATTTGTGGCCTTGCAGCTCAGCTGGCAGAATTCAGGGGTGCTGTGGGGGCTGCACGGGGCTGGCAGCCAAACCCAGCCACTCGCTCACTGCTCCTGCCCAGGGGACGGGAGAGAACTGGGGGATGAGGGCAAGGGGACTTGTAGGGTGAGAGAAGAACAATTTAATAATTCAAATAAAATAATATTGATATAAAAAAAATAATGACTCATACTAGTAATAAAATACGCAGATGAGTGACCCCCAGTGCCACTGCTCAGCACCCGCCCACCCAGCCCGGCCCGTTCCCAGAGAACGATCCCGGAGCAGCGACAATCCCGACCCGAAACCGCAATCCCGGGAGAGCCAGAGCCCGAGCGAGAGCCAGAGAGAGCCAGAGAGGAAGAGCCCCTCATGGATCTCCTGCCCATGGGGGACAGGAGATGGAACAGCCCCTTGGCAGAGCCCAGTGCCCATGGAGCTGATCCATGTCAATATTCCTCACCCCCGAGCTCTTGCGCTTGCAGACGGACAAACACAAAGTCCTTCAGTGCCAGGGACACCAATGCCAACATGGGGATGTTCTCAGCGTTTCTCTCCTGACAAATCCCAGCTGAACCCAACCCCCAGCGCTGTTCCAGCTGCTGAACAGACCCAGCTCTGGCCCAGCTCACACCAGGACAGGTGCTTCAGAAATGAGGCTTCCTCCACCACCCGAGATGGCCACTGAAGAGGTACAACCATGGCAGTTCCTGACGGCCCAAGGGAATTTTTACCAAGTATTTACCCAAGAAGGGCTTCAGCCACAGGAGCAGCCCTCGCAGTGAGGTGAACAGGAACATCATCCTCCTAAAAGTGGAGAATAAGCGAACACAAAGCATGGAAGAACCACAGTGTGCAGCCAGAGAACAGCCAGAGCCAAGGGGACATCCTGCACTCTGCTAAGCCAGCATTATGAACGTGGTGGCATGTGAGCTTGACCAGCAGCTGCCCTGAGCATGAGTGTGCTTACACAAGAATTCACAGAAAAAACACCCCATGAGCAGGAACAGACGTTTCCTACAGACGTTTCGTAAGTCCCAACCCAAGCCTCAGACTGAGCGGATGGAGCTGCAGGGTCTGTGCTTCAGGAATCACTGTGACCCTCGTGCATCACCCTGGGGAGAAGCTGGGGCTCGGGGAGGCAATGGCAGAGGTGTCCCAGACTGCAGGGAGCAGTGAGAGGGGATGAGCCAGAGCCAAGGGTGACCCCAGCACAGGCAGTGGCCTCACCAGTGAGGTGACATCCCACGGGGTCTGAGCACGAAGTCAGAGCCAGGTGCTGGTAGCAGGGTCCATCAGCGGTTCCAGACACACCAAAGTGAGGAACCAGATCCAGGATCCATTTGGGAGGGGGGGGGGGCACCCATTCATCAGCAGCAGGAGATGGGGACAGAGACAGGGCTACAACATCAAAAGGACCATCCACCCAGGAGACAAGATACCTACAGCATAGGTCCAAGATCTATCCAAGAGAGAGGGCCAGAGCCAGGACATCAGACCAACACTTCTACAACACACCCCAAGCAGGGACTGAAGGCTCAAGCCTGATCTTGAATGGGGGTTCTGAGCCTTGGGCAGAGGGTGTGGGGGGTGGGAGTCCATCCACGGGTGAGGCACGTCAGGGTGATTAAGGCCAATTAGTGCCCTCAAGGCCTGCCACCATGCCATCTGATGGATCCTGTGGGGATGTGAAGGCACGGAAATGAGGCCTGTGTGGAGTTCCAGCGACTCCTTGTTCTCAGAAGGTCCATCAAAACAGCTGACTAACAAGGTGGTGGAGAAGGTTGGCACTGATGTGGAGTTGGAAACCAAAGATGAGGGTCAGAAAGGGACCAGAAAGGGCACACCATGACCATGGGCACCCCATCTCCTGTGGGCTGGGGGGAACCTCAAGGCATGAGGTTCTGCACATGCCTCGCAGAAGGCAAGCCTTGTCCCACCTGAGCATGACAGACTTGACACTGGTCATCTCCAGGCCCCCATTCTTCAGCCTGCACCAGCTGAGGCAGCCCAGGGAACTCCAGGAGCAGCACGGGGAGGTGCACAGTTGCACATCCTTCACTCGAGGTCTTTCCCTGCACTGTCAGACACGGAGGAGCCCGGGAACAGCAGTAAAGCCAGGGAGCACGTGCCACCAGCCAAGCGAGGGGCTGAGCATCCAAGAGCTCCCGTGGTGTCCCGGGGCTGCAGCCCCCGGCTGGCCCCGCTCCGGCGCCCGCGGAAATGGTTCATCGCTCTCGGGCTGGCTCGCTCACACAGCCTCCCCCTCCCACCCCCCCTCCTTCCCTAACAGACAGGAGAAAAGAAAAAAAGCCCTTTTCTGCAGAGCTGCTTATCCCCAGCAGTGACCTTTCTGGACTGGTGATTCATCTGGGGGAGGTTTTCACTGAGCTCACCATCTGCCCAGTGCACCGATGGTGCTGGAGCACTGGGCAGGGCGGCCGTGGGGCTCGGGGCCAGGGCATGGCCAGGAGGACAAGGGCTCCTGGGATGCAGGGGAGATGTTTGTCCCCGACCTTCTTGCTCCTTCCAGCTCCCCGCTCGGGGTGTCCCTGGGCACGGACTCTTGTGTTGTGCTGCCTTTCCCAGCTCTCCTCCCCGGGGCCAGAGGAGCACACAAAGGCAGCCCAAGCCCTGGCTGGGGTGGGACAGGTCCTGGCTCAGCCCTTGGCCTCTTGCTCCCTTACAGAACCAACCTGGAAAGTAACGTTTTGCTTTCTGGGGGTTCCTGTTTGGTTGTGGCTTTGCTTAAAAAAAGCAAAAACCCGGCTGTTTTTCTCTGGATTGCCTCAGCGGGAGGGGAAATGGGTGAGGAAAATCTGTTCCCTGCAAAAACTGAAGCCCATGAACAGGGAAGAGGTGGAGCAACAGCCTGGACACAGGGGCAGTGCCAGCTCTGACACCTCTTGGTGATGCTGGAGTTCCCCTCGTGGTGCTTAACCACCGCCTTCATCTCCTCACCCCTGCGGCGAGGGGCTTGGCCGCTCAGCCCTGGGCTGAGTCCCCTCAGGACATGAGGTTTTGACACAAGGACTTTATTACTTGTAAAAAAGGTACAGAACGTGCATCTGGTGCACACACTCAACAGACAGAGGAATCAGAGCTTGTGCAGTCACTGCGCTCCACAGCAAATGACATTTTAAGCCCCAGGAACTGGTGGCACCACAGGCTCCCTCCTCTTGAGGTGGTGGGTGTCACTCTCTGCCCATCACACAGCAGCAGGGGAGGAGGAACAGTGGTCCCCTCCTGGTGTTAACTGCCCCCCATGAGGGGTGCCAGGTCCCTGCCTGCTGCCAGCCTGGGAGCAGGCGAGGGGAGCGCGGCGAGCACAGGGATGGACCCAGGCTGGAGGAGCAGCTCCTCCTGACAAGCGCCAGCGTGGCCACGGCAGCTGGAAGATGGTGGGAGCTGGCTGTGGAGCCCAAACCAGCGTCCTTACACAGCCTGTGGTGGGACTCAGGGAGGCAGAGCTGCCTGGTACACATTCATCTCCCCAGCATCACTCCAGGCCAAGGACTTCACCCAGAGCTGGACAAGCCAAGTGCCCACTCCATTTGCTGCAGTGCCTGGAGAGCCACCCAGCTCCCGAGGACATGGACAGGCCATTGGAGACCAGCAAGAAAATGGACAAGGCCTGGTGTTCTCCAGTGTTTCCAGCTCTGCAGTGATCCAGGAGCAAGGACAGGACATTACACACATTCAAGTGGCTACAAAACTTTACTACAAAAATAACATTTTCCGTGTTTTATATAAAAATAACGCCGCAGAACCCGCCCCACCAACCGCGAGGCCACGAACCCCGGCTGAGCACGGGCAGGGCAGGTGAGGAGGCAGCACTGACAGCTCCTGGTTTATCCTCCAAGGTAAAACAGCCCCAGCCAGCGTTACACAGCTGGGCTGCCCGGGACGGCGGCTGCACACCTCAAATTCCTCATCAGAGAACCCCAGACTGGGTTGGGTTGGGAGGGACCTTAAAGCTCCTCCAGTCCCAACCCCCTGCCAGCAGCAGGGACACCTTCCACTAGACCAGGTTGCTCAAAGCCTCATCCAACCTGGCCGAGAACACTTCCAGGGAGGAGCAGCCACAGCTTCTCTGGCCAACCTGGGCCAGGGTCTCACCACCCTCACACCAAACAATTTCTTCCTCACATCTCATCTCCATCTCCCCTCTGCCAGTTTCAAGCCATCACCCCTTGTTCTGTCACTCCCTGCCCTTGGCCAAAGTCCCTCCCCAGCCTTCCTGGAGCCCCTTCAGGTACTGGGAGGCCACTGGAAGGTCTCCCTGGAGCCTTCTCTTCTCCAGGCTGAACAGCCCCAACTCTCTCAGCCTGTCCTCACAGCAGAGCTGCTCCAGCCCTGGCATCACCCTCGTGGCCTCCTCTGGACTCGTTCTAACTGGTCCATGTCTTCCTTGTGTTTTTACAATGAATCAGAATCTGATTATTCTGTGTTTGCAAAGATGAATCCCTGGCTCCCCTCTCTCAAGCCAACAAAATGCAGAAATAAGGGATGGAATGATGACAGAAAATAAACACCGTTGCAGTCTTGAAGCCTGTCCTCTCGACCTCCAGCGATGGATGGATGGATGCTCTGAAGGTGGGATCTGATGGATCTAGGAGGCTGCCTTCCTCTAGCTCTGCTTTACAGCTGGCCCATCATTTTGGCTTTATCTTGCTTCTGATGTGGTTTTTGTTTCCTTTTTTCCACAGACACATTTACATCCTGGGATCTGATCCGCTGACGTTGGTTAGTGGAGGATCTGACCCTTGATGTGGATCTCTACCTACAAAGCATCTCCTCATGAAGACCTTTGTACAGTCCAGCAAAATTCATACTGGGGTCAATGTTTAATGTGGACTTTCAGGAACTGACCACAGATAAAAGAGAAGGCTTACTTACAGCAGCAGCTACCTGTGTAAAAATCAAAACCAATTTGGGTTAAAAAAAGCCTGGTACTGCTCTGGTGCTTTAACAGCCTGGTGATCAGTGCTGTAGGAGAAAACTAAAAAAGAAAAACTAAAATGCAGTGGAAGTGTAGGACCATGAACAGGCATTTTGGGCTGGTTTTGTGGATCAGCAAACGTGCTTCTTTATAGAGAGAAGACCAGAAGGCTGGGACGTCTGCTGTGGTGGAGAAACTCCTGTATGACTAAATCCAAAATTGCATTTAGCTCCTCCAAGAGAGTATTTCCTGCGTTTTGTGCTTGCAGAGGACAGCAACAACCTCCCAATGTTACCACAGGAACAGCAAAATTATTGGGTGTCTTCTTGTTTCTCCCATTGGCAAAGACTCCTCCACGTTATCCTGCCCTGGTGTTGGACGCGGCTGGACACGGGGTGTATCAGCTGCCAGAAGGGTTTTATTGCAGCTGATTTGAATCAGGTCTCCAGCTAAATCTGCAAGAAGAAATGCCCATAGCTGTTGGAGAGAGAGGGGGCCTGATTTCCAGGAGGAGATAGGTTGTGGGTTGCCAGCTCCTCTGAACATGGAACCTGTAGCACTGACCTTCTGTCCCCTCATCAGACGCAGTTTTTGTCCCCTGTGTCTGCAACGCTGGACCACCCCTCGTGACTCCAGCAGCAGTAAATGGGGTGTTTGATCAGCCCAAGGAGAGCCAGCACCTGCTGACCACCAGCACCAGCCATGGGCTGACAGAGCAGCCACCCCAGGGGCAAAGAGAGAAGCAGCAGAGGAGTTTAAGTGCAAATCATGTCTCTTGGTGTTGAGATTGCTCAAGGTGGCTGAGCCCAAGTCCAGCAGCAGTGGGTGAGTGGGTGACATCTTGGCTGGGCCATGGTGAAATGAAGAAAAATTCCCAACAGCAATTTGGAAATTAATTTCTGCCCACCACCTGGCAAAAAGTCCCCAAGCAGCTCTGGAACAGCAACAGCCTTTGTAACAGTGCCAGGAGGAAAAAAATGTCTCACTTAGTTCCAAAATACTATCATTGGTCAGTGATGAGTTAGATAGATCTTTGGAGATCCTGCTCTGCAACAAAAATCAGTTTTCTCTGGTATTTTTATTCCCTGCCTTGCAGGAAATGAAACTTGGTCACCAGTTCAGCACAAACTTAGATTTCCCGCAGCAGTGCACATACAGGCCAGAAATGTCCACACCATAAAGCACTCAGATGACTTCCATTGGATAGACGTTGTTTTGATGTCCCTCCTTGTGGTAGAGCAAGCCCTGTACCATTTCTCTTGACATTTCTTCTGTTTTGACCCCAAATTTGAGATACAGCCATACAACAGCAACACTGCAAGCCACCAGGCCACCCACCACGGAAACCGGGATGAGAAAGTGCATGTGAGATCCTGACAAGAAGCTGGGGAGAGGCAGATTGTTCGGTCCCTCTGTACCCATCTGCACTCTGGCTTGGCCTGAGGATGCTTGGCTAGTAAAAACTGACGTCCCTGGAGGCTCTTGCTTTCCTACAGGTACTGAATAATCAGTTATTCTAGTGCCAAAAGCACCTTCAGAGGAACTGACAGCTCTGCTGGTGTGGACAGAAGGACCTTTGCCAATGGCAGTTGTGGAGTTTAGAGTAGAAACTGAAGTGGTCTCTGGTGGAACTGGTGTGGCTGGGACCGTGGCTATCTCCATGCTGTCCAGGATGGAGGGGAAATCTGAGTTAGACGTGGTAGAAACAGTGCCTGGTGTGTTGGCTCTTGCACTTGTAGGGTCCAGGGATTCATCTGTAGAAAGTACAGGATGGTCTGATCCTTCAGTAATGGTGATGGGGTCTGAATTTGAGCTAGGAGAAGTTGTGTCTTGAACATCAGCTGTAGCATTTGCAGGGTGTCCTGTAGGTTCTTCTGTAGATCCCACAGCATTGTCAAAGCCATGCACGAGAGCCGTGGGATATGGGGTGGGCTGGCTGAAGGCTATGCCTGCTGCAAAAGTTGCTGAAGGTACAGGAGATTTTGAGGAATCTCTGTTTGCTTCTGGAATGACTTCAGAGTGGGCAGTAACTTCGTGTAACACAGGGGTTGATCCTTCAGGGAGCCGGGTGGTGGCCTGAGTGGCTGGTGGGGACTTGCTGGATGCTTCTGTCCTGGCAGCAGGAACAGGTATTCTCTCTAGAACTGTTGTGCCAGTTCCTTGGAAGAAACCAGCTGGAGCAGTGGCTTGAGATGGAGCAGTGGCTTGAGATGGAGCAGTGGCTTGAGATGGAGCCATTCCTGTAAGACCAACATGTTTCTGAAAGCCACCAGGCTCTCCTGGTGCCACTGCTGAGGCGGCACCGTGTGGAAGCGGGGAGGCTGTGGCCTTTTTCTGGTCCAGTTTTTCTACAATCTTCTTCACCCAGTCTGCCTCTGGATCTGCACAAATCTCGATGGACTTCAGAGTAATAAGTCTGAAAGTAAAAAAGGATAAAGAAAACACCATTAGATGATCAGCACGATAGGGAAGGCGTGCTGGCAGCAACCCTGACTCTCTCAAGCCCACAGTAAACACCACTGGGCTGGGTGGATTATTTATGTCAGGAAAGGCAGGTGCCTCTGAGATCAGACTGAGTGAGCTGAACATGACTCATGGGTACAGAGTTTCCCCCTAAGAAGTTTTTCTCTTTCAAAAGCATTGTCCTGGTGTTTGGACGCAGTGTTCACCTCCAGCGCTCAGAGCAGGAAGTGCTGCTGGCACCAGCTGCCCAGGGGCCAGCACGTGTGAAGAGAAACCACCCAGATGTACTGAGTGACATGAGCCTTCCCAAGCTCAGCCCAGCAGGTTCACTTTGGAGCAACCTCCTGGGCTGCAATAAAGCAGTCTCAGTGGTGCCTCATCTTCAGGGTTAGTAGAAAACAATTATCCTGGGGGAAAAAAAAAAAGTAGCTTTTCTCATGTCCAGACAAACTCACAAGTCTAGATCTGCCTCCAGAGCAAACACTTTCACAGCAACACGTGAGCCCTGCATGCTGTGCTGCCAACAAGTCCACCCGTCAGTGCCTCTCCCCACCCCTTCATCCCCGCCTCACGCTGTGAGTGAGCCCCAATCTCACCTGGAGGCTGCTGGTCTTTAAATAGGGTAAAAACAACCCCACCCACCCTTCCAATAAATACCAGGGTTGGCTCTGTTTCCAGCTTCCCTGCCCCAGAGCAAGGGCGGGTGCTGGCAGGGTAGCAGGGCTGCAGGCCCTGGGGGGTGCTTACATGATGGCTTGCTTGGGGCACCGGGGCTCGGTCCTGCGGTAGCTCCTGATCCGCTTTGCTGCTACCCCAGGTGTAAAACCACTGCACTCTCTTGAACACTTCAGGTTTGCTTTGGGTTGTCCTGAAATAAAGTTTGGAATATATTAAATGTTGGCTTTTTGTTGGGTACAATAAAAACTAGCGCTGTTGCTTTTTCCCCTTCTCCAGGGAAAAGGAGTCCAAAGCTTGCGGTCAAAGTTTCCAATCTCTGCTCAAATGAGATACCTCCACAAAGACAAATCTCACCAGAGAATCCCAGACTGGTCTGGGTTGGAAGGGACCTTAAAGCTCACCCAGTCCCAACCCCCCTGCCAGCAGCAGGGACAGCTTCCACTAGACCAGGTTGCTCAAAGCCTCATCCAACCTGGCCGAGAACACTTCCAGGGAGGAGCAGCCACAGCTTCTCTGGGCAACCTGGGCCAGGGTCTCACCACCCTCACACCAAAGAATTTCTTCCTCACATCTCATCTCAGTCTCCCTTCTTGCATTGTTCTGTCCCTCCCTGCCATGACTGTTTGTATCACCCACACAGGTGATGTGATATGATACCCAGAAAACTCAAAAACTCAAAAAGAAAGTAGTGCTCTTGGGACACCACTGCAGCTTGCCTTAGAGAATGTGCAAGCACTGGCTGGAGGTCCTTTGTGCAAGCACCTGGCCCTGTAGGTCCTCTCCCCTTCAGCCTGCTCTCAGCACAGTGCTCTCAGCAATCCTTCCCTAAGAGACCTGCTGCAACTGTCAGCTATGGGCTCTTGGTGCTGGCAGTGCAGAGCAGAGGGCAGGATGCTTGTCCTCTCCTTATCTGCATCAGTCACACCTCTCCCTCCTGGAGGGGCTCCCCTCCAGGTGAGCACCCTGCCTTACTGTTTGCTCTGACTGCCTCTTGGACTCACAGAAAAAGTGCAGAGAAAGAACCTTTTGCTGAGCAATACTTTGCTCCCACAGATATCTCTGCAGCCCAGCCTCACAGCAGTTTCTCACCAAACACTGCTTTTCCAAAAAAAATATGGTTTTCATTTTGCAAAGTGTAAAAATAAACTCCTACTTGATTCCTTCAAGGGTCAAAGCTGGTCACACCACTGGGGATCCTTCATTCCTGCTCCTACCCCCAGCCTCCAAACGACGTTTGCCAAGTGAGGTTGCACAACACAGTCTGGCAACGTGTTTCTGATGTCCCAGGGGCTGAGGCTTAGAAAAACAAGTTGTGCTTTACCCAAGGCCCCCTGTGAAGAAAGGAGCTGGAGGCTGGTTTAGATCATTCAGTCTCTATAAAACGGTGTCTCAGATTCCCAAATTAATTCGACGAGTTTGACGCAGTCCAGCTGGGCGTGAGCCAGCCAGTGGGTGCACGAACGAGCATCTCTACAGGAGCACCCTCAGCTCTTTGGATCCATTTTCTGGGGAAACCCATAGTTGCAACAAAATCCCGAGCAAACACCCCTGTGGCCCCTCTGCAGAAGCACGTTTCAATCTCTAGGTCTCCATAAATGTTAAAGCAAAACTCTGTTCACACAAGAAAGTCTCCTGTGGCACTCCAGGCTCCAGAACACCCACTCAGGAATGACTGCCTTCCCAATTAACTCTCATTAGCCACAGAACATCCTGCTGGTGTCCTCCACTTTCAGGAGCACTGTTCAAAAGAGACACAGCACCAAGAGGGCCAGATGCTTCCTCGTGGGCAGTCAGGGAGGTGCATGGCAGGGGCTGCTCAAAGGCCCTTCTCCTCTGCTGACCGTTAACTGATTTTCCCAATTACTGGCACCACAAATAAATGGTTTGCAATTAGCTGAACTCCTGGTGTGTTTTTCCCACAGTGGAGGATCTTGGAAAGCACCTTCCAAGGAGAGAGAGGTGTTGCAGGGAGCATGGAGCCAGCACTGGCTGTCCCCCTCCTCCCAGGGCACGCAACCCCACCTCTCTGAACCACATCTGAACCCTTGCCAAAGGGACCTCAGGGACACCTGGGGTCTGGGAGTTTACCTTGCTGGGATCACTGCCCTTTGGAGGCACTGCTCCTGGAAGCCACCAGTACCTGCTTTTCAGTATGGTTCCTCAAGAGACACTGGCCAGGGAGCACCATCAGCCTTTCCCTCTGCAAAGCTAGCCTGACTTCATCACTCGAGAGGAGATGGAAGCTTGGCGACAGATGAGCAGAGCCAGGCAGTGCTGAAGCAGGCAGCAGGTTCCCAGGGCAGGGTTAGTTGCCCAGCATCCCTGCTGCCCACTTGACTCTGGCCAGCTCTGGAGAACCAGCCCAGAGTTGTGAGGAGAGGAAAAAGCTCCATCCCCAGCTGCCCTTGTTGCTGTCCTCACTCCTCCAGCCTGATGGCAGCAGGCACAGATCTCAAGGGCTCTTTGCCCCTCTCTTTTCCCATGGTGGGAAAAGAACATCCCTTTGTCCTGGGCAAAGTCCAGCTCTGCCTGTGCTGCTGAGAAGCTGGCTGCCAGCCTGGCAACCCACCCTGCTTGATTGCTGCCTTGACCAGCAATCGCCGATCTGTGCCACAGACGAGTTCAGCCGAGCCCAACCCGAGGAGAGGTGCGGTCACCTCCACCCGGTCCTGCAGCCCTGCTCAGCACCGCCCCAGAGCAGGCAGAGAGATCTGTATCCAGCAAGCAGGAGAGTGTTTCCCACCCGTGCACACACACAGACAGACACACACAGGCAGACACACACAGGCAGACACAGACACACACACACAGACACACACAGACACACACAGACACACACACACACAGACACACACACAGACACACACACACAGACACACACACACAGACACACACACACACAGACACACACAGGCAGACACACACAGACACACACAGACACACACACACAGACACACACACACAGACACACACACACACAGACACACACACACACAGACACACAGACACACACACACAGACACACACACACACAGACACACACACACACAGACACACACACAGACACACACACACATACAGACACACACACACACACAGACACACACACACACAGACACACACACACACACAGACACACACACACAGACACACACACACACAGACACACACACACACACAGACATACACACACAGACATACACACACAGACATACACACACACACAGACAGACACACACACACACAGACACACACACACAGACACACAGACACACACACACAGACACACAGACACAGACACACACAGACACACACAGACACACACACACTCACACACACACACACACTCACTCACACTCACACACACACTCACACACACACACACTCACACACACACACACACACACTCACACACTCACACACACACACGCTGCACAGGCGCTGGAGCTGTGGGTGACAGCACTCCTCGCTCCCAGCAATGCGAGCGCCGGCATCCTCAGGACGAGGAGCCTGAGCCGACAGACATCCACCCAGGGACAGGCTGTGGTCTCCCGCCATGGCATGTCCCTAGGGGGCATGAAGAAGTGCATTTTGCTTCTTTTCTAATCCAGATGATCAGAAAGTCTCTCCAACACTCTCCCCACCTACCCTCAGGGGTGACAAAAGCCATCACGGAGCTGTTCCGGGCTTCCCTGCTGCCAGGATTGCTGCCCTGGGCTCCCCCAGCCCCCTCCCAAACCCAGCCTGATCCTGCTACAGCTCTCCCACAGCCCACGACGGTCCCTTGGTGCCCACAGCCCGATCCAGCACCGCCTTCCCCCTCCCCTCCCCACTTCAGCAGCCCTGGCGAACCTCGCTGCTCCCCTGGGCAGCCCCGCGGTGGCAGGCGGAGCTGCGGCTCACCTCCAGCCTGGGTCACCAGGCACAGGACCCTCAGCACAAGCAGGAGCTGGAGAGAAGCAGCCTTCATGTTCCCGCTGTGGCGGTAGGAAGGGCAGCAGGGAAGGATCACGGGCAGTAGTTCCTGCTCCCGGCTGCTTATTGCATCCTCTGGAGCGACGCAGCTGCCGCGGCTCGCTCCAAGATTATGAAGCCCCGGGATGGGGATTCAGCTCCCCCACACGCGTCTCAGGGTGACGACAGAAGGCGGAGGGACAGGGGAGGGAATGCTGCCCGCTCTGGAGCTTGACAGCTCCTGGAATTCCCCAGCTGCACTTACATCAGCTTTGCTTAGCGCAGGCGGAGCAGCTCCAGCCTCCTCGGCGCGTTATTCAGGCAGGGACTCTCAGGAGTCAGCTGCTCCATCCTCTGCTCCCACCGACGTGTCTCTTGGCCAGACAGCCTGTGCAAAGGCACCACTGTCCTTCGGCTTGTGAGGCTCTCTCCATCTCCTGCCCCCAGCTCCCCAGTGCACACTAAGCTCATTATTCAACCCAAATGCAAAAGCAGCTATTCCCTTCCTTTTTGGCAGCCACCTTCTAACAGCAGCACTGGTCACCAGGCCAAAAGAGGTGATGCTTGCTAAGAAGGATCACAGGTTCATCAGCTAGACTGGTGAGCTCAGGCCAGGCTGCCCCTGGGGAGCATCACCAAAGCAAGGGGTGAGCAGGGACCCAGTGGCCACCCCAGGCAGCTTCTGGTTCCCTGGGGAGCATCACCAAAGCAAGGGGTGAGCAGGGACCCAGTGGCCACCCCAGGCAGCTCCTGGTTCCCTGGGGATGCTGTCTTGTCACTACAGGCCTGACTGTCAGGATATGGGAGGGTCTCAGCCATCAGGGTCTTGCTGATGCTGAGAGATGGAGCACAAGGCCCCCAGATCTGCAGGCAACCTGGCTGGTGGGGGAGATTCCTGGCACCAGCACGGACCCAGGTCCAAAGCGGATACACAAGCAGGGCAGTCACATCCTGCACCTTTACTTTCTCTTTCATCTCAGATCCCCGCAGAATACACACTGATTTTCCCCTGCCAAATCCCCCAACTGAAAGATGAAGATAAGATCAAGACTGGGACAGTGTGGCTGCCCTTGAAAGCTTTTTTAAGCAGAGTTTTCTTAGGGCTGGTGCAAACCTGGCTTCTCTGTGCTGTGGGAAATTCCAGCAGTTCCAGTTGGGATTTTATTTCTAAAGAGTGAAAACCCCAGCTTTCCATGGGATACTTTTTTTAAAAGTGAAATTCCCAGCCTGTAACTTCAGCCTTTGCTTATACTGCAAAAGAAGAAAAAACCCATTTCAAGGAAATAAAATAAAAATGAAGACCTTGAACTAGTCTGTTTGATCCAGCCAGAACAGAGCATGCTGCTCCTGCTGGGATGTTTTCTACCCTCTCCTCTAAAGGTTGATTTCTCAGGCTGGGCAGAGCCTTACAGGAAATTTTCATTCCGGGAACTAGCATTGCCCGAGGCTGGAAGTGCCAGCACAGCCCACACAGGCTCCCATCTCCCCTGAAGAAACAGGTTCTGCCTCTTCTGCAAAGGGGGTGCTGAGGAAGGGCTCCAGCAGGCGCACAGAGCGGGAGGGTGGACGCTGTGTTTGCTAAAGGCAGGACCTGCCGCAGCCGTTGTTGTTCTAAGGCAGGACCAGCTCTTTGGCAGGGGCATGCAGCTGCTTTTCCTGCACAGCCTGGGCTGGTGGGGTTTTACCTGGTAGGGGACGTCTGCAGGCCACTCTTGAGAACCCCAGTGTGCTCCGCAGCTGGATCTGGAGGCAGCATCTCCATAAGGGAATCCTACAGCAGGAGGGTGCAGGGCAGCTACGGGCTCAGCGCAGCTCCGTGAGGAGCTGGAAGTGGTGCAGGTCTAAGCCACCAGCAACCCCCACCAAAAGCAGAACACAAAGGCACAGCAGCCGGCTCTGCTGGGAGCGGGCAGGGACTCCAATGAGCAGTGACAAACCTGGGCTGTCGTCTTTGAAACTGGCATCGTCAGTCCCAACCCGCTCCTACCCCACCCTCCCCATCCCAGGGCACCTCTGCCCTCCAGCACGGCAGGGCCAGCCCCACACTGCTCTGCTTTCAGGCCTTGCAGCGATGAGAAACCCAAAGTCAGAGAACCTGCTGTAGCCCAGAAGATATTTCTGCTGTAACTAGTGACAAACCATGGGCGTGGAGTTGATCCAACAGGGAAGGGTCCCCGTGTTGTCCCCAAAATGGGGTCCATTCCCTGGTGTGCAACGAGCCGATCCCCACCAGAGTGGAGATGTCTCCTTTTATTGCACACATGCACGTGTCTGGGTGCCTGTCCTGAGACAGCACACCACCAGATCTTCAAACCCATGGTCAGCCATGCACAGAGCATCCATGTATTCAGCCTCCTAATGCACACACATCGTTATCTCATTAATTGATTGGTTAACATCCCTTTGTCTAGCATGTAAATTAGTACGCATGCCCAATCTTACTACTCCACCCGAGTCCGTGGTGTGAACTGAGTAGAGGGCCCGTGAGTCGGTGGTCTCAACCTCCCCCTGGTGGGATTAACTCTCCTTTCAGGTGACAGCCTTTTGGCATGTTGAAGCAGTTCTTTAGGGCTGACTAACTGAGCCAGCAATTTACCAGTTCCACTTCTGCTTCTTGATGGCTGCATCCTGCTTATTAGACAAAGGTACATTGTTTAAATCATAAATCTTCAACCAACAATTTTTCTACCTTAATTTCTTACCTGGCCTCTGGCCAGTGAGGACGGGACTGTACAATGGACCTGGTCAGCTTAATGTATATTTTACACTTGTTTTATTATAACAGTTTCCATACCTCTCACAGGTTTAACTTTATCCTTTAGCATCTCGACATCATCGGGACTTGTCTGGGCTTGTCTTGGCTTCAGCTGATTTTAGCTTCTTTAGTTACAATAGAAATTGTCCAGGCAACTGCTGTTGTCTTAATTTGATTTAGCTTTGCCTTAGTTTCTAGGAAGAGCACATAGTCACTCAGCGTGGGTCTGGGACTGTAGGTTAAATTGTGATGTGGGTGAGGGCAGGCAGAAGAGGACACCAGCAATCCCAGTCCATAAACACCAGTCACAGTGTCCAAGCAATGCAGCGTGCAACCTGCAAGTCGGGGACAATCAGCTTTCAAGGAAACAAGGAACAGAAAAACCAAGTAACTGGGAACCAGGGAACCCAGACTGTGCTAAAAACACGTGTGAAAATGAAACCAAGCAGACCAAGACTGAGGAGGAAGAAAGCCTACCATGAATATGGGGGTGGGTCTGCTCAACCAAGGACCAAGGGACAGGACAAGAGGAAATGGCCTCAAGTTGTGGCCAGGGCAGCTGAGATTGGATGTGAGGAAGAATTTATTTGCTGAAAGGGTTCTGAGGCACTGGAAGGGGTTGCCCAGGGCAGTGGTGGAGTCCCCATCCCTGGAGGGATTGAAGAGTCGTGTAGACACAGTGCTGAGGGACATGGGTCAGTGGGGACTGGTCAGTGTTGGGTTCATGGTTGGACTCCAGGAGCTCAAAGGGCTTTTCCCATCCAGGCCATGCTGTGACTCTGTCACGTACTTCCAGCGAAGACTGCGGGCCGGGGCAGCCCATCACAGACCTTCCCCATTCTTCCGTAGGAAGACTGGAAAGAAACTTCTTGAGGTTACCCTCAGCACCCAGAGGCTCTCCAAAGGGGTGGGGTAGCACCAAAGAAAAGCAGAAGAAAACCAGAGGGCTGGTTTTTTTCCCCCATATAACTTTAACCACATAGTATGAATGAGGAAGTCCCTTAGGCTGATCTGAAACATGGCCAAGGAAAAAACATGAGCAAATGTAGGTCTGTGCACCTGAGAGCAGGTGTGGGCTGAGGAACCGTGCATGGGGCACTGTGCACCGTTGGGGCTGGGACTGTAACCTCTGGGCCAGCTGACACAGCTCCAGGCTTGATCCTCAGCCCTCACAAAAGGACTCTCTGGCTCCTGCCAGCCAGTTGAGTGGTAAGGCTGGAGTCTGGGCTCTCTGGCTCCAGTTCCTGCTCTGCTCTGAGGAAAGTCTCCTATTGGGATGGATGTCCTGCTACTTAAACACTGGCTCTGCTGCAGAGAAAGGGAGAACATCTGGATGCTGGTGACAGCACCAGGCATGCTCAGAAGCTTGGTCTGATGCCATACCTCTAACCTTTGGTTGCTCACTGGCAACCATTAGCCAGGGAGCTTGGCTTATTGCTCCAAACCAGATACCACTGGCCAAAGGGCCAGATCCCATCTTCCCCAAGAGAGATATGAAAACACCTCCAGCATTTCCCACCCACTGCAGCTTTGCCAGGGCTGTTCACAAGGTCAAGGTCCTCAGAGGTAGAAGGAACATATGACTAATGCCAGGGGAATTGCTCCTGAAGGCTAAAAGCAACTTGACCCTGCAAAGGCAACATTGTCCTGGTTTTGCTAGGACAGAGTTAATTTTCTTCTCAGTAATTAGGATAGCTGTGTTTCAGTTTCAGTGTGAGGCTTGTGATGAGAGGAAAGTTGATAAATGTTCTCCTCAACCCGTGAGGTTCCTCGCCCTTTTCCTTCCAATTCTCTCCCCGACTCTCTGGGTGAGAGGGGGGTGATAGAGCAGGGCTGTGTCTGGCTGCAAGCTGCAAGCCAAAAGGGTGAATCCATCCAAACCACCACAAATATGCAAAACAACAAGCAAGGAGAAGAAGGGCCGTGTCCTAAAGAAACAGGAAGCAGCCCCAGAACACAGTCTGTGTCCTCCAGGGTGATTCCATGTTGGAAATTTGTGCTCCCTGGCTATTCTTGGTTCCTTGTACAAGAAGGACAAGGTGCTGTTTGTTACAGTAGGTTTGTCTCCCTGGGAATCAGGTGGTGACTGGAGGAAAAGGAAAAGCCATTGAGGCTTAGGAGGCTGTAGGTGACCTGGAAGAAAGGATGTCAGACCTGATCAGATGAGAATGCTGATGATTTCCACTGCGTGGTCTGTTCAGGAGCTCCCAGGACTTCAGGAAGTGGTCTTCCTGGAGCAGGGAAGCCCAGCAGCCCTGGCAGCAGGTATCAACAGCATCCTTTGCTGTCCACAGTGTTGGCTGTGATCTCTCTCCCAGAGGCTTGCTGGAAAGAGGCAGCAGGAACACTTAGCTTTTGGGAAGACCCAGCCAGTTTTGATACTGTAGAGGAGACAGGCTGGCCCAGGACTCCAACTCCAGATATATGATGAAATTCTCTTTCCCCTGCTCATGCCCCCATCTCCAAGCTGCTCGTGGCAGCTCATCCTTCACCGCACCCACCTCTCCTCAGTGGGGTGGGCAGCTCAGCCACCGCTCTGACACAATCCCCCTTTACTGCAACCCAAGAGCGTCAGATTCAAGGGAGCTGAAGCACCACTGCTGCAGCAGAGCTTCCACGCTCACCAGAACTGGGCTCCCCCAGTTTCTCTTGAGGAGCACCCACGCAGCAAGGTCTGTGAGCCAGCACATGGGAGGCTGGTGGTGCACATCCTGCAGGTGAGGCCAGCACATGCAGCCAGTCCCTGATGTGTGGGACCAGACTCCCAGGCTTCAATCTGGAGAAACCTCAATGGCTTTTCCAGTGACGTGGTACTGGGTAGGATGGTCCACAGCAGATCAGAACCAACTCAACATCCTCCTCTCTCCCAGCCAAGGCAGTCAGTGCCAGGCTCAGGATATGGTTCCTTAGAGCCAAAGGTGGCCTCTCACTTTGGAGACGCCCTCAGCCTGTGCTTCATGTAGAGCTCTAGAGTCATTAGTGTAATAAAGGGGGAGAATTAAGTGGCAAGGGATGCAGAAAATCTGTTCAGCACTGCACCACTTCTAATTATCTCTCATTAAAGGAAAAGGTAGAAAATGAGGAACAGATGCCCGGGGCTGTCTGCAGACGGAAAAACTCCTGTTTGGGAAGCACTGACCAGGGCAGGGCTTGTGCTGTTAAGACAGTGCTTTACTTAGGAAACATTTTCAAAAATAGCAGAGAACATCACCCAGCTTTCACTTCTCTGAACACAATGGCTTCCTCCTTCCTTGTGCACAAGAACAAATCTGGGTTCCTGCAGAGTGCAAACCACTGATGCTCTGTATTTTTCCACAGTGGGGCAGCTCACAGCTATGGGTCAGCATCCCGAGCCAGCCAGGCTGCGGGACACGGCTCTGTCCCTCAGCAGCATCACACCTGAGCTGCAAGCTGGTGGCTGATCCCAGTGGGACATTACACAGACAGGTGTGTACCTGCAGTGGAAATTGGAGTCACTCCTCAGCAGCCAGAGCAGCCAGAACTGAGGACAAAAGTCTTTTGGCAACTGTCCCACGAAGAGTGCCAAGGGCTGCAATGGCTGCTGCAGTTAAAGAAGATTTAAGTTGGTTGGAAATACTGTGTACAAAGAAACAAACACAGAGTGGTTAGTCTACAGAGAAACAAACACAGAAATGGTTCATTTGCAACACAGTTAAGCTCTTCCTGAAAAGAGAAGAGTCACTTGTCCCTCGCAGAGCAGCGCAGCCACCAGGCGCAGTCCCTAGGACAGGGGACAGGGAAGGCTCTTCTGCGGAGATGTGCTTGGATGGCTCAGATGAAATCAGGGCAGCGTTGCTGATGGGCTTACCTGAGCATGTCAGGCCCCTGGGCCCTGCTAGGTCCCTACAGAGATGGAGAGACATCTTGATGTTGCAATCCTTTTGCATAGCTGAAGGCAGCACTTCCAGGGAGCTGGCAGGATGAAGGAGTGCCAGATGATCCCAGGAAGGGTGGTGTCTCACCACTGCACTGCAGGGACGAGAGGGGAGAGCAGCAGCAGCAGGTCTGGTCAGCATGGGTGTGACAGAAACCTCTGTGCACCACAGGAGGCCAGAGCTGCTGCAGGAGCTGCTGCCAGGGCCAGGCTTGCCCTTGGCGTAGGAGGGGCTGCGTTGTGCCTTGGCCCAGGGTGGTACAAGGAGGGGTCTGCGCTCCTTCACATCCTGGAAAGGGTCCTACCAGGGCCACTCTGGGAACAGGCAGAAGGTGGGGCGCAGGAAAAGTACCACAGCTCTGCTATATGACCTCTGCCAGAGCCCAGGGCCAGGCTGGTGCCTGCTGCCCTGGCTGAGGAAGAGGATGAGGCATGTGCCACTTTGCAGCAGCCCCAGTTACTCCCCTCATCCCTCCCTCCCGCAGCAGCAGGAGCAGCAAGTGCCTGTGCCAGCAACCCCCTGTCCTGGGGGGTCCTTCTGCTGGCAGGAATGGCTAGGTCCTGGCCGCAGGGGCACAGGGAGCTCCCTCCTGCCACAGACCCAGCCCTTCTGTCCCATCCAGCGACATGCGTGGGCCATCTCCACATCCCCGCTTCCTGCTTCTCCATCCAGCGTGTTCACACACGAATGCTGTCAGCCTCCAAGAAAGGAGGTTACCAAAAGCAGTTCTGTTTATTGCCTTCCTGGAAAGGCTCACCTCTTCCTATCTCCTCAGGGCAGGAGAAGACCATGTGCCTTCCAACAGCAGCTGTGGGACCAGTTTTATATGAGTTTATCATTAAGCCATGATGGTGGGTAAAGGAGAGATCCAGAAAATCTTTCTGAGGCGCTGCCGCTGCGGCTGACCCACAACAGTGACTCGAGGGGATCTGGTAGCACCTGGGGGCCAGCCCCAAAGGGCAAGAGGAGCTGCCACGTGCAGCGCTGTGACCTGCTAGATACGGCTGCAACGGGGCCATTGGCACTCCTGGTCTGAGCTGAGCCCTCCCATCCCTCAGGCTTTCAGATCCCTGCCAGTCTCTTAGAGAAACGGGACATCACAGCCCTCCAGACAGGAGCTGTCAACCTGCTCGTCCAAGCCCCTCTTTCTGCAGAGCCTGAGCCAGGGGCACACACTGAGCTCCACAGCAGTGCCCAGGGACGTGTGCGAGTGGCAGCAAACAGCCCCAGGAGCCCACAGAGCTTCCAACACCCAACAAGCCTTTACAAGAACCAGCACAATAAACACACAGGCTGGGCAGGAAAACAAACTCAGACAGACTTTCTCTGCCCAGGCTCTTAACTCTTTCCAAGCCTTGCTGGCTCAGCTGGGAGTCATCAGACCCCTTCCCTCTCCCACCCCAGCCCTTCTGCACCCCATGTTGTAAGAACAGCATCTGCTTCTGCCCAGAGCCTCCACACTCCTTCCAGCTATAACCCCACTAGTGATCTAATTCCTCACCAGCTTGGTCCCAGGGAAACACACTTTTGCCTTACCCAAACCTTCTGGGAACATCACACCTGCCCCACCAGCCGATGCAAGAGCTCCTTGGGCTCCCAGTCGGCTGTGGTGGCTGTGGGTGTATTGTCAGGGTCAGTGCAGCTCTCTCACCTCCTAACAGAGCAGCAGGCCACAGATACCAGCCATTAGCATTTTGGTGTTGGCTGGGGGCAGTCAAAAAAAGGGTTTCTGGGGGTAAGGATAAGGAAAATTCCTGACCTGGGACTTGATTCCTCGTATTAACCTAAGGAGGTAGTTGGGGAGAATTGAAGAACGCAGAGATGAGTGTGTCTGGGATTCAAAATGCTGTTTGGGGAACAAATCCTTCCCCAGTCAGAGCCAATCACAAACCGAGGCTTGTGTCTGCTCACACCTGCGTGCCAGAACAAAATGAACCGTCTGTTGCAAGAGATGAGGTGCCTGTGTCCCTTCTTGCTGAGCTGGACCACAGCCCAGAGACCTCCTCACAGGCATCCTCCACGTCCAGCCCCAGCCCGCCCCTCCAGAGCACCACAGGTCCACTCGCTCCAGGCCAGCGGGGTGAAATTTAGGGAACAGCCTGACTGCAGGCAGCAAGACCCCCTGAGCCGGGACAGAGGGGATGGGGGAACACCAGCAAGTGCTAGAGCAAAGTCTTCCTCTGAGAGGGGTGCACAGCAGTGGTGCAGCCGGCCCCTGTGAGCCCCCCGGCCACCACGGACAGGCATCCGCCAAGAGGAAAGACCCCCATCAGCAGAGGATGTGCCGCTTCCCCTGGGCACCCACCGGATGGCTGGTAAAGAAAGAACCCACCCAAGGAACCCCCAGCTCCTGGCCCCTCGCTGGCCCCATCAGCCCAAAGGTGACAGGGGCTGCCAGGAAGGGACACACGTCCTTTCCTGCTCTTTGAAAGGGTCCTGCTCGCCCCAAGGAGCTCACCCTGTGCTCTGCCCAGGGGAAGGCTCCTGAAGAGCTTCCTGAGCTGGAAGAGCCTCTGCCTGTTGCTGCAGCAGACGATGCCATCGTGCGGCGGCTATCACTGCCTCGGCCGAAGCATCCACGCTAAAAAATTACTGCTGCTGCCCCCGAGTTAATTAGCAAACCCCTCTGCCCTGCCAAAGCCTCTCCACAAGGAGATCCCCTGGCTGGGTGCTGGTAACTCGGAGCCGGTATGGGTGGACCGGAGCTCCCAAATGCCAACCTCCCTGCAGATCCTGGACACCTCCAGAGGCTGGGCTTCTCCCAAGGGGCAGGAGAGGGACATCCCGGGACAAACCCAGCCCATGGAGGTACCAGGCTCCTGCAGGTCCCACACAGGAACTGGACCCAGACATGGAGGAGGTGATCTCAGCACTGCTGGATCATTTCCTGCTCACTGAGATGCTGAATGGACGCAGATAAACATCTCCACTCGCTGGGACTTTCACCGCAGGACAATGGGCTGACTGAGAAGTTCAAAAAATAGCTTTCTCTGCTGGCTGTTTATGTCACTTTGGATGTGGTTTTTTCCCTTTCTGGCCCCCCATTCACTTCTCCCTCGTCTGGCCACTCGCCCAGCTTGTTTTCATAGTGACAGCTCATGCAAAGATGGCCAAGAACAACAACCCCGAGCCATAACCACGGGCAGGCAGGGCAGGAAGCTGCAGGCAGGCTCAGCACAGATCCTTCTCCGAATTTCCAGATAAAGTAGGGGATTTCTGGGGAACGCTTCAGTCGAGCCCCCGGGGAGCACTCATGTGATGGCCAGACCTGGGCCTTGAGCCACCCCCTGAGGCTCGGCAGTGCCTGGGGGGTTTCAGCTGCAGCAGCATCATGGTGGGATGTGCAACCAAGACCACAAACCACCTCCTGTCCTGGAGCAGACCGGTCTGGTCCCATGTGCCAGACGTCCTGGAGCATCCTTCAGTCCCCCAGCAGTCCTCACTTCTCCAGAATCAGTAATACCCCATTTTGTATAAAAACGGTATTAAATACACTCTGGAGAAGCAGAAGTTGCTGCTGAGAGGTGCTGAGAGGACTTGTGTTTTTCTGTAGAGAAATTCAAGTGCCAACTTCTCTGCAACTGGTCCACACAGCAAAGAGTCATCCTCCATCCCCTCCTCGAGGGACACCGTCGGCTCTTTCTGGCCCCTGGTTTGATGTCTAAACAGGCAGGTGTACAATAAGGGTTGTGGGGTTTCCTCTCCTCCTCCTCACGCTGCCCGACGCGCTGCGATGGCCGCCCAGCGTGGGACGCTGAGTCACGCTTCCCGCCATTGTGTGTCCCAGGCCATGGGCCTTCCCCGTGTCCCCCTGACCCTCTGCACCTGCCAGCGGCCGGGGCCGTGGCCCTTTCCCCATCCCGGCGGGGCTGCCCCGGGGATTTTCCGTCGGGAGGTGGAAGCGGTGGCAGCGGGTGAGCTCGCCCTCCCGATTGATCCTCCTGCGCTGCTCCCCTGGGCACGGCCGTGGCCGTTGGGCAGTGCCATTGTAAGACCTGACCTGTTAAACAGCAAGTTTGTGCCTTGGGGAAGGTTTTGCCCGTGGAGAACGTGTCACAAACCCGCGAGGTACAGACAAAATGAGGCACAAACGCCTCCCAGCGGCACCGCAGCCTGCGGACAGGAGGCCCAGCGGCCCCTCAGCCCGGGGCCTGGCGAGAGGGCGGTACTGGCCCTCGGTGGCCAGAGAACCGCCGCGAGGGAGTCCGAGCGCCGGTGCCCGATCCCCGCGGCCCTCGCCCGAGAACACGAGCGGGGCGTGGGTGGCTCGACGCAGCGGCCGGTTGCGGGTTGTGTGGCGTGGGCCGGGATGTGCCGCGCAGCCGTGTCAGGATGGCCGAGCGGTCTAAGGCGCTGCGTTCAGGTCGCAGTCTCCCCTGGAGGCGTGGGTTCGAATCCCACTTCTGACAAAGCGTAACCTTTTAGCGTTAAGCATTAATGAAAGTTAATTAGTTAATTGCCTTTAATTGCGGCGCTTTCTTTCTTTTTTACTCTCAGCCCCCGCCCCCTCCAAGCGAGGAGCGGTCGGCAGGAGGCGCAAAAGGGAACTGTCAGAAGTGGGATTCGAACCCACGCCTCCAGGGGAGACTGCGACCTGAACGCAGCGCCTTAGACCGCTCGGCCATCCTGACCCGCCGCATGTCACTCGCCCCCCCCGCCACCTTCCTCGGGCGCGCGGCCGGTGTCACCACCAGGTCGTTCGCGATCGTCCCGGAGCCAGTCACGGTGACCGAGAGAAAGTGGGTGTCACCCCCGACTTCCAAAGGGCAACCCGGGAGCCACGGGCCGGTCAGCCCCGCCCCCCAACCCGGGAAGGTGGTGGACCCTCCCGGGAGCCATCTCCAGGCAGGGGGTCCTCGGGAGCAGCCACCATGGCTTCCACGGGGGAGGAGAGCAGCTTGATGAACTTCTACGATGAAATGACGGGCCTGGCAGACGAGCAGCAGATATTGTCCACCTAGACTTGTGCAGGTCCTTGGACACCATCTCCCATAAGATCCTCTCCCAGAGAAGCTGTTGGTGTCTGGGCAGGAAGTCTAACTGGAGGCAGGTCACCAGCGGTGTACCCCAGGGGTCAATGCTGGGTCAAGGCCTCTTTAACATCTTCATTGATGATCTGGATGATGGGGCAGGGTGCAGCCTCCGGGGCTTGGCGGATGACACTGAGTGTGAGGAGTGGCTGATACTCCAGAGGGTCGTGCTGCCATCCAGAGGGACCTGGATAGGCTGGAGCAGTGGGCTGGCAGGAACACCCTGAAGTTGAGATGGCAAGACACTGGCCCAGGTTGCCCAGAGAGGTGGGAGAAGCCTCGTCCCTGGAAACATTCCAGGTCAGGGCGGACGGGGCGCTGAGTGACCTGATCTGGTTGCAGATGTCCCTGCTCACTGCAGGGGGTTGGACTGGATGAGCTGGAAAGGTCCCTTCCCACCCAAACCAGTGCACGATTCTGTGATTCAACAAGGAGAGTCCTGCCCCTGGGGAAAACAACCCCGGCACCGGGACACGCTGGGGACCACAAAAAGGCGGCGGGGTGCTGGTGGGACCAAGGCGGACACGGCTGGCGGTGCCCGGGCCTCACCCGGCGGTGACAGAGCGGCTGCTGCCAGGGGTGGGGGCCGTCCCCGCAGTGCGGGCTCCGGCGCTGGGCTCCCAGAACGAGGGGACGGGGCCGCGGTGGAAGCCCGGGGCGAGGCGGTGCCGGGGGAACCCGGCGTTCTTGAGAAAGGGGACGGGGGGGAGGGGAGGGCTTGTTTACGAGATGACAACGCGCCGCGCCGACCTTCTACTGGCTGCCAGCGCTGTCCGTCGGCTGAAGGCCCGCCCCCCGCCCCTGTCCAGCCGCGGGATTGGCTGCCCTCCACGCGGTGGGGGAAGCTGCCCCGAGTGCCGCCATTTCCGGAACCGCTACCCGGCAGAGGGGTGGGGTCGCTGTGTCTGCGCTTGCGCCTGCGGGCTGGGCGTCGCCGCGTGCCGCGCCGGGAGCGAGCGGCCGTGGCCGCGGGAGCGCGCCCGGCAGGAGGATGCGCGGGGGGGCGAGGTGGGGCGGCGGCGGCGGGAGCCCCCTCCGGCGGCAGGTAAGGGCAGCTCGGGGCGCTCCCCGGAGCCCCCAGCCCGGGGCTGTTGGGCGGCGAGTGGGGCGCAGCCCTGTCCCCGAGGGCCCTGGGCCGGGCGCGGCCGGGGAGGGGCCCGGGGGTTGTCAGCGGGACTTCCTGTGTGTGGGCCGGTGCCCAGGGCTGAGGGGAGGCGGGGCCTGCGCGGCCCGGTGAGCCGAGGCGGGGTCTGCCCGGCCTGATCCGGTCCCTCGAGGGACCCGCACACAAAGAGCGGCTGCCCCAGCCCCGCCGCCCCGGCGGTCCGTGCCGGAGGTATCGGCCGTGCCCTGCCCCGAGCTTTGCAGCGCAGCGGTAGCGTCAGGGCCGGTCTGGGTCCCACGGTTTTCCAGCTGCTGCCGGCCCTGGCGCGGCCCTCACCGCTGCCTTTGGCCTGGGGCGGTACCTGCGGGAAGCGCTGTGCCGGACCCGGCCCGGGGAGGACAGAGCCCAGGGTCTGGGGGAGTGGTGGGAGTTGTTCGAGGCTTTGGGCTCGCGGTTATCGCACAACCTACTCGCACTGACTTAAGAGCGCGTTTAGTAAAGAAAGCGCCTCGGTCTCTCAGATGAACGCACGGACCGCGTGCACCGTTCCGTGCTCAGGGGTGTGTGTGCCGGGAGGCGGGGCGAGCAGGGGACGGGAAAAATGACTTCGTGGATGACGTGGGCTCCAGTTTCTCAGGGTGGTCCAGTGAAGTTCCCCCAGCTCTGTTCCTGCAGAGACATCCGGAGTGATCCCCACAGTGTCCACCAGCATTTCTGTCACCTCTGTTGGGGTCTCTGCAGAACTGGCAGCTCTGAGGCAGCATCTGCTCTCACAGGAGGTCTCACAGTGCAGTGATGTCAGAGCTGTAAGAGCTCTGCTGCAGAGTCACAATCCTAGTGGTTCCTGCGTTGATTTTGGCAAAGATTCTCATGCAGCCTTAAGACCCGTGAGGTTGTCACGACCGGTAACAATTTTATTGCTTATACAGCCCGTGTTACTTGTCTGTGCTTCCTTTGCAAACTCAACAGCAGTGACCAGCTGGGTGGAAACATGGCCCCTGTTGCTGGTGTGCTTCTTCACCACGTGCCTCACCTTCCTTGGAACCAAAATGGAACATTTTAGGATGAGTTGGAGAAAAATGAATTCATAGAATCGTTAAGGTTGGAAAAGACCTCTAAGATCATCAACCCAATAGCACTGTACCCACTAAACCATGTCCTTGAGCGTCACACTTACTCCTCTTTTAAGTCTCTCCAGGGATGGGGACTCCATCACTGCCCTGGACAACCCCTTCCAATGCCTCAGAACCCTTTCAGCAAAGAAATTCTTCCTCACATCCCATCTCAACTGCCCTGGGCACAACTGGAGCCCATTTCCTCTTGTCCTGTCCCTTGCTCCTTGGTTGAACAGACCCACCCCCACCTCTCTCCACCCTCCTTGCAGGGACTTGGACAGAGCCAGAAGGTCTCCCCTCAAACTGCTTTCTCCTTCTGCAGGGCCAGTGTTCCCCTGAGCAGCATCTCTCGACACAGGCTGTTGTTCTTGTACTCCCCTTGGCCACCTGCCGTGCTCTGCAGCGCGTTCTGGGTCCTGTCCTTCCTGTGCTGTTTAGTTTTTGAGACTTCTGCCTTTTGAACTCCCTGACTGCTTCAGTGTTGAATTAAATTGGATCCTGTAGGAATCAACAGGTTTTTCCTTGCACTGGGTCACACAAATGCTTGTTACTGTGGATACCAGAAGAGTCAGACAGCTCCTTTCTGTGACTGTAGGGTGGGACTTGAAACTTCACCGTGAAATTCAGCAAGAAAGAAACATTTTGTGGCCACAAAAAGGAATGGCTGCTAGCAACAAGATGAAAGACCTTTAAGTGCTTCTATTTGAAAATTTAAGTTGAGAATGATGCTGCAGCCATTGATTATTTCATTTCTCTAAGAAGGAGATTCACTTGTACCTCCTAACGTGTCAGATCCCTGTTCCAGTCTGGTTTTCACTTCACAAAGCCCTGCCTGTTTCTGTGGGAGGGTCCTCAGGAAATTGTTCATGCTGGTGTTTGATCACAGGAGATACCAGTGCATGAGGGTTCTCCTTTTCTGACAGGTTGGCTTATAAAGGCTTTTCATGACCTGTGTTACCTAATTTGCTGGGCCATGTTTGAAGGTTTCAGGTTTGCTGTGTTCCAGAGTAGCTCTGTAGATGCTGTCCCTAATTCCAGCTGGGGCCGGGCGTGGTTTCAAGCCTTGCTTTCTTGGAGCAGTTTCCACACTCTGCTGAATCTGTTCTTCACTAGTTTGCAGCTTAGCTGCTTGGGCTAGATGTGATCTTCAGCGGATTCCTTGAGACTGTCTGGTCTCCCTTCTGACTCTTTGCAATGGGCTGATGTCCCCAGCGCCCTGTGGGAGGGCGTTTCACAGCTTACCAACCACCTCCTTTAGGTTGTTTTGATCCTGCTTTCTCAGAGCTCTGTTTGATTTGTTCTTGCATTGGGAGAAACAGTGAAAAATTGAGATTTTTTTTTTTCCATCCTGAGTCTCTCATTACTTTATTACTGTGGTGCTTTCACTTGGCTGCAGCCAAACACAGCTGCTCACTCACTCCCCCTCCCCAGGGGAATAAGGGAGAGAATTGGAAGGGTAAAGGTAAGGAGACTTGTAGGTTAAGAACATTTTAATAATTTAAATAAAATAAAACTTAAAATAATAATGGTATTAAAATAATGATAATAATAACAGTAATAAAATATGCAAATGAGTGACCCCCAGTGCCACTGCTCAGCACCCACCCACCCAGCCCGGCCCGTTCCCAGAGAACGATCCCGGAGCAGCGACAATCCCGACCCGAAACCGCGATCCCGGGAGAGCCAGAGCCCGAGCGAGAGCAAACCCCACAAGAGAGAGCCCCTCATTACTGCACTGAACATGATGTTTTGTGATAGGGAATATCCCATTGGCAGAGCCAAATGCCAATCTAGCTGATTACTTTTACTATTTCTTGCCCTCCTCTAGACCTTGCACCTGTAGACCAGCAAAACACAAAATCCTTTGACTCCCAGTGACCACTGACAGCACTGTGTGTTCTCAGTGTTTCTCTCCTGACAAAGCCCAGGCTGAAACCACAACACAGCACTGTTCTAGCTACTAAAAGGAAACCCAGCCCTGTCCCAGCTGAAAGCCAGGACAATCATCCTCTGTGACATCCCTCTCAGTCACGTCTTCTCCAGACTGAGGAGTCTTTGCTTGCCCAGGTCATACTTACGTAGGAGATGGTGTGTGTTTCTGATCACCTGTGTCTGCATCACTCCCAGTTTGCTTTTCCCCCTTGGAGAAGAGCTGTCGGCAATGCAGGTGGGGCTCTGGGGCGCGGTGCTCTGGGGACGCCCGCAGGCACGGGGCTGTTCAGTCTGAGCAGACTGTTCATTACCGCTGTCTCTCTCCTCAGCTGTGACCTCCTTCTGGGACAGTGGGGGTTTGGATTGTTCCCCAGGCTGGTCTAGACTGGAATGTCTCACCTACCAGCGCTTGAGTGTGTGTGCAGGGGGTGGGGTACCCCTGTTCAGAAGCTCTGGTTGAACCTCCTGCTACAGCTCCTTCAGGATTTACTCCAGTGCTGCCTGTGCCATGTGCACTCTGTGACTTGCCCTAGACAAGGATCATTTTTGCTGCCCTTCAGCGTCCACATCCATCCCACTGTGGCTGTCCTGACAAACCAGGACTTCCCAGTTGGTGAAAGACTGACAGGGACTCAGAGGCTGTGGGTGGCTCTCAGGTGAGGGAGAAGCAGCATGCCCGCTGGTCCGTGCCAGGTCTCCTACATCTTCCCACCCTGAGAGCATGGCTGCCTTGCTAGAAGTCATTGCTGAGGCTGGGTCGTCCAGACCTTGATTTATTGTGGTGCTAGTGGTGAGCTGGTGGCCTTAAGTTCTTAGAACCCCAGACTGGTTTGGGTTGGAAGGGACCTTACAGCTCATCCAGTCCCAGCCCCCCTGCCAGCAGCAGGGACACCTTCCACTAGACGAGGTTGCTCAGAGCCTCATCCAACCTGGCCCAGAACACTTCCAGGGAGGAGCAGGCACAGCTTCCTTGGGCAGCCTGTTCCTGTGTCATCAGGAGTTGTTCTCCGTGGAAGTGAAGCACTCACTTTGGTGGGTTTGTGCCAGTAGCTGCTGGTGACACTGACACAGCAGCACTTTGGGAGTGAGTGAGTTTAAAATTGATTCCACCTGACTGAGATTGTTTTTTAAGAGGCAGCTGGGTGGGAAGCAGCAACAAGTAAAACTGCAAATGAGCTCCTGTTACAGAAATCAGCTTATCTGAGTAGCAGGCCTCTCCTGCTGCACGTGTTAGGTGCTCCAGTTTGCTCTTAGTAGCATTTTCAAAGAATTAAACCTTTTCTAAGCTTTTTCATGTGTAATTTTGACGTTGCTGAGTGTGTCTGTGCGACCTGGTGCAAGCAGGCACACGCTCACCTGGGCTCTGTTCTGCCTTGCTTAGTTCCTGTCTGTTCAAAACAATCTGCTTTTTTTACTGCAAGCAGTTTTTCTTCTTCCAGCCTGTGACTGCCCAGTGTGGCTGTGTGGGACTCCAGCAGTGTCCATCCCGCTGTGAGACTTTATTCTTGTTGGCATTATTTGTAGAAAACAAGCCTGAATACAAGCCACCCTTCCTGCCAGTAAATTACCCTTTTACCTAGAATAGTGAATATTTTCAAGGTCCTTTTGATACCATCCTTACTTGAGCATTCTGCTAAATGTCAGATAAAAAGGAGTGAATTAAATTTCAAATGCACTTTGTTCCTATTTATACAGACAGACCCTGACTGTGTCACTGCAAACATCACCCAGAACAGGTGAAAAACGTACTGAATTAATTCAGTACACATTTCCCAAGGTGTTTTACTGCATCTGTAAATATTTATTTTGTAAAATTCACAAAGGCTGCTGTTTGTTTCCTAGTTCAGTTTGTGTATTCTGCTCAAACACCTGGAAATTCAGTCGGGGATGCAGTTCTGTGCTGGTCAGCGCGCTCCCAGACTGACCAGGTGCTGGTAACACACCAAGCCTTTGCTCTGTGAGTAGCTTGACTTGAGTGCTGGTACTTCCACCTGCTGTGTGGGGATTTGCTCTCACACCTTGGAACTTCTCATGACTCCCAGGATGGGGAGATGGGCAACTCTTTGTGAAACAGATCATGGTTCTGCTTGTTTGGGCGGGGATGTTCCAAAGGCGTTGCTCTGGTGTTGGAACCAGTTCTCCTGGCCACACGGTCTTTGCTTCTTCATAATCACTTCTAAAGAAAACCAGATTTGTCATGTTTATAAAATTAATAAAGCTTTTTATTTCTAAAAAAAAAAAGAAAATCATTCAAGAAAGGTCAACAGTGGGAGTGAGAGATAAGAATTCAAGAAGATACCGAGCAAAAGCCAGGTCCTACGCTGCTGTGGTGTCACAGGCTGAGGAGATTTCTAACCTCTCTCCTCAAAGCTAGCACTCAGGTGAACGATAAAAGCCAGTTGAGGGCAGAAGCACTTCTAAGACAAACTGTCAAATAGAAATCTGAAGGGATTAATTTACCAGGAAATAATTAAAAGAAAAAAGAAGTGTGACTTAACCAAACGTTTGGGTGTAGGGAATGTGAGAATTGTGTGTAACCCACTGGGTTCCTGGAGATTAATGTCAGGGACAGGAGATGTTTTTAACTGTCCTGACTTAAGTAAAACCTTTAACTACCCACAGCAGACAGAGGAACACCTTTTCCTTTTTGAAAGCAGTTTTGTGTGTATTGTAGCTCTGACATCTCTCCTGTAGCCTTCTCCTTCCCAGGCTAGACGAGCTCAGTGACTCCAGGCGTCCCCCACAGGACGTATTTTCCCGATGTTCTCTGCAGCACTTTAACTGTTTGCCATTAAAATGTTAAGCTCCAAGTAGGTGTTTTCAGTTGGTGTATTTAATCTGGAAGAAAGATTTACATGCCCAAAAGCTTGCCTGTTATTTCCAGCTGTCTCAATTGGTCTAATAAAAGATACTACCTCACTCCCAAAGCTTTATCTCAGTTAGAGACTCACATCATCACCCCTACAGCAGCGCTGCTCTTCCTGCCGGGGCGATAGCTACGATGTCCCGGCCCTGTGGCGGGTCCTGCTGCTCCCAGTTTGTGCCTTGCTGTCTCTGGTTTCTGCTGGCATGCCTGCCTGTGTTCCTGCACATGCCTCCTGTGTTCCTGCACGTGCCTGCCTGTGTTTCTGCACATGCCTGCCTGTGTTCCTGCACATGCCTCCTGTGTTTCTGCACATGCCTGCCTGTGTTTCTGCACATGCCTGCCTGTGTTCCTGCACGTGCCTGGCTGTGTTCCTGCACATGCCTCCTGTGTTCCTGCACGTGCCTGCCTGTGTTTCTGCACATGCCTGCCTGTGTTTCTGCACACGCCTGGCTGTGTTCCTGCACATGCCTGGCTGTGTTCCTGCACATGCCTCCTGTGTTCCTGCACGTGCCTGCCTGTGTTTCTGCACATGCCTGGCTGTGTTCCTGCACATGCCTCCTGTGTTTCTGCACATGCCTGCCTGTGTTTCTGCACGTGCCTCCTGAGTTTCTGCACATGCCTGGCTGTGTTTCTGCACATGCCTCCTGTGTTCCTGCACGTGCCTCCTGAGTTTCTGCACATGCCTCCTGTGTTTCTGCACGTGCCTCCTGAGTTTCTGCACATGCCTCCTGTGTTCCTGCACATGCCTCCTGTGTTCCTGCACGTGCCTCCTGAGTTTCTGCACATGCCTCCTGTGTTTCTGCACATGCCTGCCTGTGTTTCTGCACGTGCCTCCTGAGTTTCTGCACATGCCTGGCTGTGTTTCTGCACATGCCTCCTGTGTTCCTGCACGTGCCTCCTGAGTTTCTGCACATGCCTCCTGTGTTCCTGCACATGCCTGGCTGTGTTCCTGCACATGCCTGCCTGTGTTCCTGCACATGCCTCCTGTGTTCCTGCACGTGCCTCCTGAGTTTCTGCACATGCCTGCCTGTGTTCCTGCACATGCCTCCTGTGTTCCTGCACATGCCTCCTGTGTTCCTGCACATGCCTCCTGTGTTCCTGCACATGCCTGCCTGTGTTTCTGCACATGCCTGCCTGTGTTTCTGCACATGCCTGCCTGTGTTCCTGCACATGCCTCCTGTGTTCCTGCACATGCCTGCCTGTGTTCCTGCACGTGCCTGCCTGTGTTTCTGCACGTGCCTCCTGTGTTCCTGCACGTGCCTGCCTGTGTTTCTGCACATGCCTCCTGAGTTTCTGCACATGCCTCCTGTGTTCCTGCACATGCCTCCTGTGTTCCTGCACATGCCTCCTGTGTTCCTGCACATGCCTCCTGTGTTCCTGCACATGCCTGCCTGTGTTTCTGCACATGCCTGCCTGTGTTTCTGCACATGCCTGCCTGTGTTCCTGCACATGCCTCCTGTGTTCCTGCACATGCCTCCTGTGTTCCTGCACGTGCCTGCCTGTGTTCCTGCACGTGCCTGCCTGTGTTTCTGCACGTGCCTCCTGTGTTCCTGCACGTGCCTGCCTGTGTTTCTGCACATGCCTCCTGAGTTTCTGCACGTGCCTCCTGTGTTCCTGCACGTGCCTGCCTGTGTTCCTGCACATGCCTGCCTGTGTTTCTGCACATGCCTCCTGTGTTCCTGCACGTGCCTGCCTGTGTTCCTGCACGTGCCTGCCTGTGTTCCTGCACGTGCCTGCCTGTGTTCCTGCACGTGCCTGCCTGTGTTCCTGCACATGCCTCCTGTGTTCCTGCACATGCCTGGCTGTGTTCCTGCACATGCCTGGCTGTGTTCCTGCACATGCCTCCTGTGTTTCTGCACATGCCTCCTGTGTTCCTGCACGTGCCTCCTGAGTTTCTGCACATGCCTGCCTGTGTTCCTGCACATGCCTCCTGTGTTCCTGCACGTGCCTCCTGAGTTTCTGCACATGCCTGCCTGTGTTCCTGCACATGCCTGCCTGTGTTCCTGCACATGCCTCCTGTGTTTCTGCACATGCCTGCCTGTGTTTCTGCACGTGCCTCCTGAGTTTCTGCACATGCCTGGCTGTGTTTCTGCACATGCCTCCTGTGTTCCTGCACGTGCCTCCTGAGTTTCTGCACATGCCTGCCTGTGTTCCTGCACATGCCTCCTGTGTTCCTGCACATGCCTGCCTGTGTTCCTGCACATGCCTCCTGTGTTCCTGCACGTGCCTGCCTGTGTTTCTGCACGTGCCTCCTGTGTTCCTGCACGTGCCTGCCTGTGTTTCTGCACGTGCCTGCCTGTGTTTCTGCACATGCCTCCTGAGTTTCTGCACATGCCTCCTGAGTTTTGAAGCCCAGGAGATGCTTGTGGCTTTGTCGAGCTGCTTTCTTACCGTTCTCCTGCAGTAGGATTGTTAGACTCGTCCCTTAATACCATTTCCCTATGGATCGCAAGTTTTGGGGGGTTTCCTGTTTTTTCCTTTAGGATCTTTGAAAATTTTGAGTGCTGTGTGAGGGATAGAAGCTCACATTCAGGCTACATTAATTTAATATCAAAATATGCCTTTTGTTGGCTCTGACTTGTAACTTTTCTCGTTTTAGGAGATGCGGAGGGAGCGGCGCGCTGAGGAGCTGAGCGTTTTCTCGAAGGCTCCTGTGTAAACTCTCCTGCCTGAACGAATGCAGCATGAAAACGCTTCCTGGAGTGGGTGTGTTTGGAACTGGCAGCTCTGCCCGGGTGCTGGTGCCCTTGCTGAGAGCAGAAGGCTTCTCCATCGAAGCTCTTTGGGGGAAGACCGAGGAGGAAGCCAGGCAGCTGGCGGAAGAGCTGGACATCGCCTTCTACACGAGCCGGACTGACGACGTCTTGCTGCACCAGGACGTAGATCTGGTTTGCATCAATATCCCCCCACCACTAACTCGGCAAATTGCTGTGAAGGCTCTAGGTACCTTTTTATCTTTGGATAAAAGTTGGACCACAAATCCATAGCTCACTGGCAGATTGAAATTTGGAGCTGTCGTTCCAGCACGGTTCTGTTTGCACCAAGGTGCAGATGCAGTGCTGAGAGTTTGGTGTGGCATTGGTAGTGCCATCTTTGAGAAAGGTTGCCTAGAATTTTTTTGTAAAAATACTATTTATAATTGCTTACAGCTTTGCAAATCTTGAACCAATTGAATTAAAATATCCCATATCTTCTTCAGACTGAACTTATGGTGGGGAGGTTTTAATAAAAATGAGCTGTTTCAGAGATGATGATGATGAGAGGGGAAAATGTTTTTATGCCCATTAAAAAACCCAACAAACCCCAAACACAAACAAACAAACAAAAAAGACCCCCAAAAAACCCAAACCAAACTTAAGTTCCTTAATTAATTTCAAATCTTCCCACGTTCTGCAGTAGGAAACCGAGATCTGCCTGGGGTGACGGGGTTGTTCCGCTCTGCTTCCTGTTTTCCCCACAAATAAAACCAAACTTGAAAGTTAAAAGCCTTTGAAAAAACATTTGCATGCACTCAGTAAGAGTCTTGGGAGTGAGGACCCAAATTCTCTGCAGAGGGTTCCTCCAGCCAGCGTGCTGTGACCCTGGCCACCGCCTGCAGCTCTCTTTGGCCACCCGTGTCTGTCGCAGGCTGGCGTGGTCCTGGGTGCAGGCTTGCAGGAGGGCAGGGGCTGGGGCAGGAGGAGATGCTGGGGACAGCAGGAGGAATCCAGCCAGATGGGCTGGGTGAGGGTGTCTGGGAGAGGAGGGGTGCCACCCCAAACTGGTTGGGCAGGGAGGTGGGAGCCAGCTGCCCAGACACCCTGACACTTCCTGATCCTCCGGCGTGTGGCTTTGTAGCCTTGATGTCCTCTCGCGGAGAGCAGCGTGGGTGTGAGGTTGCCTGTAATTCTGTAAATAACAAGTGTGATGTTTTTACTGTGTTCACAAGAGATCTGCAGGAGTTAATTGTAGGAGGGGTAATATCTCAAACCACGTGAGCCAGGGTGGTTTGTTGTTCTTAGCCTCTTTGCTCTACAGTAATTTGTTTTTCAAGTAAACACCTCCTGATGCAACCATTTGCAAGGCAGAGAGATTTCAGGGTTTGGGGTTTTTTTCTCTTTTTTACACTGTTAGATTTGTTTGTTTACCTTGTTTGAGTATTGTCCCTTGAATTTAAAGTATTCTGATTTGTGGATATTTGAAAAGAAAGTTGGAATTTATCTCTTTTAATATGTTAGGAGTTATTTTAAGCACTTGTTGGGCAGTGTTGCACTAGTTTTGATGGCTGTTGATGTTCAAGAGAGGACAGGTTTGAACTTTTTCTGGTGAATTATTAACTAAAATGGATTGAGATCCTTGCTTTGAAGGCTGGGAACCTGTGAGATACCGTTATCCAGAGGAGGAAAGGGGGATGGAGCTGGTGCAGAAGTACAGAGGTGATATGTGTGCTTGGCTGCAGGTATAGGTAAGTGGATGAAACCAAGGAGATCAGTGGATGAAGTAGTAAAGGGTGGTTTGTTCTGCTGATCTGCAGATGATGTCTCAGATACTGCTGCAGATGTCTCAGATACTGCTGCAGATGTCTCAGATACTGCTGCAGATACCTCAGACCCAGTGTGATGCTGACCTTGCCTTTCAGCTCGCTCAGCTCAGTGCAGGGGTATTTATTGATCCGCGACCGCGTGCCTTGTGACAGATTTCAAACCCCTGTCGATGGCTTGCTGTGACTGAGTGCTCTGAGGGACACCAAATCAGGGCAGGGCCAAAGGTGGCAAATCTGTTTGCTCTGAAAGTTCAGATTGACAGAGTGATGTTGATAATTGGAGATTTATTGGCTGTGAACTGTACAGAATAGGTTGGTGTTTACTAGCCAGGAGACTGGGATTTAGGAAGGATCAGGTGTGGTGTAGTTCCTGCTCGTGTGTGGTTTGTTTTGTTGGGGTTGGGGTAAGCATTTTTAAAATGCTTACATTTTTATTACTTATTTGTATACTTTTTAATACTTTTTTTTTGTTTTTAATGTGCTTACATCTTTATTTCTGGCAGAGAGGAGACAGACCCCGTTTTTCCAGGCAGTGCAGTTGGCTTGCAGAGGTTTCTTGCTGACAGACATCCACAAAGAAGCCTAGGTCCAACTTTCTCAGAGTGCAGACACAGCAGTAACGCTGGGCTGAGGTCATGAACCAGCCAGAGCAGATCAAAGCCCAGAGGATAATTCACATGAAGATCAGTGTAATCTTATGGTTTATCTCCCCAGCAGGCAAAGCAAGAAGATATCCTAAAATTTGTGCTCCTTTTGATCTCAGAGGAACTAAATTAATTTCACAAAGTGTCTGTGTTGTGGTTCATGTCCCACAGTTCAAATGGATCCACTTTTGCATCAGATGAGCACAGAGTGGAGTTACCAGCCTGGGTGGAATGTAAACCATGGGATGTTTGTGGGTGGGACAGAGTTCAGGGCAGCAGAACATGAGAAGTCCTCGGAGTACAATGCTTTCAGGGTGCTAAAGATAATGCTGCTGCATGTGCTGAGCTCAGCCATCAAAGGAATGGTTTGTGGAGTGGCTGCAGAGGAACCTTTTCCTTGTCTCTCTTGGTTGATACTGGTTGACTACATTATTTAAGACATCTTTGCAACACAGACTGTTGGACTCCCTGATTTTGTGGACACTCTACAAATTATAGCACGTGTGTTAATTATGAAGGAAAGAGTCAGAAACAGCTCTGTCACTGCTTTGTGTTGTGCCAAATCCAGGTGTCCTGTTCTGGAAGCAGGATGGACAAGCATGCTGTGGGTGCTCTCTACATGTTGTGCTTCCCATCTCTGTCACGAGTAGCGGGGAGGCCTTTCCAGACTGTCAGCAAGCACAACATGAGACGAAGGAATGTGTGTTGGGGTGAGTGTTCATTCACTGGGAGGCTCCCAGAGAAAGTGTGTCTGAAACAACCAGTTATTTGGGAAGACTCCTCAGACATTCCCAACTTCTTATGGTGGACAAAGCAGTGGTCTGGTGTCCTTCAGCAGCAGCCAGTTCCCAGGTGTGACCTCAGGGACCTGACGTTATTCGGGGCAGTAAGGAACCGGGCCTTCGGTTCAGTGGAGACCTTTGCACGGGATAAATAGATTGAGTAGCCTGAGTCAGCATTAAAACTTGTGCAGAGAGGAGCAAGGCTGGGGGCCTGAGCTGGCTATGGACCATGCTGGATGGGTGGCTGTGGTGTGATAGCCCAGCAAAAAACAACCAGAGAGGTGAAGCGGTGGCTGGCACGGTGAGGATGCTGGCCCAGCCCAGCCCTGCTCACACTGCCTGGGCAGGCTGTGTCACACGTGGCCGGTGCCCTCCCGACTGTGCTTGCAGGACATTGAGAGCAGCCTTGCTGAGAAGGGCATGGAGCTACTGGAGCCAGTCCAGAGGAGGCCACGAGGATGATGCCAGGGCTGGAGCAGCTCTGCTGTGAGGACAGGCTGAGAGAGTTGGGGCTGTTCAGCCTGGAGAAGAGAAGGCTCCGGGGAGACCTTCCAGTGGCCTCCCAGTACCTGAAGGGGCTCCAGGAAGGCTGGGGAGGGACTTTGGCCAAGGGCAGGGAGTGACAGAACAAGGGGTGATGGCTTGAAACTGGCAGAGGGGAGATGGAGATGAGATGTGAGGAAGAAATTCTTCACTGTGAGGGTGGTGAGACCCTGGCCCAGGTTGGCCAGAGAAGCTGTGGCTGCTCCTCCCTGGAAGTGTTCTGGGCCAGGCTGGATGAGGCTTTGAGCAACCTGGTCTAGTGGAAGGTGTCCCTGCTGCTGGCAGGGGGGATGGGACTGGATGAGCTTTAAGGTCCCTCCCAACCCAAACCAGTCTGTGATTTGATGGTTCTGTGGCATCTCTGTGCACAGGTGTCCCTGCACATTTGCTTGTCTGCCTGTCCCACCTGGGTGCAGGACAGCAGGACCTCGTGCCATCAGGAGCCTTGGTGAGCTGCCTTGTGTTCCAGGTGTGTCAGCAGGCCCCCCTGGGACATGAAGGACCTCCTTGATGGAGTGTTGGGCCAGGTGTGGTCTCAGTGTCCTTCTTGTGGTCTGGCAATGTGCAACCAGCCTCAGGCAGAGAGGAGAGCCCAGCTCAGACACACGTTATTGAGGAGAAATCGGACTCTGAGGTTTGGGCTGCACCTCTCCCATCTTTTCCTGCTCGCCCTCCCGAGGCCCCACCAGGCTGTGAGGTCCCTTCCCCTTCCTCCTGCCCACCCTGGCACTCCCTTACTGGGAGGAAGGAGCAGGCTGGAGGGTGCTGGCAGTTGCTGGGCCCTGTTTCCAGTTGCTGTCGTGGCTCTGGGCAGCGTGGCCACCAGGTACCATGAGAAAGCTGCGGGTTTTCTGTGCTCCTGTTTAATTAACCAGAACTGTGAACTGCTTCTGGTGTGGCCAGGTTGGGATGAGGTGTGGCTAACCAGGTGCAGGAGAAGCCGAGGACTCTTTGCTGGTGGGCAGTGTGGCTCTGACTAGAGACATAAGATTCCTTTAGGGGGAAATAGTCTCGTTTCTCCTGCTGCCCGGTAAATCGTGGCTGGCCTGTTGTGTTCCGGTTGCTCCCATAGGATGTGACCATGCTTGGAGTCCGTTATTTCATTGTGTGGAGCTGTGATTTGGCTGTATTACATTAATGAGAGTTAAGAAACCTCTTTTAAAATGTTTTAAGGAGTAAAATTATGTATAAAATTATGTAAAATAATTTCTATGTGCTAAATCAGGAATTGGTTTGGAAGTTCTGGGATCTAGCAGGTGCTTTTACCCCTGAACACTGCAGTGGATGGTTTGTTGAAGGACTCCTGGCAGCAGTGACCTTTTTTCCCTCCTTTCCCTCCCTCTTCCTCCAACAGCCAGTGAAAAAGCCATGAGTATGAGCAGTTCCTCCTGTGTGCAGAGCCAGTACCAACTGCTGCGGCGGGAGCGCTCCCCTGGAGTGCGCTCGTGGAGATGGAGATGGGATTCCTGTGCACCAGGAGCAGAGCATCAGTTTGTTCAGTGCCAGGTCTGATGGCTTGTCAGGTCCCTTGGCTGGGGGTGTGGAACTCAGCCTGGGTGTCCTCTCTGCAGGTAGAGCTGCACAGCCTTCCTGGGGGATGGTGAAGCCTGGAGCCGTTCAGGGTTAATGACAGTCGTGAGCAGTGTCAGGGCTGGCAGGGAGCTGCACACCCTCACACTGCTGGGCTGGCTGCCTTGGGTGCGGCCTTTCACCTCCAGCAGTGACAAATCAGCACTAGGAGCAAGAAGCACGTCCAGAGGAACCATCCTGGTGGCTTACAGAGCTCACAGGGGCTTGGAGCTGGTCACTGTGGGGTGGGCTGGCAGAGAAATGTCCATCTCCCAGGGTGTGGAGCAGCGCTGGCTGTCGTGAGGCTGGGTGGGCAGCCTGGTTCCTGGGTAAGGACAGCATGAGATAAGTTCTAGGGAGGGAGATTGGCTCTCTAGCGTCCTAGGAGGACTTCAGTGGAGCTGACGTGCTCCAGGAGCTGATGTGCTCCCTGCAGACAGGTTTGCTCTGAGGTCTGCACACAGGAGACCCTGAGGGATGTTGCTAGGACAGCCTGCGATAGAAGGCAGCGGAGCTGTTGGTGTCCTTGCTCGCTGCTTCTGAGGTGGGGAAACCCAACTCCAGGACTTTGCCTCCTTCCTTCCAGGCATGCAGCCCCTTCTGTGGGCTCAGACCCACCTGTGAGCTGATTTAACCTGCCTGCTGGGAAAGAGGAAGCTTCCTTTTCTGAACGAGGCTCAGCTGGTGAGCTGAACTGGCTCACAGAGGGCTCTGAGGAGCACCAGAGCCCCATGGTGGCTCTTATGTCTCTTCAGAGCCCCATGGTGGCTCTTATGTCTCTTAGCTAATGGGGACCTCAACAGAAAATTTTGCAGCAGTGATTTAAGAGGACAATATGGTACAAAATTCAGATTATTCATTATCAAAATAATAGTAACAAGAGGAGGGTTGTCATTTGCTCTGCTTTGGAATACAGCAAGCACAGACCTGATGTTGTAAGGGACCTTGTAGCCATCTCTGACCCAGCCCTTGTCCTTGCTGCACAGCCACCTCTGGGAGCTTGGGGACCGCTGTGGGGATGTCCCACTGAGGGCTTATCCCAGGGATGCTCTGGTGGGGGCTGTGTGGAGCTGTCAGTGCCACCCCAAAACAAGGCATCAGTCGGCTTTAGCTCCTCGAGTGGCTCAGCCCGTGCTGGCACAACCAGCCCAGTGCTGATGTGAGGAGGAGGCTGGCAGGCAGGTGGCTGAACAGGGGCAGCCCGCTGTGAGTGGCTGTCCCTGTCCCTGGGCAGCAGGGCTGGGCCCTCTCCTCTCTCATCCCTCCCTGCAGGGACCCCACCCATTGTGTGAGCACTGTCAGGCTCCTTGGAGAGCCAACCTGGGGCAATAACCTGCCAGAGAAAGCCGAGAGTGACTGTTTCCGTGGTGGGTTTGTACCCTGAGCCAGCTCCTGTCCCACCAAACGCACGGGAGGTTGGTGGGGTTGTGCCAGGGGGCACTGACTGCGGAGCTGGACCCTGTGTGAACGCAGATCCAGAGTCACTTCTGTTTGCTGCAAACTCTGAGACCTGCTTGGGATGCTGTGAAGATTCCTTTTCCTCCCCCCCTTTTTTTCCTCCCCCCCTTTTTTTCCTCCCCCCCTTTTTTTCCTCCCCCCCTTTTTTTCCTCCCCCCCTTTTTTTCCTCCCCCCTTTTTTTCCTCCCCCCTTTTTTTCTTCCCCCCTTTTTTTCTTCCCCCCTTTTTTTCTTCCCCCCTTTTTTTCTTCCCCCCCTTTTTTCCCCCCCCCCTTTTTTTCCCCCCCCCTTTTTTTCCTCCCCCCCTTTTTTTCCTCCCCCCTTTTTTTCCTCCCCCCTTTTTTTTCCTCCCCCCTTTTTTTTTCCCCCCCCCTTTTTTTCCTCCCCCCCTTTTTTTTCCTCCCCCCTTTTTTTTCCTCCCCCCTTTTTTTTCCTCCCCCCCTTTCTGTTTCAGTGTCACCTGGCTGGAGAGAAGGGCTGTTTCAGATGACTGGGCAGCAGGAAGGCAGAGAAGCCAGGTGCTGAAGCATCTCAAGAGGCTTTGAGCTGGCCCTGCAGGATATCGACCAGAGCCGTGTGCTTCAGCTCAGCAGAGGGACTGGGAGCAGGAGAGTCCCAAATGGTCCCTGAAATAAGGGGTTACCAGTGGGCAGCCAGGGTGTCCCCAGGGTTTGGGGGACCTTACCCTTTGTTCATTAGAGCTTCTGTTGACTCACATCAATGTAGGGGATTTCTTTGGAAGAGACCACTAAAAATTATCCTCTTGTCACTTTCTGACTGGATTTTGCTTGTGTCTGTTAGAAATCCAGGTGCTGAGCTTCCAAGCTGTCGTTGTCCCCTGGCTGAGCTGGGCAGGGTGATGGGTCACAGCAGCTCGCTGGCCCTTGGCCCACTCAAGGTTCCCCAAGGGCTCAGCGCAGGCAGGAGGTGGAGTGCTGAGAACAGGAGCTGCAGTGTGGGCTTCCCCCCAGCTCAGAGACCGAAGGCAGTGCTTGTGCTGGCGTCTTCCCGCTGGGGAGTCGATGAGAAGCTGTTGGGATCAGGGGGAGCCGCCTGCCCCTGGGTAAGGAGGAGCTCTCAGAGGCGCCTGCCATCCTGTGCGGCAATTCTGTAATTCTTCGGCAGAAACTGCGGTGTGACGTGACTGACCCTCGGGTCTGACATCACCAGCTGATGTCTGGACACTTCAGGTGTTCCCCTGGTTGTTCCACTGGAAAATGTTTAGATAATTATTTTATCAGAACAGATGTATTTGGAAAAGGAAAGCCATGAGGAAAGGGTGGGGATGGGGGAGGAAGAGGGAATACCAGCGGAGCACCAAATGTAGGGGTTTGGCTGAAGGTTGCACTGGGGTGCTCTTTTATTTTACTTTATTTCTGCTTAAAAAATATATCTTGACTGCCCAGCTTGACTCAGGCTGAGCACAAGATGAAGTGCATCAGCAGGAATAAAACCCCAGTGGGTCAGCTTGTGGGTGCAGCTCCCACCTGAGCGACTCACACCGTCACTTTGCAGCCGAAGTGTACGAGTGGGCTGCACATGCAGACCAAACCGATTTGCTTTCCAGTTAGTGATGCTTTTAAAACAGCCACCTACCAAAACATTCTTTCCAATTTTTCTGTTCTGTCAGCAGGCCATTAAGTATCTTGTTTGTCCCATTTCCATTAATCCATTTAAAATATTAAATTCACAATGAACGGTGATGAAATACAAAGTGAAATCCCATCTCCCTTTCACTCACCTCTCCCCTGCAGGGTACATGGCTGCTGCTTTTTTCCCTCTGGTTGTACCAGCACTTAAATCATCCTACAGCTACAACACACAAACTGGGTCTTGTTTTGATGCCATGTGATGCCATTTGCCTGTTTATCTTTCATTATATAAAAATCCTCTCTTTATTGGAGCCTCCCTCTGTGGGAGATTGTCAGCTCTGCAACTGGAGCATCTTGGAAGCAGCTTCGAGCCTTGCTGCACTCGGTGTTCCTATTTCAGTTCCTGGACCTTGGCCTTTGAAATTGCAGCCAGAAAGTCTGACTCTATGAAGCCCTACTTGACAACCTTTGGGGCATCTGAGTTTCTCTTCTATGTGCTAAGGATCTAAAGCTGCTGGAGAGTGTCCAGAGGAGGGACACAACACTGGGGAAGGGTTTAGAGGGGAAGGGTGTGAGGAGAGGCTGAAGTCACTTGGTTTGTTCAGCCTGGAGAAGAGGAGACTGAGAGGAGATCTCCTGGCGGTCTGGAACTTCCTCCCAAGGGGAAGAGCAGGGGCAGGCGCTGAGCTCTTCTCTCTGGCCACCAACGCCAGGAGCAGAGGCCATGGCAGGAAGATGTGGCAGGGGAGGGGGAGGTTGGCCATGAGGAAAAGGTTCTTGAGGCAGAGGGTGGTGGAGCACTGGCACAGGCTCCCCAGGGAGGTGCTCATGGCCCCAAGCCTGACAAGATTCCAGCAGCATTTGGCCAAGGCCCTCAGGGACATGGTGTGAATGTTGGGCTTGTCCTGTGCAGGGACAGGAGTTGGACTCCATGAGCCTTGTGGGTCCCTTCCAGCTCACAGCATTCATGACTCTGTATATTTCTTTTTTTTTCTTTTAATTTGTGCTGCAGGAATAGGGAAGAATGTGATCTGTGAGAAAGCTGCTACCTCTGTGGATGCCTTCAGGATGGTCACGGCTGCCAGGTATTACCCGAAGCTGATGAGCATCGTTGGCAACGTCCTCCGTTTCTTGCCTGCCTTTGTGAAGATGAAGCAGCTGATCGAAGAACACTACGTGGGCAGCGTGATGATCTGTGACGTGCGAGTCTACGGGGGAAGCCTGCTCAGCCACAAGTACAGCTGGATCTGCGATGAGCTGATGGGGGGAGGTGGGCTGCACACGATGGGCACCTACATTATCGACCTCCTGACTCACCTCATCAGCAGGAGGGCAGAGAAGGTCCACGGTTTGCTCAAGACCTTTGTGAAGCAGAACAGGGCTATCAGCGGGATCCGCCACGTCACTAGCGACGACTTCTGCTTTTTCCAGATGCTGATGAGCGAGGGTGTCTGTTGCACTGTGACTCTCAACTTCAACATGCCTGGATCGTTCCTCCATGAAGTCATGGTTGTTGGGTCTACCGGCCGCCTCATAGCTCGTGGGACAGACTTGTATGGGCAGAAGAACACCGTGCTCCAAGAAGAGCTTCTGTTTACAGACTCCCTGGCTGTCAACAAGGGCCTTTTGGACAGGGAGCTGAAGGACATCCCGCTGCTGTACCTGAAGGGAATGGTGTACATGGTGCAAGCCCTGCGGCAGTCTTTCCAAGACCAGGAAGACCGCCGGACGTGGGATCACAAGCCTGTCTCCATGGCAGCCTCTTTTGAAGACGGTCTGTACATGCAAAGCGTGGTAGAGGCCATCAAGAAGTCCAGCAGGTCGGGGGAGTGGGAGGCCGTGCAGGTGATGACTGAGGAACCCGATGCCAATCAAAACCTCTGTGAGGCCCTTCAGAGAAATAACTTCTGAGCCTTCCTGCCCTGGCAGACCGGGCGGGTAACGGCTCTGGCCACCATGCAAACACACCTCGCCCTTTTTAAGATAGGTTCTTATTTAATAACTTGAGTTCCTTGGTTTTTAAACGTGTGAAATATGTCCTGTCCCGATGGAAACTGTTCTGACTGAAGTTGTGTGAAGAGTTTTAAATGTTTCCGTTCTTGCAGACAGTTAATTTGTGTCTTGGAGACTGGTAGGAAAACTTGAATTGCCCTTTGCACTTGCAGTAGCTGAGGTGAAGCAGGGGACCTCTGCCCTTGCCTGGCTGGGAAAGGGACACAGCCCCTGTTGCACAGGTCGCTTGTTTTAATGTGAGAGCGTGTAGAGCAAGACCAGGGAGTATTTGGTGTTCAGATGCCTTTTCCTTCTCTCTTGGAGACTGATGAAGTTGTACTCCTGGGTCTGTAAGATGTTGTAGCAGAGTTTGGTGATGTAACAGATCTCCAAACTCCTATAGGACAGAATTTAGAAGGAAAGGATGAAAGTCACGTCAGGATCAGCATTTTGTCTTCCTGCTCGTGGGAAATGTCTTTCAAATTCATTTAAATTGGTATTTTATTTAAATGATGCTGTAAATTCTCTGTTGACAGTGTCTTGTCAGGAAAACCTTCAGGAAGTCTGTGATGATTTATGCAATTCTTCCTTACCTGTAGACCTTACTCCTTCTACTCAAGAGGCTGCCTGTCCCCAGCAGCTTTCTCCCGCGAGCTCCGTGTCCGTCGGTGGTGTTTACTGCCCAGCAGCACCGGTGCTGTGACTGCCAGGCCACCTCCTCATCGCTGTGACTGTCAGTAAAAGCCTGCCAGGGTCACAGTGTCGTGGGGAATGGGGTTGTGCAGCGTTAACCTGCCAGGGACTTGAGGATGGAAATGAGGAGGTGTTCCCTACCTCTCGCAGCTCTCTCTAATGTGCTGCCTGGGAACTGTCACACTACACACATCCTGATAGCTGAAAGAATGGGACTGAACTGCCATGGGCCAGTCTGCTCTTGATCTCAAACACTGGATAGTAACCCTCTGGCCCTGCCCACCCTCACGCCCTCCCCTTGTGTCCAGGGGAGGGATGTGTTGGCAGATCATGGGTGGAAGTTCATTCCACGTCAGAAACGTTCCTCTCTGAGGCAGGTATGCGGAAGGGATAGTCCAATTTTACTACATTTATTTTGTGTACTTGAAAGCTTTTTTTTAAGTGTATTTCCCACTAAGTTGTAACCCTGTGTATTTATGTGTATTAACCTGCAAACTGCTGTTTCATAAGCTGGTCCTTCCTGAAAAGTATCTTGTTTTCTACAGAAATAAAAAGTTTTGTTTGTTGAGGGCATTCTTTATGCAGCTGTGTGCTTGTGTTTGATTTGGTCAAGCTGAAACCATCCTAATAAAAGTGAACAGGAGAGACATACAGCTGGGGCTTAGTACCTGCTGAGTCCTTCCCTCCTTCTGTGCTCTTTTGCTGCCAGCTGGCCAGCTTGGGTGTGGAAAAAGCTCTGTGGTATCTAGCAGTATAGCTCTGTGCCACCCTATAGATAGCTCTGTGCTATCCCAGCATCATCCATTTACCACCAAGGGAAGGTAAGTCACAGAATCACAGTGGTTGGAGAAGACCTGGAAGTTCATCGAGTCCAACCATGAACCCAACACTGCCAGTCCCACCTCTAACCCATGTCCCTGAGCACCTCGTCTGCCCGTCTGTTCAATCCCACCAGGGAAGGTGACTCCACCGCCTCCCTGGGCAGCCTGTGCCAATGCCTGACTGCCCTTTCAGTGAAGAAATTCTTCATCAGATCCAATCTGAACCTCCCCTGGTGCCACTTGAGGCCATTTCCTCTCGTCCTGTCACTTCTTACCTAGGAGAAGAGACCAACCCCCACCTCTCTCCACCCTCCTTTCAGGGAGTTGTAGAGAGTGAGGAGTTCTCCCCTCAGCCTCCTTTTCTCCAGGGTCCCACCAGAAGATGTTTCCCATCTCTCTGCTGTTTCCCTCAGCTGTGGAGTTGCTGGTTTGGGAGATCCTCTTGCCTATCTCAGACTTACCATGTCAACTTTTGTGATTAACAGGTTCTTTATTTTTCTTCCTGACTCATCACAGAAACTGCTGGAAGAGCAACTAAGCAGCAGAATCACCAGTCCTGATGGAGCCACTTTCTTTGCTCAGTCTGTAAATCAGGTATTTACTTTACCTTTGGGTATTTACTTCCAACACATTAAAACTCTTGATAGAACCAAGCCTACTGCCGTGCTGTTGTAGGGGGTAGGAGTGTGGCTGCTCCCGTGCTCTTCGCAATCTCATCTCTGCTGTGAGCTGGATGAGAAAAGGAAATGAAATTCATTCACTGTTCCCAGGTGGAGCAGTGAGAGCTGAATCTCTGCACACCTCTCTTCACAGGTAGAGGACGGGTGTTGCTGCCACAGCTCTGAGTGTCTCGTGTCTGTGATGTTTATGTGCTGTGTAAAGCAGGTGAGATCACATCTCCTGAGTTCACCTGGAAGTGGCCACCTTTGTTCAAACAGAACAGCTCTGGCTTATCTCATGCCAGTTTTGGATCGGTTTTGAACTGAGAACCTTCCTTTGTGCCTTTGTCAGTACGTTTGTACTGGGCAGAAGATCCTAAAATACAACTACTACAGGAGAAGGAAGCACAAAGCATCTCCAGATGATCCCAGCAAAGGAAGGAGGGTGCCAAGGCTCTCTCAGGTAAGAGACCTGACCACAAAAGCCTACAGAGAGGTGAAACAGGCTTCTCACACGCTGGCTACAGCCCCAGCTGCCCTGCACAGGCAGAGTGGGACAGTGGCTCCTTTGGATGTGGCAGGTCCCTGTTGTGCAGTCCAGGTTCCCCTGTGCCATCCCTGTTGGTCTAACACGGATGAGTGGAAGCACCTGCTGGTTGGTGCTGCTCCCAGAGCAGGGTCAGGCCACGCTCTGCTGTCTGCTGGACTGAAAGGCAGCACTGGTGGCACCGTCCCCTCCCGTGTCCCTGCGTGGAGTGTTCTCCAGCAGCAGCTCCCAAGGCTGGTCCCCAGCCTCCTGCTTTTCACGCGTAGGGAAGGAATGACAGCACAGCACATGCATCCTAAGGCCAAGTGACATGCAGGTATATTTTATAATGAAATATTGCAGGGTTTTTTTTCAGGCAAATCAGGTTCTCTGCAATGAGGGGAAAAAAAACCCCAAACCAATAAACCCACAGCTGTTTGTATGGGCCGGGTGATGGTCACCACCCTGCAGCTCAGGCTGTAGTAGCCAAGCAGAAAGCTGTGGGGCTATTTATACTGAGGAAAGAGCTGTGGTATCGGGTGAGCTGTGTATCTGAGCATCCTCTCAATATCAGCCTGCATGGATGTGTTATCCACTGCTGGCACTGGGATCTCCAGAGCACTGTGGGCCCAGGTATCTGCAGGAGAAGTGAGTGCATCAACAGCCCAGCCACCTCCTGGGACACACGCACCAGCAGCATGGGAGGGACGAGTGCTCGGGGGCTCCAGCCTGACCTCCTGCCTGGAGCAGGCCTGTCACCAGATCCAGCTCAGGCTGGCCATGGCTTTGTCCCACCAAGTCGTGCAAAACAACTCTGGAACGTGGTGGCTGTGGAGTCAACTGAAGAGGGCTGTCCTAAGCAGAAGGGTCCTACTGTGTTTGGCTGGGCCACCTAAGAGCTTCAACTGAAGGGCAGAGCTGCTGAAAATGGTGACCTAGAGACATCCAAGCTGCTTCTCTAAAAGCTACAGGTAAGAGTGGAGGAAACAGGCGAGGGTGACAAAGCCTGCACTGGCAAGGGCAAAGCCTCCATTCCTGGGAGGACGAGCTATGAGGAGCAGCAGGTGACTGGCAGGACAAGGCCAGTTCCGTGGGGAATACAGGAGCTGGATAGAGCTTATTGGAGCTCACCCTCCAGCTGTGGAGAAGTTGCCCTCCTGGGGATAATAACAACAGCAATAACAGAACATGGAGCTGAGTGATGCCCAGGGCAGTTGCTCCCCACCCACCGACCGATGCCCAGCCTGTCCCAGCCAGTGATCCCGGAGCTGAGACCATCCCGAAACTGCAATCCTGGAAGAGCGAGAGCCCAAGCCATCCACCAGAGAATCCCCAGCTTTCTGGTCAGCCCTGGCTAATGCACTGACCATGCTGGGATATGGAATATCTCATTGGCCATATCCAAATGCCAACTTTGGGTTTTGCTAATTATTACACTTCCCTCCCCTCGTCCTTTGCACTTGCAGACTGGCAAAACACGATGTCCTTGGATTTCCAGCAGCAACTAAAAACGTGAATGTCATCAACATTCTTCTCATAATCAATCCCACACTGAAACCAAAACACAGCGCTTTCTAGCTGCTAAGATGCAAATTGACTCTATCCTAGTAAAACAGGACAGGAACCCGTTCCCGTGGCTGCAGGAGCTGTGGTTAGTTCGGGTGCTTTGATCCCCGGGAGTGCAGCCAGGCTCCACAGACAGGCTGCCCGGCTCCTGCCAAGGGCTGGGGGCCTCTGGGAGCCCTTCGCCTCCGGCTCCCTCGTCCCCCGGGCCCTGAAGGCCGGTGCGGTTCAGCTGGATCGAGGGGGAGCCGGGCGGAGCGGTCCGGGGGGATCCCCCCCAAAACCCCGGGGAAAGGGGGGGCTGAGGGCGCGGGAGGAACCTTCCCGGCAGAACGAGCCCGAGGAGGCGGGCAGGGTTCCCGGGCGACCCTCGGCGGTGGATCGCTCCCGTCTCCTGCCGCCGCCCGGGGACCGTCCTGCCCGCAGGGATCACCAGCGACGTCCCCGCTTCTGCCTCGCTGCCCGGCGCTCCGGGCAGGGCCCGCCCCGGCGCCCCCCCGCCCCTCCACGGCGGAAGCGGTGGTTGCCGGGGAGCGCGGCCGGGTCGGGCTTTCGGTTCTCGGTGGGCGGCACCAACCCAGGCCCAGGCCGCGGCCTCCTCGGGCCTGTCCCCGCCGGCCCCGGCCCGCAGCCGGGAGGGGTCCGCCGCCTGCCTCGGTGAGTCCTCGCGGGGGAGCCGGAGCTGCCCTACGGGCCGCGCTGCCTGGGCCGGGGGTGTCCCCGGGGTGTCCTCCGGGCAGCGGCTGGAGCCCGGGGGGAGCCGGGCTGGGAAATGGCGGGACAGTGGTTGGGGGCCGCCGTGCCCCTTCCGAGAGCAGCGAGGACGAAGCCAGCCCCGGCCACAGCCCCCAGCCCCGGGGAGGGGGTGGCTGCGCCCGCCTGGGCGAAGCGCTGGCGCTTCTGGACCCCCCGCTCCGGTCTCCGCGGGCAGCCATCCCCAGCATCCCCAGCTCCGCGGTTCTGGCTGCTCTTCTCCCACCGACCCCCGGCCCAGGAGCACGGGGCGCCAAGAAGGGCTCTCGGGGGTATCCAGCGTCGTTCAGGGGGGTCTGGGATCTCAGCAGATGCCCCGAAACAGGGTTTGTGTGGATTTCCCGTGGCAGCACGGCCCGGGGAGGCTGCAGACACGAGCTCCTCTCTCCATCGCAGGACCTCGTGTTGCACATCGAGTCCTGCAGAATCTGCACATGGCTCGTCCTCGCGTCAGAGCGATCCCACGCGTTGAGGTGGGGCCTCTCTTCTGTTGTCCTTCCTTGCTCTCCTAAGAGGACTTGGCTGCAGCTCTGCAATACCCACAGTGGTCTCTGCCCACCCTCCAGTGCCAAGCACGGCCCTTGGTCACCTCCCACTCGAGGCTGCAGGATCACAGAATCCCAGACTGGTGGGGTTGGAAGGGACCTCAGGAGATCATCCAGTCCAACCCCCTGCCAAAGCAGGTTCCCTACACCAGGTTGCACAGGAAAGTGTCCAGGTGGGTTTGAACATCTCCAGAGATGGAGACTCCACACCCTCTCTGGGCAGCCTGGCCCAGGGCTCCGGCACCCTCACAGGAAAGAAGTTTTTCCTTCAGTTTGTCTGGAACTCCTGGTGTCCCAGTTTGTGCCCATTGCCCCTTGTCCTGGCACTGGGCACCACCCAGAAGAGCCCGGCCCCATCCATTTGGCCCCCACACTTCAGATATTTATAGACATTGATCAGGTCCCCTCTCAGGCTGCTCTTCTCCAGGCTGAACAGTCCCAGCTCTCTCAGCCTCTCCTCACATGGGAGATGCTCCAGCTCCTCATCATCTTGGTGGCTCTGTGCTGGACTCTCTCAAGCAGTTCCCTGTCCTTCTTGTGTTGGAGGCTCCAGAACTGGACGTACAAACACACACACATATATCTGTATATGTATATATATATATATATGTGTGTATCTGTTTACCTGGACTGAACCAGCCTGCGTTTGCAGAGCCTGCCTGCATCTCGTAGCCTGTGGATGCTCTAAATAGCAGCTGTCTGGTGGCAGCAGGTCACATTCTGTATTTTTGATGTTTAGGTTTCTCCCATGGTGATAGAAGAGATGCTTTCCTGGGTGTGAATTAGTCAGTGCAGGTGAGCCAGCAATCGAGTCACTGCTGAAATGAGCTGTCCCTGTCCCCTCTTCTTCCCTCCTCTGTGTTTGTAATCATAGGCCCCTGCTGTGTGTGGAGCATCTCCCTGATGAGGAGAGGCTGAGGGAGCTGGGGCTCTTTAGCTTGGAGATGAGGAGGCTGAGGGGGGACCTCATTAATGTTGATCAATACCTGAAGGGTGAGTGTCAGGAGGATGGGGCCAGGCTCTTCTCAGTGGTGTCCAATGGTAGGACAAGGGGCAGTGGGTATGAGCTGGAACACAGGAGGTTCTGCTTGGATTTGAGGAGGAACTTCTTTCCTGTGAGGGTGCCAGAGCCCTGGGCCAGGCTGCCCAGGGAGGGTGTGGAGTCTCCTTCTCTGGAGACATTCAAGACCCACCTGGACACCTTCCTGTGTGATCTCATCTGGGTGTTCCTGCTCCGGCAGGGGGGTTGGACTGGATGAGCTTTTGAGGTCCCTTCCAACCCCTGACATTGTGTGCTTCTGTGATCCCCTTTGGGCAGAAGTGAGCCAGGGGGTTCCCTGACCTGTGTCCCTCGAATGTGGCTGTGGTTGGCAGGAGCAGAGCAGCAGCCTGGGGAGCCTGTGCCCATCATTGGTAACAGGCTCAGCTGCTGCTTCTCAGGCTGGGAGACCGGTGCTGAGGGCTTGTGTCCCACCTGGGTGAGTTTGCTGTAGGTACCTCAGTAGGCAAGATGCTTACTATTGTAATGAGGTTGTTTGATCTTGCAAGATCCCAATCCAGAGGTGATGTGACTTGCAAATCAGGGAGTGGGTGTCATTTGCAAATTCCCTGCAGCAGGGCAGGGTGCTGTTGGGATGTGAAATGTGACTTGTGTGAAGGTATAAAATGAGCCTTCCACCCCCCCCCTCCCATCAACTTGCCCTTCCTCCTCCAGTCCCTGCAGTAATTGCCTGCTCTGTCACAGGTCTTGATTCCAGCCTGTCATTTTGCATGTAAACCACTGGGTCTGAGCACGAGTTCAGGTGTGTTTTCAAGGCGAGGAGCTGTTCTGGAGTGATCACTTTTTTTTTCTAGAATAAGAGAGCTTGTTCTGGTTTAGGTGGATCCATTATCAGGGAGAATAAATAACACCAAGCCAGTGTCCTTTTTATCTCAGGCTGAGTCTGTGTCTGCTCTTCAGAAGCTGCTTTCCCAGAGTAGCTGGCTGCAGACTGTCCATGCACTCAGGTGTGCAGCCCTCAGTGTTGCTTGTGTTGCCTCTGCAGTTGTGTCTGGGAGATGAACAACAGCTCTTTGCTAATGGGTCTCATGCCAACAGGGGTGATTTACAGCAAGGAAGACTGCAGTGCATTAGTTGCCATGACTCAGACTCACTCAGCCTTGTCCTGATCATTTATTAGTTTATAGATTAAACTGCAGGTGCCATGTCCTGTCAGTGCTGAGGATCCTGAACGGGGTTCTCCTCATAGAGTTGTCTCAGAAATCTTTAAACTATTGCCTCAGGAGTCAGGCATGCAGGTTGTAGCCCCAGTTCTTACAGTGATGGCTCCAGCCAAGCTTCCTTGGTGCCTGTCAAAACCATGGCGTGACTGAGGAGGTCTTGAGGCTCTTGTGGCAGGCACCAGCAGCTCCCCAGCAGCCCTTGCCTGTCGGTGTGGCATCCTGCATCCTCATTTTCTGAGCGGGGAGCAAGTCCCTCAAGTTTTTTGCAGGCAAGAAATGCTGTCCCCAAGGTCTTGGTGAGTGTCATGGGGAAATAGATGCTGGCTGCTGCTGTGCTGGAAGGATCTGTGCTCCTCCTGTCGTGGGGAGGAGAGAGGCAGCAGGGACTGGTGTGGGCCAGGGCAGGGGTTGGCTGATCTGTGCTGGTCCCTGTTCATCTGCATTGAAAAGCTTTTTAGAAGTGAAGAAGATGCTTTTCTAAATACTCCATTCTCCTGAAGAGCCAAGAGATAGCTGGGCTCTTTTCATCTCAAGGCTCTACTCCAGAAATTCAACATCTTCCCCCACACGGTCCTGGAGTGAAGTGTGCTGTCTCGAGTCCTTTTGAGGTTCAGCCCCAGCCTGCTCGTGGTGGTGATGGCACTGATGTGTCTCTCAGAGGATGCTGCAGAGGGTTTACCTGTGTGGGGCTGGGGCTTGGTTTGGGCAGGTTGTGTTTGAACTGCTGTTTGGAAAGAGCCCAGGGTGCAAGATAATTCAAATCTGAGGCCAAAATGTGTCGGGTGATGCCCAGCTACCTTGTGTTTCCTGTTCACAAAGGCACACAGAGCAGTTACTGCAGCTTAGCTTCTGCCTACGTGTCCACATTAGATCTTCCCATATGGGAGAGCAAAGCCAGGAGGGATTTTCTATGCTGAAGATGTTGGTACTACAGCAGCTGTGGATGTTTCGGGTTCAGCACTGGTAAAAGCAGTGATTAGCCCCACAATAGGGACAGTGCTGGTGGATCTCTTGCCTCACCTGCAGGGAGGCCAATCTGAGGTGGTTTCCTACCTGCAGGTCATCTCTGTAGCTGGGTGTGACCTCTCTAATGAAGGTCAGAAGTTTACCTATATATATATATATATATATATGTGTATATATATATATATATATATATATATGTATATGTGTGTGTGTGTGTGTGGTGGACTGGCCCTGGCTGGATGGCCACCACAGCCCACTCTGTTGCCCCCCTCCTCAGCAGGATGGGGAGGGGAGAAAATAAGATGGAACAAAAAAAAACCCAAAACCCCAAACTTGTGAATGGAGACAAAGGCAGTTTAACAGAAACAAAGCAAAGCTGCACATGTGGAAGCAAAAGCAGAACACAATATTTATTCTCTGCTCCCATCAGCAGGCGATGTTTGCCCACTTCCCGGGAGCAGGGTTCTCTATGTGCTGCGGTTAATCAGGAGGACAAACGTTGTCAACACCAAATGCCCCCCTTCCCCCTCCATTCTCCTTGCTTTTATTTCTGAGTGGATGTCATATGGCCTGCAATATCCCTTTGGTCAGCTTGGGTCAGCTGTCCTGGCTGTGTCCCCTCCCAAGATCTCCCCCACCCCCAGCCTGCTGTGGAGGGAATGTTGGAGAGCTGTGGGAGCACTGCTCAGCAGGGACCAAAATGCTGATGTGTTATCAACACCTTTCCAGCTACTAATGCAAACCCCAGCACTCTGAGGGCTGCTCTGGGGAACATTAACTCCACCCCAGCCAGACCCAATACATTATGTGTATATATGAAATGTAAATGTTCAGTCTCTCAGTGAGCCCTCTTAATTCCCATTCAGAGTGGTTGGTTCCTGTGGAGGGGCCAGAGCGGCGGCAGGATGTGTGAAGGGCCATCCAGGATCTGTGGACCCATTCCTCCAGACCCCACACTCTTCCCAGACTATTACAAGCGCCCCTTCTCAGGTGAGTCCCTGATGCTCATTACAGATGTGTGGTTTTGTACTCTGGCATGACACAGTTTGCCCATTTGAGGTCCTTATCCTTTGGTGTCCTCCACAGTCTCCGCTCTCCCTAGTGCAGGTGTTTCTGCTGCCTCAGGGATGGGGATCCTGCAGTGTTGTTTGGAGGCTGTGGATGAAGTAAACCATCAGGTAGGATCATTTGCTGATAATCTCCTTCTCTGTCTGTCTCTGTAGCTCGAGGGAGGCTGGAAGGGAATGCTCAGAAGCTGGATTTTACCTTTGCCCCCCTGGAGCCAGTTCCCAGCCCGTACCTCGCTTTGGGCAGTGCCCGCCAGGTCCAGCCAGCCCCTCGCATCCGCCCCAGCGGGAGAGACTTCCTAGAGAAGGGGCAGAAGGGGACGCTCAGCCTCCTACTGCAGCTCGAGGGGGTCTCCCTTGATGGGGAGCTGCCAGCCAAGAGTAAGTACAGCTGAGTTGCTGCTGGCCCGAGTTGTGTTTGGAGCCAGGGATGAAACATCGGGGATCTGGGTGGATTCTTCAGCTCTGATGCCTGAGGAGAGCACTCCACCTCCTGCATCTGGCCCTGCAGCGGTGTCAGAGAATCATGGAACGGTTTGGATTGGAAGGGACCTTAAAGCTCATCCAGTTCCCCCCTGCCAGCAGCAGGGACACCTTTCACTCGACCAGGTTGCTCAAAGCCTCATCCAACCTGGCCCAGAACACTTCCAGGGAGGAGCAGCCACAGCTTCTCTGGCCAACCTGGGCCAGGGTCTCACCACCCTCACACCAAAGAATTTCTTCCTCACATCCCATCTCCATCTCCCCTCTGCCAGTTTCAAGCCATCACCCCTTGTTCTGTCACTCCCTGCCCTTGGCCAAAGTCCCTCCCCAGCCTTCCTGGAGCCCCTTCAGGTACTGGGAGGCCACTGGAAGGTCTCCCTGGAGCCTTCTCTTCTCCAGGCTGAACAGCCCCAACTCTCTCAGCCTGTCCTCACAGCAGAGCTGCTCCAGCCCTGGCATCATCCTCGTGGCCTCCTCTGGGCTGGCTCCAGTAGCTCCATGTCCTTATGCTGTTGGTGGCCCCAGCACTGGAGGCAGCACTGCAGGGGGGGTCTCAGGAGAGCGGAGCAGAGGGGCAGAATCCCCTCCCTGGCCCTGCTGCCCACGCTGCTCTGGGTGCAGCCCAGGACACGGTTACTGGCCATGGCCATTGCTGGCTCATGTTGATCTTCTCCTCCACCACTGCTCCCAAGTCCCTCTCCTCAGAGCTGCTCTCCATCCATTCTCCACCCAACCAGCTTGGGGTTGCCCCGATACAGGTGCAGGACCTTGGCACTTGGCCTTGTTGAACTCCCTGAGGTGTCCCTGGGCCATGGCCTGTGCTGGAGCCGGTGCTGGTGTGGCCTCCCTGACCCCAGTCTGGCCCAGGTCTGGAATGGTAGATGGGACTGTAAAAAAGATGCTGTTTAATTTGGACTTGAGGAACTGCTCATGGATGAGACATTGTTGAGAGATGGTGGAAATAAATCCAGCCCTTCTAGCTTGCTGCCTCTGAATATGACCAGTATCTTTATAGGCAAAATTTAGGATTGAGTAAATCCTAAATCAAGGATCAGGTTGGATGAAACAAGTTCCTTGCTAGTGAAGCTAGGCAGGATTTGGGAAGGCTGTCTGTGTATCTGGGTATTGAGAACATCTTTGCAGAAGATGCTCCCTTCTGCAAGGAGCTCACCCAGCGTACGTTCAGAGGTCCAGGAAGGAGATAAGGCTCAGCACTGGGTGTCATTTGATTTCCTTCATGTCCCCAACATCTTCCTGCATTGTCCCTAGCCCTGCGTGGTGCCAGTGGGGCAGATGAGCTGGTGGCTGCCCCAACAGCTGTGCCAAAGCAGGAGGAGAAGGGAAGAGGGTCTGGTTGTGTCAGCTGAGGTCCTGGGGAGCACAAGGAAGGATCATTTTTTATTTGAAAACAAAAAATACAATCCGTAATCTTGATTATGTCCCTTTGAGTGTGGGACAGTGGCTGACCCTGAAAGCAGAAGAGCACAGGTTGGAGGCTCTGTGGCTGCCATTGACCAGCCCTCTCTCTGCTTCAGAAACACCAGTGCTGAACTGGGAACTGACTCTGCTCTCGGGAGGGTGCTGGCACGGCTTGTCCAAAATGGGACAAAGAAACCACCTTCCCTCAGAGCAAGGGAATCTGTGAACACCAGTAACGGGCACAGACCTGTGCTGGTGCTGATCTGGGCACTGTGGGATCCTCTGACAGAAGAGGGTCAGACCAGGAGTGTGCATCTAACAAGAGAAAAATGCACAAGTTGTGTGGTCTGCAGGAGAGGGGAGAGCTTGGGGTTTCTGTGGGCAGCTGGGCCAGCTTTGGAGACAGAGCTGTGGATGCTGGTGCCAGTGCTCCAAGAGCCCACATCCCTGGCAGTGTCTGGGGGGTGAAGGCTGTGCTTCCCCTTGCTGTGCAGGGAAGGAGTCCAAGGACCACGAGAAGGAAAATATAAGGCGAATAAAGGAGATTCAGAAGAGGTGCAAAGAGAAGGAGCGAGCCCAGGAGCACAGCCAGCCCAAGCCTGTGAGAGCCCTGTGGAAATCCCAGAAGTATGAACACGTGGAGTCAAAGGTGAAGGCCAAACTGCAGGTTGGTACCCACTGAGCTCTTGAACTCTCCTGGCCTGGGATGTGGGTCAGCCAAGAGGTTCTGTAGGATGGTGGAGATGGGGGAGTACCAGAACCTATGGGTCTGAGGGCAACTTGGTGCTAGAAGGTAGGCAGATGTGACTGAGCTCTGTGCTGAGCAAGAGCATTTGGCTTGGGTCTGGAGAGCACTTGCTGTAATAATCCCCATCCTGTCTGACCAAGGAGAGTCCCCAGGCAGGGGAAGCTGAGAAGAGAAAAAATCTCATTGCATCATCTGCCTGGGGGCTCCTACTTGGCCCTGTGGTTCTTGGGGATCTCCAGGTGGTTCCTGGGGTGCAGAGCAGCCCTCACAGCCATATTCCCCATCTAGAGGTGCATCCAGCTGGCTTTTCAGCTTCCCAGGGTTTGGGGCAGTGATTGTCTGGGATTTGTGCCAGAAGGCTTTGCTATTCTGCCCCACAGATCATGGTCCACAGAGGTAGCTCTTCAGCCTGCATCCAACCTCAGTCCAGCTCTCACCACCCTGTGGTCCCACAGTGGGTTGTGTATCTCCAGATTCTTCTACAAGCGAATAACCACTGCGTGGTGGGGACACACAGACACCTCCAGGCAGTCAGGGTGGAGGCCTCACACCTCCAGCACAACCCACGAGGCTGTAGGTGCCTCCTGTCCTCTGCACACTGCCTGTGGGAGAAGGACTACGGGGCCGTGCCTTGCTTCCCCAGGCTTTCTCCCCTGCTGACACGAGCGAGTGTCCAGCTTTGTGAAGGTTTGGTTCACTCCTGGCTTCTTTCTTTGTCTTTCTCTGGTTAATGTTTTCTCTTCTGCTGGGTTCCTTGTCTTTAAATGGTGTCTCTGTTGGAAGCCTTTGCAAAAGGCACCAAAGCTGTGGTCTAAGTGCAGGAAGTTCTGGCCTGCTGGGAGAGGGAAGGAGAGCTCTGTCACTGTCTTTGTCTGGATCCACTGTCATCAGTCTGGATGTGGGAGACCCCTGTCATGCAGGTGACCTCTGTGTTCAATTAGCCTGTCTCTTCATCTAGAAGCAGGCACTGCAGCTCCCATGGATGGGGTTGGTTCCGACTGTGTGGTGGGTTGTGTCCACCCTCATCACAGTGACCTCCTAGAGCAGAGGCCTTGGGGCTCTCTTCCAGCTCAGCCCCGTGTGGGAGAAGCTCCCTGAGGAAGGGGAGGTGCAGGGCTGCTGCTCTGGCCGGGGTGGGCACAGGGAGCTGCTGCTTGTGCAGATGGTGAGTGCAAGCCTTGAGCTCTGCCGCTGACCCAAGCCTTCCCCTGGTGTTCCCTTCCTGAGTGGGAACTTTCCAGTTCCTCCTCCTCTCTGTGTTGCTTCCCCCTGGTCTGTGACCCTCATGCCAACTTTTGACACTAAAATTGTGTGTGTCTATAACAACTGCAAAAGTTGTCAAGATGATTCCCAAGCCAGTGGTTCCAAGTGCTGTGACCCTCTTCCTGCTGTGCCCCCGGCCTCTCTGATGTCTGTGGCCCCTCCGTGCACAGGAGCAAACCCACGTGTGCTTTAGGAACACCAGCCTACGCTCCTGTTTGACAAACCCCTGGGTTAGAGGAAGGTTGGGATAGTTTCTTCTTCTGTTCTGGGGAAAGAGGGTGGTCCCTGTGAAGGTTTTTGCATGGTGTGGTACTTGTGCTGTGCAGATTCCTCCAGAGAGAGGTGGGAAGAGGCGCTGGTGCTGACTGACGTTGCTGTGGCTCCCCAGAGCTGAGGTGTTCCCTGTGAAGGATCTCCATCTTCTGTGGAACTGCTGCTCAGAGTTAAAGTTGATTCTGTTAGGTCTTGATGTCCAGTGTGGAGTTTCTCTTTTCTCACCTGCCCCTGAGGTGTCAATGGTAGCATCTGCCTCCAAAAGGCTCTGACAGTCTTGGTGCTCCTGCGAAGGAGGATGGGACACGCTGTGCTCTGCTGGCGTGCTGCTCAGATCACAGACTCATTGGACTTCACACTGACCACACTAGGCAAAGGTGCTTCTCATTAATCTACAGGAGAGATCTGGGCCTCCTGGCTTCTGCTGAAACAAGACTGATCGCCTTTGGAGTGTGATCAGTCTGGGCACTGCTGGGGGCATCACACACCCTGGTCCTTACACCAGAACTACTGATGGGACTGTCCTATCCCACCTCCAGCCTTCAGGTCTGCCAAGCGAAATGGGCCAGGCAAAGAAGAATGTGCCTAGGGGACTGCACGTCAGCTGAGGCCTTGGGGACTGTAAAGGTCTGGGGGTTGCCCTGTACAGTTCCTGTCACTTCCAAGAGCAGAGCAGCGCCCTTGTGACTTTTACCACAAGGTCACCCACTTGCCACAAAGCCAACTTGCAGTTTTCAGGGTTTGTTTGCAACCAGACTGTCTGAGATAGTCCCAGGCCACCTGTTAGACATGAAGGAGTGTCACCTTGTGCCAGCTCTAACGACAGCTTTTGAAGATGCCTCTCAGATGCAATTCCACCCTCCCAAAGCTGTCAGATTCCTTCCCTCTCTGCTCCTCTTTCTGTCTAGAGTAGCATAACCGCAGATTTGGGGTGCTGAGTAGAGCAGTGCTTAAGAGCAGCATCTGGACAGTCAGCTTCGTGCCTGCCTCTGCCATTTCATCAAAGCTTGCTGCAGCAGGGCTCTGGATTTGTGGAGGTGGGATGGCTCCTCCTGGGATTTCAGTTCTCCAGTGTTGCCAACAGTGGAGACTGGCATGTGTCTCGACTTCAGCACACTTACTCCATGCTGCCATTTGCCCTTTTCACAGGAAGATCTCTGCTTTTTAAGGAGTCATGATCACTGTCAGGATGGACCATCCATCCATCTAAATTGTCCCTAGCTCTGTTGGGTCACTCTGTTGGGTTATCTTGTTTCATGTTTAGCAGATTAGTCACTAAAGAACAACTCTCCAGTCAATGCTACACAAGCATTTGATCCAAATGTGTGCTTCTGCAGATTTTTTCCCATTTTTTTAGTGTTTCTTTGCAAAGTTCAGTTGCCCAGCCCAGGTTTGTTGCTGTAGGCAGACGGTTTGGCCTTTGCTGGCTGCGTACAGATTGCCTTCCCCCAAGAACTTCTGCCAAGTCACGGCAGAAAGAGTGTGCTGTCATCTGCCTACGGGAAACTTGTGCTTGAGCTTGTGGTTCACCACCCAAACTTTGTTGGGTGGGTTTCTCTTTGGTCCATTCTCCCCCTGCTAGTGGATCTTTTCTTGCCTTTCCCAGGAGAGCTCCCCACCTCCAAATCCAGAGGCTCTAAGATTCCTGAGGGCATATTCTCGCTGTGGCCCTGGGATCAAGCCGTGCAGAGCACTCTCCCCAAGCCCTGCCAGAATGAAAGCAGGGGCAGACGCAGGGGCTCCAGAGGCACTGGGTGCTGAAACCAAGGTGAGTTGCACATGAACTGCGTCCATCCCAGGGGTTTTTGTGTGTATCTGTTGTTCCTGCTTTGAACTCTTCCTGTTTTCCTCTAAAGCATTGGGTCAGGTGTGCTGTGGGAACTGGGTGATCTGTAAATCCTGTTCCTGGCTGAAGGGAAGGAACAGGGTCCTGGTCCCTGGGGTGGTGAGATGAGCATTCAAGGGACTGCTAATACTACCCTCTGGCTTCATCCTTGCTCACAGTTAATGAGATTGTGAAGTTCCCTTTGAAAATCCCACCTGCTTGCTGTAGAGGTTCCAGTGATCTCAAAGCTGCTCTTCCTAGGGCTTTGCGGGAGATCTTAGGGATTTGGAGGCTGCTCCCACCTTACTCAGAGGAAATGTGGCTGCTGGACACTAGATTCAGATTTGGGAATGGATGTGCTTTTAGTAAGGAGACTTAAATCAGTACTGATAGTTAAACCTTTCAGGTAGACTTGTCTGGAAGCTCCTAAACTGCTCCATGTTGTCTTTTTTCCTCGGCTACTGTGGGGTTGTTGGTTTGTTGGTCCCCGAATGCCACGAGTGACTTAACAGGATATAAACTCCCAAGGAGGAAAACCAGGAAAGAAAACTGAACTCAAATCCAACAACTTTCTCCCCTGTCTTGTCCACCAGAGGAGCTGTGGCAGAGGGTGCTGTCTCTGGGGAAATGCCCCCAAGGACGAGCTAAATTCCTGCTCTGCGGGGGCCTGTGAGCATTTACTGCTCTGGCGAGGGCACAGCCAGTTTCTCCCCTGACCTTCTCCCTGGTCTGGTGGGCTGAAAACACAGCACTGTGAGCCACATGGACTGTGTCAAGCCCGGTTCTTCCTGTCCTTCTGGCTTTCAGGGCATGGGGTCATCTTGAGGACCTCAAAAAGATGGGATTTAGGTTTTGCTTGGCTTTTAGTGCCAGGCAGACCCATGACACCCCAGGGGTTTCTGGCACTGGTTTCTTCTCAAAATGTGGCCGTAGCTGCTGCCTGTCTCTCTGACTCCTGCGGCGGGATGGGCTGAGGACGTGCCCGTCCTGCTGCCGTACACCTGCAATGCAGTGTCTTGTGTGGGTGCCTCTTTGCTTTGTCCCTTGTGGGGACAAGAGCAGCTGTCTGCATGCCTGTGCCAAGCTGGCCCCTGCTGCCTCCCTCTCTCTTCTTCCAGATCCAGGTGGAGGGCAAGAGCATTGACTTCATCAGGCACAACGCCCGCAACGCCAAGCGGGCCCCGCTGCGGCGCTCCCAGTCCCTGCAGGCGCTGGCTGAGCTGCTGGAGCAGAAGCAGCAGGAGCAGGAGGAATACAACACCAAGCAAAAGGGCCACGTCCCTCAGTAGTGAGTATGCCCCTCTCTGGCCCATGGGCTTTCTCAAGAGCCCCCTGCCCTTTGCCACATCCCCCAGCTTCTTCACAGAAAGGCGAGGGGCTGGGGACAGACGCGCTCGTGCCGTGTAGGAGCAGAGCGATTTACTGGGGCCTGGGGAATAGGTGCAGCCCCTCCTCGTTCCTTGACTTAAGGAGCATCCCAAAGCCAGTGTGAGTGGACTCAGAATTTTGTCTCCTCCTCCCTTGCTCGCTGTCCTACAATGGTGCTGACATTGGGGTGCTCCGTGTGCTCTGAGAATCGTGCTCCTGCCCCTTTCCAAGCCTGGCTCCACGTGATGGAGCTTCAGGTCTGGTTTTGGAGAGGCAAGTAGCTCGCTCTGCCTTGGACATGGGGTCTGAAGAACATCCAACTAGTGACTTGCATTTTGGGGTTCTAAGTGGAAAACAGGTCCTGGGTGACCTTGTCCCAGGACTGACCATGCTGTCAGTCCTTTGGCTCTCTGCTGTGCCTGCCACTCCCTGCCAGCACCCCGGCTGTCAGCCGGTTTGTCCAACTCCGTTCTGTCACTGGCTCACAGATGGTTTTGACAGGACTTGGTGGCCTGGGCCAGAAGCAAGGAGCAGAAGCCCTTGTCTCTGAGGAGCTCATGTCAGCCTCTGTCTCTCTTCCAGCAGCCCTTCAGTGCACGTGGAGCGTGTTTGCTAGTCCTTGCCTGTGGGCTAAACCCAGGTGCATCCCTCCCTGGCAGGGGTGTGTGCTGGCAGGGTGGGTACCTGTGGTCCTCAGGCAGCGACGTGGAGACGAGCAGGGTTTGAAGGGCTCGATTCCTGGCCTCTGCCTGCATCCCTGGACAACCCCTCCTGCCAGATGTGCTGACATGCACTGTCCTTTGCCTCGGCAGCCTGCTGGAGAGGAGGGAGCTGTGGCGCAGGCAGATGGAGGAGCGGCTGCGGAACCTGCCAGACCCCGACACGCCACCTGGTCATAGCATGATGCCAGAGGGCCAGCGGCTGGAGACCCTCGGCAACCTGAAGCACAGTAAGAGGAGAAGTAATGAGGATTCCAGCTCAGAAAAACAGGAGATCCTAGCTAGGGTTAGGGAGGGGGGAGTTGTGGGGCACAGGTTCCTGCCACTGGAGAGTCGCCTGCAGTCAGGTGTAGCTGGGATGTCGCAGCACGTGAGCTGTGTAAATGGAAAGACCAAACTCCTTCAGGTTAGTGGGACCTGCAGGTTGCAGGGCTGGCTCTCTGGAGCAGGCTTGTCAGAGCAGACCTGATGTTAGGGTTATTGTTGCTCTAAAAATGATAGATTTTGTTTGGAAGGGACTTCCAGAGGTCTCTAGTCCAACACTTGGTTCTTCAAAGCTGGAGCAGGTCACTCAGGTCCTCCTGGCAGCTGAGTTGTGAATGGAAGGATGGGTGTTCTCTCAAAAGCCCTCATTCCAGTGCTGCCACCGCTTTCATGACCGAGGATGAGGTCAGAGCATCAGGAAAAGGATTCATTTCTTTACTCTTCCACTTACACAGCGTTTTTGTCTAATTTTACAGGCCAGGAGCAGCTGACAAAGGACTTGGTGATGCTGCCAGTGCGCACGGACACCCTCAGCATGCAGAAGAGGCGGCTAGAGCTGGAGAGGAAGCTCTCCCAGATAGATGAGGCCATCAAAATTTTCTCAAGGCCCAAGGTCTTCATCAAGCTGGACTCCTGAGCCACTGGGGCTTGGTGTGTTGTGCTGTGAACATCCTTCATCGGAAGGGGTGATCATCACCTTGGGAGGGGTGAAGAAGAAGGCAAGTTCAGGCCCCTGGGCCCGCACAGGTGCTGGTACAGTGTCCAGTGTGCATCCAGCATCTCTTTCCCACCTTCCAGTGCTGTGTCTTGTCCATGGAAAAGGGAGGGAGATGCCCTAATATACTGTCTGCTCTGTGGTCTGGAGAACGGTTGTGTCTGTGCTGCTTGACTTCTCAGGGGTCAGCTCTCTGCTCTGGATCCAGCCCCCCACTCCAAGAAGGACCTGGAGGTGCTGGAGCGTGTCCAGAGAAGGGCAGCGGAGCTGGGGAAGGGTCTGGAGCACAAGTGTGCTGAGTTCCCGGCTGAGGGAACTGGGGGTGCTGAGCCTGGAGAAAAGGAGGCTGAGGGGAGACCTTCTGGCTCTGTCCAAGTCCCTGCCAGGAGGGTGCAGAGAGGTGGGGGTGGGTCTGTTCAACCAAGGACCAAGGGACAGGACAAGAGGAAATGGCCTCAAGTTGTGCCCAGGGCAGTTGAGATGGGATGTGAGGAAGAATTTCTTTGCTGAAAGAGCAATCCAGCATTGGAACAGGCTGCCCAGGGCAGCAATGGAGTCACCTTCCTTGGAGGTGTTTAAAAGATGGGCAGATGGGGTGCTCAGAGATCTGGCTCAGTAGTGAACAGGTACGGTTGGACTTGATGATCTCAAAGGTCTTTCCCAACAAAATGATTCTGTGTCTCTGTGACTCTGTGATGTTGCAGAATGGTCCAGCTCTGCCCACAGCACCCAGAGCTCTGTGCTTCCTTGGGTCATTGGCAGCCAAAGCTGCTGCCAAGGGCTGGGGAACCTTTTAGCGCTCCAGGGCTGGAGGGGGTGAGATGCCAACCGGAAAATCACCCCACGCTCCTGTGGGGTCACCCTCGGGGCAAACAGGGTGAGGTGGCTGGATGAGAGCAATGCTGAGAGCACCTGGGGGCCGTGGGCACCAGCCCCCGTGCACCTCCCTGTCCTAAACAAGTCTGGACTAACCAGCCCTGCTGTCTGCTCTGCTCTCCTGGCTGTGACTGTCACCCCACTTGGGAGCCCCAGGGCTGCCAGCCTCAGCCCTCACTGCTCTCCCTGCCTGCCCCTGGCAGGGCTGGTACGCGGCCACCCCCTTCCCTGGGGAGGTGACCGGCTCTGCCACTGGCTGGGGTGCACCCTGTGCCTGCACCCAGCCCAGGGCACCCGGCATCGCCCCGCAGGAGCGGGGCCAGGGCACCCAGCACCATCTGCCTGGATTTCCCACAGGGTTTAATCCGAGGGCTGTGGGAGAGCCCTGGTGCCGTGAAGGGTCTGGCACCGCGCCGGCACCCTCGCTTCCCCCGAGTTCCCGTGTCCAGCTGGGGCGAAGGGGCTGGAAAAGCTCTGTCCTCGGGTGCACCCGGCCTGGTGGACCTTGTGCCTGGGCTGCTTCCCCAGCACCATCACCGGTGGCCGTGGCGGGCTGGGCAGAGGTGTTGGCGCTGGTGCTGAAGGTCGATGCTGCAGGAGGTGCAGTGAGAGGGGACGGAGGCCCACGGGGACAGCCAGCCACGATGTGGCCAGGCCTGTTCGCAGCCAGGACGTGAGAAGGAGAAGCTGTCACCGCTGTGGGGCCCCCTGAGCTGGGGCTGGAGGAGGATTGAGCTGCACCGCTGCCAGCAGCGTTTACTGGGGCTGAGTGACAGTCTGGTGCCACCCAGGTCCCTGCAGATGTCACCAGGGTGTCTCCTGCATAGAGATGGCACTGCAGTGGGAACAAGGTGGGAACTGGGGGACCAGACAAGGCTCATGGCGTTGGGCCACCATGCCAGGCTCGCTGCCCAGAACAGCCTGGACATGTGCTGTGGGACAGGGATGTGCAGAGGGAGGGATGTGCCCCAGCGTCCCTCCAAACCCCGCCTTCTCCCCGCAGTGGGCCTCACTGGGATCACCCAGTGCAGCAGCGAAGCCACGACGTGTGCCATGGTCAAGGGTGACCCAGCCCCTGCCTTGCTGTCCTCCTCCTCCTCCTCCCCTCCTCCTCCTCCTCCTCCTCCTCCCAGGGAACCTGCAGAGCTGGTTGCAGGGTGACGCTGGCCCACGACGGGCTGGGCTATGGCACATAGGACAAGGTGATGGGGCTGGCTGGGGACAAGCCTGCCCTCGTCCCATGGCACTGGGGCTGTTTGCTGTCCTGGGGAGGGGGCTGTGCTCTGCGGCTCTTGGGGTCCAGCCCCCACAGTGACATAAACCAGGGACAAGGGGGGTGCTTTCTAGAAAAGGTTTTACTGTCCATTGCAATATATTAATTCATGATGCATATTTTGATAAAACAATTTAAAAAAACACCTGGTTGGAGGGAGGGGGTGGGAGGTGAGGGGGCTCAGACGGGCAGGGCCCAGCGGGAGCGGGTGCCAAATGGGGCTCCTGGGAGAACTGATGGCGGGGAGGGTGGTGGGGCACCCTGCTCTGCCCCTGCCCACCCTGCGGTCGCCCCGGTGCCCGTGACCAGCCCGGCTACGTGCAAACCCAACCGGCTGCCAAAGGTGGCACAGGAGCCTGCAGCTATAGGGTGAGCAGAGTGCCGTCCTCCCGCCCGCTGCCCCGGCCAGGGCTGCCGTCGTGGCTGCCGAGGGACTGCAGGGACCCCCGCGAGCTGTGCGGGGACAGGCTGCGCCGGAGGGGTGCGTCCGCGGGGCCCCCGTTGGGGCAGCCCCCGGGGGTGTAGTGGGGTGCGCTGTCGCTCTCGATGACCAGGTCGCCCTCCTCGTCGCTCTCGGCCGTGCTGTAGTTGCTCAGGTACTGCGAGGCCGGGCTGGGGGTCTGCTGGCTGGGGGTGCTGTCCGTGGACATGCCCGAGCTGCCCGAGGCCTTGCTGCTGCGGATGACGTTGTTGCGCTGGTTGGCCGGCTTGACGGTGATGATGAGGTTGTGGCTGTTGGCCACCATCATGTCTGTCACCTGGTCCAGGGATTTGCCGGCCACGTCGATACCGTTGACCTCCAGGATCTCGTCGCTCACCGCCAGCAGCCCCGTGCTCTCGGCCAAGCCGCCCTTCACCAGGCGGGAGATGAAGATGCCGGGCACTTTCTCGACGCCGTGCGGGGCCACGCGCACGCTGACGCCGTCGCGGATGTAGAAGCCCAGCGGCTTGTCGGAGCCGTGCTTGTGGAGCCGCACGCGGCGGTGGCTCTCGGGCAGGATGTCCACGTCGATGATGGAGGAGATCTGGCGGAAGTCCTGGGGCATGCCGATGAGGAGGTGAGGCTTGGCCCGGTAGTGCGCTGGGCGCAGCAGCCCCTTCTTCTTCCGCTGCAAGGAGTTCGAGGCAAAGACGCCGGCATCAGACTCCGCTGTAGGGAGGAAGGGAGGGCGCGGTCAGGCACCGCAGCGGCCCGGGGACATGACCGTGTCCCCGTGGCTCCAGGTGTAGGGGAGCCGGTGGGAGAAGGGCCCTGCTCGCTGGTCTCACCGGCTTTCCCTCCCCAGAGCATCACCCCGGCTTCTCCTGCAGCCTGTCTGCGCCAAGCGCATCTCCTGGGATTACCCAGCCTACACGAGGCCGGGATTAGTGGGATCCAGGCGGTGATTCAGCCTTAATCACACTTTAAGCCAAACTCTGCAGCTTAACGCTAAAGCTGCCAGCCCTGACGGCCCAGGAGCCACAGCTGTGCCCCAATTTGGGGAGAGGGAACCCCCCTGCATGAGGGGGTGCTGGCGGGGCAGCCAGTGCTCCCCGAGGCTGAGTCCAGCCCTGTGAGACAGCACCAGAGTCCCTTGTCCCTGCTGGAGCAGGGCTACGGCTGGGATGGGCTGGGGGTGGCTGCAGCTGTGTCCTGCACAGCCTTGCCATCCCCAAGGATGGAGACTCCACCTCCTGGAGACCCCTCCCAGGGCTGCAGCGTCCCTGGGGCCCCTGAACATTCCAAACTGTGATTTGTGCCACTGCCTCTTACTCCACCATCTGGCACCACCACGCAGTGTTTGACCCCATCCTCCTTGATTCTGCTCCATGGGGCCCAGCTCTGCCACATCCCCTCCTTGGCTGCATCCAGCAGGTGCTGGGGAGCATCCCCTGGGCCATCTCTGGTTTCCCCCCATCCCTTTCCATGGGGAAGCTCAGATCTGGACACTTGCATTGCCAGTGTGTTCCCCATGGAGCCCCCCTACCAGCACCCAGACCCTGCTCTAGCCGCAGGGGAGCTGGGGATGCCCCCAGGCCCAGGGATGTGGGGTTCCTCCCTGCCAAGCCAGTCTGCCAGGGCTCCTGGGTTATAAATATCTCCCTGCACACACAGCCTGGCATATTTTTAGCTCGGGAAGGGCGGCAGAGGCTTTCCCACAGCTATTTCAGCACACGGCTCCTCTCTGAGGGGCACGGAGCAGCTGGGCCAGGCAGGTCCAGCACCCCATGGCTGAGCCAGCCGGTGGCCCTGGCGATGTGCCGGGCTCTTCCCTGCCCTTCCCGTTAGCCAAGCCCAGCTAGGGAGGGTCAGCACTGCTGTCCCCAGCCAGGCTGCCCCACAGATATGGCTTCACCCTGTGGGGTGACGGCACAGAGAGGAACCAAGCTGCAGCTTTTGCTTTTTGACCCTCTGCAGCAGGACTGGCTGCTGTGGAACTCACCGAGAGGTGCCCACCCACGTACACACGCGTGTGCGTGGCTCCCCACGCCCGGCGTGCGAGAGGAGAGCCGCTGCAGCCGCATTCCTCAGCGACCCGGACTGGTTCGGCGACAGCCCAGCCCTGGGATGACCTGGATCCATTTTAAATCAGCTCTGACTCACCCAGGGCTTGCTCCTGGCCTCTCCACACGCCTCCCGTGGAGCTGCCAGCCCCGCAGCCCCTCTCCTGCAGGCACAGCCAGCTGCTGGGGCTTGTGGCTGCTGCCTCCTCGCCCTCCTTATCGTGCTGCCCGCAGTGCCAGGCCCGTGGCTGCCTGCTTTCCACACCGTGACAGCTAAGCAGTCACCCATGGGCCCTTGCAGGCTTTTCCCAGCAGCAGACAAGGTGGCTCTGGAAGCAGGAGCAATGCTCCCATGGCAGCCTTGGCTCACCCAGCTCTGTGCCAGCTCCATGTGCCACAGCTGAGGTCCAAGTGTTGGTCCAGGAACGGGGGATGGTTTGGTGCCAGCAGCAGCAGCCCGTGGCTCCCTCCTGCCAGCAGCCTGGATCGCCGCTGCTGGCCCTGATGCTACGTGGACCCAGAAGAAACACGACTAGGGCATCCCACACCACCCTGGAAAAGCCCAGGAAAACTGGGAGAGCAGCGGGGGACAGCCACCAGCATCAGCCCTTGCCCAGGGACTTCGTACCAGTAACATGAGCTGGAAAAACAGAGTCACTCTGGGTGCCGTGCTGCGGAAACCAGGGCTTTTACATCAGGCTCCAGCTGTGGGTGCTGGTGCTTGAGTACGCTACTGAAGAGAAAGGCTCGGTGCCACCAAACTGAGTGGAAGGGGACGAGCTTGTCTCCATCTCCCCAGCAAAGAGGAGACATACCCGGGGTGTCTGCCACCAGGAGGGTTTCATCCTTGCTGGGATGCTGCTATCGTGGCGATTTTGCACTCCTGTGTGAGGAAACTGCTCTCCGGGAACACGCCACTAAGGTCAGGGTGAGCCCCTCGGCTGCTGGGGAGGAGACAAGCCTCCTCCCACCACCAAAAACTCAGTGGCACCCAGCACCTCGAGAGCTCTGCCAAAACAAGGGCTGCCACTGCCTCGGGGCAGGGAGCCGGATGGGGCTCCCAGCACAGCGCTCACGGGAGCGACACGGTGTTTTCCGGGAGCCCACGCAAGCCCTGCTGGAAAAGGCGACTTCAAGGAGGTGATTGGCGAGGATTTGCCTTCGCTCGCCGGGGCGCGCAGGGCCGGGCTGGTCTGGGGGCCTTTGCCACGGGGAAGGGCTGACGGGAAGAGCCTGCGTGGGGGCCGCGTTCCCAGCGGGGCTCTGGGAGCCTCTGGGTGCCACCACCTCTGGATCCATCCACCACAGTGGTGGCTGGCAGCTGTGTCACTGGCTGCCATCGTCACCAACACAGCCCAAACATGGAACCAGTGGTACCATGGGAGGTGGCTCATCTCCCTCGGTGGGGAGGATGGATCCAGTGCCCTTCTCCAGATCCAGTGCCCTTCTCCATCTCCATCTCCAGCTTACCCTTCTTCTGGATGATGACCCTGAGGAGGGGGTTGGCAGAGGACAGGGCTTTGTGGTAGTTGTCATCATTGTTGATGGGCAGGAGGTCCCCGTGGATGTCCGTGTAGCCCAGGAGCACCTCCACCCGTGGGATCTGGTGCACCGTCTGCAGCAGGCGATAGAAGTCCTGGAAGCTGCCCGCACCGGAGCGCTTCATGGCGAAGCGGCGAAATTCAGCGTCAAACTGTGGAGGAGGAGGAGGAAGAGGAGGAAGAGGGTGAGGCTGGCAGGGCTGGCTCTGGCCGGCAGGATGCAGGCAGGGCACCGCACAGAGCTGCCCCAGGACAGGCAGAGCCGGGCACTGCCAACTCCAGAGTCCCCGCAGTACCCATGAGCTGAGCCAGAGTCCACCCCAAAAGCAAAATAAAAAGAGCAAAACGTTTTCCTGCCCAAACACCAAAGCGACGAGGCAGAGAGGTGCCTGTGCGGCAGAAGAATGACCCTGCGGCCGTACCGCCAGCCACGGCAGGCACCGCGCTGCCGGGAGGCCTTTCCCTGTGACACCGGCGCTGCCGTAGCACCCGGTGAGCAACAGTGTTAATTATTGCCTCCATCAGTCACGAGAAGGGGAAGCCAATTAAGAACAGACTGAGGAACACGGCGAGGATCGCACCGCCCCAGGGGGCATCGCGCCCCAGCTGTCGGGGGAGCAGTGGCCGGTGCCCCCGGAGGAGGGGACCGCGCACCCCCGCCGGGGTCCTGGGCAAGCCAGGGCACAGCTGGACAGGGGTGCGGCAGGGGAGCGTGCACATCTGGGTGAGCACAGGGCTGGTGGGCACAGCTGGGCGAGGGCACACGCCTGGGTGAGGGTGTGCCAGGCGGGCACACATCTGGATGAGCACCCGTACCTGGGGAAGAGCACATCTGGGCGAGCACGCAGCCGTGCGATGCGCGCAGCTGGGTGACAGCACTGCCGGGGGGATGTGTGCCCGGCTGAGCCTGCACATCTGGGCGGCCGCACATCTGGGGGAGGTGCGCAGCCGGGCTGACCGCGCATCCAGCACAGCCGCACCGCCGGGGCCATCCCGCACACCGCGGCTGCTGGTACTGCGCACCGGCGAGGGCACGCATCTGGCGAGCGGTCCCCGGCGACGCTCCCATAGCCGGTACCGAGCGGGCCCGCGGCCCGACGGACCCCAGGGGGGCGGGAAGCCGCCGGCACCGGGTGGGGCCGCGCTCGGGAGGCCCCGGGCAGCTCCGGCGCAGCGCAGGGCAGGGCAGCGGAGCGGCCGCACGGCCGGACTCCCCCGCCGCTCCCCGGTGCGCGGTGCCGCCCCACGTGTGCTGCCCGCTGCAGCGGCGGCGGCGGCGCGCCCGGCCGTGACCCGGCGAAACCGGCATCGCCACCGGCAGCAGCCCCGGCCCGGCCCCCTCTTACCTTGCTCTTCACCTCGATGACGGGCTCGGCGGAGCGCGCGGGCGTGCGGTGGTGCTTGGCCATGCTGCGGGCCGGGCCGCGCCGGGCCGCGCCGGGCCACGGGGCCGCGCCAGCGCCGCTCCCGCGGCCACGGGGGATTTTCACCGGCCATGACGTCACCGGCGAGCAGGTCGGGCGCCGCCGCTCTATTGGTCGAGGCGGGGAGGGGGGCGTGGCCGGAGGGGTGCTGACAACGTCGCCGTGGCAACGGGGGCGGGGCCAGGCGGGCGGCTCCGCTCCTCACCCCCGCGGGCCGCCGGGCGGGCTGGAGGGGATGGCACCGGGCACCACGCACTGGGCACCGGGCATTGGGCACCGGGCACCACGCACTGGGCACCAAGTACCGGGTACGGGGCACCAGGCACCGCGCACCTGGCACCGCGCACCGAGCACTGGGCACCAAGCACCGGGCACCAAGCACCGGGCGCCGCCCCCGCCGTCCGCTCCGGGCGCACCATCGCTGTCGGAAACGTCGGTAGCGGCACAATGAAACCCAACAGGGGCGGGCACGGGCCCCTCCTCGGGGACACCGGGCTCTGGCACCGGGCCGGTGTCCCCAGCTCATCCCCACTCGTGTCACTGTGGGAGCGCCGGTTCCCCCGCGTGTCTCAGTACACGGTCCCGAGCGGGCGGAGGGTCCTGCCTCTCCTGCTGCCACCGCTCTGGTGGCCTCTGGGCTCGCAGGGGACGATTTGCACCCGGGCCTGCGATGCTCTGCCGTGCTGCTCGTTCCCAGCCTCCCGGTTACACGTTCCCTCCGTTTTTTCTCCCCGGTCCGGCGGGAAAGTGTCGTTACCGCTCCGGAGCAGCGCGGGCCGGGGCCGGTCAGTAATTGCGGGGATGAGCTGCTTTACCGAGCGGTGGAAACACCGAGCAAAACCGGGGAACTTCTCGAGTTCACATCGCTGCGCCCGTCCCAGCGCCAGGCTGCCGGGACGCGCTGCCGGAGCCTTTCCCCGGGTGCTGCCGGGTTGTGTCCGTGGCTGATGCCTCGGGGATGCCTCTCTGGTAGAACCGGCTCTGCTCAGGCCCAGAAACGCTCAGACACATGTGGCCCCTTCCCTGCAGAGCTCCCCAGCTCCGCCTGCGCAATGCTGGAGCACGCTGAGAGCTCCTGGCTTGCTCGCAGGGTGCTGGCACCGAGGTCACCAACCCCAGTGCCTGGAGAAGACTAAAACCTTGCCCACAGGCTGGAAGGAAGCTGCCACAGTGGCCAAAGGAGCCGTGACACCAGTGCCATGAAACGCTTTTTAAAGCCAGGCAGCTAATGAGCGCAGCGCTTCCCAGTGAATAAACACACGGAACCCAGTCCCGAGAACCAGCCCGGCTTCCCTGGATCGTGCTGTCCCCTGACCCTTGTCCTATCTTGGCCTGTGGAGCAACCTTTGGATGGCACGAAATTGCATCAGACCCCGGCATCACCGAGCCCATGTAACCCAGACCATGGCTCCCAGCAGGGTCTTCGCCTGCATCACCGTGTCTGGGTGAGCAAAGGGAGTGTGCCAGGCTGCGAGGCCGCAGGAACCTCCTCACCTACTGGCAAATCCTCCACTGGCTGCTCCTGCTGCACCAAGCCATTGCCACGGGGTAAAAATGCACCTGACCACACACAGAGCTGTGAACTCATCAGCAATTTCACCCCCCTCCCCAGTTTTCTTTTTAAGCAGAGTAATTGTGTTGAGGTCAGAGAGATAACCCTGATTTACACCAGGGTTCATGTTTGCTCAGGCACTGGTGACAAGAGAAGCTTGCAGCCCTTCATCTCCAGTTTGGTAAATGGGAGTTAATTGTTGAGCAGGACGGTGGTGGTAGGGGGGGACACATGCTAATCACACCTCCTGTTTTGTGCTGTGGCCTCAAATCTGCTGCTACAGAGCAAGGGGAGGTGGTGGAGTCACCTCCCTGGTGGTATTTAACAGGTGGGCAGACGAGGTGCTCAGGGACATGGTTTAGAGGTGGGATTGGTAGTGTGAGGTTCATGGTTGGACTCAATGATCTTAAAAGTCTTTTCCAACCTCTGTGATTCTGTGATTCTGTGAGACCAGAGCTAAGCAGACAGTATTGGGGCAGGTATTTTTTTTGCCTTAGTACCAGGAGCTCTGAGTCAGCCTCTGGGATCATGGCATGTGCTACCAGATACCCAGATGTGTCCACTGACTTCAGATCCAGCAGTTCCTGGCTGGGTTGGGTGAGGGAGGAGAGCCTGGCTCCCCGGGGGGCTCAGCACCCCCTGACTCAGAGCAGGGCTGCCGAGGTTTAGCACTCAGGTTGGCAGGCGCCTTGGGAGGTCACTGCTCCACCACCTGCTCGAAGCCGGGTCAGCGCTGGGTTCAGATGAGGTTGTCCAGCAGGTTTCCATGAGCCCTAGGTTTTTCCAGGCATGGCTAGGGCAGGGCATGGGCAGCTCAGGTGAGCTCTGCCCACCTTGTCCAGGACAGGGGAGAGAAACCCGGGAGTCTGAGCTCGAGGCAGGACTGGCACTGCGACTACAGCCACTCACCCGGTCCATGGGCCAGCAACGGCGCAGGGAGTCCCAGCAAAACAGAGCCTGAGAACCTGGTTTTATACCAGTATCTCCACAGCTTTACCCTGTCCCTGCCACCCACGAGGACACTGAGCAAAGGCTTCAACCAAGAAAGCAGCAAACAAAGTCACCTTGACCTTAATGGGGACATTGGCAAAGGGGGCCTTGGACACTGTGTCTTTCCCTCCTACACCGCCCTCCGGAGCTGGGGACACGGATCACAGTCCCTGTTGACAGCAAGGGTGACAGACATCTCTGTCAGCAGCTCCTTGGTGTGGTGGGGACACAGAGCTGAGGTTGGGGAAGGAGAGCCCACCTGAGCTCTGAGCCTGTTCCGGGGCAGCTGAGAGCAGAGCAGGAGGGGAGCCTGATGATGAAGGGGCTGGAGCATCTTTCTGATGAGGAAAGGCTGAGAGAGCTGGGTCTGTTCAGCCTGGAGAAGAGCAGACTGAGAGGGGATCTGATAAATATTTATCAATATCTAAAGGGCGGGTGTCAAGGGGATGGAGACAGACTCTGCTCAGTGGTGGCCAGAGACAGGACAAGTGGCAGCGGGCACAAGCTGGAACACAGGAGGTTCCAGTGAAACATGAGGAGAAACTTCTTTCCTGTGAAGGTGCCAGAGCCCTGGGCCAGGCTGCCCAGAGAGGTGTGGAGTCTCCATCTCTGGAGATGTTCAAACCCACCTGGACACTTTCCTGTGCAACCTGGTGTAGGGAACCTGCTCTGGCAGGGGGGTTGGGCTGGATGATCTCCTGAGGTCCCTTCCAGCCCCACCAGTCTGTGAGTCTGTGACTCTGTGAGCGTAGCCTCAGCTCTGAAGCCGTTCCTGCAGCCACGGTGCTCATTGTGGGGAGGGATTCAACGCCGGAATGGGCTTCACTGGTCTGCTCCACCCTCACAAGATGTACCCTGGCAGCCGCGGAGGCTTTGTTGTACCAGACACGGCTTCAGTGGGTTTCTCAGCGATTTCATTTTGTCAGCTCCCAAGGCAGCGATGCTCCATGGCACAGCCCTTCCCCAGGAAGCTGCGAGGTGCTGCATCCCCATGGCAGTGCCTTTTCTGGTTGCACAATGTGGTGCTGGCTGCAAAGTCCTCTGTGGCATCGGGCAACAACACGTTTGGCTGCCAAGGAATACTGAGCGGCTAATGTAACATGCAGAGTAAAAAGGTGGTGCTGACAGATAAACTGATTTCTCACATTCCTACGATATTGTTTTAAAGTACATTAAAACCCCCGCCTGGTGCTCCAGGATCACTGCCACAGGTTTTCCCAGTGCTGGATCACGTCTCCGAGGAAGATGGGGATGGGGAGGAGGACTCAGAAGCTGCTGTTCTGCATTTTTATGTTGTTTTTTTTCCTCAGTGATAATTTCTTGAATTACCACCTTTCCCCCACACCCTTGCACGCTCCTTTTAGCCCCACGCAGAAGCGTGGCGTGTCCGGTCCCCACCAAGTCAGCAGCAAACCTGCTGGGGTGGCTGCGTGGGTCTGTAAAGTCACCGTGTGACTAAAGGGGACATTTCACCCGGAACGGGCCGGGCGCAGGATGCCCCGGGGATCTGTGCGGTGCTGCGGGCCAAGGGGAGAGGGCAGCGGGCAGCCGGGGATCCCCAGCACTGGTGTGTGGAGGAGCTTTGGCCCGAGCAGGGGAGACAGAGACCGCGGAGAACGGGGCACCGCGGGCAGGCGGGACGCGGGACGGGTGCCTGAGGGACAGACACCGCAGGGCACCGGCACCGCGTTCCCCGCGCGGTGCCGCAGGGGTGGCTGAGCCGGGGCCGGTGGGGCCGCGGCGCTTCGGGGCGGGCTCGGCTCCTTCAGGCCCAGCGCTATTCGGGGCGGGGGGCGAGCAGCCATGGCGACCCGGTGAGGCCGCCCCGCTGCGTGCGGAGCCGCCGGGCTGAGCACGCCCGGTGGGAGGGCGGGCAGGGACCTGGAGCCCGCGGGGACACCGGGTTCGAGCCCCGCTGCCCCCGCAACGGGCGCCAGCTCCTCACGGCCCGGGGCGGGGGTGGTCACGGTCGCCATGGTGACGCTGCGCCGAGCGCCGGAGCCACCGCCCCCCCCCGGCACCGCCCAATCACCCTCCGCCTCCTGCCTCCCCCTTCCGTGCGTCGGACGCGGGGCTGCGTCCCATTGGCCCACGTATCAGCTTCGCCTCCCTCTGCGTCCAATCATCTGCAGCCACCGCGGCCCTGAGGCAGGACGGGGCGCGGCGGACTCTATAAAAGGGCCGGTCGGGGGGAGGCCGTCCTAGTCTTGGTTGTGCAGTCGCCATGGAGCAGTCGCTGCTGCTGCTTGTCCGTAGCCCCACGCAGCGACACCCCGACCTGCGCCTCCGCGCCGCGCCCGCCTGGACCGTGCGCCGCCTCAAGACCGAGCTGCGCAGCCTCGTGCCCGGCGCACCGGTGAGTGCGCGACCCCCGTCCCCAGATCCCCTCGGCGGGCGGCGACCGCCGCGCCAGCTCCTTCCCGCAGCTGTCGGGGCGGTTGGGGGAAGGACCGACGAGAGAGCCCCGCGGGGCAGCAGCGAGGGCTCGGTGGGGTCCCCGGGCCGCCGCTGGTTTTCCTGGTCGAGCCCCGTTGGTACCCGCTCCCCGGGGCGTCCCGCAGCCGGTTGCGTCAGCCCGTTCCGGGGCTTCACGCGGTTTCTGCTTCGGCTGCTGTTAAATATTAACCGCGCTCCCGCGACGGCGGGTCCTGCCGGGCGGTTGGAAGCGCCAGCCCCGTCCGGGGGGTGAGTGAGGGTGTCCAGCGGCTGGGCCATCGCCCCGCGGGGGTGGTGGGTGGGCTGAGGCACGTTCTGCGTTTATTCTGGTTTTTAAAAGCGCTTTCCTTGCCGAACGAGCGGCAGCGCGGTCTGTGCGTAGCGAGGTGGGGGGTTTGTAGAGAAGTTCGATGCTGGAGGTGCCGAAGCTGGTTTCCTTTCGAGCCGCGGGCCTTGTGAGCTGACACCCGAGGGCTCCGCCAGCGCTGTGCCGCACCTGCCGGGCCGTGGCCCAGCAGGAGGATCTGCTCTGTTTGCCCTGGGAGCAACGAGATGAGTGTGTTTTGAGTCTGCCGGGCTGCTGGAGCTGCGGGTGAACAGCAGAGAGGGGAACTTATCAATGCTTATCAATATCTAAAGGCTGGGTATCAAGAGGATGGGGCTGGGCTCTTCTCAGTGGTGCCCCGTGACTGGACAAGGGGCAATGGGCACAAGCTGGAACACAGGAGGCTCTGCTTAAACGTGAGGAAAAACTTGTTTCCTGTGAGGGTGTCGGAGCCCTGGGACAGGCTGCCCAAGAGGGTGTGGAGTCTCCATCTCTGGAGATGTTCAAACCCACCTGGACACTTTCCTGTGCAACCTGGTGTAGGGAACCTGCTCTGGCAGGGGGGTTGGACTGGGTGATCTCCTGAGGTCCCTTCCAACCCCACTGTTTTGTGATCTGATGGGGTGTGACAGATTGATTTGCTGCTGCCTCCTGTGCTGATCAGATTAGCTGGCACTCCAGACCTCTAAGAAACGCAAATCTTTCTTAGATGCTGTAAAAGAGACACCAGGTAACAAAGTTCTTTGCCAAGGGGTTGCTTTATATTGTCCTGCTGATGTAGACCTCGGTATTAGTAACTTTGCATTTAGTATTCCATTGTTCTCATCTCATTTGCTGAATTTCCATGTGGGTAACTCCCTGTGCACTTTAATGTGCAGGGTGCTTCTATCTGCCTGTCTCAGTCCATCTGGCTGCAGGTTGTCAGTTGAAGCTGGTGTGTGCTTGGCAGAGCAAGTCATCCTATTCTTTGTTTTCTTTCTTCAGCCTGAAGAGGACCAGAAGCTGATTTATTCTGGGAAGCTACTGCTTGATCATCATTATCTGAGAGAGTTGCTGCCAAAGGTAAAAGAAAATCTTTTATGCTGTGCTGAAATATACCAAGAGAAGTGTTTTTTTTAACATGCCTTTTTTTGTTTCAGCATGGGGAGGTGCATGCTCTTCATTTGGTATACAACTTCAAGACGACTGCAGATCTGAAAGAGACCAATGCAGAGGTACTCAGACAAAGTTAACATCCTACTGTGAATCTTGGGGTTGTGACTAAAAAGAGGAAGTATTGAATAGCTCTGAAGTTCACTGATATCACAGCTTTTTCCTACTAGTGCAGTGGCAGTATTGCTCTGTGATAATTTGGTTAGGAATGGGAGAATGTCTTTGGATTGAGCTGAGTAAAAAAAAAGACTCTGAAGTTTATCAGTAAAGATTCTTGTGGCATCTGTTAAGAAATATAAAAAATATAATGTAGTTGTAACACCCTGGTCAGGAGAAATTCTGTCAGTTTTAGGAAATAGAATGGCCTGTGTCCCAGGCTGCTCTGGACAGAGGCTGTGCCTGTGGGTGGGAGATGTAATGGTTAAAGTGGAAGTGGTTCTGATCTGTATATCAGGCTATGGGGAAGGAAGAAGGCTGTTGGCTGAGGACACTTTAACTGCTCTCATTAATGACTCAGCCTGTAGAGGGGAAGCCAAAGTGAGCAACAGTGCCTGAACCAAGCACTTACTGGTCTTCAGTGCAAATGGCCAAAATCAATTTTCACTTTCAAGTGGATGTGATAATGTGCCCAGAGGTGTGTTACATAATCCAACTTGAACCTATTCTGCCTGTGTGAGCCAGCTTTGGCCTGGATATTGTACAGATGCATCACCACAAAACTGCTCTTGAGTTCTGTGTGCAGCAGCTTGTGTATGCGAGTACAAACCCAGCACAGCTGAAAAGTCAAACTGTCTTGAGTGCAGTTCCCTCTGTTTCTTCCAATGACATGTTTATAACCAGATGGGACCTGTCTGCATGTGTAAAAATTAATAAATCCAGGTGGAGATCTAGTGGAAGTGAAGAGTTAACATCAAGTGAGTTTTACATACCAGTCATTTTCAAAGAAGCTTTAAAATGCTGATGGAGATGCTTGTGGCACGGTGCCCAAGAGCAGTGTCATCACTGCAGCAGCACCCAGAGATGCTGTGCAGAACACAGTGTGTGAACTGCATCACACTTGCAGAATAAAAGCATATTCAGCATGGTGTAACCTTCTTCCATAAGGCTTGTGTGGTGTCTTGAATAAACATTGCTAACTGCACTGCTGTCCCTAGGTTAGAGCTGATCAGCCAAAGTCATTGTCAGAAGCTAGTCAAGAGCCATCTGTACCTTCCTCAGATGGTGACAGAGTGAGATGCTCTTCTAGTGGCCAATCTCCAGCAGAAGCCAGTAACAGGTACATAAAACTTTTACATACATCACTGAGATTTTTAACGTGTCAGCTCTGTGTTGGGTGCCAGCCCCTTATGGCACTCATTGTCTCAAGTCTGTAGAACCCAGGCCAAAGATGATGAGGAGATACATAAAACTTGTAGTGGAAGAAGGTAAAGCTGTTAGTTGAAAATCTTCCTTTGATTTCTGTGGGTGAAGAGATGTCTTCAAAACTTCAGAAGGAAGAACTAATTTTGCATTTGGATGCACAAGATGGCAGAAGCTATTTATTTACATTGTCCTGTCATAAATAACTCTTGCAGTTTGTCCAGTATTTGCTAACAAATGTGTTTAACTTTTGACCAAGGCTTGAAGCAACTCAGCATCCCTTCCAAAGCGTGGCTCCTGGCTTCTCTGCCTACACAACCTACAGCATGCTTCACATGACCTGGCTTCAGCAGATTTATGCAAGGCAATACTACATGCAATAGTAAGTTTTCTGCTCAAAGCTAGCAGTAGAAAGTAGAAACTGGAATACAAGGAAATAAAGCTTCTGTCAGTTCTTCCTCTTTTGGTGGAGTGTGCTTGGAAGGTTTTTGTTGTGACTTACAGGGAATGGTGTGGGAAGGTACCTCCTGTGGGGATTGGCTTAGTTTAGACCAGAAGTTTGAATCTTGTCACTGGCAGCCCTCTGACTCTGACTGGGAGGGCAGATGTCTGCAGAGTAAATACAATCCTGCCTTAGCACTTCCCCATTTTTTTTGACTGCTTCCAGTTGCCCACAGAGCACTGACTGGAAATGAGTGAGAAATGTCAAGCTGAGCCTTGTAGCAGCCTTCCAGACTGACTACCTTTAGATTGCTCTGAGGATTTTTTGTGAAGTCTTTAAGTTATTGTTCATCAAGTGGAAGGTGCCTGGTTTGACTTTCTGAAGTTGCTGTGCAGCTGTTGTGGGTAAAACTGAACCTTCTCAGATCCTTCTGTAGCCTCTAAACTTGATGCTTTCTACCTGCATGGGATCTGACTCTGTGCTTAAAGATGGACAAATTTTCAGTGCCTGTGTGAAGTGTGAAAGGATTTGACTAAACTTTGTCCTTTGTTTCCTGGTTTCAGCTTGGCTTCCACTGCTGCATCTGCTGACCTGTCCCGTGCAGGACGCTCTCAGGAGATACCAGTGACACACCCAGCTCCCCTACCAGACCCAGCTCCCCTGCCAGACCCCCTTCCTGCAGCCAATCAGCCTGGACACCAGAACCCCGCTGCCCAGGTTAACCCAGTGGCCAACCCCAACCTGCGGATGAATGCTCAAGGAGGTCCCCTCGTGGAGGAGGAGGAGGAGGGTGGCAATAGAGATTGGTTGGACTGGCTCTACTCAGCAACGCTGTTCTATGTCTTTGTCAACGTTATCTATTTCTACTCCAGCGTCAGCAGGTTCCTCCTGGTCATGGGTGGCACTGTGCTGATGTATCTGTAAGTGGCTGGTGGTGGTGGCACTGTGCTGATGTATCTGTAAGTGGCTGGTGGTGGTGGCACTGTGCTGATGTATCTGTAAGTGGCTGGTGGTGGTGGCACTGTGCTGATGTGTCTGTAAGTGGCTGGTGGTGGTGGTGGCACTGTGCTGATGTATCTGTAAGTGGATGGTGGTGGTGGCACTGTGCTGATGTATCTGTAAGTGGCTGGTGGTGGTGGTGGCACTGTGCTGATGTGTCTGTAAGTGGATGGTGGTGGTGGTGGCACTGTGCTGATGTGTCTGTAAGTGGATGGTGGTGGTGGTGGCACTGTGCTGATGTGTCTGTAAGTGGCTGGTGGTGGTGGCACTGTGCTGATGTATCTGTAAGTGGATGGTGGTGGCACTGTGCTGATGTGTCTGTAAGTGGCTGGTGGTGGTGGCACTGTGCTGATGTGTCTGTAAGTGGCTGGTGGTGGTGGCACTGTGCTGATGTGTCTGTAAGTGGCTGGTGGTGGTGGCACTGTGCTGATGTGTCTGTAAGTGGCTGGTGGTGGTGGTGGCACTGTGCTGATGTGTCTGTAAGTGGCTGGTGGTGGTGGTGGCACTGTGCTGATGTGTCTGTAAGTGGCTGGTGGTGGTGGTGGCACTGTGCTGATGTGTCTGTAAGTGGCTGGTGGTGGCACTGTGCTGATGTGTCTGTAAGTGGCTGGTGGTGGTGGTGGCACTGTGCTGATGTGTCTGTAAGTGGCTGGTGGTGGTGGTGGCACTGTGCTGATGTGTCTGTAAGTGGCTGGTGGTGGTGGTGGCACTGTGCTGATGTGTCTGTAAGTGGCTGGTGGTGGTGGTGGCACTGTGCTGATGTGTCTGTAAGTGGCTGGTGGTGGTGGTGGCACTGTGCTGATGTGTCTGTAAGTGGCTGGTGGTGGCACTGTGTTCAGAGATGTTTCACTGAGGTTCTGAGCTCTGTGCTGTCACAGCTTTCTGGCAGCTGAGCTTCATATGATTCTTGTTCCTGGAAGGAGTGAACTGTTCCTCTATCCTGGTATAAATCAGTATTTAACAAAAATAGAAGTATAGCCTATGCCAGAGTTAAGTGAAGACTGGGGGACAGTGGGTTTGTACCAATGCTTCTGCTGCAGCTGCCTTTCTCCTTAGAGAACTGCTCGAAACCTAAGCTGCTGTCAGTGGAAAGCCTCAGCAGCTGGGCAGTGTAGAGCAAACAGATGTGTAGATCCAACACAGTAAATGACAAGCTGCTTGTAGGGGAAATGAGTGTTGGAAGTCTGGGAGGAGGGTCTCACGCCTGCTATCTAAGTCATGTACCCATGTGGATTTTTCTGCTGTGTGTCCTCTTGAAACCAGACAAAGCGAAACTGAATGCAGGGTCCTGAATTGCCTTTGAGCCTCTCCAAGGGGGGAAAGCTTGGGATCAATCTTAGAAGTGTAAAAAAGATACTGGGCCCTTAGCTGATGTGCTTGGGATGTCCTGTCTGAGAAGGATAATCTGTCCCCTCAAGTTCTGTAGTCACCAGTGAAACAAGTGACATAGGCCTCTGAATTCCTGGTGGTAGGTCCAGGAGTTGAAACTGGAGCAGATCAACTGATCAGCTCTTCCAGCCTCTGTGCACACCTGGAGAGGGAAGGTTAATTGCTTTATAAAAGTCCTTAAATTTTACTATTGATGATTCTAAAGTGTAACTTTGAACAGCTTATACTGTAGGTGACAGGGTGCAGATGCTGTAGAGATACAGAGCTGCCAGGAAAGTCTCTGGGGCCTGTTCTGTTTTGGTGAGCTGGTGCTGTGTTTGCACTGTCTCTGTGCCCTTTTTTGGGTGAGCACAGAGGGTTGCCCAGGGCTGTACAAACAGGCTTTGTGCCTCTGGCAGCACGCTGCCCCAGGCTGAGCCCTGCCCAAGCAGATACAGACCTGGGTGTGGTGCTGCTTATTTGGAAGGCAGGCAGATGCTCTTCCCCTCCTGCCTCATGGTCTGCTGAAAATACTTACTGTTGAGGGCAGAGAGAGACCTCAATGTGCTGAACTCGCTGTTGGCAGCTCTGAGAGGACAGGTGGTGCTCGAGCTGTGGTGGTGTAAAGGGAAAGAGTAATGTATTAATTAATGTATTTCATTAACCAGTGTTAATGAAGATGTTCTGGCTTCCCCAGGCACTACGTTGGGTGGTTTCCATTTAGACGACGACCGGTTCAGCCCTTCCCAGGCAATGTTCCTGCTCCAGCTGCTGTGAACCAGGACCAGAACAATAACTTACAGGTGCTGTTTCAGTGTTTTTTTAAGCCATGAACATGAAACCCTGAGAAGTTTTACTTTCAGTTTACTAATTATGTGTAGTAGCAAAAGCTTTTCTCTAAAATTCAGTCAGAAATTACCTTGCATGGTGGAATAATTGCAAGCCTGAGTCCTCCTGTGGTATAGCTCTGTTACCACAGATATATTCCTCTGTTCTACAAAATATTTCAGGCTGAATGATTAGTTGCTTCTGTTGTTTGGGATTTTGTAATGGGGAGGGTGGTCTGTCACAGGCTGAGCAGGTTCTGTAACTGAAGACATGCTTTAGATTAGCATGGTAGGATTTGACTGTATAAGCAATCAGTCTGGCATTGATTGATGTCAGTGAAAGTTAATTAGCTGTAAATGCATGCATAGTTCCCCTGACCTGGTGCATCCTGTCTGTCCTAGCCTGTTCTTGGACACACAGCAGGAGCTAACCAGTGATACTAGTGTGCAGCTTGGGTTTTTGACTGTATGGGTGTTTGGGGAGACTTGCAGTACTTTTTATGTTCTGATGGTGACATTTGAGTAACAAACATGCTGTTTGACACCTGATTCTTATAATTTCTGCAATGATCATTTACCAAATGTCCTTTATTTTGGCAGGGGGGAAATGCAGGCAGAGCAGAGGGATCTGAGGCACCTCCTGATGAGGGACAGGCTTTACAAGAGCTGCAGCAGGCTGGCCCCTCGTTTGTGAGCACAGCATGGGTTTTTTTCAAGACTTTCTTTGCATCCCTCCTTCCAGAAGGGCCTGGAGTGACCCACAACTGATGTGTCACCAGTCTGCTTGTCTGAACCTGCAGTGGGATTTCATCTGCCTGAGTGAGACAATACCAACTCCAGACCAGGACAAGTGGATGGCACTTCTGGCTTTCACTGAGAAGCAAGTGAAGCTGCAAGAAGCCTGAAGTCATTACAGCCTGGAGACTGATGCTTGCTCTCATTCCAAAGACCTTTCTTCTGTAGCATTTCTTGGGTGCCTCTGTAGTGGCTTGGTGCTGTGAGCTTCATGCCCTGAAGGTGCAGGCTCTGAGCAGGTGTGCAAGAACGTGAGAAGCACGTTGCTGCTTCTGTGCAGTGTGATTCCTGTTGGAATGTTTCAGATGCTGTTTAAATTACACTGAGTGTAGAACCTCAACAAGGCTAGATATGCATTACCAGATTTTTAGGAAAGATCTATTGTTAAATTGCTTCAACAATAGCTTCATTTTTCTGTGTAAATACTTTCCTGTGAAGGATGTGTGGTGCAATTTCTCTTGGACAAAGTGGACTGTGAGACAGTGACCTCTGGACAAGCAGCTGCCTCAGTGGAGCTGCAGGTTAAATGTCATGTTGCTGAATTCAGATAGTTTAAACTCAAGGCTTGATTTTCCCATCTGCCAAGTCATGGGAAGAGTGTTCAGCTCTGTCTAGCAAGAATTTATGCAAGATGTGAACTTCTTTACTGCTTTTGGATGCAGGTTAAGGGAGTCTCGTGCCTGTATTCAACTTTGAGGCATTCTCACTCCAGAGCAACTTTGTGTGAACACAACTTCACTGTGCTCCTTTTAATTTCTGTGGTGGTTAAGGGCTTTGATTCCAATAAAATTTGCAGGCATATAAATACTTGTATGGACTGTCCAGCAATTGGAAGACTCCCTGTGCAAAGCCCAGGATGTGCTCTCACCTCGTTTTTATTGAGAAATCAAGATAAATTAGTTGGGATATGAGGGGGAAAGGTGCTTGCAGAGCCTTAAACTTGTCTCCTTCCCTCACTGTGTTCGTCAGCAACCTCTAGAAGTTCAAGTGCCTTGTGGAGCTTCTGGCTGGTGATGGCTTATTGAAAGCTGCTGGCACAAGAGCTGTGGACATGTGGAGCAGTGAATTCTGCAGGTGTTTGGAAAGTTGAGAGTTTAACCCCTTGAGCCCAGTGTGTGGCTTTGCAATGTGCTATCTTGGCTCACAGATTTAACTTGGCTTGAAATGTGCTGTGTCTAGGGAGGGGCCATTCATCAAACTTGAAATCCTTTTCCTCAGTGCTGCCTGCAGTTTCCAAATCTGTTCCCTTAGGGGTGTGCCAGGGACAGTGTGGGAACCCTGGGTTCAAGCCAGGTTTGCCTCAGGGTCTGGGTTCCTGAGAGGCAAATGAAGGTGCATCCACACCAAGCAGTCAGATATGTGGAAGACATTTATTGAACAAGGATCAAGGTTGTGTGTGTTGACATTTGAGTGAGTGAAGAAAGGTGGAAGAACAGAAAAGAGGAAAACTAGAAAGAGGAAAGTCTCACCACCCTGAGCTCCAGCGGTGAGCAAGGACAATTCTTCCAGTCTGGCCATGGAGTTGTGGGCTTTTCTTCTGCTGGTGGATCCAGGACAGTGGGGGAGTCCCACTGGTGGCCAAGGCTGCTGCCTTTTGTTTGCTCCAGTTCTCAGGGGCTTCCCAGTGGGTGGAGGTGACAGCAGATGCATGCAGGCCCAGTCAGGCGTTCCAGAGGGCTCTGGGAATGGGCCAAGCCCACAAGGTTCTGGCAATGGGCTCGGGGGTCTCTGGTGATTGACAGACCCCACAGGAGTTCTCTTTTGTCATCAGAAGCACCATCATCTCCTTCAGGCCATCACCATCAGTGGTCATCAGGTGGAGACTGGAGTTTGGGGGCAGGACAATGCCCTGTGCAGAGCTTGTTCCTGTCAGCAGCTCCCCCACCTTGGCCTCCCTCTTCATTGTTCGTATCAGTCCCCGTGGTCATCGGGGTGGGAGGGCTGGTACAGGAGCTGGCCTTTGGTTGCTCACCTGCCTCTGGAGCTGGTTGAGGTGTGTTTTTACCAGGCTCTTTGAGTGTCTCCTCAGGGCTGGTGCACATGAGTTGGTACAAGCAGGTGTAACAGCCCAACTGGTAATGCTTGACCTTGTCACTTCAGATGTTTTTTGGCTTTGGACAGTGATTTCCAAGCCTCTTGTCGAGTAGCTTTTCTGCTGGAGACTTTGGTGAGGATGGGTAGGACTAAGTGCTAACACTTAGCAAAGTCAAAAATACTGTAAATACTTCAAATGAAATAATCTGAGAGGAGTTCAGTTCCTTTGGGTATGTTCTGCAGAAGCCTTTGAGGATGATCTCTGAGGTAGAGTCCCCTCTTTCTTGCCTTGCTGGTGGTAAGTCTGCTGCTGCTCAGGGCTGCGTTTTGGGGATGATAGATTTATTTTTTCACTACTGGATGTATCTAATAATGACTCAGATATCTTGGCAATGTGCCTAAATCAACTGAGATGTGTCTGGGCCCAGTCCCGGGAGGAGGGGGTATTGGCAGCCAGAAATAAACTTTGGGTACTGGTTTAGCATGAAGCCCTTGAGTGCTGGGTTATTTGTGAAGCTTCTAATCTGAGAAGTTCCTAGAGATGGCAAAACATCTGTTGTTGTCTTAAGGTTTTTGGTACTCCCACAAGCAGGCAGGGTGGTTTAAAATTAGCTGGAAAACTAATGGAGCATAGCCAGTATCACCAGAGGGATGGAGTGAAGCTCCTGGACCTGGAGTTTCCTCAGTGGTTGACTGAAATGTTTACCTCTGCCATTGGGGCGGGGGGAAGCTGTGGCCACAGCAGAGGACACTGGGCAAATAATGTGACAGTAAATGCTGTGTCATTGTGCAGAGACAGTGCCAGCAGTGCTGGGGCAGGAGCACGGGGGGGTGAGAGCAGTGCTTGGCTGAGGGCTCTGAGCACCAGTGACCGGTGCTGGGCGCAGTGGGAGTGCGCCTCACCCTTGGGTGTCCCCCCAGCTGCTGTGGTAGCACCAGCACTGCCCTGGGGGTGGTGGCATGGGAGCAGGTGAAGGTGATGGAAGTGTGGAAGGAACTGAGGCATCTTGGCCAGGAGGAAGGGCAGTGTGAAGGAAACAGATGTGTAGTGATGGCAAGGAAAGGCTCCAGCCCGTGTGCCAGCTGTGGGTGGGACAGCATGAGCCTTAGAAGAGCTGAGGGAATTCAGGTTGGACATCAGGAAAATGAGCCTTGAAACTTGCAGAGAAGGCTGCTGGAAGGGCACAGCCATCCCAGGGAGGTTTCCTAGCAATAACGTGACCCTGTGCTGAGACCAAAGTGCTGAAGCTGCAGAGAACAGAAAGGGCCTCGAGGCTGTGGGTTTAGGAAGCCGAGTTTCTCTTGGCTCACGTTTCCAGCTCTGTGGTTTTGTTGGCAGTTTAACTCCTCCTCACGCTGGCATGCCCAGCTCGGGGCCGTGCTGAGCCGTGGCTGTGCTGTCTGGGGCTTCCCTGGAAGCACATGGGCTGTGCAGATGCTGCTGAGCCACAGGGTGGCAAAGTGAGCAGCAGAGTGAAACCAGCTCCTCTGCTGCCTTGTCTCCTGGCATCCTCTTGTGACGGCGTGAAAACCCGGATGCTCAATATGCAAAAAATCATCAGGCTTCCCCTTATTGATTACATTTATGCTTCTTGTATACAGCAGGTAATTAAGCTCATGCATATTCTCAAAAACCCACACTGATTGGCTCATTAATTTTCCTGAGAACTTTCTCTGTTATAACAGGTGGTGCTGCTCAGTTGAGCTTCAAGGACAACAACAGAATGCTCCTCACTTTGCGGTTACCAGCTCCCAGCTACTCCCTTCTGTTTTCCCAGCTTGGTTAAGGTTGTTTGTCTGAAGTTCTCAAGAGAGAAGGCCTCTTGGAGATTTCTGTTAATCCTCCCTGACTCATGTCAAGGGGCCTAAGTTAGGGCCTCAGCCATTTCAATACCCTCACTGCTTTCTGCTAAAAAAGCCTTTGATTGTACAATATCTCTTAGTGATCTACAACATCCTCTGGCAGCTTTCTCTAGGTGAGAGCAGGTCTCTGTCCTTGCTGAGAAGAAGTTGAGGGAGAAATGTACAGTCTGTGTTATCTCAGGCATTTCTCAGCTTGCTGCAGGAGGTAATAACCGGTTACTTGAGGACGGGAGTGTAACCCTTGGGGGCAAAGGGGACATCAGTGACTGACTCATGGAAGATAAATCTCAGGGGAAGGAGGTTCCTGCTGAAAAGATAAACTGGGGGGAGGAGGGCTGACTTTCCTGCCCTCCCCAGGGATCCTCAGCCTGATGTTGCCTGGGATATTGCTGGTCAGGATGTTTGATTTGCAGTCAGAATTGTGTTGTGTAGCACCTGATCTGCTGTATGTGCTGCTAAGCCAGTGTTTGTCTGGTTTAACCATCTCCAGGCATTGTTTTGGGATTAGGGCTGTTGCTTTGCTGATGTGGGCTGGTGGTGTGCTGTGCTGCGTGGTGCTGGCTTTTGGTACAATAAAATCCTGGGTAGAGGGACCAATTTTGTATTTGTGTTCAGAAGTGATGGGTGGCACAGGCAGCAAGTGGCAGTGTCAGGTGCTGCCAGTGACATCAGTTGCTTTTTCTGTGGAAGAGCCAGTACAGAGTGATGGTTTCACTGGGCTGGCCCTTGGCCAGCTGTCGTGACAGAGGGAAAACCCAGATGCTCAATATGATTGATCAGCAGGCTTCTGTTTATTGATTACATCTGTGCTCCTTATATACAGTGGTTAATTAAGCTCATGCATATTCTTAAAGACCTATACTGATTGGTTTATTAATTATCCTGGGAACTTTCTCTTTGTTATAACAGGTGGTTTTGCTCTGTTCATGTCCCAGGGACGTCAACAGGATGCTCCTTACTTTGCGGTTACCAGCTGAAAGCTGTTCCCTTCTTTTTCCCAGCTTATTTATCTGAAGTCCCAAGGACAAGTCAGTATCCTGGAGACTTCTGCTAATTTACCCTGACTTATGTCAAGGGCCTAAGCTGGCTTACTGCAGCCTCTGATTGTACAACATCTCTAGTGATCTACAACAGACAGCAGCCAACACAGCCATTCACCCACTGCCCCCTCACCCCCAGGGGACAGGGGAGAGGATGGGGGGGCAAGGGTAAGGAGACTTGTAGGGTGAGATAAGAACAGTTTAATAACAGAAATGAAAGAAAACTTAAAATAATACTAATATTAAAATAGTAGTGATAATGACAATAGTAATAGATATGCAAATGAGTGACCCCCAGTGCCACTGCTCAGCACCCGCCCACCCAGCCCGGCCCGTTCCCAGAGAACGATCCCGGAGCAGCGACAATCCCGACCCGAAACCGCGATCCCGGGAGAGCCAGAGCCCGAGCGAATCCCCCCACTTGCCAGTCAGCCCCGGATAAAACACTGACCATGTGGGATCTGATCTGGAACATCTCATGGCACATCCCAGTGCCAGTTTGGGCTTTGCCATTCCCTGTGCTTCCCCCTCCCAGTCCCAGTGCAGCTGTGACCCAGCCAGACACGGTGGCCTCGAGCTCCAGCAGCAACTCACAACATCAGTGCTGTTGTCAACGTTCTCCTCATAGCAAGTGTGCACTGAAACCAAAACACAGCTCTTCCAACTACTGAGAGAAAATTAACTCTGTCCTAGCAAAACCAGGCCAGGGGGAACATCTGTTTTCACTTCCTTTCTCCTCCAGACTATTTACAAAAGCCATTGAGAATACTGGATATCCCTGGGGTGTTCAAACCAGTGTGATCCTGCTGGTAGGATCCTGTCTCCTGAGTGTGTGCCAGGCTTTGGTTTTGTTTAGGGTTAAATGACTACTTAAAAAGACCACCTCATCTGCTGCTGGTGTTAGCCCAGGTGCTGCTCCAAACAGGAAAGGTGACAGGGCAGTGAGGTAGTGCTGATGGTGGCTGTTCCTGCTAATTACCTGTTTCAGGTAATTCCAACCCCTGTGACAGGCAGTGTGGCCACTCCAACGCTAGCACCTGCTACAGTTTTCCCACCACCATCTGCTGCTGGTCCTCACTGCAGATGTGGGTGCTCTGCAGCTACTTCAGCCCCCAAGACAGACACTGTGGCTGCTCCAACCCCTGTGACAGGCATCACTGTGGCTGCTCCAACCCCTGTGACAGGCACTGCAGATGAACCAGAGAACCAACCTGTGCCAGCATCAGTCACCCTGTGCAGAAGAAGAAATGCACAAATAGGTTTGCTTAGTGAGGGATGAAGATGAAGCAGAGCTGTCACAGGAGGAAGAGGCAGAACAAATATGCGAAAGGATTTCAGCTGTCATCCAGGTGAGCCCTTTGCCACGAGGCTGCTCTGATGCTGGGATAATGGGGCTGAAAGTCCAAGGTGGCAGTCCTGCTGACCCCCTCTCCTGACTTCCCTAAAACCAGAAAACTTTCATTTCATGATCACTGTGCCCAAGACAGCCTCCAACCACTGCTTCACCCACCAGTCCTTCCCTGTTAGCGAATAACAGGTCCAGTGGAGCACCTTCCCCGGTCGGTTCCCTCACCAGCTGTGTCAGGAAGTTCTCTTCCACACACTCCAGGAACCTGTGAGACTGTCTCCTCTCTGCTGTGTTGTATTTCCAACAGGCATCTGGCAAGTTGAAGTCCCCCACAAGAAGGAGGGCACATGATCCCGACACATCCCCTAGCTGCCTGTAGAATATTTCATCTACCTCCTCATCTTGGTTGTGTGGTTTATAGCAGACCCCCACCATGATATTAAACCCCAGACTGGTCTGGGTTGGAAGGGACCTTAAAGGTCATCCAGTTCCACCCCCCCTGCCAGCAGCAGGGACACCTTCCACTAGACCAGGTTGCTCAAAGCCTCATCCAACCTGGCCAAGAACACTTCCAGGGAGGAGCAGCCACAGCTTCTCTGGCCAACCTGGGACAGGGTCTCACCACCCTCACACCAAACAATTTCTTCCTTAGATCTCATCTCCATCTCCCCTCTGCCAGTTTCAAGCCATCACCCCTTGTTCTGTCACTCCCTGCCCTTGTCAAAGTCCTTCCCCAGCTTTCTTGTAGGTCCCCTCCAGGTACTGGGAGGCCACTAGAAGGTCTCCCTGGAGCCTTCTCTTCTCCAGGCTGAACAGCCCCAACTCTCTCAGCCTGTCCTCACAGCAGAGCTGCTCCAGCCCTGGCATCATCCTCGTGGCCTCCTCTGGACTCGTACGAACTGGTCCATGTCTTGTGCTGGGGGCTCAGAACTGGATGCAGTACTCCAGGCAGCAGTAAACATTCGCCTTGCTGGCCTTCCCCCTGATTCTTACCTGAAAACACTCAACCCTGTCATCACCATCATTAGCCTCTAGGCAATCAAGACACTGCTTAACAGAAAGGGCTACCCCTCCTCCTTTTCCTCCTTCCCTGTCCCTTCTGAGGAGCTTGTGCATTGCATTCCTCCATCCAAGGAATCCCACCACGGTTCTGTGATGGCTGCTATATCAGTTTTCCTGCTGCATGATGGCTACCAGCTGCTCCTGCTTGTTGCCCACACTGTGTGCATTCAATCCACAGACTGGGCAGGGACCGTGCCAAACACATCAGCTGTGAGCTGCGGGTGCCGCACGCAGCAGAGGTTACACCCCGTCCTCCTGCCCTGTCCCCAGCGAGCTCCGCAGCACATCTGCCTGGGAAAGACTGTCAGGACAGATGGGACCAAAGACAAGGAACGAAACGAGCTCAAGAGGCACTGGACAGGAACAGCCCATAGACTACAGGAGTGATATCTGTGTGTATAGATCAATAACAGGAAAAGTGGTGGTGATTAAGTGGGACATAGTGGAAAAGTGTGGGACCTGAGCATGAGGTCCATGGTATGGAATAAGGGGTGGACACTGTCCTGGTTTTGGCTGGGATAGAGCTATTTTTTTTTTTTATTAGTAGCTAGTATAGCACTGTGTTTTGGATTTAGTGTGGGGTTTGGTATGAGAAGAGTGTTGATCAAACACTGATGGTTTTAGTTGTTGCTGAGTAATCAAAGATTTTTCAACTTGACCTGTTTTGCTCATGTGCGGGTGCACAAGAAGCTGTGAGGGGGCATGGCCAGAGCAACAGGTCCAAACTGGAATGGAACATTAATTATCATGCAATTAATTATCAGGGCAGTTCAGTATATAGATGTGCTCTCTCGCTCTCTCCTGGGACTACAGGTTTCAGAATTTTCTCTGCTCTGGGCTGGCTGGCCAGGGACAGGCTGGGCCTTGGTCAGCGGGTGGGGAGCACTTGCACTGTGCATCACTGGATTGTGTATTCTATCACTGTGATTAGTATTTGATTTGATTTTATTTCAGTTATTACATTGATTTTATCTCAGCCCACAATTTTCACCAATCAGAGAGATAAAGGTAAAGAGAATTCTGAAAACTGCAGTCCTAGGGGGGAGAAAGAGAGAAAGAGCCCTTCCTGGCCAGCCCTCACCTATATACTGAGCGTGACCTTGCGTGATGACAAATATTCCATCGGCCAGTTTGGACCTGCTGCTCCCTCACAGCTTCTTGTGCAGGGTGCAGGAGGAGAAGAGATGCCTCGCCCTCGGCAGATGCGAGCAGCACGGCTCCCGTGAGCAGCTGGAGGTGAGCACAAGTCCTGACACAGCCTGGCCTGAAACAGGGCTGGGCCCATGGTCTGGTGCACGCACAGGGACAGCTGGGCCCCCACTGCCTTCAGCCCCGGCCGTGGGCTGTGGAAGAACTGCCTCAGCAGGAGCATGGGCCAAGGGCCAGGGCCGGGTTGTCTTTGCCCTCTGGGCCAGTTTAATTCTGTTCCTTGTCCCGCAACAACTTGGCAGCGGGGCAGGACGGGGCTTGCCGGGTACATCAGCACCGGGAGGAGCTCCTGGTGCACGAGGTCACAATAAGGTTCTGGTTCTGGGCATTGTCTGGGCATTGTCCTGGACATGGGCACCAGGCAGGGCAGAGCGCTGTGGGCACCAGGCAGGGCAGAGCGCTGTGGGCACCCGGCAGGGCAGAGCGCTGTGGGCACCCAACAGGGCAGAGCGCTGTGGGCACCAGGCAGGGCAGAGCGCTGTGGGTGACGGGCACTGCGGAGCAGCATGGGCATCTGGCTGAGCAAAGTGTTCTGGCCTGATGTGCCAGGGCCAGAGCCTGGTCAGGCGAGGAGCACATCACGCCGAGGCTGCGGTGAGGGGGCAGGGGCTGCTGGAGGGCAGGGCCGTGCTTTTGCAGGAGCCCCAGGCTCCGCGTCTCCGCTGGTTCCGGGTGCTCCTGCTGCGGGGAGTTGCAGTGCCTGTGCCATGGGATGGTGGGGCTGCCTCAGGCAGAACAGGGTGATGTCCCTGGCTGTCCTCTCCCTGGGACCAAGGGGTGTCTGGGGCCAGCGGGAAAGGCCTGTCTCATGGTGTGGTGTCTGGAGCAGTGAGAGAGCGGCCGACAACTGGCAGGAGCAGGAAACGCCCCGCACCTCTGGGCCAGCCGGAGCATCCCCGCGGAGATCTGCCAGGAGCAGAGGAGGCAGCATCAGAGTTGAGCAGCTCCATCCAGCAGCTTCCTCAGGAGACAGAGACCTGGCAGCCCTGGGTGAGCAGCGCAGCCGCCAGCGGCACGGTCAGAACACACACACAGAGGCCAGTGCTGCCCGGGGGGGAAGGAGGGCCCCAGGCAGGCCAGGACACACAGCAGCAGCTGTTAGAGGAGAAGCTGCTGCCCAAGCACTCACACACAAACCATTTCACGTTAACTGCTGGGACCAGAGTCCCTGTGCAGCGGGCGACTCCAGGGAGCCGACGGGTGCCCTTACCACTTGGCAAGAACTAAAACATAAGTGTGTTCCCAACATCATTCTCACAGTCGAGCCAAAACACAGCACTGGACGAGCTACCAGGAAGGACATTCACTCTCTCCCAGCCAAAAGCATCCCTAGCTGAAAGTCCAGGGCTTGTGGCCTAAGGCTTCAGCAAGTGCAGCTACTCATGCTAAGCAAGTTCACTACTGATGCTGCCATTTCTTGACACAGGAGGTGGCACTGGCCACAGTACAGGCCATGAAGGAGGACCTAGAGCTCTGCATGAGCATAAACGACAGGCTGCTGGACCAGGAGGCTGCGGCGGAGCAGAGGCACCAGCAATGGCTCCTTCTGAAGCAGCAGAACCAGGCAGTGATGGGCAAGGTACTGCTGCTGGGCACAACAGTCACAGACCAGGCTGCATGAGTCCCCCCCGTGTCTCGGTTGAGCGTCCCCCCAAGCCATGCCGTCACGGGCTAGGCACCGGGCCAGCCCAGGAGCCCTGCCTGTGCCAATAGCTGGTGACCACCAGCCATGTCAGGGGAGGGCGGGGGATGTCCTGTCAGCCACATGTGGGACCAGGATTTAGCACCACAGCCCGTACGGAGCAGCCCAGCCCGCCCGGACACGGGGCAGAGCTGGCTGGCACGGCCCAGTCCACCCAGCCCAGCAGAGCTGGAAACCTGCAGCCCCGCTGACACCCTGGGCACCATCCCAGGGCTGGTGGCACTGCTGCAGGCCGCAGCCTCGCCCGCACGCTGGGCTCAGCGCTCTCCTCGCGTGCCCCTGCCCTGTCACAGGTCAGGGACGGCGGGGATGCCTCTCCAGAGCTGCTGGCTGTCCAGCAGACACTGCTGTGACAGGGAGGGCACTGGGGGGCTGCACAGGGATGAGAGGGCCAGGAGCCAGCAGCCATCCTGCCTCCCACCTCCTGCAGGCCACATCCCTCTGCTACCGGCCCTCCCCAACAGCCCATTGCCCACGGCTTGTCCCAAACCAGCTGCTTCTGCAGCTCCAGCCTCTCCACAGCAGGAGCACAGGGCGATCCTGGGGGTCCCCCCCTTGCTGGGTACCCACAGGACAGTGATGCATCTCTCCACAGGAGACGAAGGATGCGGCACTGCAGACTGAGGAAACCTCCTACAGTGCCCACAGCTGTACCGACACCAGCTACGAGATCCTGAAGGATTGCTTACAGTTTCTTGAGCAGGTGGGTGTGGGCAGCCCAACAGCCATGACACCCACTAACACCCTGTCCCCTCTGCAGCCAGGGGCCCTGGAGGAGCAGAGTCTGGGCCTGAGGCATAGCATGGCTCAGCTGCAGAAGGAGCTGGGAGTCACCGAGGAGCTGGATCAGCAAAGCCTGCACCAGCTCAGCAGAGCCAAGAATACCATCCAAGGCCTGAAGCAAGAAGTGGCCTCCAACAGACAGCACCTGGCAGAGCTGCAGCAAGAGGTGAGGGCAGGGACAGGGCAGCCCTAAGGTGCAGCCGCCCGCCATAGAGCCCTCTGTGCCGCAGCAGCCAAGGGCTGCAGAGAGCCCTTTCCTGCCACCGGGCAGCAGCAGCAGCCCCCGGGGAGAGCCCCAGCCTGGCCACGCCTTGGCCAACTGCCCTCCCTGTCCCACAGCTTTGCCTGCAGGCGCAGGACACGGCCACCCTGAAGGCACAGCTGGCCCAAGCCCAGCAAGAGAGTGCCAGGCAGGCGGAGATGAGTGCAGCCTACCAGGCAGAGAAGCAGCAGCTGCGCTTGGAGCTGAGGAGGCTGCAGGACTCCCAGGAGCAGAGCAAGCAGGAGGTGAGCGTATCCCAAGCCTTCCCACGGGCACTGGGAGCCTGTGCTCAGCCTCTCTCTCTTTCACGGCCTCTCTGTGCCACCGGCAGGCCCGCTTGCTCCGGGAGAAGCTGCAGGAGCTGAGCAGCGGAGCCCTACGCCGCCTACAGCTGCAGGGGCAGACCGAGCGAGCTCTGGCTAAGCAAGAACAAAAGGTGGTTTTCTGCAAGGAGGAGCTGCATTTCCTCAAGCAAGATCTCCACAAAGCCAGGGAGCAGGTGAAGGATCCAGCCAGGGAGCAGGTGAAGGATCCAACCAGGCAGCAGCACAGCCCAAGGGCAGGAGCGCAGGCTGGGCCCCCAGCACCAGGGAACGCCAGGGAAGCCTGGCCCACAGGCAGGGCAGAGGTGGGAAGGACGGGTCAGGGGACACCATACAGCATGAGTCCTTCAGCATGAAACTACCCTGGTAGGGTAGAAGTTCCCGGCCAGGAGTGCTGCGGTGATGGTTCTTCTCCAGAGCAGCCCTGTTGAGACACCGGCACCTCCAGAGCCTCTGCGCAGCCCCAAAGGCTGCTGCCCCAGCGCAGCCTGGTTTCTCCAGCTGCCCTCAGCCCCGGGCACAGGGAGGCTGGGAAGAGCAGTCCCACGCTGGTTCACACATGGCATGGGGGGGCGGGGGGTGTCATTTATTCCAGACAGCAACCCTGCGCGCGGCCTGCGCCCCGGCGTGCTCCGACAGCAGCAGGGACAGGGACAGGGAGCTGGTGCTGCACAGCGTCCGCCAGCGCGTGACGGGGCAGCTGTAAGTGAGGAGCCTCGCTGGAGGAGAAAGGGGTGGTGGCTGCCTTCTCCTCACAGCAACTCACTCAGCTCACGCCTCGTTTTCAGGCACTCCCATGAGAAACCAGAGCACAAGCTCCAGTGGCGAATGGAGCAGACTGCAGAGCTGACAGTCAAAGAGGTGTAAGGGCCGAACGGTGGGAGTGGGGCTGCACTCTCCGCACGCAGCAGTGGCTGCTGCCGGCGGGGCTGTATGGGACAAACGGACACTGCTGGGCTTCCCAAGCTCCTGCGAGGCCAGCAGAGCAGGATTGTCTCTGCACCACTGCATCACCTCATCTCCCCTGCCTTTCCTCCAGGCATTGTCAGAACACGCTGGGCAGGGTGCAGCAGGAGAAGAGATGCCTCGCCCTCGGCAGATGCGAGCAGCACGGCTCCCGTGAGCAGCTGGAGGTGAGCACAATTCCTGACACAGCCTGGCCTGAACCAGGGCTGGGCCCATGGTCTGGTGCACCCCCAGGGACAGCTGGGCCCCCACTGCCTTCAGCCCCGGCCGTGGGCTGTGGAAGAACTGCCTCAGCAGGAGCATGGGCCAGGGCCAGGGCCAGGTTGTCTTTGCCCTCTGGGTCAGTTTAATTCTGTTCCTTGTCCCACAACAACTCTACAGGACAACAACTTGGCAGCACCGGGTGGGCACAGTTCTGCAGGCCTGCCTCCAGCCAGCACTCGCCTCCAGGACAAGCAGTGCTACAGGAACGAAGGATTAGACTGACAGCCTTTAAACAAATAAATGGTTCTGTAGCAGAATCGGTGCCAAGCACCAAAGCATTCCCTGGGCCACGAGCTGTAGAGAGCCTCACAGAGCACGGTGATCAGAGGAGCTGGGCACTCTCTGAAGACTCTGCTGCTCCTGGAAGTCTCTGAGCCTCAAAGCAACGAGCACTCCCGTCTCTGAGCCTCAAAGCAACGAGCACTCCCGTCTCTGAGCCTCAAAGCAACGAGCACTCCCGTCTCTGAGCCTCAAAGCAACGAGCACTCCCTTCCTAGAGACCGCGGTGGGCTGAGGTGTGTTCCCGTAAGGATGGGCTGGGCCCTTGCCTCTGCGGACACCCAACCTGTAGCCAAGGAGCCCAGGGCTGCCGGGTGGCGGGGCCGGAGCCCGTGGGTGGGAAGGGGTGAGTTGCCTGTGGGCAGAGGCCAGCTTGGCCACAGTCCCTGGGAGCCTGCTGCGAGCTGGCATGGGATGTGCTGCCCTGCTCAGCCAGCCGGGGTGCAGCTGGTGAGCCGCTGTCCCAGCGCCAGGGCACCAGCATCTGCAGCCAGGGGAAAGGTGCTGGCTGCATACGGCCCGGTCAGCAGGGCTGGAGCACACAAGGCTGCTCCAGGGCCAGGGAGGTGGGAACAGGCGGGAAGAGGAGGGAGCCCTGAACAGCGTCAACCCGCAGAAGGAGGCTGCTGGGCGGAGAGGGAGCTCTGAGCCTCGGGTGAGCGGCGCCGATGTCTCCCTGCACATGCTCGCTGCTGTGTCTGTCCGTGCCCGGCTGAGGACCTGGCCCTGCCGTGGGCTGTGGCAGGACCTGTGCTGGGCCTGGAATCGCTCTGGGTCCCAACGCTGCAGCCTTGTCCTCCACAGCAGCAGGATCCGGGTCTGGACCTCCAGCTCTCTACACCCTCCTTTCAGGTAGCTGTAGAGAGTGAGAAGGTCTCCCCTCAGCCTCCTCTTCTCTAGGCTAAACAACCCCAGCTCCCTCAGCCGCTCCTTGTAGGACTTGTGCTCTAGACCCTTCACCAGCTCTGTTGCCCTTCTCTGGACATGCTCCAGCACTTCAAAGTCTTTCCTGTAGGGAGGGGCCCAAAACTGAACCCAGTACTTGAGGTACAGCCTCACCAGGGCTGAGTACGGGGGGAAGATCAGATCCCTAGTCCTGCTGGCCACACTATTTTTGATTCAAGCCAGGGTGCCGTTGGCCTTTTTGGCCACCTGGGCACTCTGCTGGCTCATGTTCAGCTACCTGGCTGTTGACCGACACCCCCAGGTCCTTTTTTTGCCAGGTCGCTCTCCAGCCATTCTTCCCCAGGCCTGTAATGTTTCATGGGGTTGTTCTGACCCAGGTGCACGATCTGGTACTTGGCCTTCTCGAACTTCATGCCATTGGCCTTGGCCCACCGATCCAGCCTGTCCAGATCCCTCTGCAGAGCTTTCCTACCCTCAAGCACATCACCACTCCTGCCCAACTTGGTGTCATCTGCAAACTCAGTGGGGGCACACTCAGTCCCCTTGTCCAGATCATAGGTGAAGATATTAAACAGAACTGGCTCCAACACTGATCCTTGGGGAACACCACTAGTGATCAGCTGCCAAGTGGATTTAACTCCATTCACCACAACTCTCTGGGCCCGGCCATCCAGCAAGTTCTTTACCCACCAAAGAGTACATCCATCCAAGCCATGAGTGGCCAGTTTCTTCAGGAAAGTGCTGTGGGAAACAGCCTCAAAGGCTTTACTGAAGTCTACATACACGACATCCACAGGCCTTCTCTCAGCCACTAAGTGCGTCACCTTGTCACAGAGGGAGATCAGGTTGGTCAGGCAAGACCTGCCTTTCATAAACCTGTGTTGACTGGGCCTAATCCCCTGGTTGTCTTGCATGTGACGTGTGATGGCACTCAGGATGATCGGCTCCATCACCTTCCCTGGCACCGAGGTCAGACTGACAGGCCTGTAGCTACTCAGATCATCCTTCTGGCCCTTGGGTGTAACATTGGCCACCTTCCAGTCAGCAGGAACCTCCCTGGTTTGCCAGGACTGCTGATAAATGATGGAGAGGGGCTTGGTGAGCACTTCTGCCAGCTCCCTCAGTACCCTGGGCTGCATCCCATCCAACCCCATAGACTTGTGGACATCTAAGCGGTGCAGCAGGTCACTAACCATTTCCCCCTGGATCATGGGGGTATCATTCTGCTCCTCATTCCTCTGGCGCAGGGGGCCGTGTATTCAGAGAGCAACCTGTCTAACCATTACAGACTGAGGCAAGGGAGGCCTTGAGTACTTCAGCCTTTTCTTCATCCTTTGCCACAGTGTCTCCAATAAAGGATGAAGAGTCTCTTTCACTCTCCTTTTGGTACTCGTGTATTTATAGCAGCCTTTTACTGGTGCAGCTGGACTGAGTTCTAGCTGGCTTTGCCCATTCTAATTTTCTCCCTGCATAGCGTCACGAAGTCATTACAGTCCTCGTGACTTGCCTGGCCCTTTTTCCGCAGATCATAAACCCTCCTTTTTTTTCCTGAGCTCCAGCCTGAAGCTCCCTGTTCAGCCAGGCTGCTCTTCTTCCCCACCAGCTCAATAGGCACTTGACAGGAACGGCCCATAGACTAAGGGCGTGATATCTGTGCGTATAGATCAATAACAGGAAAAGTGGTGGTGATTAAGTGGCCCAGGCAACTTCTCTGGGTTGTGTCTGGTGGGCAGCAGCACAGTCCAAGGGCAGGAGCGCAGGCTGGGCCCCCAGCACCAGGGAGTGCCAGGGAATCCTGCTGTCTGCAGAGCTGTGCATCCAAAGAGCCTCTCCTTGGAGACACGTCAGTCCAGCTGGAGGCCATCCCAGGGCTATTCCCCCTTCACATTATCAGACATGCCAACTGCACCTTCATCACCTCATCCCAGGCCCTCTGCTTCATAAGAACAGCTCTTGAAATATTTGCTAGCATTTAATGTTGTCTGGATATCCAATGGAATGATACCATGGAGGTAAAACCAGGCCTGGTGTACAGCCATGGTCACAAACCTTTTGGTGAGAGGCTTGAGGTCAGTTAATGCTCAGCTGCCTGTCAAGGAGGATTGGGCAGATCCTGGGAGGTGCTGCTTCTAGGCCCATGTCTTATGTCTGCTCATTTCTGCTCACCCACAATTGTTTATATGAGCACCAAAAGTTGTATTTGCTGCTTTTTCAATCTGGATTTGGCAGTGCAGAATCAGTGCTGCAGAAACACAGCTGGCTGCTGTTCCGGGTTGCAACCCAATTGCTCTTGGAGCCTCAGCTGTGAAAAGTCTGGGCTGATGTAGGGCCAGCTTATTTTTTGGTTTTTGGAGGTTGTTATGGGTGATGCTGGCAGCTAGGTTTGGGCTTGCCCTCCTGCCATCCCAGGGCTGACCTGCTGTATGAGTCCTGGAGGTGCTGACGGAGCTGAGCACGGCCAGGATACCTGGAAGGCTGTATCAGGGGAAGCAGCTGCAGGGTGACACTGAGTGTTTGGGTCAATGCAGCACAAAGATTAATGGCACTGTGATGTACCTCTGCTCTGGAGAGCGTGGGGAAAAACAACCCTGGTTATAGGACAGTCCTCAGCAAGGTGGTGAGCACACGTGTGCTGCCCACATGGCCTTCAGATAAAGCCTTACACAGCAAATATTTATCAAAACATCTTCCAGCATCCCCTTTGCACTACACAGCAGATTGGGCATTTAACCTTTCCTTGAGTTTTAAAGCCTGCCCTGCCTCCTGCTAGCTGAGTTTAACCTTTCTCTGGATTTTAAAATCTGACCTCCCTCCTGCTGGCCTGGCCTTGCACTGGGAGGAGGGTGGGCTGCTGTGTCCCCGCTGCCCTGGCCTCTGCCTGGTTACTCCAGGGCAGATGCGCTCGCAGCACCTCCACATTCCACGGGCTTTTGCTATTGTAGGCAGAAATTCTCCAGCCTTCCTGTTCTTGCTGGAGGTCAATGCCTGGCAGTCCCCTGTCCTCCCATGCTTTCAGCTCAGGTCATCTGCCAGCAGCAGCCTCTGAAGTGGTGATGGGACAGTGGAGCTGGGCTGTAAGGGGGCTGTAAATGCACGGCATCTACCATGACCAGCACAGTGGCTCTGAGCTCTTGGCTTTCTGTCCTTAAGCTACCCTGGGACACCAGTGACAAATAACCCTGTAACAAAAAGTCCTGGTATTCCCTTTCCCTCATACTGGTGTAAGTTTCTGCCCTGGGCAGAGCAGTGGCTGTGACCTCCTGGGTCCTGCTCTGCACCAGCCTCAGCGGCCCTGCTTCCCTGCTGCAGTGTCTCATACAATCATATCATAGAATGGTCTGGGTTGGAAGGGACCTTAAGGCTCATCCAGTCCAACCCCCCTGCCAGCAGCAGGGACACCTTCCACTAGACCAGGTTGCTCAAAGCCTCATCCAACCTGGCCGAGAACACTTCCAGGGAGGAGCAGCCACAGCTTCTCTGGCCAACCTGGGCCAGGGTCTCACCACCCTCACACCAAAGAATTTCTTCCTAATATCTAATCTAAACCCACCTTCTTTCAGCTTAAAGCCATTTCCCCTTGCTCTGTCACTCCCTGCCCTTGGCCAAAGTCCCTCCCCAGCCTTCCTGGAGCCCCTTCAGGCACTGGGAGGCCACTAGAAGGTCTCCCCGGAGCCTTCTCTTCTCCAGGCTGAACAGCCCCAACTCTCTCAGCCTGTCCTCACAGCAGAGCTGCTCCAGCCCTGGCATCATCCTCGTGGCCTCCTCTGGACTCGTTCTAACAGGTCCATGTCCTTCTTGTGTTGAGGGCTCCAGAACTGGACTCAGTACTCCAGGTGGGGCCTTACGAGAGCGGAGTACAGGGGCAGAATCACCTCCCTCTCCTCCAGATCTGGTCCAGTAAAATGCAAACTGCGCACAACACTTCCCAGTTTCTGTCCTGCAATAAATGGGAGTGTGTCCTGCCTCTGCCAAAAGCTGTGCCGAGGACACAGGCAGATGCAGCTGCATGACACCCAGCAGCACTGACCCTGACTGCTGATTTGAGTGCCTCACTGCCACCACTGTGTTTGCACTGCAGTGCCTGGGGCTACCCACTCCTGCTGCGGCTACAGAGCTCTTCAACCCAGGCTTTGGCCACTGCACCAACATCCCATGAACTGCAAGCTGCTGGGGAGGACTGGGCTTGTGAGAACCACGAGCTGAAGGACAGAAACCAGAGCTGTTCTAAAGTTAAAGCCTCTTGAATTCAAATCCTTCTGTAACCTGTCTGTGGCCTTTGCAGCTTCCCTGTAAAGACACTTCCTAGCCAGGGCAGCAAGGATGCCAGGGCAGCAAGGATGCCAGGGCGGTTGAGGCGCTGGCACTGGGCTGCTCAGGCATCTGGTAGCTTTATCTGTGTTTCCAGCGCTTAGTTGTTCCTTTGTAAGGCAGCGTTGTCTGGCAGCAGGCAGCCTGTCCCCGGCCGCCGTGCCGCTCCCGGGAGGAGCCTGGAGGAAGCCTGCAGCAGCGCGGTTTCCTTCGGCGGGTCAGTGACCGCCAGTGCCTCCCGCCGGCTACCCGAGGCCGTTCACTTTCTCAACTCAGGAAGAAACACAGGGCAGCAGAGTGGGGGCTGCGGGACAACGGGGCTCCCTGGAGGAAACGTGCCCACCCAGTGCAGGCAGGACAGGGCATCTGCCAGGGAGAGGCGGGAGCCTGGCACCTGGTCTCACTAAGGTGGTTGAGAGAGCTCCTGCCACATTGCCAAGACCTCACCTTTCCTTCCCCATTAGTCTTTGCTGGCAAAATGATTCATGGGAGCTGCTGGGAGCCTCATTGCTGAAATAACCTCACTGTCGTTTGTCCCGAAGCTCATTCTGGGATGGACCCCAGCACCACAACAAGGGTGCAGGGGGATGGTGGCATGCAGGACAGGTGTGCACGAGGAGTGGCTGTGAATTCGGGTTTCTAATGTTTACCAAATAGCAGCTGAGAGGCTTGGTGCATGAAAAGATCCAGCTTATAGGGTTCTTCCCCATGTGGAAGGTGGCAAACCAAAGATGGTCCACAAATCCAGCTGAGAGGCAGAGAGCATCCCAGTCCTGTGGTCATGGAGCTCTCCAGGGCTGTGGGAGATGCGGGTTCACCCAGTGGTAGAAGGAGGGACCCCCTTCCATGACTGAGCATGCCTAAGTTTCCCCACAGTGCACCTACAATCAGTGGAGGGGGGAGCAGTTAATAACGCTGGTACCTTTTGAGCAGGATTTTGCTGGGAAATTGCTGCAGGAATGCAAAATCTGGAATATTTCTGTGCGAAGAGCAGACGATGAACTGGCTGGAAGCAGAGGGTGAGACTGCGCCCTTGACTTCGTGCCCTTCCAACCTCCATTCCCCTCCAGCTTTTTCCACCCGCCTTGGCGTGTGCGTGTCCTGAGTTAAAGCAGTTCTGGCAGGACAGCCAAGTCCTGCAGCCCGAGCGCTTGCTGTGGGAGCGTGCAGCTTGAAGGGTGTTAAGGAAACTATAGGAAGATTAGGAAATGTGTGGTGATGAGTTTTGATAACTGGAGGAAGCAGGTCATGTCCTGCTTCGGACGAGGTCTGCTTGGAGGTATGAAAGCAGCCTTTGCCGCGGGCAAGAGCCAGTCGATCTCATCGGCACTCTCTTCTCTGGCTGAGGATGCTCTGGGCTGGCAGGATGAGGCTGGGGACCTCTGGGATTTTGCTCATGCTTCTCCATGCATCAGCAGCCTGTGAGTTTGAGCCCTTCCCTTACAGCGTCACGGGGATCGTCTGCAGGATGACAAAGCCCGCGGCGTTGCTGTGTAAGTGTCTGCTGTGCAGGGCCGCGTCTTCCCGCTCTCCATCAGAATAAATTAGTGATAGATCAGCCAAGTGAGGGGGTTTCTTGCTTCTGTGGCTCCTGTGGAAACTGCTTATCTAGTAAGATGTATTAATCTCTGCCTGGGAGCACAGGTTAAAGCACCTGAAGTGACCAGGCACAGCTTCTCGAAGGAGCCAGAAAACAGTCCCCAAGCCAACTCTGGGTCCTTGGCGCAAGGTTTTAGCAATGCTTCTTGTTGGGGCTGGTGTGATGGAAGAGCTAGAGCAAACGTGTGTTTGACTTTTCACCTCACTGCAACCTTATCTCTTGGGGTTGGTGTGCAAAAGGGGAGAAACATGGTTTCTGTGCTGCCAGGGGTTTATTTGCAAAGGCTTTGGGGCTTTGCAGTTAGGGGAAGAATAATTAGTGCTTCTGCAAAGGGTGGGAACAGCTCTGCCCCATTCCCTGAAAGCTGTGGTACATGAAGAGAAGGATGCTGGGCCAAACTGAGAGAGGATGTTTCTGTAAGAAAAAAATCCTGTACACGCATGTGCCTGAGGCCCAGCCTGAAATGGGATGGATAATGTTAAGCAAATGGGTGCAGAAACTTTGATCTCAGAAGTTTTCCTTTGGAGGCCGAACAGCTGACTGCAATACAAGCAAGCAGCCACAGAGCAAAACACTGGGGGAAAGTCAACAGCTTGTGCAGTGTAAGGACAAGCACAGCCTTGACCCGCCCAAAATCTGCCCCTAAGGTGCAGGTGAGGTGTGGGAAAGCTGGGCTTGGTTCCCTGGGAATGGTCTTGCTGGTGACTGTCGAGCAGCCCCCAAGCTTCTGTCCCCAGCTACCTTCAGCTGTTAAAGTACTTCTAGGTGTTGCTTAATCTAACAGAAATGGATGAAACTCTTCTGTAGTGCTCTTTAATCCAACTTTGTAGCCAGGAGAGACTGCAGTTTGGTATCTTTGCCCTTTTCTTCCACCAACAGTGAACCAGGAAACGGCGCGGGTCATCCAAGCGGCGTTCAGGAACGCCAAATTCCCGAACATCACCGGGGAAAGGTCCATGCGGCTCCTGGGCACGGTGGCTTACGGGCTGAGCAAGTGAGTGTCGCTGTCTCTGCGCCAGGGGAGGTGCGGGCTGGCGGAGAGGAACGGAAACCGGCCTTGGGGGGAGCTTTAATCCAGCAGTGCCTGGTGAAAGCAGAGGTCTTGACCAGGCAGGCACATTTGCTCATCTGCCTCGCAGACAGTTTGCACAGTGAAGTTTGGGCTGCTGATTTATTATTGAAGAGCTTCTCCAACAGACAGCGAGGCAGAGCGTAGAACAACGGGGATGGGGAGGCCTGTCCCTGCGGGCTGGCGCTCCTGGAGCCCAGCACTGACACATGGTGCCCGTGGCACTGCCACTCACAGTGAGTGACAGTGGGGACCCAGCCAGGGGCTGCCAGAGCCACTCCTGTTAGCAGGATGTCACTTGGCCACACTTTGTGACAAGCAAGGCTGGGTTCCACTGTGGTACTAACTTTTATTTGGGGACAACAAATGGAACGGTGCAAATGCAGGACACTGTCCTGCCATGGCAGTGGTGGCACTGCAATAAAACAGGAGCTGTTTTTGCAGCATGTGGCTCTGTGTTTCCTGTTTAAAGCGTTTCCCCCGCCTCATAGCCAAACCCTGCAGGGGAGGAGCAGTGCACCCAGGCTTGGTGAAAGCACTGTTGTCCTTGTGTGCAGCCCCTGGGATTTGCAAAAGCTCCTGAGTCCAGAGCTGGCACAGGCTCCTTCGAGACCCCACGTCCTCAGAAGCAAACCTGGCTTGCCTGGTCACAGACAACAGCCTCCAGGCTGGTGACAAACCGTGCTTCTGTTGTTTCTAGCATCCAGGTCAATGACCTGTCCATCGAGCAGAGCGAGGTGGAGCTCAAGGAGAATGATGCTATTTACATTGCCATTAAAAACGTGACGGCCGTCTTCAAAGGGACCTTGACCTACGGCTACGCAGGGGCCTGGTTGTAAGTACTGGGGGGCTGGCTGCTTCCAAGCACCACGGCCCCAGCTCCTGCTGCTGCCTGCAGGCAGGGCTGGCCCGTGGCACAAGCAGATTCAGAGGGGCTGTGCTCCTCTGGCTCTCCAGCAATGGCAGCATTGCTTACTGCCTGAGCGAGGCAACATTTTATATGCCAGCAGTGCTGCTTAGCCCCATCACTGCTCTTCTCGTCCTGCTCTCTGCCTTTCTGTCCTCACTGTCACCCCTTGCATGAGGAGACAAGATGGCCATGTGTACAAGTTGTCTTCTTCACTCCCCTTTGTTGCTCTATAACATTTGACTGGGGAAAAAAGGGGCTTAGTGCTCCTGTGCACCTAAGTGCTGCCCAGTCAGTCATTTGCAGTGATGTAACGCCAGCGTAGTTGAGATGGGCAGCCACGTGCTGGGCTTTTGCACGCTGCAGGGCAGGGACCGGTGTGAGAGGTGTTATAACACAGGACGTGTGCTCAGGGAGAAGCTGCTCCCAGCATGGGTTGCTAAATGTCCTCTTTTCTGCTGTTACAGTTTACAGCTTTTTCATTCAGTGGATTTCGAAATCGAGTCTTCCATTGACCTCCAGATAAACATTAAACTGAGTAAGTAACAGCTGGGTGTCGGTGGCTGCGGGGGTCTTTGTGCGCGTCCTTCCTCCAGAGCAGCAGGACAGACTGGATGGGGGGCAGTGAGCCCCAGCTGGTTCTGCTCACCTCTGTGGGGATCAAACAGCATCTGGAGGCTGGAAGTGGGTCTCTGCCACCCTGTGCACACAGGAGAGGAGACAACACGGCCCTCATAGTTGTAACAGATCAAGCAGAGGAAGCTGGTACGAATAATTTCAGCAAAGTAATGCTGACATAAACCAGAAGCAAGTGAAGAATGGTCTGGCCTTCTGGACAGCCTTTAGGACCAGCCTTTCATCTCCTGCTCTTCAGGATGGCTTTAAAAAAACAAGAGGACGTTTCAAAAGAGTGAGCCAAAGGAGGGGTTTGGTGCAGGAGGTTTGAACATCCCTACAGTCCCCTTCTTTGGCTGTCTCCAGGTCAGGCTCCAGGTCTGCTCTGGGAAACAAAGCCTCTTCCTCGGGAGGGTCGATAGACTTAGACTAGAAAGGGACAGAAGCAAACTACACTCCTCCACCTCCCATAAGGGATAAGAGGGACATGGGTTATTAAAGGTGCCTCAAAATACATTTTCTTGCCTCAAAATACATTTTCCTAATAAAAAAGGGAAAAGCTCTCAATGACAGTATATTGCAATCCCCAGCTTTCTGCAGTGATACAACTTAATTCCCTCCCAGCTCTTGTTTGTGGGTTGCACATACTGCCCAGGCTCTCCTGGGTGATGTTAGGGGACAACCCAGTCCCTGACTACAGGAGATAATGAGGTAGGTGGGCATCCAAATGAAGTGTGAAGAAGGCAAATATGCTCAGCTGGAGCTGCGAGCAGAAACCCTCCACCCAGGCGCAAGGCAGCCCCGTCTGCCCTGAGCCTGCAGGGTCACGAGACTTTTGGAAACATCCCCTGGGAGGTGTGGGGAACCCTGGCTGCCCCTCTGCAGTGATGCCCTGCTCCAGGTCTGCAGTGGCTGCAAAGGGCACTCGTCCTCCTTCTCTTGGTAGCAAATTAGCTATTTTCTTTCATGTTTCTCTTTATCCCGTGCAGTGTGCCAGAAGGACCAAGTGGCTGCCGACGCCTCAGACTGCTACCTGGGTTTCCACAAACTGACGCTTCACCTCCAAGGAGAAAAGGAGTGAGTCTGTCCCCCTCCAGAACTGGAGTTCACTTGCCCAGCCACTGGTCCCTGTGTGCCTCAGCATGAGCATCACCCCTGATGGGGGCCGCTGGGTGGTCCCTGACCTGTGCTCCCTGTCTTGCACAGGCCAGGCTGGCTGAAGCAGCTCTTCACAGATTTCATCTCCTTCACTTTGAAGTTTGTTCTCAAGAGCGAGGTAAGATCAGCCACTGCCTGTGGACAGAGGAAAGGCTGGTTTGTAGGTTACACCCTCCTCTGCTCATGCATGCCCACAAGGTAATAGCAATTTTAGTGCCTGTGGAAAGTAAAAACAATAAATAGAATCCACAAAAGCCCTCGGGATGAGGTGGGAGGTTGTGCTGGCTCTGGGATCTCTGCTGGTGCCAGACTGACCAGCAGCCCCCAGATCTCACCATGAGGCCCAGCTCTGCTCCACACCTAAAAATCCTACCCTTTGTCTTCAGTTTTTCCCCTCTTTTCCTCTTGTAGGTGTGCAATGAAATCAATTTTCTTGCCCAGGTGCTGGCAAATTTTGTACACGATTTAGCAGGTAAATATCCCTGTTTCTTCTGCTTTCTTTTTTTTACATGCCACTTTTAACATTCGAGCCCCAGCAGGGCAGTGGCCACAGCCATCAAAAAGTCCTTTTTTGTGTATGGGATCTTGAGCCCTCAGACCACAGCAAAATAAACCTTAACGATGTTATGCTTTGAATTTTCTGTATCATCACGTTGCTTTTTAAGGGTGATTGCACTGGTGGAAAGACACGTTTCAGTCCATGAGGTGTTCCTCCTTCATTAGGTAATGACCAGAGGTGCAGGACAGCTGCAGGAGGACTGATGTTAGCTAGGACAGGAGCATGCATTGGAGTATTTGGGCTGAGATATTGCAGCATCTGTATCTGACTGCTGAAGATTTTCCCATGGTTCCCAGCCCTAAATATCAGGGAAGAGGAGCAGAACATAAAACTAAGAGTGATTACCTCTATTTTACTGAAACTGAGTCAGTGAGGAGTAGCAGAATGAGCACTAGCACCAAAGGAGTGGGAACCCCAGGCCCATCCCCATGTTATTTTATAACTCCCAGTCACCTTCTGCAGCAGGTACTAAAAGCAACTGTCTTGCAAGCTCTGCTTCAGCTCCTATTTCTGGGGTGAGCTTTTTGTGTTTTCTTCCTGCAGCAAATTTTGTCCAGGATGAGGACATCAGTGTTGATATCTCCCTTGCATCAGTTCCTTTAATAAAAGCCAATTACCTAGAATCACATCACAAGGTAAAGTAACGGGGGCTGCTCAGAGGCCAAAGGTTTTCTGGTAGTGCTGTTCGCTGGGGGGCTGGGAGGGGCTGGTCCCTTGGCCGCCCTGCAGCTGCTGCTCTACAGCCAAAGGTAAGTCTGCAGCATGAGCTGATCCCAGCCTCTCGCCCCGCTGAGCATCTTCCTCTCCACCCTGAATTCAGCCAGCCAGACCCTTGCCTGGCAATGAAAATGCAGATATTGACATTTTGTCCTGTCTCCCTGCTGCCTGTCATGGCCAATGCTCTTGTTTTTCCTTTCAAGGGTCTTGTCCTGTACAAGAACTACTCTGATGTGTTCAGTGACTCCGTTTTCTCCCCGTTGCTGCTGACTGAGTCCCGAATGCTCTACTTCTGGCTCTCGGAACACATCCTCAACTCGCTGGCTTCCGCAGCCTTCTTAGATAAGCGCCTGATGTTGACCATCAAAGGGGAGAAGTTGCAGGTGACTATTTCAGGAGTGGTTCCCTCCTTACCTCATACATCACCTTTTGGGGAGAGAGTAAAAAATTATCTAAACTACGTTTTTTGATGAGAGCTAGTTTCTGTAGAAGACAGTGATCTATAGTCAGTCACTACGTGTGATCCTGCTCAGAAATCGGTACCTTCTCAGCAAGTATGCTTCACCAGGTAGTGTGATCCCTTGGAGCACTAGCATCAGCTGACAGAACACTTGTCTTCTGAATTATAAAGTGACACGATTTTCTGAGGGAGTACTGAAGCAGAAAGGGGGTGAACTGAGAAGGAACTCAGCCATGCCTCTGAACTGGGCACAGGCCACACACACCAGGCCCATCCAGCCTGAATCACAGAATCACAGAATCCCAGAGTGTCAGGGACTGGAAGGGACCTCGAAAGCTCATCCAGTCCAACCCCCTGCCACAGCAGGAACACCTGGATGAGATCACACAGGAAGGTGTCCAGGGGGTCTTGAATGTCTCCAGAGAAGGAGACTCCACAGCCTCCCTGGGCAGCCTGGCCCAGGGCTCTGGCACCCTCACTGTAAATAAGTTCTTTCTCAAATTTAAGCAGAACCTCCTGTGTTCCAGCTCACACCCATTGCCCCTTGTCCTATCACTGGTCATCACTGAGAAGAGCCTGGCTCCATCCTCCTGACACTCACCCTTCAGATATTTATAAACATTAATGAGGTCCCCCCTCAGCCTCCTCTTCTCCAAGCTCAGGAGCCCCAGCTCCCTCAGCCTGTCCTCATCAGGGAGATGCTCCACTCCCTCCATCACCTTGGTGGCTCTGTGCTGGACTCTCTCCAGCAGCCTGCACCAGGGCTAACTGTAAACTCCTCTTTCATTTCTCTCCAATCTGTTTCTGGTTTGTCTCTGAAGGCGCTGTTTGAAATGGAAGACACAGAAGTGCAACGGAAGGCAGTGCAGATGGTAATTGCATTTTTATGTCAAATAAGGAACTTTTCAAATGGATTTTGTTGCATTGTAATCTCATGTCTTTCCCTCAACAACTCAAGAATCCTGGGTGGGGCTGATGGGGAAAACCAGGGACGGATGGAGAAACCCTTGTGCTTTGCAAGGAGGATTTCTCCACCCTCCATGCTGGCACAGCCTCCCTGGAACCCAGCTGAGTTATTGGGCTTGTCTGAAGTGGAGGAGGAACTGGGGACTACAAAGGAGATGCAGCTGTGTGGCAAGTTGGCATGAAATTGGGATGTGGTATGGAAAAACACCTGATTCTTCTGTTGCTCCTTATCTGATCAGATTTTTCAAGGCACCTCCTACAATGACTCTATGGCCAAGGTGTGGAGTCTTGCCCGGCCCCAAATCTCTCTTCAGCCCGAAGGGACAGTCGTGAAGTCCTTGGTAGCAGTGGAGGTCAGCATCTTTCCCCTGGGAGAAGAGCCCCTGATGGCTCTGTACATGGAGAAGGTCAGTTCTTGCTCCTCCTGACAGTGAAGACCTCGGAACAGACTCTGTTCTGAGCCTGGCCCACTCCTGGTGCTCAGGGCCAGTAACGGCAGGGAGCACACTGGGAAGGGAGCGGGGGCTACACCATGGGAGCTGGAGAGGATGTGTCAGTTCCTTTAACACTCCCATCTAACCCCCTGATCCGTGGGGCTGGGAGTGATGACAGTGACTGCACTGGCTCCTGGAACCACAGGCTCAACACCTCCTCTGTTAGGCCAGCCCCCCACTGGTGTGCAAGGTGGTAAGTGTAGCACTGGGACACTGATAAGCCCCTATTAACCTGTATTGGACACAAGTGAAATCCCTTTGGCTGAGGTAGTTTAGGAGAGAATGAGGGCACCGTGGGAGTTCTGAAATCGCTTCATTCCCAAATTCTAGCCTTGGCCCCCACTTACAGGATGGGTGTCTCTGACATGAAGACAGAGCTCTGAAGAATGCACAGCTCAAAATATAATCTTTTCCACTATGTGTGAGAGTTCCTGCTTACACTGTGTTTTGCCTCAAACTGCTTCATACTGAATCTAAGGAGGTAGAAAAAAGAAAAGCCAACAGCCTTGCTGTCACGAGGAACGTCACAAGAAAGCAGCATGTTTGTCCAGCTTTGTAATTATGGGCTGGCATGGACACTAAACGCTGCACAAAAGCAAATCAGTGCCTGAGGGTAGATCAGACTATTTTTAAAGGGTTAAACTATAATCTCCTGTGAGGCTGGAATGGAGAATAATTCCCTCCTGCCCTCTGCAAGTATCCCACGTTAGCAGGGTGTTACGGGGAAATATGCATGGCTGGTTTTTTTGCTCTAGGTGATCTCTTGAAACGAATTTCTGTTAGGGCTGCAGAAGCACTGAACCAGAGGTGGTCCCTGAAATTGTGGCCCTCAGGATGTGATCTGCTCCTGGCTTGTGATCTGCAACTGGATCACAAAATGCTCCTTTTAACAAAAGTTTGCATACAAGTAAAACAAAAAAAATGAGCCTAAATGGCCAGAATTCAGAGATTGCTTTAGTTTTTAATCTGGTTATACATGCAAACACTATGATAAGACTCCTCCTGGCTACCCTTGGTCTGGCCTCTCCACATCCAGTCTGATGCTCTTTCACACTGAGACAGACGGTCCAACGCCCTGCGTAACCATTTCCTTCCTTGTGCGGGATTTGGCTCACAAAATGGCAAAAGAAAGCATCAGGCCTGTGGATGAGCCAGCCTAGAGCCCCCCAGGCTGAGGCTGTGGGCATCAGGGGGCAGTTTGCTGCATTCAAATAGAGAAGTAAAATGCTGACCTCCTACAGTAATATCTGGAGGTAAAGCCAGAAGGGTGTTGAGCTCTGGGTCACAGACTAAACCAGCATTTCCAGATGCAGCTCCCTGCTATAAGGCAAGGTGAGCTACATCTCAGCTCTGCCACTCATCTCTGTGCAGGAAATCACGGTCACTATCCAGGCTGCCTATGCAGAAAAGAAACTCATTTTGCACCCTGTGGACTCCAGGTCAGTATTGTGGTCTCTTCTGAGTTTCATTGCCCCTTTTAGCCCGTTTTCTTTCAAGAGCAGCACAAAAAGAATCTGTGCAGCCCTTTAGTGACCTTTTTCCTGCTTTTTCCTTCCCTTCAGGATAGAGTTTAAAGTGTTTAAATGCACAGCTGATCCAAGTGGGGTAAGTCCTAAGCAAGCATTCTCTAGGCCATTTGTGGCTAAATGATGTCTTTAAAATCTTTGTGTATGAATCTTCTGACTTTCAGAATGATCCCTCCCTAAGAAACTTCCTGCAGACAATGATCTCCGTCGTTGGGATCCCAGAAGTGATTTCAAGTGAGTTTTTCCTCTGGGGAAGTGCCAACCTACTCTGTAAAGCATCTAATGTCAGATCTCCTAAGCACCGAAAAAATACATCAATAACTCTGACAGCTGGTGGGGGGGCACACATTACTGATGCAAATCTCTGCTGGATTCGTCTGGGGAATGGGGAACCCTCTGTAAATAGCTGGGACAAAGGAAAAGTGAGGTTTCCATGAGGCTGAAGGTTGTGGAGTGTTGGGGCACAATTGGCTTTTGGCAAGAGGCAGACAAGATTGCAGTACATGCTGAGCAGCAAGCCAGGACAGCTGTACCCATAATGTATGGGTTTACTGATTCCACAGGAATTGAACCAGCTTTGACTTCCCTGATGAACAGCAAAGGGCTTCATCTATTTGAGATCAGAAACCCCGAGATCATCACAAGAAAGGTAAGCAGAGTTCAGACATACCTGACTCTGACAGCCCTTCTTGGCAGTGTAGCACAAACTAATACAATGCTTTTATTTCTTCTCCTCCCTTTTTAGGGATATGTAATTGTACAACTTGACTTTAGCTTCCCAAATCACTTGCTTCTTGATTTTCTTGAGAAAAGGCTATAGAGCCCATCTCTTCATAAAGGACTATGAGAGCTTGTGTATGAACAGAAAGATTGTGTATAAATCAATTAAAAGATGACCTGATTTAAATCAACTTGGGTTGAATTTTCTTTCCTTTTCCAGAGAAACCATTGAGTTTAACTGCAATTGTACTTCCACAGAGCCTTTCCTCTGTAAGGATCTTTAAGTCTATTCTTCTATGCATGCTCTTTTCCAGGAATTTTAGAGGACTTGTGTGCTTGGGAATTGGACTCTTGAGTGCCTGGGCTCTGGGTTAGCACTCATGGGAGGCAGCAGAAATGGGCTTTGCCCATTTTTTGGCATCTCTGTTATATTTTGGAAGTGTAGCACCTTTTGTGCTGATCCTGGTTTTTTGTTTCTACCATAAGCCAAGAGGATCCTGATTTTGACAAAACTTCAGCAACTCGAATGACATTGCCAAAATCCAAGTAAGCTCAGAGCCAGTTATGCTAAAAGAGCTGGATATTGGTGAAGAAAGTAAATGGGACGTGAATTTACAGTGCAGTACAGTACCAGAGAGATCTCGTGCATTGGGTGCTACTCTGTAGACTTTGTGCAGAGCTTTAGACAAATTGTTATGCCCATGTTGTTGAGACAGTGGGTGCAAACTTCAGCAAAGCAATAGAAATTACATCAAAGAGATTAAAAGAGAAAGTGTAAGTGTCTAGTCAGACAGCAGGTTCCTGTTTGTTCCTACTACAGTGCAATAATTTATTTGAAGTGAGTCAGTTATTTTCCTGTACCCATTCAGGCTTCCCTTTTTCTGTCCTTTCACTTGGGCAAGATCTCAGGGGCCAAATCTAAAACTGTAACGATGATCACATTAACAAAGGCAGAGGATTATATTCTTCCACACAGAGCCCTGTTAAAGCTGGGGCTTCCACACAGAGCCCTGTGAGGCTGGTTCTGACAGACTTGGCTTCTCGGGCTCCCAGGGCACGGTGGTTGCCCCCTCCACATTGCCATGTCCTCCCTGGGGACTGAGCCAGGACTCTCTGACCTGCTCCTCTCCCACTCTCAAAGCCAGAGGCCACCGAGCTTCCCCAGCACTTCTTTGCTCCATGTGACTGTTGGGTTCTCTTCAGTGTCCCTGGTGCCGAGGCTGGTGGCGGAGAAGGCTGGGGCTCATGGCGTAGGCTGACCTTACCGGTTGCTCCATAGCAGCCAAGGAAGGTTTCTCTTACTGGGTGTCAACCAGCTGTTTCCATGACACTGCAGGGGCCAAATGGCATAAAAGATGTGACACCATGGTGTGGCAAATGGTGGCCTTGAAGAAGGCCTGCTGTAGTGGGTGACTTTCCACCTCCTTTCCCACCCTGTTCCCATCACTGCCTCTGCAGGCTATTTAACACCTAAGCGCTTCTCCGTGCTCCCTCCTCTCCAAGGCCACCAGTGCTAACTGAGAGTTTTAATCTCTGCTGAAGATGATGGGAAGTGGCTTCTGTCAAACCAGCCCCCTCTAGTCCTCTGCATGACATTCCACTAGAGTGATGAGCATTATTAAAAAGAAACGGCATAGAAAATGCCTTTTTTCTGCCCTGTGGGTGTGTTGCCCACGTAGGGGAAGGTGTCTGCTAGGGATGCTGAGCAGTGACCGGCCCTTCATGCTGGGCAGGATCGCTACCCTTGCATGGGGGAGCAGAGATTCTGCTGAAGGGGGAAAGCAGCGGGAAAGCAGCCAGCACAGCCCCAGAGAGCTTTCAGCTGCCTCCCTGTGGGGCTGCAGCATGGGGGAGCAGAGATTCTGCTGAAGGGGGAAAGCAGCCAGCACAGCCCCAGAGAGTTTTCAGCTGCCTCCCTGTGGGGCTGCAGCATGGGGGAGCAGAGATTCTGCTGACGGGGGAAAGCAGCCAGCACAGCCCCAGAGAGCTTTCAGCTGCCTCCCTGTGGGGCTGCAGCACCCACCACAAAATGGCGGCCAAGCCCCCTCGGGGCGCTGACAGGCGCTGCGCCTCGCGGGAGCCCCGCCACCACATGGCGGCGAAGCCTCCCGCGCCGGGCGGTGAGGAGCTCCGTCAGAGCCGCGCCTCGCCGAGCCGGGCGCGGGGCCGCTGCCGCGATCTCACGTGCTTTCCCGGCAAAGCCGCTCCGCCACCGCCGAGTGGTTTCGAGGCGGCCGCGGCGGGGCGGTGCTGAGCTGCCGCTGCCGCCGGTATAGGAGCGCGACGGGACCGACCACCGGCCAGGTGAGTGCTGCGAGGCGGTGGTCCTGGGTGCGGAGGAGGCGGAAGGGAGGACAGTTTTACCGCTGCCCCGTCCTCCCACCTGCTCTCCGCCCGAGGCAGAGGCGTCGTACTGGGACACCCCATGAGAGTTTAGATTTGAGGGGCCCCGGGGGTCTGGCGGCACCCCCGGCTTCCCCATGGGCAGGTGTAAGGCGTTGCTGGAGGCGAGTTGCTCCCAGGCGCTGGGAGCAAACCGATATCGCAGCTTTTACAAGCCAGAGCGATGTGTGGGAGCCAAGCAAGGATGGTATTGGGGATTTTATATTATTGACCTTTCGAGGTCCCTTCCAATCCCTAATATTCTGTGATTCTGTGATTTTTAGGCGCAGAACTGCGAGTTTGGCCATAAATGGGTTGCTTTGGTAGTGCTGCAGCAGCTTCTGGTCTAATGGCAACGCCAGTGGGAGGTGTGGGGCCAGATCTGGACAGGGAAGGTGGCAAAATGGGGCAGAGCACAGCCGTGGGTGCTGCCCGTCACCTCCCCAGCTGCTCCTCACCACCCCGGCCCCCTCCATCCCCTCCCAGTTCTCCCAGAGCTCTCCTCCTTCCCTGCACCATCCTGGAGGCAGGAGGGCGAGAGCAAGAGTTTCTGTCCAGAGATGGGGTGTTGCTGGACCCGGTTGGGGTTTTTTTTCCTGATAAATTTTGAATTGGCATTCTGTGCTACCTTGCCTTATCCGGGACTTGGCTACAGGCTGGATGTGGTCTTCCAACATAGCTTCTCTGTCATCTAGAAAAATATAAACAATATTTCATTGTTTGTTGCACCCTATCTGGCTAGATTTGGAGATCTTTGTGCACACAGTTCTATCTGGAAACCTGGGGTTTTTCCTCAGATCATTCACACTTACTGCATCCTCACTTAAACTTTGTCCTCATTCCAAAAGAAAGGCAGCTTGCTTTTTTCTCTTAGATATATAATGGAAATGGTAAATAAATATTTCCCTGTCTGCCAGAGTAATCAGATGTGTGTGTATAAATAGAAATATTCCCAGTGCAAGAGGTTTAACCACAGCCAAGTCAGAGTTGACTTCACAGAGAGTGTTTGGTCCAGAGTCCCATTTCTTTGGACCGCTCCCCAAAAGCTTTACCTAAATTATCATCTACCTGTGTCTTTTAGAATAGGATAACACTCTTCTGCTGTTCTCTTTGGGTATTTTTGCTCATCTCTCTGTTTTACCACAGATGAGTTGCAGTTGGGGAATTCCTAGCAGGTTTTACTTTCATTTTGCTTTGTGTTTTGTTCATCAGGTCCCAAAGGCACTGAAGGGCTCTGTGCTTCGGGAGAGTGATGGGTTAGCAAGTGAAGAAATCAGAGCAGTGGATGTTGTCCCCCAGCTCCTCTTTTCTTTGTGAACCCCACTTTGTTTCGGTGCTGCTGCTCTGTTTCTGGTGAGTATCATGGAAGGAGTTGGTAGATTTGCAACAGGGAGCTTCACATTTCGGGTTTGATTTTCGAGGCTGGGAATGGTGTGAATGCCCAGCTGGGGAGGGGAGGTGCATTTTTGCATTGTGTTTTAATGGTGTTTCTACATTTGAAGGGTGAGGACAAGGGTCAAGGCTCAAAAATTTTCTGCCTCTTCTTCAGAGGATTTTGTGCTTTGAGCTCAGAGGCATTTTACTGTAGGTCACTGCCCACAATTTCTGAGGGTCTTATTTAGAGAGCAGGAGTGGTATAGGAGCTGTGCAGTATCACACAAGCTTTCATCTAATTTTTCAGTGTTCTTGAATTTAATTTTGTTCTTGCCTTTCATTAATTCAGATGAGTCTTTCAGTCTCCACTGGCATCAAGGTCTGATTTTTTATTTATTTATTTAACACAGTCTTATTAAGTAGGTGGTTCTTGGTCATCAGCAGAATAAAGTCAGGGCACTGCTGTCTACAGGTTTGTGGTTTTTACCTGGAGAAATGTAAAATGAAAGTCCCTAAAGGTTGACTGATTTGGCTGCTGGGAAATGAAGTTTGTTTTGCAGGAATCCCTGTTATTTTGCAGTTTGTTTAAATCTGAAATGTTTAAATGTTTTCTTTTAAGCTTTTTCTGTTAAATGAAATGTTTCCTTTGGTTTTAATGCATGTGTTACTATTAGCATTCTTTATTTGTAGAATTGATAATATAAAGTAGAACATTTTGAATTAAAACTTGCAGAGTCCTTTCCAGTAAGGTTCAGAGTTTCACTTCTTGGCATCATGGAAATGGCCTGAGGAGAAAACTGATCCTGGTTAAGCCAGGATCTCTTAGCCAGGATTTCTTAGCATTTCCCTGGGAACTTTGTTGTTGTTCTGGTTAGAATAGTGAATGAGAAGCACTAGAGCATTTCTGCAAACTGGGGGTGTGTGCCCACATTTTGCTGGATTGCAGAGCTGCCCTCACTTTTAGTGTAACACATCCTGAAAGCTTGATCTGGAAGGGGCATCTGGGTGAAGCCTTTCTTGCAGTGATGCTGTATCATAACAGCACATGGTGATGCTGTGTAGTAACCAGTTTGTGACATGGTTTGACCCAAAGAGTCAGGGTTTGGTAACAGAGTGTACAGTTATTTATGGGATATCTGCTTGGCTTTTGGAGTGCAGGAACAGAAGAGACTGATTAGGTCCTTCCCATCCCGTCCTCTGCTGTAGCTCTTTGTTATATCCCTTTATAATCAAGTTATATCCCTTTGCTGCATTAATTTGGCTCCATCTGAGAACAATCAAGGCTGTTCAAAGAGGCAGTACAGAGAGGGCAGAGAGTGGTGCTGGGCTATGGGAGAAGGGGTATCCTCTCAAACGTGGGTGGGACAGACATCTTGGAGCAGTTTTACCTCCAGTGCTCCAACCTGGCACCTGCTTTGTGTTGTGTGTTCAGCACCTGGGTGTGTGCCTTGTGCCATGCCCAGCAGCGCTGTGGGGAGGGGATGTTTCCTCCATGCAACGTGCCCCGTGGAGCCGCCTGGCTCTGCTGTGAGGTCACTCTAGCATGAGTATGGCCTTCTGATTAATTAGGAGATGTCTGTGTGCAGATGGGGAGGTCTTGGCTCTTTCCATTAGAGGACCCTTCTGTCTTCTGCTTCTGTTTAAAGTTCATCCCTCAGCTCCGTGGAAATCTCCCGTTTTCCTCATGGGCTAGGTCAAGAAGAAGGCAAAAATAAAACGCCTGAAGGCCTGTGGCTCACTTTACTGTAGATACCTGAATGGTCAGTGCAGAGGAGAGCATGTCTGGGGAGGGAGGGCTGAACACCAGAGAAGGTGGGCTCCACAGCGTGGTTCCTTCATCCCAACACCCTGGTAGTGGTGGGGTGGCTGCTGCTGTTTGGTTGGGAAGGTGTTTGCTCAGGAAATGGCAGTTACTGGGACATGGCACTGTGTGCACCAGCCACATTAGGGGATGAAATGATTCTACCTGACAGGATGCTCCCACTCAGCAGTGTTACTGGCTTTGTGCTGAACTAGCTTGGTCACTGTCCCATCCTCCCCTGACCTAAGCTCGGGTGTTACAGCAGCTGTGGGAATTTTTCCCACACCACACACAGTGCAGCAGTCTTGGACCTGGAAAGGCTGTCCCCTCCAGATGCAGGACAGGCAGTTGGTAGGGGGTGGAACATGGAGGCTGCTCCCTGTGGTCTCTATTCTCAGCCTGTCTGCAAACACGGTGATGGCAGTTGTGGTTGGAGCTGGCTGTCAGCATCAGCGTAGGCAGCTGTCCGGTGGGGATAGCACGGTGGCACAGTCCTGATGCTGCTGTGTCCCGGGCTGGGGTCCTGCTGCAGCGTGTTTGGAGGTGTGCAGGCTGGTAATCATTTTCCTTGTCCCTTTCCCAGTGGTAGGAGTGGTTGGACACCAGCCAGTGCCAACTGCAGTGCCAGGAGAAAGTTCCCTTTGCCATCTCTGCTGTGAGGCTGAGGGGCTTGCACTGTCACTGGTGGCATTTTCAGGCCCCTACAACTGAAGCTCTTTTGTGAGCGCTGTGTAGCCTCAGAGCATCAGCTTTGCACAGCGTTTCTGGTGTCACTGCCTGACTGGACCAAGCTGCTGCTGCTTTTGCATCAGCTTCCACGGAGTGGCCAAGACCAGCTCAAGTGAGGCAGTGACATGAGGAAGGCTGTGATTCCTCTGAAGTACTCCTGTAAAGCCTGTTTTCACTTGCACCTTAGGGAACAAGGCCCAGTCCTACGTGTTCATCACACCATAGTGGATCTTCAGGTGTCTGAGCTTTGTGGTCACTGCTGATTTGAGTTGAAGTTGCTACCTAGAGATGAAAAGCTTCACAGCTGACTGCAGGATCAAAGGCAGAGCTTCTAGATCTAGGACTCATGTCATTGCCTGTGCCCTCTCATATGTATGTCCTGCTCTGTTGTTGTTATCCCCAGGCATCTGCACCGTGTGAGGCCACTGCCTATAGGCCTGCTCCATGCGTTGGGGTGTCACTGTGTGCTGAAATCTGCCACTAGCAGATCAGTTCTTCATCAGGGTATGGAACAGAAACCACCTTTGCATGTGACAGCTGGGAGGAGGCTGACCACACAGCAATGCAGGTAGGAGACCGTATGTGCACGGCTTTGGTGTGAGAAGGAAGAGGAAGGTGACACTGTCACCAAAGCAGAAATGAACAGTCCATCCCCACAAATCCAACAGCAAGAGCAGCTGCCCAAGCCCTTTGTGCAGAGAAATGTCTTGCCCTTAGAGTCCCGTGCCTCCCCAGGGGTCCTGCTGCATGGGACAGACGTTACATTTGGCAGGTGGACACCACAGCGACACAGACATCAGCAGAGCTCCTCCCTGGCTGATGCCAGCGAGCCTGGCTGCTGCTGCTTGCTCCTGGCCCTGGCAGCGCCGCTGCGTTAGGCACCGTGCAGGCACGCGCCATGGTCCTCGCAGCACGGAGTGGCCGGGGTGGGATTGGCCACACCACGCGGTGAGAGCGAGGCAGATAAGAAATGCTGGGGTGGACCAGGAGGTAGAAAAGCAGATCAAGTGGTCAAGAGCTGTGCTGGCTGTTGGACAGCAGGTCTGTGTGGGTGAGCATCTCTCACTTCTGTGCCCACTGCTGCCCTTTCTGGTTTCACCCCTCTAGCCTCCGTTTCAGAGTGATGTCCTAGACCTGGAAGCAGCCGTAGCAAGCGTCCGCCCCCAGCTAGTGGGGCTCCTCAGTCACTGTCCTGACTGGCTGCTCACAGCCTCCCAGCACTTCCTCCCAGGGGTGGCCCTGGATGTCCTGGATGGCATCACCGACCAGAGAGAAAAAGTCTCAGTGCTTCTTGACCTGCTGGAGAGAGCTGGCCCTGCCACCTGGAAGCAGTTTGCACAGTACCTCTGCATGGAGTGCGACCTCCCCCTGCATCTGGAGATAGTGCTGCTGAGTTCTGCAGGAGAAGGTAATGGAGGCTGGGACAGCTTCCTCGAGTTGTCTCCAAACACAGCCAGCGCCTCGGCCCCCCATAGCGAACAGACCAGTCGAGGCAGTGAGACCACCAGTGCCCTCACTTGTGTGGTTCGTGCCCTGTCAGTGGGAGGTGGCAGTCCTCTCTGTGGTGTCCAGGCAGCTGCAATCCTTTTGAAGCAAGCCACTTGGTTTAAAGAAATTATCTGACTTTCCTTTTGGTTCACCCTGTCTGTCCTTCACCGTAATCTCAGGAATAAAAAGTGAGTCCTTCCAAAAACAGGTGCTGCCAACAAACAGCAAGAGTTCACACTTTCAGCCATGCTTTTTCACCTTGCTGCTGGTGGTGGGTGCTTTCTTGGCTCTTTCAGTAAGAGTTGGCCTGATTTGAGGATGGAGGGTTCTGTAGACTTTGTGGGAACCTGTGTGGTCGTATCATCTGGATTGGAAGTGTTCCCAAGGGCAAAGTCACTTTGACCAGAGAAGAAATAATTTTCTTCAGACACTTATTAAGTCTATTTGAAAAGTGGGGAAAAAGGTGCTGTGCTGTAGGGGTTCCCAGTGGCTCTTTGTGAGAGTGGAGAGCGTGACGATAGCTGTGAGGGAGAAAACACTGGTGCAGTAGTAGCTCAGGAGTTTCTCAATGGCAGTGCTTTTGTTAATCAGAAAATTCAGCTTCAGTCCACATTTCTTGGTGGCACTGGCTCTGTTGGACATGGGGGAAGCTTCTGGCAGCTTCTCACAGAAGCCACCCCTGTAGCCCCCTCTGCTACCATAACCTGGCCATGCAAACCCAATACAGTAAGTTGAGGTAAAAAAAATGAGACATAAAAACCCAAAACCATTACAGGTTGTGCACCCCCTCTTTGATAAAGCTGAGGTGAGTTTTTTTGATAAGTTTATTTGAAGAAGAAAAAAATACATCCTTTTTGTTCTGTGGGTTTTTAATGACAGGTTTTTATTTTCCTGATCCAGAAAGGCAAGCAATACAGAATCACACCACAGAAAGCCACGTCCCTGTGTCCCTCATGAGGGGGCAGGTGCTGTAGATACCAACTCGTGATCCATGAGGAGCGTGGTCAGTCACTGCAGGCCACGCTGTGGGCTGCACACACCTCTGCACGTGCTCCCTGCGACCAAGGGCCGTGGCACCAGCCAAGTGCATCGCTCCCTTACTGGGTTACTGTCTCTGGTTGTTGATTATTTTCTGTTAACACCATACTTTGCAGGAAATCTTGCTTGATGAGTCCTCCTCAGTGGTGCTGTCCCTCACATCCTGCCTGCAGTGACTTGTCCTTACTTGCTGCAGTCAGACAGATGCCACCTTTGGTACCTGACTGCAGCAGCAGTTACTTTGCAGAGGTGAGACTGGCAGGGTTAGACAGGCAACAGGGAGCAGGAACTGGTGGGGCTTTCTCTGGGGACTGAAGCTGAAACAGATGTCAGCCTTTAAATGCTGTGACATATTGTAAAGGATGAAGGTCTCTTCAGATTTAAGAGCTGGCTTATGCTGGTTTAACCAGTAGTGGTAACAGTGCAGCAGCATCATTCCTTCTGAAGATGAACTGCTTTGGATTTTGCTTTTGGTTTTGGGTGGCTTTCAGTTAATCCTGACTGTCTGCACAGCTGTGTGCTTGCAGGGGTTGTCCCAAGGGTGTGGGCAAGAGCTGGTGGTTTGGAGGAGGACAACACGGGGCCACACTTTAGAGTAGTGAAGCAGTCTTAGGTTAGGCAAGGTTAACCATTACATTGCCTTAGCTGAAGTGACTCCTAGGGAAAACAGCGTGTGTTTGCATGGTGAAAGAGACTGGGAACTGATGCAGGCTCAACCAACCTCAGGGGCAGCCCAAGCAGTGGAGAAGTAGTGGGATCAAGTCTCCCAGCACCAGAACTGGCTTGCTTTACGTGCACACAGGGCAGGAGTCAGGATGTTTGAGCTGTTGAACAGATTTTGTGTGAGGCTGTGGCACAGCCAGTGTCCCTGTTTGGAGCCTTGTTCTTTGTTGCTTTGTGCTGATGCTGGAGCTGGGGATACCAGAGTCCTGGCCTGCAACCCCAGCTGAGAAATGCTGGAAATGACAGTGAGAGGAATTACTGTGTGAAGACTTCCCATCAGGTTTTGGAGAGCGATGATTTCAGGCATGAGTGTATCTGAACACAAGAGTCCTGGTGGTATCTGGATTCCTGCCTGGCCTGGGCAGGATCTCCCTCTGGAGCTATGTGAGTGTTTCCTGTGGGGCTGGCTATGCTGACTTGGGCTTTGTGGCATCTTGAGTTGTGCAGTGAGTCCGAAAAGGCCTGTACTGGGCTGCTGACTGACTCTGTGAATGCTTTAGTCACAGCAGCACCTCCTTTGCAGGAACTGGGAAGAGTAGGGCTTCCCTTTTTGGCTGTGGTGTGGTTTTAGATCAGCCAAAGCCGCCGTGCTCCGAGTTTCTATGTATCATAGAGAGAAGTTGTTTCACTCCTCCCTTGAAAGCAGAGGTTAACTGTATTTTTGAGCAATCTGAAAGGAAAAGATCAGTTGAGGAGCCTGAAACCTGGCTGTGTTGCATCAGCCCTTATACTGAGTCTGGGTTTGTACCGTTGTGTGTGTTGTGAGCTGCTTGCCCTTCGACTCTGGCCAGCAGCACCTCAGATTTCAGGAGCAGGACACTTGCATTAACTGTATTTCATTTCCCATCCAACTCCTTTAGGTAACTTACACCAGAAGGAAGAAGCATGCATAGATGTGAGTGCCCAGGCATCTGTGCCAAAAGGTGAGGCTGGAACAGACCCTGGGGTGCTGTGCTCTTGGAGTTTATCATCTTCTCTGCCCATGGGCTGGGCAGGGCTACAAATGTCCCACACGTGGGCCACAGCGCTGGCAAGGTGTGGGGAAGCCACTGCAACTTCAGGTTAGATTTTTCTGTTCTTGGTGCTTTCCAGATGAACCTCCCCTGTTTCATTCTCTCTCCCTGAATTTCAGAAGAGCCCTGTTGACACTGACACCCTCAGGAACTTGCTTATTTTAGTTCCTCTAGCCAAGGGACTCTCCCACCAACTCTGCAAAATCCCCACTTTTTGCACTTTTACTGTGGTTGGCTCATTGGTAGGTGAAGGAACCTGGTTTGGCTTTTCAAGAGTGAGCAGAAAGACTCTTCAGCAGTTGATCCAGCAGCAACCATTGCTGAGTTGTCAGAATAAGAGCTTAAAAGAACAGGTAGTGGTAGTAGTTCTAGGGCTTTCTTCAGAGGTGACTTTGGGACTGAGGCCTTCCTGCTCAGTGCACATCATGAAATGAGGGATTTGTTCTCAAGATCCCTACCCTTCCTCCAGCACTTTGCAGGGGCAGCCATCACTCAGATGTCCATCAGAAGCCTTTGGTGCAGTGTGAAAATACTGAAGGTGTGTGCCACTACTGAGCAATGTCCCTGGACCCTCAGGTAACAGCTGCTGGAATGCCTGGAAGCTGCTAAATTCTTAGTGGCCTTCTCAGCCACCAGGTATTCAGTTTCCAGAAAATGAAACACCAGCTCAGGTCCTCCCCATGTGAAGAGTGAAAGAGAGAAAGTGTGATTCTGGCTTTGTGAGAGGAGAAACGCTGGAGGTAGTGGCAGAAGGAATCCAGATTATCACAGGAAGCTGCCTTCAGTTTTCCTTGTCCTGCTGAAGTGTGTGCTGGGGGAATATGAAGCAGGAGGAAGTGAAGCCTTGTGTCCTGCAGGCTGCAGCATAGGAGTCACTGAGCCAGGAGCCTGGGAGGGCAGGGACTGAAGTGTAAGCCTTGTGTCCTCTAGAGGTGCTCAATGTTGGTGGCAGGGAGTGGGAGTGGTGCTGGATTGCCCATTGGTGAAAAATAGATGATTTGAAGGAAAAGCTGCTCTTAATTTTTTTTCTGGCTATGTGAATTTGGGAAGTGGCTGAGGCTCACACTCAGAGCAACAGGAGCTTCTTGCAGAGCTGGCTCTGCTTCTTGCTGAGGTTTGCCAGTGTCCTTAGTACCTTATAACTTGTGTTTGCATCTGCTGTTTGCACTCCCTGCTCCTGGCCAGGGGGAGGTAGGCTGAGCAGTGAGCACTCCCTGCCTTGCCCGTCTCTGCTGGTGTTACTCATTACAAGCAGTAGCTCCCAGCCTGCCCTTTGCAGTTCCAGGTGTTCATATGATCACAGAGACACTTTTGCCTCTGCTTTTCACTCAGAAATGCTGCTCTGAGTCACAGCCCTGCTCGTACTGTGTCTCGTGTGTGTCTCACTCAGATCACTTGAGATCTGAGTGACCTTGCTGTTCTGCAGACGTGCTGCCAGCTGCTGTGCCACCCTAGTGAGCAGACAGTCCATCTCACCAGTTGCTGGGGGGATAGGAATTTGTAAATAGTGCTAAAAGTTACTAGAGCCAGTTAAAGGAAAGTCTCGTGCCTCTCAGCTCTGCCCGTTCTCTCGGTCTGAGAGCGCACCATGAACAAACAGGGAGTTAATCACCATAACCAGCCCTGGGAGTCTGCTGGCTGTGTGTTCCCCAGAACCAGCTGCTCCCTGCCCTGTTCCCCAGGGTAACAGAGCAGCTCCTGTGTTCAGAGTGTGGCAAATGCATCACCCAGCCTACAGAAAGCCTCACCAACGAGATGGTTGTGGTCAGTCTCGGAAAGTGCAGGGCAGCTTCTCACAGCAGCTTCTGTAGCTCCTTCACACAGTGCTGAGCTCCTGGAGACTGACCTGGCAGCTGGATTTGCTCACAGGGAAACTTTCTGTAGAGCTGTGTCTAGTCACTGATATATCCTGCTCCTGCTTTCTTTCAGGCCCATCCCATGGGTTTATCCTGCTTTGGGTGGACTTAAACCTCGTGGAGAAAGGAAGAACAATTGAAATAAACTGGGCTGTGCTACAATGTGCAGCTGGGATATGTGGTACTGCCATTGGGTTTATCTCTGTCTCCACTCTGCCAGGCTCCTTTTATGTGCTCAGAACCACCTCCTCCATCCATGCCCTGTGTAACTTTGCAGTGCTTGTGGTGTGAGTCTTTGTAAGACTGTAGCCCTAAATGTTCTCTCTATTCTGTATGCTTCTCCAAACCCAGTACTACACACACCTCATTTTCTTTTGTCTTCCAGCAGCTGTGCTGCCAGTAGGGTCATTTCCTAGGGTGCTTTGTCATGGGCTGTTAGGATAGTTTTTTGCTAAGGTTCTGTCACTACTTAACTCTCTGCTTCTGAGCAAATGAGGGGATTCAGCAAAAGGATCTGAGCATTCTTTGCTAAACTTAACACATTTCTTGCAAAACTTGCCTTTTAAAATTCATATTGTTTCCTGTGAGGATTTGCAAAGCCAGGCTTCCACCAGCAGCTTCTACCTCCCTATTCCTGATGTCCCAGGTGCTGTGTCCCAGGTCCCTCCTAGGACAAGAGGGAACAGGCTTAGGTTGTGCCAAGGGAGGTCTAGGTTGGATATTAGGAAAAAATTCTTCACTGAAAGGGTTGTCAAGTATTGGAACAGGCTGCCCAGGGAAGTGGTGGAGTCACCATCCCTGGAGGTGTTTGAAGGCCATGTAGATGTGGTACCTGGGGACAGGCTTTAGTGAGAAACTCGGCAGTGCTGGGGTTACGGTTGGACTGGATGATTGTGACCAAACTGTTCTATGATGCTATGATTCTACTGCCTGAGAATGGTAAGATTTGGATGTTAACAGCTGTGTGAAGTGCTAAATCATGTTCCAGTATTAGATAAATGTTGAATCTTGTTAATGTGTCCCGGGGAAGTGGAAGGTCCTGCCTGACTTCTCTGCAAAAACACTCAAGTGAGTAGAACAGGGAGGTGGCAGATCACACTGGCAGGCAAGATTGATGTTATCCACTAGGAAAATCTGTGTAAGTAAACTGAAGTTGTGGGAATGAATTGCCTGGAGAAGTTCAGGGAGCTCCATTACTGAAGGTCTTTAAACCAGCCCAGACCCCGTGGTCAGTCCTGAGAGCTGTGGCATGTTTGGAGTGGAACAAGAGGGTGGGTTAGCCTGATGAGGACCAGCCCAAGCTGTCTTTCCATAGCCAGATGCACTTCTGCTTTTACTTCAACATTTGCAAAAGCAGTTCTGTAAACTCAGCCTGAATTTGCCAGTAGTTTTGTCCTCTAATTGTGCCTCTTCAGCTCCCCAAATGCTTTGCTCAGAGCCCTGCCCACCTTTACTAAGCTGCCCTCAGAATGCTCTGTTGAGACGTCTCTGACTGTTTCATTTTCAGGGTTTGCTCGCCGTCGCCGCTGCAGCAGCTCTGTGAGCCCCAAGGACGTTAAACAGCAGCGACTGGGTATGTAGGTGTTCCAGAAGCAGAGCAGTGGTGTGCTGAGGAAGGACCTGTTTGCAGAAACACCCCAAAAATCAACCTCCTGCATTGGGAGAAACTTTGTTTAACTGCTGCATAAACTCTTAATACAACAGGTTATAAAACATTACACAGACAATGGGACCTCACAAAGAACAAGACTTCCATTTCCATTTCAGAGAGAGATTAAACTTACCTGAGGAGGAGGAATGCAGATGGCATAGGCTAAGAACTCCTTTAAAGTGTGATACACTGGTCAAGCATTCAGTTGTAGGTCAGGAGACATACTGACAATTTAAAACCCACTAAAGGCTCCACAATTTCTCTAGCACATTAAAAACTCACATGGTTTCAGCTCACCCTAGAGTAAGAGAAGTAACTGAACAGATGAGCGATGACACAGCCAAGCCAAAGTAATTCCAGGGAAGACTGGGTAGCATGATCAGACCTGCAGGCACTGTAACACCAGTGTCAGCATCCTTCATCATCTGTCCTTCTGTACCCTTTTGTACCTCTGCTTTTAGCCTTGCAATCCCCATGGTCCAGCAGTGCCAGTGTCTGGTGGGAGAACACAGGGAGCGTGGCAAAGCTGGCAGCCAGTTTTTGACCAAAAGTTTATATATCAGGAAAGTCTTGAGCAGACCAGATCTTATCCACTGACAAAACTCATCCAACCTCACAGCAGTGAGGTTTGGGTTTTTCAGAGGGTGCTGAGCACTCTTAATTATCACCACTGTTCTCTTTTCAACAAAGAGGTGCTGATACCATCAGGGATCTCAAATTCTCAAAGCAAAGAGTATGTCTGTTCTGAGGGGCAGGTAGCTGAGCAAGGGTGGCACAAGACCAGCATGGGTGAACAGGTAGTGGACAGGGAATTATATGCATAATATGCCAATACCTACTTCTCATCTTAGAAAATAACAAGATTTAGGTTTTATTTTGATAGTTTAACTTAGCTGGCAGCCACTCACAGCACCCCTCACCCCCTTACCCCCCACCCAGGGAATCAGGGAGAGAATTGGAGGGGTAAAGGTAAGGAGACTTGTAGGTTGAGATAAGAACAATTTGATAATTAGAGTAAAATAAAATTAAAATAATAAGAATATATAAAATAATAAGAATAATAATGATAACAAATATATATAGATAGATATATATGTGTATATATATATGTATATATATATGAGTGATGCAGAGTATGATTACTCACCACCCACTGATAACGATCCCAGAGGAGCAAAAAGGGACCCTGAAACCGAAATCACAACCCTGGAGAAGGGAGCCAGAGGGATTCCTGAGAGAATCCCCCCCGGTCCGGTCAGTCCCGGTTCATACACTGAACATGATGTGATATGATCTGGAATATCTCACTGGCACATCCAACTGTCAGTTCTGGCTTCTACTAACTACTGCACTTGTCTCCTGCAGCCTGCACCCCCTCCTTCCAGTCCCTGCTCTTGGAAGCTGCCCCAGCACGGTGTCCTTGGAGTTGTCAGCGTTTCACTGAGAATTGTTATGAGAAGAAACCAAAACACAGCGCTTTCTAGCTCCTCAGAAGAAAATTAGCCCTGTCCTAGCAAAAAACAGGACTATATAAAGCTGTTTCATCTTTTCCCCTGAATTTTCTTCTCCAGCTCCTGTGCAAAGATAGGAAGAACGGGGGGTTATTGTCACGTGTTCAGAATTTGTCATCCCTGCCCCTCTCTGGGAGCAGCCTCTGCTCAGGGCCAGTGTTTCTCTGTGTGTAAGTGGTGGCATTTTGGGTCTGGCACAGCTCAGAACTAACTTTTTCACCTTTGTGCTCCCTTTGTGTTCTCTCTCAGATTCAGCTGGAAAGTACCAGCATCTCCTCATCGATTCGATCCTCCGGAGATGCGGGAGCAGGAGGGCAGCAGGAGCAGCGCAGGAACAAACACAGCCACTGCCTTTCAACCAGGCCTTTGTCAACCTTGTCATTCGGCAGGGCAAGGCACCCCGCTTCAGAGAGAGAACAGAGAAACCCCGAGAGGGTCTGGCAGGGGCTCCTGAACCAGAGGAATGTGCAGATACAGCCATGGAAGTCTCAGATCTGTTTCACGGTGTGGTCTCATCCGGCACAAAGGTGATCTTTCTGTTTGGCAAACCAGGTACAGGCAAGACCATGCTAGCGCACAGGATTTGTCAGAAGTGGGCAGAAGGTGTCCTGCCTCAGTTTCTCTTCACTTTCCTCTTTGAGTTTCGGCAGCTGAACTTATTGAAAAGAAAACTGACTCTGAGGCAGCTTTTGTTTGACCTATTTCTTCAGCCAGAGGACAGCCCTGATGCAGTGTTCCAGTACCTCCTGGAAAATGCCTGGCAAACGCTGATCATCTTTGATGGGCTGGATGAGTTTGCAGATAACATGGACGTGTCATCCTCTTTGAAGGGAGACCCAGCTCCTACCTCCCGTGTGTCCATGTCTCAGCTCTTTGCAGGCCTCTGCCGTGGGAAGCTCTTGCCTGGTTGCACGGTGCTGGTCACCAGCCGACCTAAGAGGCTGCCCAATTTCTTGTTGAACACAGTGGATCTGCTGGCAGAAATCTGGGGATTTGATCATGAGAAGGTTGAGGAATACGTCAACCGCTATTTTCATCGGCACTCACTCAGGGAACAAGCCATTGCTCACCTGAAGAACAACACCAAGCTGCTCAGCATGTGCTTCATCCCTGCCCTGTGTTACGTTGTGTGCATCTGTTTGGAGTATTTGCTCCTTAAACATCAGATAAGTGTGGAGCTTCCTCAGACTATGACACAATTTTATATCAAAATGCTTCTCATCTTCATAAACAAACAGCAGGGAGAGCATGCAGGTGGTGAAGTGGCTCAGCTGAGCTGTAACAGGAAGGCCATTTTGAGCCTGTGTGATCTGGCCCTGAAAGGCCTGGAAGATAAGAAGCTTGTATTTTACGTTGGTGATATTCCAGAGCACGTGAAGGACTTTGCATCCTTACATGGATTGCTGACTGTCTTTGAGGTGAAGACGAGTGGGACTGGCCCAGAGGCTGGCTATGCTTTTGTACACTTGAGCTTGCAGGAGTTTTTTGCAGCCCTGTGTCTCATGGTGAGTGAGAGGGTGGACAAGAACTACCTGAAGAAGAAGTTTTCTTTGAAGTCAAAGTGGATTTTAAAGAACGAGGCAAAGACTGAGTTAATGGAGAGTTTTCACATCTTCCTCTCCGGCTTGTCGTCAAAAGAGTGTCGGACCTTTCTCACGCTGCTGGCTGAACGAGATGAAGCTTGGGTGCAGGAGAAACAGGATGCAATCCTGCAGTCCCTCAGGAAACTGGCAGGCACTCACCTGACAGGGCCCAAGGTCATTGAGCTCTGCCACTGCACGTTTGAAACGCAAGACCTCGAAGTAGCCCAGCATATTGGGGGCCTGTTGAATTTCAAGTACGAGTTTAAGAACTTTAAACTGACACCTCTGGACATGTCAGCTTTGGTTTTTGTCATAAACTCTGGCCAGAATTTGACTCATTTGGACTTTGCAGGATGTCCCATGGACATTGGCTGTTTGGAGGTTCTGGCTGGCTGTAAAAATGTGGAGCACTTGAGGTAAACACAGCGAGTGCTGTGAGCTGGGGGGTGGAGGGGCTCAGGGACTGGAAAGGCAAGCCTGGGTTTTAGTTCAGAAGTTTCAGAAGGGGGAGGAAGAAGATGTGAGCAATTCTGATCTGAACAGCATAACTCTGATACTGAAGAAATTTATGAAATAATTAATTTATGAGTGATTGAAGGATACTAAGGTGATAAATCCATTCTGGCTGCATTTTTGGTATGTTTCTTAGTTTTGATTAAAGCAATCAAACCACAGGGTAGTTGGTGTAGTAGATAAGAGAGAAAATGATAGGCATTGCTTGGTAAGAAAAAGGCAGGATGAATCCTGCAAGCAAATGAGAAAGTTGTGATTTAAGTGAAATCCCCATGGACCAGGTGAACCAGAGATGACAACTGCACTTTAAGGTGCTTTGCTGGAAGGACATGTCAAGGAGGATCTTTTGGGATTCTGCTGTGGAATGGGTTTCATTCTGTATTGCTATTAATGACTTGGAGGAATATGTGTAGAGTTTGCTAATGTGGAAAATATGGGGAGCAGCCAGGATGGGAATTACCTCGACCTGAAGGGAATGGCATTGTCTGCTGTGAAGCAGAGGAGCATAAACAGAGACATGAAAACTGCTATTCCCAAATATTGATGCTGTTGTACAAAGCACAGTAACTGATGGTTCTCTTCCTGCATTAAGAAGAATGGGAATAGCATTTAATTTTCTGTTAGAAAGCTTTCTGATGATCCACCCTAACTAAAGTGCTCACACAGTCACAGGGCAGGGCACGGAGCCCTCTGCTTTCAGAGAGCAGATGAGGCAGATGCCAGAGCATGGTGAGGCTGTTCCCCTGCATTAGGAGAATGGAACAGGGGATTTTGGGGGCTTCTTCCTCTGCTGACACGCGCTCAGGTCTGTGCTTGCTTTTGGCTATGGTCCACAGGATATGAGCACTCTGAACACTGTCTCTTGGAGGGACAGGCAAAAGGCAGTGGGACCCCAAGCATTTCAGCTGCATGTTGCTTGTACAGAACCTGTCTAAAGAAGAAGCATCACCTCAGGCGTGTTCCTGATGACTGTGGGCCATGTCTGTCTTGTTACTGCACCTCTGCAGCTTGTTCCTGCCTCTGGTTTAGGCGAGGGTGGCAGAGGCACTTGGGGAGACAGGGCCATAGGTGGGTTTCTGCTCTCGTGGCCCTCAGACGTGCTGTGGGAATTTGCAACCCAGTACATCCCATAACCAGTACATCCTGCAGCTGATTCAAAGGAGAGCTTGTGTGCCTGAAAGCTTCCCTGTTTGTCTGTTTGTCTTTCCAACACCACCAGTTCCTTCTAAGAGATACTTTCCATACAAACCTTGTGTCTCTTGTATTTTGGACAACTCGGGCTCCTCTGCTACCCAAACTAAAGTGTATCTGGCCAGCAGCTCATCCCATGGGAGCTGTTAGACACTGGGTTTGTGTGAGTTTGGTTTGCCCCTGCCCTGGCCTTGTCTCATGAATGGGTCTCCAGTGTCCTGACCCTGGTGGGACATGCAGTAGTGCTGACTCTTCATCTGTGGCTGCACTTAACGCATGGTGTCACTGAGCCAAGAAGCAGAAGCTGTCTCCTGAGGTGTTTGTAGTTGGTGTGCAAGTTTAAGTTGTACTTTTTTTTAAGAAGACCCAGATGTTTGAAAAGATAAAGGTGCTGCCAAAAAGAGCATGGTACAATGGCTGTTAAGAAAGAAATTCAGTGCTTTTAATCATGTTTTAACCTGCTCTGTGGGCTAGGTTACTTTGGGTTTTGTTGTGCTTACATTTTTCCCCTTCCCTTCCTGTTTTAGCTTTCGTAGTAGGAGATGTGGTGATGACTTTGCTGCTGCTCTTTCCAGGAGCTTACAAGGCATGGGGAGCCTGAAGAAACTGGAGTAAGTCTTTGCTTGTATGGTCAGAGCCTTCTCTTTCTGTTGGTCCTCTGTTTCTGTCTTGCAGTTTATTTACATCTGTTCCCTCCAGACCGATCTGCTCTGTGCAGCACTTTGTAGAGGGTTATGCAGAGCAGCACAGATACGTGTGACTCTTGTTTCATGCTGGTATCAAGAGGAGTGTTGCACTGCCCTGATGGAAAAGGAGGATAGAGTTGGTTGCAGGTGGCAGAGTCAGACCATGTTGTTGGAAACGACCGCGGGAGACGAGTCTCATGCTATCATGGTCAACAGGTCTCGTTTATTAGATATAATAGCATCACATTTATACAGTCGCTAATGAGCTCATACATATTGCAAAACTTAGCTCCTTATTGGCTTATGATTACATATTGTGAAGCGTGACCCCTTATTGGTTAGTGATTAGAAGCTACCTATGCCTAGTTTTTCATGACCTACTTATTTTATGCTTATAACTACAAGAACCCTTGAACAAAGGCGTATTTGCTTCTACAAACAAAGGCATTCTATCCTTGCTGACTGTTAGCTACAATGTTTCTTCTGCATCCTGCATCCGAACACAGATATTCTAATCTTTCTCATGCTTCAGCTAGCTAACTTCCTCAGGACTGCTTCGTAGTCAGTTTAGAGACAGGGTGTCTTTGTCTCTGTGTCTTTGTCTCTGTCACGTATACTCTTTTACAGTTTATCCAGTGGTGTTTTATCATGTCCCTTATCCCGCAACCATTCCTGGTATACACTCTCCACATTTCCCCCGTTTTCTTTTTGGACTAATAAAGAGGTAGTATACTTTGAGTCCACCATTCGTATTAGAGCATTTTGCAAACATTTAAAAAGACAGGGAACTATCAGCAAAAGAGTTAGTACTATCAAGGCAATAGTAATTAAGTGTTGCAGCAAAGAAGTGAGCCAGGGCCCTAACCCTAGGCTTTGAAGCCAGTCATCAAAGCCAAAGCCAGAATTTACCTTCAAGTGGCTGGTTAAAGTAGACAATGTCTGTAGTTGCTGATGTATAGAGTTAGAATGGTCTGATAAGTTCATGCAACACATACCTTCAAATTCTTCACAGCCATGTTCTTGTGCTAACAACAAAAAATCAATGGCAGCTCTATTTTGCAGCGTAGCATGCCTTACTGAGTCTACATCCATTAGTAATTGTGACAGTGCTACAGAGGTGGCATTTGTTTGCTTTGCCAACCAACAGCCTAATTTATTTAAGTCACCCAATGCTTTAGCAGCAGCAACACCAGGCACGAAAAAGGAAGCAAAAAAGCGTTCTTCAAAATTCCAAAAATTCACTTGATCGTTACAATTTGAGGTGAAGGCATGTGCCACCCGCCTCACCCTGGAATGTTGCTTGTGAATTTGGAGAATCATAGAAGTATTAGGAGAAAGCAATGTTAAGCGACCTAAGGTACATGGTCCACCAACTAATTTTGAGGGAATTCCTGCCCAGGCCCGATCTCCACATATTAAAAACACTCCATAGGGCAGTGATAGAGGGTGGTTAGAAGAACGAGATACGTTTGTGCTGGTATAGTTACACCACACTGATTGATTTCTGTATACTGGCAAGCTAGAGTTAACATCTATGGGGTACAACAGGTTGACACCCGTTTTTCCAGGTCCGGCTCGATAGGCACTGGTCCAATTAAAAAATATACACCAATCAGCTTTTACCGACCCTAAAATTTCCAACTCCTGTGGTTCGAGGGATGCTATAGGGAACCAGGGTGTGAACACGTCCCATGTGTCTGCATAGTGACGGGTGTTATTTGACTGGCAGACGTGTATTGGACATGGGAGGTGTTCTAAGGGAATGCCGACCAAGCAGGTAGAAAAAGGGTTTCCTGGAGAAGCTAAGGCTAGGCATATAGCATCCTGACCCGTTTTGTTGGCAATTGTGACCCAGATATTTTCTTTGGGCTGTGGGGGGGTCCAAATGGCAGTACAACATAGCCACCAGAACGTTACCACTAAAATGGTTATTAGGCCCCAAGGGCTCTGACCCCCAGACCGCATCGGTAACTTATTATGCGAGACCTTTTCGTAGCCAAAGCTCTGTCAGCTGAATGCTTAAGGTGCCAGCACTCAAAAGCAAGAGAGTTTTGTTCTATTTCTTTAGCATTTGGTTCCTGTGACCACCAATTATTTTGACATGTTCTACACCACAGAGCGTGTGGCTCGTAAAAGGTATACTGAGGGTACCAGCCTAATTTTCCACAACCTCCACAGCAAAGCAATACTTGGGCCCTGCAGCCCAAGCGAGCACCGCACCCCCAACACCCGTGGGTAGACGGGATTGGTCCCTGTAAAGATGCTACTGCTAGCAATCAGTTCAGTAACAGGATCATAAAAATGTTCATGAACTGTCGGTAGGACGCATCGCAGGAAGGTTTGATAGGGCTCTTCCAGCAGCCGAAGACAGTCCTCCAGGTTCACCGTGTTCTCCAGACTGCGGTGGTGGTGCTGGTTTTGTCCAGCAAGCAGGGATCCACACAGAACCATGATCATAATTTCTCCTTGATAGTCCGCATCTATTACTCCAGGTAAAACAAACAGTCCCATCATGCTGGCCGATGATCTGCCCACTAATAGTCCTCCTATTGCTCGACCATTAATTATGACAGGGCCAAACAGTCCAGTAGCAATTCGGTGGGGCTGGTTAGTTAAAATGGTAACATCTATTGAGGATGCCAGGTCCAATCCGAGGCTGCCGCTGGTGGCAGGTTGGGGTTGTTGTCGCTGGGGGTCGCTGATACTGCAGCTGCCATTTGTGTCTGAGCGCGGCTGCTGTTCGCGCTGTTCCTCGCGTTTCCCGACCTTCTACGGCATACAGTTGTGTTGTGGGTATTAGACTGGCACTTGCCGCACCAAATCCCAGTTGCTTGGCACTCCCGACGGATGTGTCCGGTATTTCCACAGCGGAAACATTTTGTTCGAGAGTTGTTAGTTGAGCGGGGACCGACATAAGCTGCAGCGTGAACGGGAGCTTGGAGGGGCGCAAGGGCGGCTAAAACCTGTGACTGAGTAGACTTAGACTGCTCAGGAAACGCCTGAGTAGATTTAGACTGCTCCTGAAATGCTTTTCCCTGTTCTCGTAAACTGTCGCTAATTTTTTCTAATGCATTTACTAAAAAGGCTTGAGGTCCTGATGGGACCGAAGCAGCTTTCTCTAACAACTCAGGAATTGACCAGTCTCCAGGCAGGGTATTGACAAGGGTTTTAGTTTGGGAGTTACTATTTTGGAGTACACACTGTTTTATGAGAGCCGGCTGCATATATTCGGGGACGCTAGCCTTTTTAATAGCATCCATAATTTTATCAATAAACTCGCCTACTGATTCTTCACGTCCCTGCTTTATTCCCATATAAATAGGAGTTCCACCTGGGGGTTTTATTTTTTCCATGGCTCTTCGGGCTGTTTGCATAGATTCTCGTAAAATATCAGGGCCAGAAAGAGCTTGGGCTTCTATTCTAGTCCATGCACCGAGACCCAATAGTTGTTCTGGAGTTATCCCTGCTAAGGGATCTCCTTGCCCTCTTTGAATAGCAGCAGACATGATAGCTTCTTGATGCCAGTGTGCATTAAACAGTATCAATTGGTGTGGGGAATAAATTAACTTTGCTATACCTCTGATATCGCTTGGAAGCAAAGTATGCGCATTAAACAGATAATCTAACATTTGTCTGGCAGGTTCACTAGTCACCCCGTAAGTTCCCACTGTAGCTCTTAATTGTGATAACATTTTCCAATCTAAAGATCTTATTTCAGCCTCCACCCCACCCTGTGGCATAGTAGAATAAAAGACAGGGAACGCAAGACTTTCCGTGGCTGTTTGTATTAAGTCATTGTCCCCTTCTTCCATCCCCCGCCTTGCCAGCATAGTCCACAGATTACGTCTCTCTCTTGCAACTGCCTCTGCAAGGTCAGATTTAGCTCCAGGGGTCGGTTCCGACGGGGGCGCCAATGGAGTCGAACCCCCGTGGTGAGGAGTTTGAGGAGACTACTGTGCTTTCAACTGCGGGGCTTGTTTGGCTGTCCTCTGAGGGTACGGGTGGAATTTGAGTTGGAGACAAAGTAACAGAAGTAAAAGCAGGCGGGTTTGGAATGCTAGTTTCCCATGCCGGACCGTAATCCTGATTCTGTTTTTGCGCAGCCTGTGCTCCCTGAGCTGCCCTCTTTTCTGCTTGACTCATCAGTAGTTCATTATGTACTACTTTCCATAATTTCCTCATCTTTTTTGCAGGCTTATCATCATCTAAAACTAATTCCCATAACTTATCCCTATATCGTCGCCACTCCTTTAAAGTTTGCAAAAAAACTATAGGAGACTGCATGATTTAACAAAACAGGGAGTTCCTTTTCTAAGTCTATCCCTTTAACCTGTCTCCTTTTAAGAAAAACGGTAAATAAATCATATGCTGCTTGCCTATCCATGTTTACTTACGTCGGCGCCGTTGCAGTCCTCCAGGCTTCGGCAGCACGTATCGGTCGAGCCCACCGCTGTGGTCACTCGAGACGCGGAGCACTTATCAGTTGAACCCACCGCTGTGGTCACTTTAGCTCTTTCGTCGTCCGTCTAGCTGCGGGACCCGAACCCAACGCAGTCTCCGTTCGTGGTAGCCTATTTTCTCCCCGACTCTCCCTGACTGTATCACGTCGGGGTCACCATTTGTTGGAAACGACCGCGGGAGACGAGTCTCATGCTATCATGGTCAACAGGTCTCGTTTATTAGATATAATAGCATCACATTTATACAGTCGCTAATGAGCTCATACATATTGCAAAACTTAGCTCCTTATTGGCTAATGATTACATATTGTGAAGCGTGACCCCTTATTGGTTAGTGATTAGAAGCTACCTGTGCCTAGTTTTTTCATGACCTACTTATTTTATGCTTACAACTACAAGAACCCTTGAACAAAGGCGTATTTGCTTCTACAAACAAAGGCATACTATCCTTGCTGATTGTTAGCTACAATGTTTCTTCTGCATCCTGCATCCGAACACAGATATTCTAATCTTTCTCATGCTTCAGCTAGCTAACTTCCTCAGGACTGCTTCGTAGTCAGTTTAGAGACAGGGTGTCTTTGTCTCTGTGTCTTTGTCTCTGTCACGTATACTCTTTTACAGTTTATCCAGTGGTGTTTTATCATGTCCCTTATCCCGCAACCATTCCTGGTATACACTCTCCACACCATGTCCTCTCTGTGTTGGTGTGCTGGGAGCGCGGCACAGGCCCATGTCTGGGATGCTCGTCCTTCCTCTGCTTGGTTTGAGTGATCCTTTCTTTTCCAGGTTAACAGGCGGGAGTATCACAGCTGAGGGGATGACTGACTTGGTCCAGGCTTCATCACAATGCCTTCAGCTTCAGGAAATAAAGTGAGTGTGTTGTGGCAATACCCTGAAAATCAACTGCTGATTCCTTGGGGGCCTGGTGTACTGATGAGAATGAATCTGTGTGCAGCTTGCAGGACAGTCAGAAACAGGATCCAGAGGTAAAGAGGGTGATGGATCTGTTTTCCAGAATGGAAAAGCTGAAGACAATAGAGTGAGTGAAAGTGGCTTAAATCCATTAAAAATGGTAGCCACTATGAAGCCAAGCGTGACATCGGAGGGAGTTTAAGTTGCCATCAAAGGAGAGTTGCTGGATGTCTCTGTGAGGGGTGATACTCACTCCGAGAGGTGCCAGTGGAGGACAAGTGGGGCACTAAGCTTGAGGCACAGACATTTAAGTGCAGGCAGGGCTGTGCTGGTGGCCTGGCTCAGTTTGAGATAGACTCAGCCTCACAGTTCTTGCCCAGGTGTTTTAAAACAATCTCAAGGGAGTCCTGGCACCGCTGACACCTCTCCAGGAACTACAGCGCATGTGCTCAGCTTCATGCCTGATGTGACTTTTTCCTCTCCTGCCTTCTCACCTCTTTCTGCCTTGGTCAGACTCAGATGGAGATGCCTCTCTGCATGAGAGAGGATGGCTCCATCCCTGTCCTCCCAGCCTTTTCGTTAGCCCTCTTCTCCTCTACTCCTTCCTCTAACACTCCTGTAACAACGCAGTGCTGAATGAGAGGGGCTGACTGCTAGGAAAGCTCCCAACATGGGTCTGTATCTTTCTAGGTGGAGAGAACCAGCCTGATTTGTGAAGGTATTTGAAGCCTTTGAAGAGCTAGTGGGGCAGTTTAAGCAGCAGCAGGCAAAGCAGAGCAGAGCAGAGCTGCTCCAAGTGTTGGAGGCTTGATGTAGTTTGCATGACAGGAGAGGGATAGCCACAAAGCTGGGCTGCCCCTGGGAAAGGCAAAGCCACAGCACTGCCCGCCCACCCACTAAAAGGGAGCAGCTCTGCCTTTAAAGGTCTTCTGCAAACCCCTTGGTGCAAGCAGGTGAACTGAAAGTACCTGCAGTTGTTGCTGGACCCCATCCCAGAATTAATCACTGGCTTTGCAGTATGATTAGAAGTGATTAAGAACATGTTGGAAGGAGGGAGCAGAGGGGGAATGTACCTGTTCCTCTGGGCACACTGGATAACAGTTGTGGGAAATGCCAGCACATCCCCCGTAAAGCAGCCTATCCTATGGAAAAGGGAGGAAGCCAGCACCATTGGTAAGCCTCAGTCCTTCACACATTCCTACCACAGACAGTGGTGGTGTCGTGGGTGAGTCCTCTGAGGCTCTGTGGCCCTGAGAATAAGCAGCAGATTTGTAGGAGCAAGACCTTATGTTTCATGTTTAACAAGATTCAGCCAGTAATAACAGAATAAACATGCAATTGAAGAGTAAGTTCTTAGAGGCTGCTGGTATTGTGTCTTCAGGGATGATTTAAAGGTGAGGGTTTAGACCATGCCACTTTAATAAGCCATAGTTAAACTGGATTTGTTACAGCAAGAGTTTGACTGCACTGTGGGCTGGTTGTGTATTCACCCAGGTATGAAGTACATTCCCTACATATCCCAAAAATGGGAAATTATTCCTCTGTTGCACGTAGAGGAAGCGTCTGTGATTTTAAATTCAAGAGAGCTTTGGCTTGCAGAGAAGAGCTGTTGCGACGGAGGGAAGACCCAGACGCTCAATATGGGATGATCAGCAGATTTCTGTTTATTGATTACATCTGTGCTCCTTATATACAGTGGCTAATTAAGCTCATGCATATTCCCAAAGACCCACACTGATTGGTTTATTAATTTTCCTGGGAGCTTTCTCTTTGTTATAACAGGTGGTTTTGCTCTGTTCACGTCCCAAGGACGTCAGCAGGACACTCCTCACTTTGCAGTTACCAGCTAAAGCTGCTCCCTTCTTTTTCCCAGCTTAGTTAAAGTTGTTTGTCTGGAGTTGTCTGAAGTCCCAAGGGCAAGTCAGTATCCTGGAGACTTCTGTTAATTTACCCTGACTTATGTCAAGGGCCTAAGCTGGCTTACTGCAGCCTCTGATTGTACAACATCTCTAGTGATCTACAACAATTCCCCCTTTTTCTTTTTGTACAATCAGGGCTGCAGCAGTGACACTCTGTACTCCTTTCATTACACATCCATAAGCAATTTTTACTATAATTAGAACTAAAAATATAATGCCTAAAAAGCATACACTCTCTTTAATTAAAGTTAAAAGCTAAAGCGACAGGTTGCCAAAAAGAAATGTTCACCATGCATCAAACACATTTATGTTCTTGACAATCTTCTGAGTGTGGTCTTTTAACCATTGCAATTTTGCATGTATAGATTCTCCATGATCTGACAAATTAAAACAACACAAAAAATAATAGAGGGGGGAAGCTGGGGGGGGAACTCACTGCTGACCCTGACATATCAGCACCTACACCAGACGTGTGCGGTGCTCTGCCAACAGTTTCCCACAAAGAACTGTGATCTGATCATGCTTTTGTTGGGTACTAAATGCAAAATTCTGAAGTTTTTGAGAAATCCAACTAAAAGAATGTGTGCTTCAGGGTATTTAGGTGCAGAGCAGGGGGTATTTGCATCGCAAAGGAGTGTGCTGTTGGGTCCAGCAGCTGAGGTTGTGTTCTTCCCCTTATTCACAGTCTCAGCAACAACGATCTCTCCTCGAACGCTGTCCTCGTGTTGGCAAAGGGAGTCATCGCCTGTCAAAATGCTGCTGAGCTGTGTGTCAGGTATCAGTGCATGGCAGCTGCTACAAAACAAATGTGTTATCTCTTCACATGCTGCCTTTTTAAAGGGACACTGTTTTACAGCCTAATTGTTGGCTAATCAAAGCCAACCAAATTAATTTTAATCCTTTTTGTTTTCTGTTTGAAACAACTGAATTCATCATACTGTGGGCTTTCTGTTTGGATTTTTTTAATAGGTCATTTTATCCTTGGTCTGTACATTGATTTGCAGGGTGCAATATTTCTTCTTATGTAACAGAATTTAAACTTGCTTTTAAGCTCTACAGTATTGGCAGAGAGAGTTGGGGCTGTTCAGCCTGGAGAACATAAGGCTCTGGGGAAACCTTCCAGTGGCCTCCCAGTACCTGAAGGGGCTCCAGGAAGGCTGGGGAGGGACTTTGGCCAAGGGCAGGGAGTGACAGAACAAGGGGTGATGGTTTTAAGCTGAAAGAGGGGAGGTTTAGATTAGATATTAGGAAGAAATTCTTTGGTGTGAGGGTGGTGAGACCCTGGCCCAGGTTGGCCAGAGAAGCTGTGGCTGCTCCTCCCTGGAAGTGTTCTCAGCCAGGTTGGATGAGGCTTTGAGCAACCTGGTCTAGTGGAAGGTGTCCCTGCTGCTGGCAGGGGGGTTGGGGCTGGATGAGCTTTAAGGTTCCTTCCAACCCAAACCAGTCTGTGATTCTATGATTCTATTGATATATCAACTGGGAAATTCTTTACTAGTTGGCATAAATGTGCTATAAATCAGCTAATATACTGAAAAGTGTGGATTTAAGTAGCTCTACCTGTATATTCCTTAAATTACTGATTTTGGTGTTTTCATAGGTCCAGGATGACAGAGAAAATGTAGAATTTTGAATCCTAGCTCTTATGGTTGTAAATTTAACAAGAGAAGTAAAACTGCATACAGCTTTTTCTCATTTTTCTTGCTGGAATGGAGTTTCTACTGAACCTCTTCACAAAAAACTGCTGGTCTTGCAAAAAAAAATTAAAATCTCAGCCTAGTCTTGTTAATTGTGTTACTCTCTCATCTGTGCTGCAGCCCCAGTGGAGCATTTGGGGTGTTCTGTGCCCTCTAGCCGTGTGACTGCTCAACTGCTCACCTCTGGCAAGCTCAAGCAGATGTCAAGGGCCTCCTTAGCATCCAGGCAGCAGCTTTGGTCCTTACTGAGCACCTCTGTTAAAGAAATGGTTTCCTTCTACCTGTTCCCTAACACTGGCTTGGATCTCCTTTTCAGGAAGGACACTGTGAGGATATATTTTTCTGGCCCATCTGGAGAAGTTTCAAGGTGAGGAGCTGCACTTGGGGCTATGTTGTATTCAGAGTTATGCTGATTCAAACCATCAGCTTCGTGTCACTGTAAACCACTTCAACAACAGAGCTGGTTGCCTCTGCTCTTGCATCTGGCAGAGCTGCATCCACCTGAGCAAGGAGAAAGGTGACAGAAATAGCTGGTGTGCACAGACCCACCAGCCAGCTCCACACAGGCAATGCCTGACTGCCTGTGCAAGCCTGAGGTGCTGTGTTCCTACTGCAAAGCTGCTGAAAATCAGTTGAGCCTGAGGACAAATGAAGGAGACTTTGCCCCTTCTCTGGCTGACTCCTGTGTTCTCCCTGCTAGTGCATGCTTTTGAGTGAAGGGTGGATTGGACCTTAATTAAGAAACTGCAAAGCAATCTCTTGTTCTCTGATAGGGAACTCGCTTTGCCCTGGGTTGTGCAGTCCTTGAGGGACCTCACAATATTTTGCATGCATGTGTAAACTGGCTCAGCCTGGCCCTGAGTCAGCTAGAAACTGCTCCTGCTCAGGTACCTGAGCAGTCACCTGGTGCTGTTGTATGCAGCCTGGCACAGGGGGGTATGTTTGTCCCTTCCTGAGGTGGCAGAATCCCACATGGAGACAAAACATCCTTTATCTTAGTAGTACCTTGAATTTGGGCTCAGTTATCAAGTTGATTCAAATATACAGTGAAATCCTGTGTGGACACCCCCTGTGATGACTGCTCCCACCTCCTGATGGAGCAGCTCTGGCTTTTGAGAATGACTTAACCTTGCATGGAATGGTTGGACAGAACACAGACCTTGTGGTTTCTTCTTCCAGAAAGACTAACCTGCCCCCAGGTCCTCATGGTTTTTGAAGGCATGTTAAAGGCCAAATATTTGCTTGTTTGCAGATCTTTGGATTTGAGGTGGGAAGAGAATAAGGAACATGTAACTCCAGCTAGATCTGTGAAGTTATGGTAAGAGAAGGCATTGAAGTGCCTGCTGGTGAATGTGATTTGCAAATGACAGGTACTACAGAAGGACAAGGATAGCAGCTGTCTTGGTCCTTGAGGACAGAGGATATTTCCACATATGAAAAAGTTTGAGATAAACCTGAATCAGTAAATAAAAAACCCAACAGAAATCCCTGTCTGGCCCAGCCAGTGGCTTTATTTCTTGTGTGTTGGGCTCTACAGCCCTGGAGAGGCAGAGTTCCCTTGATAATGCCCATCTTGCCATATGTTCTTATAGCTGCCAAAGCCATGAGCCATATAGTTTTCTCTCTTTCCTTGGCTCCAGAAGAGAGTAGTGGCTTTCTCAAAACAGGAGAACTCAGGCATGTTACCTGAGCATGTTAAAGCTGAGAAATGTCCCTCCCTTACCCCCTTCTCCTTCCCTCACTACTCTGCACAACAGGAACAATTGCATCCATGCCCTTCTCGTGGCTGGCAGTGCCAGGCAGCTCTGACACAAGGTGTTGCACTTGCACAGCCCTCTGCAGCTGTGTCCCTCTGCACTCCTTCAGCAGCACCAGCTACAGAGACACGGAGTAATATGCCCAGGATGGTGTGGCAGAGCAAAGAGTAGAACCTCCCTCTCTTGGTGTGTGTCCTCATTTGGAGAGAGACACCAGAAGTGCCTGGGCCCCACTCCCCTCTCCCTGCTCACTAACCCTTCCTGTTCACAGCTTGCAGGATTGCAGCCTGTCTCCCCAACATGCAGAGGAGATCATTGCCATTCTCCAGAGCTGTCCCTGTCTCTCTGAGGTGGAGTAAGTGCCTCCTTTCCTTCCTGTTGAGTGGCTGCAGGTGGGTGGTGGGGAGCAGGGGATGTTACATGGAGAGGGCAGTGAGACATGGGGCCTGACCCCAAGGAGGGGTCCCAGCACTCTGTGTTATGTCTGGTGGGATCCTTGTTAGGAATTTTGGGTGAGGTTCCGCAGGAGATGGATGCTGAACAACCTTGGGTTCCTGTGGCACCTGCAGCCTTGCTCTGGCTCCCTGAGTCTGTAGCTGGAGACAGCAGTTGCAGAGCAGAGCCTGCTGAGGAAGCAGTGCTGGAGGCAGCCTGGAGCCATCCCAGGGGCACCGCTCCTCCAGGAAATCCTCTGCTTCTGTGTTGTCCTTGTTGTCTTCTAAAACCATCCAGCTCTGTTGGGAGAAGTGAGCAGAGGAAGGCAAGAAATCCAGCTCATCACCTGCACATTGCAAGGAGTGTCATCCCTACCTTTCCTTGTTTCCCTGAGGCCACCTGGCTTTGGCTGTAAAGCTCTCCTAGCCTGTCTGCCATCGCAAATGCAGGAGTGTCTGTTGCAAGGCAGTTCAGTCCAGGCTGTATCTTGAGTTTAGCTACATCTCAGAGCCCATTTTTTTCGCTCACTGATTTGAATTGGGATCAGGTCTTTGTCATCCAGATTTTTCTGCCTTCCTTTCTTCCTTCCAGGAGGACAGTGCACACTCATTCATTTGGTTTCTTCTTTTTTACTCCCACTTACGTTTTCTGAAGCAAGATATTTTTCAGGCTAAAGCGTGAATCATGTTGTCCTCAGGATAACACTTTTTGTCTGCAAGTTGCTTCATGCAGAGATTATCAGGGAAGATTGATCTGGGACAAGTCCAGGCAGAACAGTCCAGGCAATAAAACAACTGTAGGAAGGGGAAAGCAAGCTGATTTTGAGGGCTTTGTTTATACTGTTTTAAACCAGTCCCCATTAACTGGAAAATGCCTCAGTTTATCAGGTAACAAGCTTGGAGATGAAGGCTGCAACTGCCTGCTGGAAATCCTCCCTTGGATATCGATTTCCAAACAGCTGGAGTAAGTGTTGCCTTTTATATAAAATAAATTACCTTTTCTTTAGCCTGGCAGGGGCTGTACAGAGATGCTGAGCAGGGATCCAGCAGGCAGAGGCCTCACCCAGACCAGCACTGCAGAAGCAGCTCTTAAGTAAGGATGAGGCTAAAGTTGGTCACTTGCCCAGAGCATCACACATGGAAACTGGTCTAAATGCATCTGAAGTGCCCTTTCATTGAAAGCCCTTTCTCAGGAGCAGTGGTGCTGTGTGGTGCTGTGTGTTTTCTGTCTGCCATGTCTGAAGCTGAATGGGTTCCAGCATGCAGCACACTGGTGACCACTCCCACTAGGACAGTCCTGTGTGATCACAGAATCACAGAGTGTCAGGGACTGGAAGGGACCTTGAAAGCTCATCCAGTCCAATCCTCCTGCCAGAGCAGGAACACCTGGATGAGATCACACAGGAAGGTGTCCAGGTGGGTCTTGAATGTCTCCAGAGAAGGAGACTCCACACCCTCCCTGGGCAGCCTGGCCCAGGGCTCTGGCACCCTCACTGGAAAGAAGTTCCTTCTCAAATTTAAGTGGAACCTCCTGTGTTCCAGCTCACACCCATTGCCCCTTGTCCTATCATTGGACATCACTGAGAAGAGCCTGGCCCCATCCTCCTGACACTCACCCTTCAGATATTGATCAACATTAATCAGGTCCCCCCTCAGCCTCCTCTTCTCCAAGCTAAAGAGCCCCAGCTCCCTCAGCCTTTCCTCATCAGGGAGATGCTCCACTCCTTTCATCACCTTGGTGGCTCTGTGCTGGACTCTCTCCAGCAGTTCCCTGTCCTTCTTGAACTGTGGGGCCCAGAACTGGACACAATATTCCAGATGTGGCCTCACCAGGGCACATTTCACCAGGTGATTTCAGTGACCATTGCCTTTGTTCTCTTTCTCAGTCTCAGTCAAAACCTCCTCTCTGTTAATGGCATTTGCAGTCTGGTGAAGACAGTAAATACCTGCCAGAAGGTGGTGGAGGTACAAGCCAGGTATGTAGATCTTTAATTATTCCTGAGGTTAATCCCAATATGCAAGTCTGAGAGTTAGGTTCTGGGATTTTTGTAGAGTCACCTCGGAAGTGAGGTGAGTGCAGAACATATCCAGAGATGATGATTAACACTTACATTTGGTGATGCATTGCTGTAAGCTGCTTTTATCAGAGCTACCAACCAGAATTTGAGAGGGCACAGGACTGTGTGCCCTTCCATGTGTGGGGACAGTCTGAGACTGTCCTGCTCTCTGCCCTGGGGTGTTTTGGAGAGAAGGTCTCTGTGGAGTATGAGAACTGGTGACATCTCCTGCCATGGAGTTGGAAGTTCTCTCCCTATGATTCTCTCTTCCTGTGTTTCCCTTGGAAACACCCCAGAGTTTAAGTGTAACAATTTTATCTGCACTTTCTCTAATGATTTGGAGCCATTGGGTCTTCTGATATTGCATAGTTTGATCCAACCAGGATTTAAAACTAATGGATATTATTTTTGCTTGCTTTGGGAGTGTTTTAAGGGATTGGTGTCACCAAAGAGTTTTAAACAGCAAAATCAAGCGTTCTTAAAACAACAAGTCATGTAAATAAACAAAATGTGACACTGATTGATTCCTTCTCTTCTGCACAGCCTTTGCCATCAGACTGCAGTCCTGAGGTTTACAGAAGAAAGAGCATTTGCTTCTCTTTCTCCAAGGTATTGTGTGTGCACAAATGGTGTTTTCTCAGCATGTGGTTTAGTTCTTGTATCCTGTTTAGGTACCAGGGTAACACTTCATCTCACAGCAGTTCTTGCCCCACCTTGCCTTGAACCTGAATGTAGTACCTTCTTCTGGTTTTCTTGGCCACTTTGGACATTGCCTGCTGCCTTCTGTAGTGTTAGATTATGTTTTATGCCTCTAGGCAAATCCTAGGGAAAGCAAGCTGTTGAATGACAGCTGTGCTATCTGATAATAGTGAAGAGTGAAAAAACAAGTGAACCCCACACCTCCAAACCAAATTCCTAATAGATTCACAGATTCTTGTGTGTTTAAAACTACCCAGTTCTCTACCCTATGTATTCTGGATCATGGTGCTCCTCAATCAAAATAAATTTGGAGTTTTATTTTTCCCCTCAGAACATGATGGGTCAAAACCAGCTCAACCCAAATATTTTGTTTGAGAAGTGATTTATTGTTGTTCCTGGAGCTGTAGGTTCATTTATTTATGCCTTTGTTCTCCATGGATTGAGCCCACTGTGCAAGAGCATTTCCCCCAGTACACCTGCAGCCAGGGAGGAACCACAGGGCTATCACAGGGTGGAACCCAGTTGTGCCTGTGCTTGGAAGAGAGTGACAGGCTGGGACACATGATCCTTGTGTGACTCCTGTGAGGCACCAGGTGCCATTTCAAACTCAGATATTTTAGGATTTGGATGTTCCACTTGTTTATGAATACTCATTTACACAGACATGGACTGTTCACAAAACATGTTTAGGCAAAAGCTGAATTCTCCATCAAACCGTAGCTGAGATGAGAAATCTGTCTCTCCTCCTCCTCCCTTGCTGCCTGCATGCTCAGGTGTTTGGCTAGTCACTGAAAGAAAGAAGAGCTTGCTATTGGCAAGGTGTGGGTGTGGGCTGGAGGCAGGGTAGCCCTATGGACCTGCCAAATTGCTAAAGCATAAATAAGTGTTTCACCCTTCCCTGGTTTTGTGCTCACTTGCTAGGGAAGAGCCTGTGCTCTCTACTGATGGCCAACAATATGGAGAGGAAATCCAGACACCTGCTGCACCCAAAACAATAAGGTACCATGGTGAATTTTCATAGTACTTCATGCATGTCCTGTCTGTGGATCCTGTATTGATGTAACCTGCATCCCCAGGTTTGAATGTTGAGTCACAAGAGGGCTGGTGAAGGCCTCTTCAGTCAGTCACTTGTCACCGTGTTCACAGTCCCAGCTTGCAGCACTGGAAGCTCTGTGGTTAGAGTCACTTCAGTCAGTCACTTGTCCCTGTGTTCACAGTCCCAGCTTGCAGCACTAGGAGCTCTGTGGTTAGAGTCACTTCAGTCAGTCACTTGTCACTGTGTTCACAGTCCCAGCTTGCAGCACTAGGAGCTCTGTGGTTAGAGTCACTTCAGTCAGTCACTTGTCACCGTGTTCACAGTCCCAGCTTGCAGCACTGGGAGCTCTGTGGTTAGAGTCACTTCAGTCAGTCACTTGTCACTGTTCACAGTCCCAGCTTGCAGCACTGGGAGCTCTGTGGTTAGAGTCACTTCAGTCAGTCACTTGTCACTGTGTTCACAGTCCCAGCTTGCAGCACTGGGAGCTCTGTGGTTAGAGTTACTTCAGTCAGTCACTTGTCACTGTTCACAGTCCCAGCTTGCAGCACTAGGAGCTCTGTGCTTAGCATCTGTGGTCTTCTACAGGGGTCAAAACAGATTGTGGGTTGTGTGCCTCATGGTGGTGGTGATTGTGCAGCTGCTGCACTGGCTCCCCTGTGGGAATTGGGGGAGCTGGCAGTGACAGAGCTTGTGGTGTTGTGGGGGTTCTCTGGTGATCTTTGGAGAAATGCATCCTAAGCTGGACCTGTGTTCAGGTGCACATCAGGTCATGCTCTGCCTCCAGCACAGAGGATGCCTGTCTGTGTTACAGGGTGCAGGGAGGAAGGAAGCAGTTGTGCCTTAAGCCCTCTAACCAAGACCTCTGGGACCTGGTTCTTTGTTGTGCCACAAGTTTTCTTTACCTTGTCTCTTTATTCTCTATTTGCAGACAAGAAAAGTACAGTTTATCAGTTGTTGCAGACCAAAAACAAAACCCAGGATATTTCAAGGGGATTTTTTATTTCATTATTATCTCCTTGTTTTTCTCTGGTTTTCTGAAGAAGTGAAGTTCATAATCTTGTCTGCAGTCCTGCTGACCTAGAGGATTGATTTCTCTTTCCCCCTAGGCTGACAGGCAGTCTTTTTCAAGCCAGTGACCTGGAGAAGCTGTGTGCAGTCCTGAAGGAGTGTGGCAGCATCTCCGAGCTGGAGTGAGTTCTTCTTAACTCTTATGGTCTTTATCTGCAGTTCTTTGGAGAAAATTGAGAAAATGCTGCTGCTTTTTTGTTCTGCAGTGTTGCACAGAGAATATGACAGACATGGCCTTGGGAAAGGCAAGCCTTTACATGGGCTAATGTCCTTTGCCAAGGACACACAGTTCTGGTGCTCTCCCAGGGCAAAGGTGGCAGGATATAAATCCAGAAAGGGGCTGTTTGATCACTTGGCCTGACTTCAGGTATTAAAAAAGCTATAAAACCTGGCCCTGTCATTTTTGTCTTTGGGCTGTTTGTGAGCAAAGCTGCAGAGTATGAAGAATCCCCCCTAAAACCGGGGTGGCAGCCTGTGTTTTTGCTGGTGATCCCACATGTGGTGTGCAAGGACCTTCAGCATCAAAACACTGGCTTCTGTTAGCGCTGTGTGTGGGGAGTCATCCTGTTTGCTGACACCAGGAGGTGAGCAGAGCCAGCCCTGACAGAAAGGCTAGCCAGTGCACACCCCCACACCTAGGTTTTGAGGACAGAACAAGGACCAGCACAAGTGTGTAGTCTGTGTACCCCCACCTGAGGGCTGGCTCTTCCCTAAGGCCTGGCAGCCTGGGGAAGAGATTTTGAGCCTTTGCTCTTCTGAAGCAATCATGTCCCACGATCTCACAGGGGCCATAGCCCATTGTAATCCTTAGGCTCTAATGTCAGAGCCTCATACCCTTTTCCAGGACTAACCTGTGGCTTCTCTGCTGGGCCTGTCAAGGTTGATCATTTCTCAGAGCTGTGGACTTCTGGTCACTGGTGACTGCACTGAAAAGCACTATCAGTCCAGAGGGGCCACGTGGTAGACATGAGAAAAGGATGAGCCCTGAACTGGGGTTTCTGGCTGTCTTATGCTGGTGAATTCCAGTCCCTAGTTTCCCTGTAGGCTTCAGTTGCCAGTGGAGAGGGGCAGTGCATGTGTTGTTTGGAGTAGGGTGCACGAGTTCTGCTTTCAGGACACTTGTTACTAACAGGTGATTGTGCCTGTTTGTTTTTTCTTGTTTTTTTCTATGAAAACTAAAGACCTTTCTTTAAATCCTAGCCTATCAAGTAATGATCTGGGAGATGAGGGGCTTTTCCAGCTGTTCCAGTTCCTCCCGAATTTGAAGATGTTACGTTCTCTCAAGTGAGTAGCTCCTGTTTCTCCTTGCTCATGGATGGGTTTTTATGGGAGTACTGGGTGTGGAAGCACAGTCCACCTTTGGGAAGGGCTCTTGGGGTTCAAGTGAAGTTGTGTTCTGTGTCCCTTGAGGGCAGATCCAATGTGCTGTGTGGTCTGTCCCCACCTCCAGTCCAGAACAGACTGACTCCACTTGAAGCTTGGTTGAGATCAGTGCCCAAGAGGCTGTGGACTCAGACCTCCATGAAGGAGCCAGGTGATTCTGTGTGCAGGTGGGGCACCTGGTTTATAAAACACACTGAGATCTTCAGCAGAGCACTGAATTTTTCCTCTCCCAGTTCCTCACTGGGAGGAAGAACAGTCCTTCCTCTCCTGGGGTGGGCACCTTTGGGAGATAAATGCTGGGGAGCTCCAGCTTCAGCAGTGGAGTCTGAGTCCAGTCATTGGCTTATGTTTATCTTGATATTCTGCCTGGCACTCCCATTGCAATTGCACTGTAAAGGAGTATAGCACCGTTCTGCTTCATTGGAAGATATATTTATTGTTCCTGTTTGATTAACTGAACGATTCTCAAGCCAAGACTGTCCTAGCTACTGACAGTCTGCAGCTTCTCTTCACATCTGTTCTTTATCTGGATTTTTTTTCCAGCATCAAGGACTCTGCCCATGGTCACACTAGATAGACCTAATAGACCCAAGCATGATCTTAGTGTGGGTTTTGTACTGCCACAGCTGCACTTACAGCCAAAGAGTTGTTTTGGGCTTGTATTCATGTCTTGAACCATTTAACCATAAGAAGAAATTTGTGTGGTGGCCATTCATTAGAGAGATTGTGGATTCTCCATCTTTATAGATATTCAAGACACAGTCTGCTCTAGTCTGACCCTCCTCTGAGCAGGGGAGTTGGACTGGATTGTCTCCAGCCTCAGTTACTCTGTGATTCTCTGAACTCTGAAAGTGAGGGATGAATGTTAATAACACCAGAGTGAGTTGTGTTTGCAGAACCACAGTTGGAAACACAGAGAGAAGGTAGCAAAGAAGCAGTCTCCGAGGATGCTGGACAAGGATCACTGTGATGGGGTACCACAGTGTAAATTGCTCGTAGTTCTGATTGCTCAGCTGATTTCATCTCCTCTTCCTGTAGGCTTAATGACAACCAGATCTCCCTGGACTCTGTGTTTTTCTTAGCTCAGTCCTTGTCTACACTGGAAGACATTAAAACAATGAACCTCAGGTAGGACCAGGAGTACTTATCCTATTTTTTTGCTATTTGAAACCTCAAGCTGTGGTTTGTGAGGGGTGATAGAGGACCATGAATCTTCAAACCCCATCCTAATTATGTTATTTTCTGCTTGCAGCTTAGGACCCACGCAGATGGTTCATCTAATCTTTTGGGAAAGAACAAGGTAAAATCATACCCACTCATCTGTTTAAGCCTTTCAGACTCCTCCTTATGAAATCTTAAATAGGTGGTGATGTGTGGGGCCCTGAGATGTGACAATTAAAGAGCCATTTGGCTCCAGACTCCAGTCAGGGTAATGGAAGCAGGATGAGCTGGTTTATGGCTGATTGACTGACATGGGCTTGAGGGTATGGAGCCAACAGCAATATCCAGCTGCTGACTGGGGCTGCAGTCACCTCCCTCCTGGGACAGGGCAGAGGAAATGCCCAGAGTGCTGAGTGGATGCAGAGCTCTCTGGATGCTGGAAGAGGGGTGATAAGATCCTTTTTGTTCTGGGCACAACATGAGCCTAAATCTGGGAGGTGGAGAGGGGAGGCAGACTGGAGCATGAGGCCACCGCCACCATCTCCCCCTCTCCCCAGCTGCAACGTGGGGAGCCAGCTGCACAGGGACAGTAACATCAGCACAACTCATGGGGGTAAACTGTTCTCTCCCCAGAGCCAGAGGTACCAGCAGATGGAGAAGGAGTTTCCTGGCACATCCCAAGCATGTAGCCAATGGACAGTGCTTTCGGTATGGCAGCCCCAGCTCCCTTTTGTCACCCAGGAGTGAGGGAGGCGTGGCTGTGGGGTCTGCTTCTGTAGCATAATGTGTGGAGCAAACTCCAGCTGTGTCTCCTCAGAGACCTGTCCTGTGCCCTGCCTGCCTTCTGAGGCAGGCTCAGCTCTCTTGGAAAGTAGATGTTTCTTTCTCCTGCTTGTATCCCATCATGACTGATTCCATGTGAGACACCTCTGGAAAAGGTCCCTCTCTAATATATGCCTCTTCCATCCTCTCCTCTGCTGAAACTGGTCAGGAAGACCAGATCCTAAATAGCACTTGGTTACAGGAGAGAAGGTCTTGGCTGGTGTAATTTGGCAAAGCCTTAAAGAGGTTGGGCCAGCTGGCATCAGCCTAGGCCAACAGGTATTTATGCTTGGTGGTCATTGGAGGTACACAGTGGTCTGTCAGAGGTGGCTGGGTGAATAACACACCCTCTTGGGATAGCCTTGGGATGTCCACTGCTACAGGCATATCTGTGACAATAATTAGTGCATCCTTTGCTTGGCTATGCTTGTAGAGCTTGTCTTGCTTTCTTGCAGGGGAAGCTTCTGCCCATAAATAATAAGATACAGACCTGTCTGGCTACTACATTTGTCCCATGGAGACCTGCCAGTTTGTCACCCAAGGAGGTTTCTGGGATTTCCTTCTAGGAGAAGAAGTTAGGAGGCACTATTCCCAGCCTGGCTCTGGGAGAGCTGAGACAGCACAGAGCAGAGGAAGGTGCTGTCCAGTCTTCAGAGATGATTTAAGTACCAATGCTGTGACTCGAGGGAGGCAACACCCAAAATAATGTGGTATTTTGGTTGACTGGCTCTCTTGAATCAGCTCAGAGCTGGTAAAATCCTCTGGTTGTTACAGATTTTGACTTCTCAGTCCTAGATTGTGGGTAGGAAAATTGATGTAGTGGAAGTGAGAGGGTTGCTATGGGTCTCATCCCAAGACAGGCTCTGGGATATGAAGGGAGTGTTGCCTTGGTCATGGGAAATGTTTAGCTTCTGAGTGCTTTGTTTGCTTCAGTCTCAGGGACTGCAGACTGGGTCCAGAGGATGTGACCAGGCTGTGCCAAATCCTGGCTCAGTGTCCCCAGCTGACAGAAATTGAGTAAGTGTTGTACACTCGACAGCCCTGTCTGTCTGTCTGTCTGTCTGTCTCCCCAACCCACAGGTACAGAGTCCATGTTTGGGTTAGCAGCCAGTGTAATTCAGCTCTCCCCTCACCACAGCCTCCTAGAAACCCCCACAAAACTTCACCCAGATGCTTAAATAAACCCATGGTGTCTGCTGCCCTCTGCTTCAGTTTGGCCTCTCCAGAGCCTGCAGCGTCTGTGTGTGGACACCCCAGAACACGAAGGTGTTCTCAGAGTCCTCCTCAATCACATGGCTATAAGCAAATGCTGTCATCTCCTTCTGGAGGTGCTGTCTTGCAGTACAGCCAGAGCAAGAGCACATGGCCCACTAAGCCATAAGCCAAACTCCACAAGAGCTGCTCACTCCAGACAGGAGCTGGGCACTAAGAAAATGAGAAGAGTACTGCTCAGAACAGAAACAGAAGTAATGATAAATAAAAAGAACATAACATCTGTATTTTATAGACTTACAGTAATGGAAAGGAAAGACTTTTAAAACTGGGATGCTAATGGGCCATAGGCTGTAGAGAAACATGGGGATCAGCCTACAAGGACTAGATTTCACCCAACTTTCAGGGCATTTCTGGACATGTTTTTTTCCAGAACTTGCCCATAACACCCCCACGCACATGTGTGTGTGCATGTCCATGGAGATTTTATAGAAATACTTACAGATTGCCCCAGTTTCTCTTTGAATTTGTTTCCTTCCATGTTTTACAGGCTGTCTGGAAACTCACTGAGTGACCATAGCATTGAGAGGTTACTGAGCTCCCTGCCATACCTCTGTCATCTGACACTGCTGAGGTAATGTTTGGGGTCCCTGCTTCGATTGCTGCCATGAAGCATTGGTTTGGAAACTGCTGATACCACAACATATCTCAGGAGCATCAATCAGTAACTGTAGATTAATAAGCTGGGCAAACAAAGTGCAGAAACTCTTTCACACCCATTCCTGTCTTGTTTCTAGAACCAAAGCAGCACTGCACCTTTTCTCTTTCATTTTCTTTAACGCACCAGGGATGCTGGGAGCCAGCGTGGAAAACTTTAGATCTTTGCTTATTGATCTCGAGTTAATGGGGTGGATCCAGCTAAACAATTGGGAAATGGGGCTGTATGTATCAGAACCTTTCTTCTTGGGAGCTCATTTCATTGCTCTTTCTTCCCCCTCCTTTTCAGTATTAGGAACAACAGGTTTTCCCCACGTTGTGCTGTCTTACTCGTCAGCTCCGTCAGCCTCTGTGCGCGGATCAGAACGGTGGAAGCCCGGTAAGGATGTCCAGAGCCCAGCAGCTTAGCTTTAAAGAGACTGCAAAGCTTGTCATCTTTGAAGAGCATTCTGAAGGACTTTCTTTTGTCTTTGCTTCAGGTCAAGTGAGAATGCTTTTTTGCATTTAGGAGCAAGCATGCAAACCCAAAAGATATCCTGCAGGTACTGGCATACAGCACTCAGTTCTAATTCATGTGTTTTGATTAGGTTTGAAACACTGTGCAAGTCAACAAATCTCCTCTTGTGTGAAGAAGTAATCACTGGTAGTCAAGGAGTTTGGGCTAGTAGCGGAGGCTTTGGGGCTCAATTCAGCTGCCTAAGTGCAACTCGTTTGAGATGCATTGGGATGGCAGAGGCCTGTGCCTTTCTTTAGTAGCCACTGGACTACTTATGATCATCTTGAGTGGCACCAAATTCTGCACAAGCAGCTGAATTGAGCATTAGCCACTGCATTTTCCAAATGTGTGCCTCAAATTCTAGGTGATAATCTCCATTTCAGCACCAGTGTGGTGTGTGTGATACACATCTGCAGCCTCTCTGGGACTGATGGCTACTGGGTGCCTCTGTAAAGAAGACTGGAATGTGTCTCCAGTTAGGCACCAAGGAGAAGGCAAAAAATGTGAAAAGATCTGTTTCCTTCTTAAAGTGTGGGGTTTGTCATTACCAACCTCAGGGAGGTGTTAGAAGTCTCAAACACTGGCACAGCTCAGGGCATCCATCTCTCTGAATGTTGCACAGAAACTGGTGTGAAAACACAACTGCTGGTGGCAGCTCTGCCGGTGCCCGGTCACCAGCCGTGCTTTAACCCTCTGGCTGTCTCCCACGCAGGGTGACGGACTGTGCCATCGGCCAAGGGCAGGTAGACGAGCTCTGCAGAGCCCTGGAGCAGCGTGGATGGTTGGCAGAAGTAGAGTGAGTGGGTTTGGGGTTGTTCCTGTGACCTTGAACGGGTGTCACTGAGGGAGAGCGGGGTTGGTTTGTGCCGGCGCTGCCTGGGGTTTCCCAGCCTGTCTGCAGGTTTGTGTGTGCTCATGCAGACTGTTTAGAAACAAAATGGATCAGTAATCATACAGGTCCTTTAAGTATATGTCTTAAGAAGGCTTGAGCTGGTGGGACAACTTCCTTGGGGTTTTCAGTCTGTGGCTCTTTTGAGGCATTTGTTACTTCAAGAGCTTGTGTTCAGAGTTCCTCATCTGAGCTTGCTCTGCAGCTTGTGCAAGAGGTAGTTTTTTATGGCAGCAGTTTGTTTTAGACAGACTTTTCATGGCTGAGCTGGGATGTGAGCCCAGGAAGTGAGGCTTTTTCCTTCAAAGCTTCTCAGGGGAGCATTGCTTCTGAAAATGCTGAGTTTTGGTTGGCCACCTTCTTCTTTTCTTCTGCCTTTCAGTCTCTCCAGGAATCAGCTGGGAGATGAAGGCCTGCAGCGCCTCTTGGATCACCTGCACCAAGTGCCTGGTACCTGCTCCCTCAAGTAAGAAAACAGACTGTGAATCTGAGGTGCCCTAGCAGAAAGGCATTCACACAGTCCCTCCTGAAGCTGGTTGTCACACTTCTTGTCCACTCCTGCCTTAGGAGGTGAAGTCTGAGTGAGCCATGAGCACAACTCAAGACTTCCAGGCCATGGTGACTCAGGGTCTGATCCAAAACCTGCTGAAGTAACTAAAAGTCTTTCTGTTAGCATCAACAGGAGATAACAAGGCCTAGACTGGGGTGATGTGACAGAAGTTGACCCAGTCCTCTGAGCTTTCAGTTCATCACTCTACCCTGTATGTTGTCCTCTTTAAATAACTCAAGGCCTGTAGGTCCTGGAACACAGGAGGTTCTGCTTAAATTTGAGAAGGAACTTCTTTCCTGTGAGGGTGCCAGAGCCCTGGGCCAGGCTGCCCAGGGAGGGTGTGGAGTCTCCTTCTCTGGAGACATTCAAGACCCACCTGGATGCCTTCCTGTGTGAACTCATCTGGGTGTTCCTACTCTGGCAGGGGGGTTGGACTGGATGAGCTTTCGAGGTCCCTTCCAATCCCCAACACTCTGTGATTCTGTGTCCTGTGAGATTAGCAGTGTCCTACATCAGCCTCTCCCGTTCCCTTTCTGGTGGGGAAGCAACTGCTGCATGGCTGCCTCTGTAGGACAAGAGGCAAGCTGGAAGTTGGCTCTGTCACCCAAGTTATCAGTGCTCTGTCTTGAGGGGTTTGGTGCATTTAGCACGGCCAGAGGGGCCTGGCACCCCACAAACTGCTCTGCTGTCGGTGCCACCTTGAATTCTGCCTCTGTGGCTGAGGAGCCTGGGGACAACCCTGACTCAACACCTGGAAAACCTTCCTTCTCTTCTCTGTAGTCTCAGCCATAATAGGATTTCTCAGGATGGAGTTCTGCATCTCATAAATGCCTTGGCCACTTCTGGAAATACCACTGAAGTTCAAGTCAGGTGTGTGCTTCTTCTCACTAGTTTCTGATTCATCTCTGCATGTTTTCCTCTTAATTCATGAAAGTTTGTGGTCTTCAGGTAATAACAAGGGCCACATTTTCAATTACCTTTATGTATGAGTGCATGCAGAGCTTTTCTTTATGTCTGTTTCTACTGGCTGGATGTCACTGCCAAGGAGGAAGCAGGCAGAACTGTTATTCCACAGGACCAAGCAATTTTTGTGTCTGAAGAAACAGGTATTCAGCTGTAGTGATTGTGGTCATGTGTGTGTCTGTAAATAAACCTCTTCAGGGCAGGAGTCAGCATTTGCTCTCTAAAAATGTGGTCAGAAAAGCAGATCACTCTCCTATTTTAACTCTCCCCTGAGCCGAGAGTGCAGGGACAGGAGAAGGCAGAAGAAAGTAGGACAGGTCAGGATTGCTTCTCCAGCCATCAGGGCTGCCTTCTGCCAGTTTAGCATTAGTGAGATCTTACTGAAGCATTTCCCTGGGGTGGTTTGTGGTAGGGAGAGGTGAGCTGGGCTTCTCTCACTGCTGTGTGGCTCTGTGCTGTTTGGTGTATTGTTAAATTCTGACCACTGGGAAAAATAGTCATTTTCCTTCCAAATCTTACACTCACACGTCTTCTCTGTGCAGTTTGTGCTCCAAAGCAACTGTAATCATCAAGCTGAAAAGCAGAGATGATCCAAGAAAGATTTTGAGGTAACAGTACAGATCTTTTTTTTTATTATTCCTTTGACAAAGGTGGTGTCCTCCTTCTAAGGACGAGGCAGACAAAACCTCTGGTGCTCCCTAGCTCCTGGCATGCTGACATTTTACACTAATAAATTATAAGCTTCCTTTGATTCACTTTCTGAGAAGAGCTTTCTCATGTCTCAGAGCATCCCAGATCCCTTTGTCTCACTGCTTCCCCACTGAATGTTCCTCCCTGGGAACGTGGGTGTCTCTGCCATCCCTGTCCCAGGGCAGGGAGCACACCACACATGTGTGCTGTATCAGAGCATCTCAGCAGATGCTTTTGAAGTGTTGCCACAATCTTTTTTGGAAGGTCTGCAAGGCATTGAAGGTTTTGGTGCCATTCTTCTTTTGTGGTGGGGAAAGGTTGTGATGCCTGAGATGTCACCTAAGGAGCCACGAGAGTTCTCTTTTGTGTCCTTTCAGACTCGCAGAGTGCAACTTTCAGCCAGAGCACCTGGAAAAGTTGTTCCTGCTCCTGGAAAAGTGCACTGGTCTGGCAGAGTACATGTGAGTGACTGCCTGCTCAGACTCATCTCAGGGGGGTTGTTTATCAGCCATTCATTGCAGTGACCTTTGGTTCTAGATCCTCAAATAACAACGTGACAGTCCAAGCTGCAGAGAGACTCCTGCGTTCACTGAGGAGAAATCCAGGTCCTCTGAAAATCAGGTATTGTGTCACTGTGCTGTTGCAGATACTGATTTGAGGCTGGTCTGACCACCTAAGGTCTCCTTTCATCAAAAACAAAAGTAAACTGTGCTTCTTACAAAGACAAGTAGCAGTGGCCTGAGAAACTCCCATGGGTGAAGTTGTTGGTATTTCAGCTTTGACTCCTGCTAAGCATCATGTAAAGCTTGGGCCATCAACTGTGCTGTCTCTATAGACCTTCACCTGCCTTGCAAAGGGTGGTGGAGAGTTGGGCAGAAATGAACCTGATGAGGTTCAACAAAAGCAAGTGCAGAGTCCTTCACCTGGGGAGGAATAACCCATGCATTGGTACAGGTGAGGGGCTGACCTGCTGGAGAGGAGCTCCGTGGAAAAGGACCTGGGTGTGCTGGGGGACAGCAGGGTGGCCATGAGCCAGCAGTGTGTCCCGTGGCCAGGAAGGCCAGTGGCATCCTGGGGTGCATTAAAAAGAGTGTGACCAGCAGGTCCAGGGAGGTTCTTCTGCCCCTCTACTCTGCCCTGGTGAGGCCACATCTGGAATATTGTGTCCAGTTCTGGGCTCCCCAGTTCAAGAGGGACAGGGATCTTCTGGAGAGAGTCCAGTGGAGGCCACAAAGATGATGAGGAGCTGGAGCATCTCCTGTGTGAGGAGAGGCTGGGAGAGCTGGGACTGTTCAGCTGGAGAAGAGCAGCCTGAGAGGGGATCTGATCAATGTCTGTAAATATCTGAAGTGTGGGGGCCAAATGGATGGGGCCGGGCTCTTCCTGGTGGTGCCCAGTGACAGGACAAGGGGCAATGGGCACAAACTGGGACACCAGAAGTTCCAGACAAACTGAAGGAAAAACTTCTTTCCTGTGAGGGTGCCGGAGCCCTGGGCCAGGCTGCCCAGAGAGGGTGTGGAGTCTCCATCTCTGGAGATGTTTAAGACCCACCTGGACACCTTCCTGTGTGATCTCATTTAAGTGTTCCTGCTCTGGCAGGGGGTTGGACTGGGTGATCTTGTGAGGTCCCTTCCAATCCCTGACACTCTGTGATCTGTGAATAAAGCAGAGCTGCCTCTATTCTGCTTTGCAGCATAGAAGAGCCGTGGGTATGTAAGGAAAGTATCAGGAACCTTCTGGAGCTGGCTGTCCAGACCTGTGGAAACATCAGTGAGATCACGTAAGTAGCACCTCAAGTTGTGGCACCTTTTAGATATTTTCTTTTAGCCTGGTACTTTTAAGGAAGTGGGGTTGAAGCCAGCACTTTAACTTGCTCTTCTGTTCTTTATTCTCAGTCTCCAGTACATTTGTAAGCCAGTACAAATGATGATCTTTAAGGTCCCTTCCAACCTATACCATTCTAGGATTAGCCAACTTGAAGCAAGTTTGACCCAAATGTCTGGCCCATGGGAGTGCTTAGAAGGTTTGTGATCACACACCTTGGTAGGTGTAGTGGGAAGGAGACCATGCTCCTGGTCTCCCTTGGAAGAAAGGATGCCCAGAGTAGGCTGGCTGTGGAACTAGTTTAAATAGTGCAAACCACTTCAGGGATGGGTCGTGGTGAGGATGGGAGTGGGGTGACTTCAGGTTGCTTAAAAAATCACTGTCAAAGAAATTATTTTAATATGAATTAAAATGTTAATTTTAATTCATATTAAAATGAATTATGGGGACAAATTATTTTAATATGAATTTATAAAAATGCGACTTAACAGAATTTGGTGCTCAGGTTTCACCATGTCACTCACTACAGGGAAAAAGCATGCAGGGGAAAATCAAAGCAGAATCGGGTTGGAATGATTCACACATGTACTGGGGGAAGTGATTCGTATGGGGATCAGGGAAAATCATTCACATGAGGACTGGAGAAATTCGAGTCAGAATCAGGTTGGGATGATTGATGCAGGGACCAGGGAAAGAAGATAACTGAGACCCTCCTGTTGAGTCATGAGGGTCAGAGTGGACCCCCTTGCTTTCTAAACTCCTTCTCAGAGAGGAGTCTGTGTGCAGCTGAATCCACTCCTAGTCCCAGGTGTGGTCAGTGGTTTATGACTGAGGGGTTGTAGGGGCTTCAGTGTAGTGCTGTAATGTGTAATTATGTGTTTTCTATGACTTGGTGGCAGCAGCAATTTAAGATTCATTAACACTGTTATAGGAAATCACAAACTTGGTCATTAATCAGCAACTTGTTATCATCAAGACAGCAACTTAGTGAAAGATTCATCAGTTTTCTAAATTATATGATACACACACAGAGATAGGTATGGGTATAGTGATAGAGGTTAACCTGTTATTAAGATGTTTGTTTTTCTGCAGATTGTAATAAATTTTTTGGGACCCAAATGATTCTAGAAATGTTAATAAATGGAACTGTAGTGAATTACTCACTCTTACCCTTTGTCAGCTCATGTCATCAGATGGTTTCTCTTCCCCTTGGCAGCTTGTGGCAGACGGTTATTTCCCATTGTCCCTCACCAGATGGTGAAAATCTGCCTGACAAGGCACCCCAAATCAGGGGGTGAATACGGGGTAGCAGCCTGCTGTGATCCCAAAGCGCTCTAAAGGGATCAATATTTAGGTTGGGATCAAAAGGGATCAATACTTAGGATCCATATTTACAGGGTTGCAAGGTGATTGACTCTGGTCAGTATTTTTTCTGAGGCCATTGTTCTTGTTAGATGATCTTGGCAACTTTTAAGAGGGGGCTGCAATCCCTGCAGGAGGGGTCTTGGGTGCATGTCCCAGGCAAAAGGAGTTCCAGGTGTGGTTGGGGAGGGCCTCATCGTCCCAATGTGCTGTGCTTGTACCTAGGACAGAAAGGTCCCAGGTTGTTTTGACTCACTACTCCAGCAAACAAGATCAGAAAGTGCTGGGTTGTCCCAGCCCACTGCACCTGGTTGAAATGAGGCTGATGTGGGCTGGTGGTGACAGCACAGTGTGGGTCTGCACCACCACAAGTGGTTGGCATTCATGCATCAGCATAGTCCTGTGCCATCCAGTCCTCCTGATTTTTCCTCTTGAAAATAGCATTTGCTCTCTCTCAGGAGTTCTTATGTTCTCTAATCTCTGCCTTTCCAGGATATATCGAGATAAAACCCTCTTCCAATTAGGCATAAGGTTCCCACACTACCCGGAGGAGGTGGAACCAGTTGTTAGCAGGTGAGAAAATGTCTGTTTGTCCTTATTTTCTGCTTGTTCTGAAAATCTCCATGGGCTGAAAATATCTTCAGAATGTTTGAGGCTCTGGTCTCTGTGGGTCAAGCCTCAGGGTGCCTCTGTGCCACACATGCAGAAGGAACCTTATTCACATGCATATGTCTTTTGGGCCACCCTCCTTCAGGCCCATACTGGACCCAAACAAGGTAAAAAAATTCTGCCTGCCTTCCTTGCAGGACCACGAGAACTCAGGGGACATGAGCACTTTGAGGACTCTTAAGACATGCTGGCTTCTGCATGGATATGCAGGGAGAGAACAGCATTAGTGTCTTTTCCCTTTGTGTAGCTGAAGGTGGCAGCTCTCTTCTTGTGCAGCTGGGGACTGGGGTGTGTGTGGGACGTAGCAGGAGAGCCCAAGGAGGGCACCTGCAAAGCTCTGCTGTGTTTCTAAGCCTGGCCCTGAGGGGCACCAGATGCTGCAGTGGGCATCTGCTGGTCATCACTGACAGTTGTGTTGTGTGTTTGGATCCTGCAGCCTAAACCTGCACAAGCCAGAGAGCAAGCACTCCTACTTCTGCCAAAGGGTGCGTGAAAAGTGTGCTCAGCTTCAGGAGCTGAGGTGAGTGGCCAGGCACCATAGAGGGTTTTTTGGGGAAGGGAGGAGCTTGTCCTTGTGTGTGCAGGAGAGCACACAGCAGAGCAGGGGAGAGGCTGGTGCAAGGTCCTCTGGGTCCCTGCCCTCTGTGTTTCCTACTGAGATTGTTTGGGTGGAAAACAGGAAAGACCCACAGACCTGGTGGCTTCCTGGGGTATCCTTTAAAGACATCTATAGCTCCCCTGTGCCCAGATAACCTGTACTCTCTGACTGGGGCTGGGAACTCCCGTGGGACCTTGCCAAGTGTCAGTGTTGTGACAGTCCTTCAGTGTCCCAGCAGCAGCGTGCTTCAGTCGTGGGCTTGGTACAGACCTTTCCTCATCGGTGGACGTAGCCCAGATCTGTTGTTCTGTTCTTGCAGGTGGTCTCATGTTCAGCTCCACAGTGAGGAAGTAGAAATGCTAGTCAGGATTTTGCTCCCTCTTCCAGAGCTGAAGAAGTTTGGGTATGTCCCTGGATGTGGTCTTTCTCTCATCTTTGTCGTTTGCTTTCTCTGGAACGTGGCTGGGGGCTTTGTGATCTCTGCTGAGCTGCGTCCAGGCTGGGAGCTCAGCAGCTCCCTGCAGTTCGTGCTGAGGGTGGCTATAGGGGCACCATGTGTGTGCTTTACAGGTTTTTGCTCTTCCCCTCTTCTGAAGTGAAAACAGTTTGAGACTGAGACCTTGGCTCTGGTTTACATTCTAGCTGTTTTTATGCTGTCCTGCTACATTAAAGGGCTTTTTTTGGTATGAATAGCATTCAGCCCTTTCCACAGCCCTCTTCAGCTGCCTGTGAGAGGCTGGCAAAGGGCATCTCTGCCCAGTGAAGTGCTGGGGGTGGCTGGCCCAGGCAGAGGCTGCCATTAGGTACAGGAACCTCACGTGGACATCTGTGAGTCCTCGTACTCCTGCACACAGGAGGTGTGGAAATCTCCCCAGACCTACTGGTGCCCGAGCCTGTGCTGGCTGGGGTTTGGGGTGGGGCAGCTTGTCTGTTGGTGAAGTGAACTCTTCCTCAGGGTACTGAGACCTGACCTTCTCCTTTGATTCTTGCTGTGTTGCAGGCTGACCTCAAGCAGTATTATGCCAGCTGGAATTGATTGCTTGACCATGGGCTTGCAGAATTGCCAGGCTATTGAAGAGCTCAAGTGAGTGTGTTGTCACCAGGCTGTCCAGAGTTTTCTAGAAGCTTTCATTAAACTGCAGCCTCTCTTCTGCCTGTGTTGTGGACAGATGTATTTTTCCTTAGGGCTGGAGGACTTCAGATAGGGAAGAAGCAATGATTCCTTTTTAATTGCAATGAACAATGAGTGAGAGAGACAGACTTCAGTAGTCTGTGGCAGGGAATGTCCAGTGGAGAAATAAAGTGTTTGGCAGCTGTTTTTTTGCATGGACCTGTCCCATCTGGGAGGCAGTGTTTCCCATGCAGCAATCCCAGAGCCAGCATGTCACTCCTGGACCATGATCTGGTGGTCTGCACTCAGAGATGGCTGTGGCAGGCACCTGCATGGAAGGCATCCTCTGAAAGCGCCGCTGGCCCGTGTGTGTCGATGTTGTGAGAGCTTTGCCATCTCGTGGTCACAGTGACCCGTTGCTCTAAGAAGGGCTGAGTTCTTGCTCCAGAGATCTGCAATTTTCTTGGTATTTTATTAGGATCCAAACACATTAGAGAAGAAAACTGAAAGCTATTCACAGGGACTGGAATACACTCCCACTTCTCTTCCACCCTGGTTCTGCTCTCCTCTGCTCTGGGTGCTCACACGACTGCCCATGGGTAGTGAGTTGTTCCTGTGTCATTTCTTCTTTCAGCCTGGGCTGTATGAATCTCAGCAGTGCTGCTGTTCCTAAGCTTGTGCTGGGACTCCGTGCAATGCCGTTTCTGAGAAGGCTGATGTAAGTATGTGGCTGTGGCTCGCCTCCAGCCTGGTGAGTAGCACCAGTTTAATGTCCATTGCCCTGGGAATGTTGTTTCCAGCTTGAACCACAACAGCATTGGTAATGATGGCTGCTCCAGACTTGCAGAAGCCTTGAGGAATATGCACTACATGGAGGAAATCAAGTAAGTGTCTCCTTTCCTGCAGTCTCTCACAGCAGAGGTGACCACTAGTGCCAGTGTTTAGAGAGACCCAGATAGGGCTATGCACAATGGGAGGTTGCAAAATGCTCATGGATGAGGTATCTTGGGGTAGAAAATATCAGACCTTGATCTTCAGAAGAGGAGAACTTGGTCTAACCCCACTCTGCTGCAGTCGTGTAGAACATGGATTAATCAGCTTCTGGATTTAAATCTTCTCTGGAATTCCTGGGATCCAGAAGAGGCTCAGAGGTCCCCTTCGCTCCGAGGAGAGCCTTGGTCCCAGCACTTCCCTGCTCTGAAAAGCTCTGAATCTGGAGCCAGCCCCAGGCTTGCTCTGCTGTTTTTCCCTGTCTCTAGTCAGGTGCTGTCCATTCTCCACTGCAGTAGTTTAGAAAATACTAACCAGCTGTTATTCTTGGTGTTCTGGCTGAAGTAATTTCCTGCCCATTAACAAGTTCCACTGATTTTGATGGCTCTTTTAAAGCCTCATTAACAGCTATTAGTCTTTCATGAGATAGTTGAGACAAGCAGCTCTTTGATTCTGCTGCCAAGGTCAGAGGCGTCATCCAGCAGATGGGAGACATTAAATTAGGTCTCATACTTTGCCTGACACTTGGGTGTTTTCCTTGACAACAGAGCCTTTCTTCTCTTCTTTAAAGCTTAAGCCACAACAAGATTGGAGATCCAGGCCTGATAAATCTGGCTGCTGCCCTGCTGGAAATGCAGAACCTGAAGAGAATCGAGTGAGTCCCCCTGCTTTGCTGGCAGCGGTGTCGGTTGTGGCCGCAGGTGGTGGGGAAGCCTGTGCAGGAAGCTCTGTGCTGCCTTCATTTATACAGTGTTCCACCTTCCAACATCTTCAGTGTCATTGAAGACCTGATGCAAAATCTACCACACCCATGGAAGGTGTCTCATCTCCTGCCCTCCCCATGTGCAGTTGGGCTTGGCAGCAACTTTTTCTGCCAGCGCAGAGACTCTCTGAGAGTGAAGGTTACAGCCGTGTCCTCGTGCAGTCACCCCCAGGGACAGCAGTGGGCACCTGCTGGCCTTTACCAGCTGTTTGAACAGAGAAATGGATGGTTTAGTGTCCTGGAAAGTAAATGTGCAGACTTGTGGGGAATGGTACCAGTCTGGGGTTCACGTGGCACCATTCCTTGGGCCGTGTGGGGCTTGCAGTGGGGTGGCCCCCGGTGTTGCTGCTTTGCTTCTCCTGGTGAAAGCAGAGGTGAAGTGGAGAATTTGTCAGAGTGAATTTGAGGATTTGTCACAGTCTCTAGACAAGGCTCTCTCTCAGAGACAGGAATTCAAACTGTCCCTTCTCCAAGGGAACAGAAGTGAGAACACCCAGGGTGTTTGTTAGGCTCAGCTCTGGGGTCTGCCTTGTGATTTTTTGCAATTAGAAACCTGGAAATGACTTAATGAAAGGAAATGCCGAGTTCTGTCTGGGAGAGGGAAAACTGCTCCTTTTGCCCCAGTACCTGCAAGGGCAGGAGTGACTCAGTACTTGACAAAAAGACACCCCAAATCCCCAGGCCATTTTCCAGGGAGCTGTGTCTGTGGACACACCACTGCAGCCCCATGTAGCCCATTGCTGCAATGACCCAGTCTCCCATCACACCAGGCAAACAGTGAGATATCTTAAGCTGGTATGTTTTGGTTCTTGTTCAGTCACTGAGAGTCTTTAATGGTTGTTTTAGCCTTTCAGGGAACAGTCCCAGTCCTGCTGGAGGGGAAAAGTTGATGGAAGCTCTTGCCTATTGCAAGTGCATCGAGGAGCTACTGTGAGTGTGTAATTTCTGATGTCCCTTCAGGAAGCTGGGCAAAAATCAAGGTGTAGAAACCAAGTCTAGTTTGGCCCCAGTAAAGCCAAAAGCAGTTTTACCACTGATTCTTAGGAGAGCAGGGTCCAAACTCACAGCTACATGAGATAGGAGTGGGTGGTGTTGGGTGTGGGAGGTTTGGGGATTGCTTGTTCACTGCAATCTCTTGAAGATTCTGTACTTGCACACACTGCATCAGTGGGGAACAGCTGAATCCACGGTATAACAGCCAGTGTCACAGGCCTGTGTGGTGCCTGTGCTGCCTAAGAAATCAGCATTAATCTCTATGACTGCAGAAATGGAGGGAAGATGACAGACAGTGGCTTTACTCAGCCAGACTTATTGCCAGTCATCCCACTGCAGAGCAGTTTATGGAACAAACGTGCCCCTGCCTTGTTAAAGAACTAAAATAATGAGAAGGAAACTAATCAGAAAAAGTTATTTCTGTTACAGTTAAAATGCTGGAGCTATTCCTATAACCTTTAGGTTACATCATACTGGACAGAAAGGCACATATTAAAAAAAGGTGATTTTGAGGCAGTTCCAGCTCAGGTCAGCCCAGTCAGGAAGGGAGATCAGTGTGCTCCTGAGAAGTGCAAGTACATTTTACTTCCCTGTTTAACTCCTGCTGCAGGATTACAACACCTCATTGTTCCTTCCTGCCACCCTTAGTGTCCTTGGAATCGTGGACATGAGCTCCTTTCAGTGTAGCCCCATGCACACGTGGGTGAGGAATGGGGGTCTCGGATATGTGTGGGTGACACACGGGTGAGGAATGAGGCTCTGTAATTCACTGCCAGTAACATTTCACTTCTGCTCTTTCCAGGCTGTCCAGGAATGTTTTTGGAGACAGGACAGCAGTGAAACTTGCCCTCTGTCTGCCTCACATGACCCACCTCAGGGTCCTGCAGTAAGTGTCAGCGTCTGCTCCAGGAAAGCTGACATCCCATGAGTGCATGGGATGGTTGAAAGGAGGCACAGACTGCAGTGGTGCACTGGTCTCCTGTTTAGACATCATTTTAAGTGTCTCAAGATTGGAAAACCCTCCCCAGGTGCTCTGCTGCATCAAGTCACATCAACTGCTCTTGCATAGTCTCATGCAGTGTTTAACTTCAGAGATGAACCAGGCATTGCATTTACAACAGAGTAACCCTTGAAACTGGCTTTGAGTATGTCAGCTTCTAGTGCCTCTGGCTGTCCTCTTGGTCTGGTGTAATGTCCACATAAATAGGAGCAACTTTTGTGGTCCCTCACCATTTTATGCAGGCACCTCTGAGTCATTTTTCCTGCTGAACTCAGTGGTGTTATATTTTTAACCCTTTTATGGGAGTCTGTCCAGGGCTCTAGCACATAGGACTTTGTTTTACAGTAGCAAAGCAAGACATTGGAGAGCTAGAAGAGCTCCCTGGGCTCAGTTAGCCTAGTGGTGTGTGTTCCAGCCTGTGTCTGAGGTTTCATCAAAAGGTAACTTAGGAAAGGAATGCCAGTGGTGGGAGACTTTAGTCCTCTGGGTAAGTTGTCTTCACTGGAAAGGTGTTGGAAAACCTGTGGACATGAGATTTCCTGTCTGCTCTGTGTTCTTAAGGCCATTCCTCACTCATCCCAACCTGATCCCATGTGCACAGGGCTGAGAGCACTCACAGTGGTGCTGGGCAGCCTTTGCTTTTCCAAAGTCTGGCTGACTGTGCTCCTTTGCTGTGAGCACGGGCAAATCCTGGCATGTCCTTAGGGCTCAGTGTCAGTGACAGCCACAGGAGCTGTGTGACATGCTACCCACATTGCTGGACAGCCACAGGAGCTGTGTGACATGCCACCCACATGGCTGGACAGCCACAGGAGCTGTGTGACATGCCACCCACATGGCTGGACAGCCACAGGAGCTGTGTGACATGCCACCCACATTGCTGGACAGCCACAGGAGCTGTGTGACATGCCACCCACATGGCTGGACAGCCACAGGAGCTGTGTGACATGCCACCCACATGGCTGGACAGCCACAGGAGCTGTGTGACATGCCACCCACATGGCTGGACAGCCACAGGAGCTGTGTGACATGCCACCCACATGGCTGGACAGCCACAGGAGCTGTGACATGCCACCCACATGGCTGGACAGCCACAGGAGCTATGTGACATGCCACCCACATGGCTGGACAGCCACAGGAGCTATGTGACATGCCACCCACATGGCTGGACAGCCACAGGAGCTGTGTGACATGCTACCCACATGGCTGGACAGCCACAGGAGCTGTGTGACATGCCACCCACATGGCTGGACAGCCACAGGAGCTATGTGACATGCTACCCACATGGCTGGACAGCCACAGGAGCTATGTGACATGCTACCCACATTGCTGGACAGCCACAGGAGCTGTGTGACATGCTACCCACATTGCTGGACAGCCACAGGACCTATGTGACATGCTACCCACATGGCTGGACAGCCACAGGAGCTGTGTGACATGCTACCCACATGGCTGGACAGCCACAGGAGCTGTGTGACATGCCACCCACATGGCTGGACAGCCACAGGAGCTGTGTGACATGCCACCCACATTGCTGGACAGCCACAGGACCTATGTGACATGCCACCCACATTGCTGGACAGCCACAGGAGCTATGTGACATGCTACCCACATTGCTGGCCCCCACTGTTGCCTCCCTGCTTTCCAGGCCCTTTCATTAAGCCTTATCCTCAAAGATCCTGGGTTATTGCCAGCACCAGGGGCTGTTTCAGAAGCTGTAGCTATCTTCTTGGCAAGTTCCATGCAAGCTTTTTTTACAGCTTTGTTCTAAAATAATCCTTCAGTGCTCACGTTTCTTTTGTTAGCTTGCAGAACAATGTCATTGGGCCAGCAGGAGGGCTGGAGCTGGCCAGAGCCCTGGTGGCATGTGGGCTGCTAGAAGAGATCAGGTAGGCACGGCAGGTACGCTGGGGTAGTGCCAGGTGCATGGGCTGGTGTCGCTCCCTGGGTGGGAATCATTCCGGGTCACAGGCCCGAGGCTGTCACAGAGGCTCTCTCCATGCTCAGGGTGACCCTGCAGAGGACAGTCCCATCCTGGACACTTTCTGTTGGATGAGAGGAGCCACTCTCTGAAGGTCACTGCAGTGCACTGCCTGTGAGGCAGCTTGGAGCACTTTAGATGTTGAACCTTGCTGGCCAGGGCTGTTTGCCAGGCTCTGTGTAGCCCCCTGCCTTGGTGCTGCTGTGTGGGGTAACCTGGGCAGTGAGAGAATTTCTGAGTAAGGAGCTGAGGTGATGGGGATTAACTCTTCCTGCTGCATCCTGGATGCCACTGTTCTTTGTTACGTGTTTATTGGTAAATAACAAGGTGAATTAGGGTGTTGGTAATACAGATGTGAGATAAATTAGAGTGGGGGAGGTATTGCCATGGCTTGGGTTTGCTGGTAGGTGAAAGCAAAGCAGCACACCTTGGTAAAGCAGTTACTGCTGCTCCCTGAGTCTTGGAGAACTGTGTCTCCTTCCCACTCTCCCTACCATTATTTCCTCTCAAATCACACCAGTTATTAAAGTTAAACCCAGTAAATTATATGCACCTTTTTCTGGACCTATAGTAATTCATTTTCCTTTGCCACAAGGTAAAAGTGCTGGATATTAAGCCAGCCTCTGTGAATATCTGTCTCCCTTACCCACTGAAATGGTGTCTCTGCTGGTATAACTTTTTATTTCCAGTTTCACATGCAACACATGATGTACTGCAGGTCTTAGCCACTGGTATAACCCCAGTTCACTGCTGAATGGACTTACATTGGGAGTTGGAGCTGGCCTGTCATTCCCATTTTCCCATGCAGGGGATTGTGCTGCCATATGCCACTCTGGCTCGTCCCTCTGTCTGGAGTCCTCACTTAGCCTGGGTACTCGTCACTGACTTGCTAATTCACGTAGTTACATTTTAGTGTTGGGTTTTCTTTGACTTTTGAGTCAAAGCTTTGTGGCCACTCAAAGCTTTCCCATTGCTCTTACAGTTTATCAGAAAATGACCTTGGGGAAGGAAGTATCCACGCCCTGTCTGAGGGGCTGCCCTGCTTGGAACACCTACGGAAGATTGAGTGAGTACTGGGGCAGTGGATCCTGGCTTTGTTGGTGGCATGGCCAGGGCAGGAGCACAGCAGATGGAGCTGGTGCCATGTTCCCCACTGGCTCTAACACCAGCACATTATGCCCTCTTTTTGTTTTCTCTCCTTGCTGCTTCAGCTTGAAGCTCTGTGGAATCACTGATGATGCTTCAAAATCACTTTCTCGTGGCTTCCAACAATGCCCTTCGATGGAGGAAATAATGTGAGTGTGGGAGTGAATGGGGAGACCCTTCAGCACACAGGTCACTCTGTTTTAATGTCTGCTCCTATTTTCAACTGCAGGACACTTCTGATCCTGCTAAATACTTACTGACACTTAGCACTAAGTACTTTTTAGTGCTAAGTTTGCTAGTAGTTTACTAACTGACTAAATTCACAGCTGAAAGTTTCCTGGTATAACTAGCAGCTCATTGGAAGCTGGAAGTGAGGAAGTGAATGGATTATGGGGGAAACACTCATTTTCAAACTCTGCCCATTATTCTTGGTCTTTTAGCATCTATTCTGATAGGCAGGACAAATTCTTCATCTTGTTTTCTGTGGTCCAAGTCTTGCCTTCTTATTTTTTCTTTTACAAGATGACCACAGTTGACTCTCAGAGCAGAGCAAGAGCTTCTCTGTGCAATGCAGAGGCTGAATGCAGAGCTCAAAGCAAAGTGAATTCAGCCTGCAGATGAACAGGGGGTATCAGCACCTGCAGTCCCACCCTCTGCACTGGAATAAAGGGGTGTGTGGATGTTTAAATGTTCTCAGGAAGCAGCACAGGTGTGCTCTCTGCATTCTGACAGGTGCTCACCTGCCCAAGAGATCTGCAGTGAGAAGCCTGCCAGGAACCTCCCCCAGCTGATGTCTTTTTAAAAGTGTTTTGCCCCATTACACTACCTGAACTTCAGTTCTGGCACACAGGATCCCATGGGGCCAGCAGTGGGCTCTTGAAGGCTGAGCTACCTGTAGCTGTAATGAAGACTCACACTGGGGGAGGTGCTGGCAGGGTACAGACCTCCCAGGCTGCCATCACCCCTCTCTGGTCATCTCTGCTGTGGCCAGCTGGGTGACACTTTGTTGTCACGCTGCTCTTATGTCCCTCAGTTCTGCAACGTCCCCCTGGATGGTTTGAGCAGAATGATGCGTGGGTCATAAGCCCACCAGACTTCCCTCTCCCTGCCCCAGAAGGAATCTGTGTGGAGATCACAGATGTCTCAGGACTTGGGGCGTTAGGTTGATGCCAGGGTTTTCTTGCCAGGCACAGGAGTGGTCTGGCAATAATCCAGTGGAGGAATGAGGTGAGTAAAGCTCACTGCAGGGGGGGTGGCCTGGATGACCTTTAAAGGTCCCTTCCAACCTGAACCTTTCTGTGATTCTGTGTTCAGTGCATAGGAGTGTCACTGGCAGCATGTCATTATTACTGACTTGTCTTGTCAGTGGAGACACAAGTGAGTTCTGTCACTGGGAAATCTGAGTGGCACAGTGAGCAGTGTGCTGGCACCCAGGAAATCCAGAACAGGCTGTGAAGGTGTTCAGTGGAAGGTCCCAGTTCTGGAGCTGGATCCTATCCTGCCTTTCTGTTTTTGGCTCCTGCATGACATGCAGAAATTCTGGGGTTTGGGCAGAGGGGTGGCTCTGTGGGGTGGCTCAGAGGAGTGGCCCTGAGGGGTGGCTCTGAGGGGTGGCTCTGTGGGTGGCACAGGGTCGTTCAGCTGAGTGCCATGCTGGGTTTCTGTTTTCCAGATGAGAAGGAAATGGCCAGGCTGTTCAGCCAGTGGCAAGGAAAGGCTCTGAAGAATTTTTTTCACTTGCTAGTGCATCAGAAAGCGAAAAGCCTGGCCTTTTCAGAGCCTTGTGAGCTATTAAATTTTAAATTCTTATTTCAAATATGGAAGATAAAATTTCTTGATCACCTCCTAGTGAACAGACTCCTCTACAAGTGGTGGAGTCACCATCCCTGGAGGTGTTCAAAAAACATATAGACATGGCACTTCAGGACATGATGTAGTGGGCATGGTGGCGCTGGGTTGATGGTTGAACTTGATGATCTTGGTGGTCTTTTCCAACCTTAATGATTCTGTGATCCTGTGAAAGAGCTTGGAGTCCAAAGGCAGCTCTAAGAGCAGGTCTGAGAGGCACCTTAGCTGCTGCAAGAGGTTAATACCATCAGCAGGAGGAGTTGTCCTGGGGTGCAGACATGTGTGCTCAGCAGTCATTTCCATCTTGCCTGTCTCATTCCCTGGGCCTGCAGGACTCCAGACATAGCCACAGTCCTCAGGCCCTGTGGTGACACCCCCTGGTGTCTTACTGTACATGGAAATGTGTGCTGAAACTGAGGAAGCTCCTCAAAACTAAGCTTGTAAAGCAGGGGAATGTTTGCCTGCCATCATAAGGGGGTGATAAGCTCTTGTAAGCAGGCTAATCTGTGAGAGGGTTGTATCAGCACTGCTTTTGCTCTCCTTGTGGTTATCAGCTGCCTCACAGTTGGGATTTCTTGTCTGTCTCAGATTGTCTTGGAACACCCTTGGTGATGGAGGAGCCCAGGAGTTGGCCAGTGCTCTGCCAGGGATGGAAAAGCTGAAGATGTTAGAGTGAGTACAGCCCTGAGAGCAAGAAGACTTGGTTTTCTGTCACTGATGCTTCAGCCACAGCACTTCCAAGCAGGGGGTGGATGTTAGGAACAGCAGACAGGGTTTTGCAGCTCAGATTCCTGCTTAGCATTCGTGCTGCATGCACTGAGGGCCAGCCCTGCTCAGGGGATGCACAGCACAGAGAGGCATTTGTTGTTTCAAGTGTTTGCAGCATAGGTTTCTAAGTAGCAACCAGTCTTTGAAGGCCTCCTGTTTGAGTCAGGGAAGACAAAACAGGGAAGACATGGCTGGGATTTCTCAGCCATGATTCATATCACCTAATGACTTTAGGTGAGCTGCTTCCTGCAAACTTTTACATCTCCTCAGTGTCTGGGATGGTCTGGGTAGGTGCTGTGCTCTGAAAGGCTGTGGCAAGGCAAACAATCCATCACCAGGACAGAGTGGCCACATTGTGGGTGTTGGACCACAGGAGCTCACGGGAAGGTCAGATGCAGCTCCTGTACTGGGACTGCAGGAGGGCTCAATGTCTCCAGCTCATGTGCTGGCCTGGTGGCATCACAGCCCAGCTCTATTCCATAGAAGAGACTGTCATCTTCTGCTGAAAATACTGCTCTGGGGGGTCATGGGATTAGGAACTGGGTTTTGTTTCTCTTGAGCAGGAAAACTCTACAGAGTAGAGCCTGACTGTGCTACAGGTACAAGCAGGAAGGTTGTGTCTGAGGCAGGAGTTGGTACTGACATTTTTTGGCCTTACAGTGGGATCTTTTAGAGTGCTCCAAGGGCAAGAGATGTGCTTACAAGCCCTGTTGCTAGAAGGAGGTCACAGGGAGCAACGCACACACACTGCTTGCACAAACAGGGCCACGGTCATAAGGATGAGACTGATGTGAGTTGTATGGCACTGCTGTGCTTGTGGAAACATGTAGCTCTCCTGGAACAGAAGGAGCCAGTGACTATTCAGCTGGTTTCCATTTTTCATTTGGTTTTGGATTTTAAAACTCTCTCTTTGTTTCTGAAACAGTCTGGAGAAGAATCGCATTGGTGCTTGTGGGGCCACGAAGCTGGCAGAGGAACTTGCCAAGTGCCCGGAAATCCAGTCTGTAAGGTGAGCAGGTACCACAGAGCTCTGTGGCTGGGTGTCAGCTCAGCAAGGAGAAGTCAGGGTGACCAGCCTTGGGACAGGCATGGCCCGTGCCAGCTGCTGCCCTGGGCTAGCTCCCATGGAACAGGGTATGTGGGAGACGCAGGTACAAGCCAGGTAAGCTGAGGAGGCTTTTCTACACCAGCTCCACCCCCTTAGGAAGTCCTGGGAACAAGGGGCTGAAAAGCTTCCTGGCACTGAATAAGGCAAAACCGAAGAGCCAGTTGTGTAATGTCCCTATCAGGAAGTTTGTTGCATTTTTTCCTGTAAGTTTTCTTTCTCCCTTTACATCTGGCTTGACCTCTGAGATCCATTCCTGCCTGTCCCACGCTGTCCTGGGATGTGCATCTTGCAGAGAGCTGGACACCTGATTTTTCCCACTCCATCACTGCTTCTCCAAACCCTGTGTGTCAGACTCTGCTAGAAACCTCTTGTGGGAGGGACCCATCCATCCTTCACTCATTTCAAAAGTCACTCTTAGGAGAGTGCCTCTGATCAGCTTTTGGTAACACAGGTCCCACAGCCACGTGTCTGCTCCTACCCAAGCTGCCTCTTTAGCCCCAAGGCTCTGCCTTCCCAGATCATGAGAGCAGCCCAAGAGCAACCGCTGAGGAACGTTTCTGGTCCCGGCTGGAGCTGGGGGCCCCTGTGTGCTTGCTCCCATGGTTGGGTGCAGCCCAGCATGCAGTGTCTCTAGTCCTTGGGGCACTCTGCTTCACAAGGTAGAGGCCCAATATCCCTGACCCTGTATTCCCACTGCAGGAAGCTTTTGGGCAGACTTCACCAAATGAGGTAGATGAAGAAGGGTAGCTCATGCAAACCGTGCTGCTTGTGTGTTAACTCGGTTCTTCCTCCCCTTTCTGAGATCCCAGTGGCCTGAGGACTTCTCAAAGCCTTACTCTCTCTCCCAGGCTAGATATAGGTGAGTCCATCTGGGCAGGTAGGCAGGTGCTGGGTTGCTGCTGTGTGGCTGAGTTAGGGCCATACCTCGCTGCTGTCCAACTGTCCAGCCTGCTCTGATGGAAACCCCAAACTGCATCTTCACTGTGCCAGCTCCTCACTCACCACGTGTACTCCTACAGTAACACATCTGCTGTCCTTGTAGGCTGTGGGACAACCCAGTGCCCAAGGGCCTCGCTGAGGATTTGACAAGCCAAGATCCAAGACTGTGTTTCTCCTTCTACTAGCAAAGAAGAGCCCTTGCCTGACTAGGAATCGCTCTCTGCCTCCCACTGCCCTCAAAAATTGCACTGATGAACCCAGGAGATCAAAATTCCAACTATTAAGCACTTCATAACTATTAGGTCTTCCTTCCTTGCACTGAACCAAGTGGGAACACTTGGTGGTGTTTTGTTTCTTGTGAACTTTGATTGCACAGGAAAGCAAAAGACTGTGAAGAATCACTGCAGAGCAGGCAGTGTTCGTGGTATACAAACACTGAAACTCTCTTCAAGAGGACAAGATGCTCCTGCTGAGGCACTGAGAGAGCCAGTGGAGTGTTTCATTATCCTTAATCAAGAGTACAACACCCACGGGGTGAGGAAGAGTGCACATCCTCCAGGAGAGGATGTGAAATTATTTACAAACTTGTGAATTGTTGACCCAGGTACAAGTGCACTGAAACAGACTGTTTGAGAATGGTGTCTGAAATACCTCTAGGATTTGTGGGCAAAAAATGGTAGTTTGTGTTTTTGCTTCATAGCGGGCTCCTTTTCATACAGAATCGTCTCAGTTTCCTGGTAGAAACTTCAGGACTTCTGAAATTTCAAATCATTGCCCAGAAATGATCAATATTTGTACTGTGATCGCATGGAAAGGCTGATACCACCGTAAATTTCAGTGAGAAGCTTTAGAGTCCTGAGGCTGTACAACAATTTGTAAGGAAAATGACTATTCTGTGTGAGAGGAGGTGCACTACTGCCTGTTTTCATGGGTTTTCCAGACCTTTGTGGAGTTTTTGGAAGACTTGATTGCACTAACCTCTTTGAGGTGAAGCAAGGGGGCAGTTAGCTTGGAATATTAACCACATGGCAGATGCTTCAAGCCTGTACTGAGACTCCCCTGAGTCTCAAGGCCTATGTGTCACTGGGCAATGGGGGTTGCACCTGTGGGAACTGGAGGGAGAAGATCCCAACCACCAAGTTTGTTGCTGGGCAGAGGAGATGGACTACAGCTGCCCCTTGCACATGTGGAAAGAGCTTGAGCTGCAGGAGTGAGCCCACATCGTTCTCATTGTTTATTAACTTGTGTTATCATGTTTTCCTTATGTGTTTGTGCTGTAAATATTTAATCCTTGTGGTGGGTTTATTTATGGGATTTTGTTAACAGCAGTGTTTGCCTGGGGAGCTGTGAGTGATCTGATTTGGGCAGGGCAGGTGTTTGGAATGAGATGGTAATACTGGTCCAGCAAGCCTTTAGGTGGAGGATGTGGGCAGCTGGTGCCTGTTGTTCCTGGGGGGCCACCGTCCTTATTTACAGATCAGCATTAAGCTCTGTGAGACACTGATGTTGTTGCTTAGAGGTGGGACATATTTTGCAGAGACTGTACTCTGAAAAGGGTTTAAAAGCAAGAACAAACTGAAAAAAAAAGTAGTGAAATTCCTGCTCAGGCCATAATTCAGTGAAGTAAAGAAGCACCTGAGATTCAACACTGGACTGTAGGAAAAGCTTCACCAAATGTGGCTTTTGTTTTCATTCTGTATTTTCAGATCTCCTTTTCAGATGCAAATCTTCCCAGTGCCCATCAGAGGAAGTGTTGTACAAAGGGCAGCATTGCCATGCCCCAAAGTCTTGGTGCTTTGAGCTCTTCACAGCTTTCAAGGTGAGCGGGTTAGCTGAGCTCTTCTCAGGCCCTGGTCTCCCAAGGTGTCTTTTGGAAATCCAAGAGGTTGGACAGTTTGCAGTGACAGGCTGTTTCCATCCAAGCTGTGAGCTGAAAATTCTTTTAGTGGCTCATTTCAGTAGGACTAAGTCCTGTGTGTGGTAAATAACAGAGGCTGAGTTTTACTCTGCGTGAAGAAGGAAAGTACTGGGATTGGACTTTCTAGTGCTCTTGGTGTTGGCTGTTTTGCCATCTGTGACAGCAGCCATGGGCAGAGCCTTTTGCTGTTGGCACAGCCCCGTGTGCTGGGGGGAAACCAGAAAAGATCCCTGTGAAACAGATCTTTGTTCAGCTCCGTTGTATCATCTCCTTGATGCCGCCCACTCCTCCACTTGAATTTCTTCAGATGTCATGAGAATTTATTTTCCTCCTTTACTGGTGTGAAACATGCCTTCTTGCTTATGTTTTTTCCTCTTTTTTTGATGGGGAAAAATGTACTTTGAACTGAATAAATAACTGCTGCTTTTATGAGTGCTTGACTGTCGAATTCAGTTTTGTTTTCTGGGTCTTGGGTGCTAACCCTAAATAGCTGCCCTGGGTAGAGCAGCCACTGTAAAGAGACCTCTTGGGTCACTTTACAGTTGTTGGATTATTTTCCCTTGCAGTGAAATGTGCTATTTAAGAATCAGTGCGACTTGAGCTTCCCCCTGCAGTTCCCCTGACTCCTGAAGTTGGGAAGGGTCCGTCCGCACCGCCAGGTTGGCAGCAGCGTAGCAAGGCTGTGAACGCTGCTCTGGAGATGTCAGAGTGCCTCGGACATCGAGATGCACTCCTGCACTTCTCAGGGTTCTCAGGTTCTTCCCCAAATCCAGGATTAGCTCCAGACACATCATCTGTCCGACCCCGGAGCGCAGCCGTCCCGGCAGAGCCCGGGAAGGGACTCGCAGGACGTCGCATCTTCTGCAGAACGCCAGGTGTCAGCAAAACCCCCCAAACCGAGACGCGGTTGTCTGTACTCCGGCAATTTTGGCTGAACCAGGCTCTGCGCTGGATTCCGAGCGCGTGGGCTGCACTTTAAAAAAAATAATTGAGATGTGGATGGAGTTGGATGTGAAACACAACAAAGCCATTGGCCCCTCGGGTGTTTCTTACACCGAATGTCAGGGACTTCTAAACCCCCCTTCCCCTCCGTGCTCCCCGCGTTCACCGTGCTGCTGCCATCCCAATTCCAGCCTGCTGGCGTGGCTGCAAGTGTCCGAGGAGAACCTGGAGGCTTTGTCCAGTTTGGAGGGGTTAAAGGAATCTTTCAGTATGCAGGAGGGCGTGAGGCCGTTGGGAATGGTGTGAGATGGCTGAATACCAAACCCATTTGCAAACAGATAATTAACGTGGGCCTGTTCTGGAGCTGTTCCTGTTCTGCTTCAGATTTGTCGTGGTCCAAAAATGGAAACGCATCGGGACGCTCCGCACACCCCTATTGTTTCGGGCTGCCTGCAGTCTCCGGAAGACAATGCCTGAGCCAGTCAGTGCTGGTTTCATACACAGAAGGGATTTTGCCCCCCAGGACCAGATCTTTAGAAAGAAATGCACTGCTGTAAATAAACATCCTGCTGGAGGGCGGTGAGGAGCCAGGATTTTGTGGTAGGGAACAGCCGGAGTCAGGCTGGGCCAGGCTCTTGCACACGGTGGCTGCTGTTTTGTTGAGCTAGAAATGCAGCCCTTGGTTTTCCTCTGCTAAAACCACTTCTAGGTAGCGCTGAACCTGCTGTGACTGGGAGGAGGCGTGCTGGACAGGCGAGGAAACATAGGAAAACCTGATTTGGGAGAAAATAGGCACACTGGCACTCATGGAATACCGGCTGCCTCTCCCTTTTTCCCACAAAGCAACATTTTAAGCTGTGGGCATAGAGGTAGGAGGGCAGCTCTGGCACAGACCCCACTTCTTCCACTGAATTCCTCATTCAGGCACAACCTTGTTCCTTCCTGTGATGGTTTCTGGCTGGATTTACACAGAAAGAAGGGTTTTACTTCTAAAAACTAAGCTCGGCTTACGTTGGATGTTGCCTGCTGTGTTGCCTGTGCTGAGCAGGAGCGTTCGTGACCTGTGAGCCTGTCCTGCATCACCCAGCCCCGCTCCTGCGGTGCTGTGAAGGGAGTGGGGCTGCCAGAGAGATCATAGAAGGGTTTGGGTTGGGAAGGACCTTAAAGCTCATCCAGTCCCAACCCCCCTGCCAGCAGCAGGGACACCTTCCACTAGACCAGGTTGCTCAGAGCCTCATCCAACCTGGCCGAGAACACTTCCAGGGAGGAGCAGCCACAGCTTCTCTGGGCAACCTGGGCCAGTGTTTTGGCATCCTCACAAGATGGTGAGACACTGCATCCACGCTGAAAACCACCTCAGTGCCTTGAAACTTTTCCATCTTTAACAGCTGAAGCTGCAGGAGCGGGGATGGCTGGCCAGGGGGGAATATGGGACTGGCTTATTTTGCCTGTGAACTTTAAAAGCATGAACGGAGCCTGTAGTAAAGGACCCTGGGCAGATAAAGGTGGTTTATTTAATCTGAAGCCTCACAGGGAGGTTCCCAGTCTTATTACCCTCTCCCCATACCAAAAATATCTCTGTAAATACCCCTGGCACCTGATGATGTGTCGGCCAAGCGTCAGGTGAGGCTGCTAATGGTACGTTGGGTACAAATCCCAGTGGTACTGGGCTGGGAGGGACAGCACGCCGGCTCCTTGGGTCGAGCAGGGTGACAGGTAGGTGTGACACTGGCCAGCCCTCTGCCTTGGGCTCCCCTCCACTTCTGGGGTGCCCATTTGGGAACCCCCTGTTTTAAACAGTTTTTCCCCAGCATCATCCTGCCCCGTCTCCTTACTGGTTTTGACAGGGTGATGCCAGCACCTGGAGCACCCACACCATGCGGGCAGTCAGCATAAAAATCAGTGGGTTTGGGTCAAAGCACCATAACAAAGTTATGTTTTCATCGTAGCTGGCTGGATAACACACGGAAAATAATTTTCCAGCTTTTCCATGTGGTGTATTTTTTTTTTTTTAAAAAAAAAGCTTTTTTTTGGGGGCGGGGGAGGGGCAAGTTTTTTGAGTGGATCCTTTATTTTTTATTATTATTTTTTTTTAAATCTGAAACGTATGATGCTCGTCCGGGGCGGGGGGGAAGGGGGGGGTGGGCAGGCATAGCCGCGCCCGTCGCCCGCCCCCCGCCATCACCGCCCACACCCCCCCCCCCCCCGCGAATGGGGAGTGGGCGGTGATGGCGGGGGGCGGGCGACGGGCGCGGCCGTGGGGAGACGCTGAACCCGCGGCCCCGTGGGAGCTGCTCGGCCCGGCCCGGCCCGGCTTGTGAGTACCGGTTGCTGCGGGGCTAACGGAGGAGGAACGGGATGGAGGGGAAGGAACGGGACCACCCAGACACGGGTGACTGAGGCAGCTCCACGGCGGGAGCTCCCCCCCATTCCTGCGCCGTGGGTTGGGTGGGTGGTGGCGGGGCCTCGGCTATTCCGGTGGGAGGGTCACGCTGGCCCCGCAGCAGCAAAATCCCGGTGTCAGCCCCCGGACCTGCAGCGCAATGTTCCCACTGGCTTGTCGTGGGGGTGCGTGGCGTCCCTTCTGTGCTCCATCCCCTCGGCCGGATCAACCTCTTGGACAGACCCTCTGTCCCCTGGGACAGACCCTCTGTCCCCTGAGACAGACACTCCAACCTCAGGGACAGACCCTTCATCCCCTGGGACTGCCCCCCCTGCTCCCTCCCCCGCCACTTTACGCTCCCCTTCCCTAGCCCGGGCCCCTCCCTCTGTTCGTGCCCGGTGTAAAAGTTGTCCCGTCTGTCCCACCCCCTGTGCGTCCGCGTCTGCTCCTGAAGATGCCACCCAGACACGCAACCCCCACACAAACACCGGGGCCTGGTGGCTTCGCTCCCCACGGCTGGGGCCGTGTGGTTGAGGTTTTTTTCTGGCAGCTGCCGCAAGTGCCTCCCCTTCTCCTCTGGCATTGAGTCGCAGGGGGACCCGGCGAGCCAAAGGCTGGCGAAGTGCAAGGCGCTTCTTGGGGAGCTGTTTGCAGCCTGCTGCTGTGCTGGCTGGGGATGGCAGCCTTCGTGCAGCACGTTTGAGGGGGACCGAGAGGGTTTCTGCTCCCAGAGGGGCTACCTCTCCCCTTCTCTGTGCCCAGCGAGATCCCTTGTCCTCTGAGGCGGTGGTGAGTGGAGCGTTGCGCTCAGCAGCGTGAGGGTGCTCAGAGGACGGCAGGCAGGGAGGTGTTTTCCCATCAGCTCCACCAGCCTGAGGACCTGATGCAGTAAGTCTCCGGGTGAGTAACCCTAATTTAGGCAAGCAGCTGGATTAAAGCCAGCGGGGCTGGAGGACTTGGTGGGCAAACACACCCCGCGGAGCTGGTCACCATAAGGAGGGTGGAACAGGAGATAGAGGTGAGTCTTTGGTGGCAGAAACGTCTCTGAAGGGCTGGGTCCTTGCTGCTGACTCCTCGAGAGCCTGAGCTGCTTTGCAGGAAAGAATTGGGAGGTTCCCTGTGAACCTGGAGCCACAGATTTGAAGCCTCCTGGAGATGCACTTGATCCTTGCTGGAGAAGCTGGGGTCAGAATCAGGCTGGCACGAGCACAGCCCAGGGGTGCTCAGTTCTGATTGTGCTCCCGTCACTGGCATCAGGCTCCACGTGGCAGCCCAGGTATCGGGGGCTTTCATGCCAGTGTGTAGTACCACAGTGCTCTTCTGGGGTCAGAAGATTTATTACGGGCCAGAAATCATATCCCGTAGAAGGCTGCTGCGGGGCAGAGAGCAGAGCAACGGGAGGAGGAAGGCTGGGAACAAAAGCTCGGGGCATGTGGGAAGGATCTGTTTTGAAGAACTGAGTTGGTGGAGGATGTTTTTGTGGAACAGCCTTGGGGAAACGCTGCGTTTGCTTTGGTTGCAGCTGTGTGATAGCCTGGGAAATACATTTTCTGGTGATGTGTGTTTTTGTTTCTCTGCTGCTGCCTCTGGAGCACCCGGCTGGGATAACAGAGAGGGAAGGCACCTGGTGAGGCTTCCAGGTGTTCTCAGAAGTGCCTCTACCTGTGATGCAGGCAGATCCAGCACTTGCTGTGGGTAGATAAGCAGTGGTGGATGCTCTTGTGTCCCTCACCGCCCCGGCAGCCTGCCCCCCGCTGGCGTGTGCCTCGCTGTTCCCGGTTGTTGAGCTGCTCGGTTGGGGTCACAGTTTGTGTCTCTTGAAGGAGTTGCAGACCTCGAGCTGTAGCAACGTGAGGGTGGGCAGGGTCGTACGACTGCTGGCATTTGAGACTCTGCCTGTGATGCCTCTCCCTCCCCGCTGCCTTTCTGAGCTCGGTCTGAAGAGAAATGAGATCATCTGGAGCCGCATCAGCACGTCTCACCCTGGGGACATCCTCGAGGCCCCCTGGGGTCTGTGCTGGGGATGGTGTGGGACCCTGTGCCAGTTCCTCGCAAGGCAGTGCAGTTTGTAAAGCCAGCACTTGCAGGGGGTCTGGGGACCTCAGTGCCTGGCCAGTCTGTGCTGGAGACATGGGACATGGGCCCTGGGCACCGGCTGTGGAAAAATCCTCTCCAGGGTTCAGCCGCTGGAGCTGCCCTGGGGGGACACCCCTGCCATGCAGCCCCTCACAGTCCTCAGCTCTGGTCACCCCGCAGTGATCCAGCTCCATCGCCCCAAACCAGCGGGGTTACGTGGTGCTGGAGCGGCCGCTGGCTGCCCCGTGACTGACCAGTCTGCTCAGCTTTATACTGGGATTGCGTTGGCTTTGTTCACCTTTCAGCCGACTCAGTGTGGTGTGGGAGAGTCTGGGAGGAGTGACTGCTGTCTTGCTCCTCTTACACCCGGTGGAAAGAGTTTCCCACTGACTCCAGTGGAAACCTCTGCCCCAGGAAGGCTGGCCAGAGTCGCTCACGGCGCTGTAAATCAGGGCTTGTTCTCCGGAGCTGTCGGTGCGCCGAGATCGTAATGCTCGGTTAATTGATGAAAAAGCAACACTTGCAGGCTCCTGTCCTGGTCTGGGGTTGCCAGCTCTCATAAGGAGCTCTTTATGTGAGAACCTTGGCTTGTGTTCAGAGGCAGGGTGAGGGGAAAGGAAAAGAAAAGGTAAATTTTCTGGCATGGTGAAGTAGCCAGGCGCTAAAAACGGTACTCCTGGCAGGATGCAGAACCACAAAACAGTGTGGAAAAAAAAGAATTGAATGCTTTTTCTCCCCTGAAATGATACAGTTTGTCTTTTAAACCTCTGTAAAATATTTGTTGAGGGACCTGAGTCATCACTTTTTGCTGCTTTGGCTCAGTTTCCTGGCAGCTGGCTTTGTGAGGTTACTGGTTTGCATCACAGGAGCAGGGGAAAAAGTAATTCCCGAGAACTCAGGTGAGTTTGGAGATCATAACAATATTGTTAAAACACCAGAAAGAGAAGTGTAGTATTCAGCACAAGAAGGGCTCCCCTTTTTATTTGCCTGCTGCTTTTGCTGAGGCTTTGGGCTTGGGAGCTGTCAGATTTTCTGCCTGCAGCCAGCAGGAAAAAGCTTGTGTCTAAAATAGTTGCCTTCCCCCCAGCCCTGGATTTTCCATCCTCACGTGACTCCAGCAGCTGAGGATCAGGAAGGAACATCGTCCGTCCTGAGGCTGCCTTTAAAAATGGGATGAGCTGGGAATGCAAGTTCTGTAAAACAGCAAGTCCAGCTCTGTGCAGTCATTTAAACTGAGTTTTATTTTCCCTGGAGCGATGTCTAAAGCTGTTGGGAAGGGGTCGGGAATTTATCAGACGTAATTCCCATTATAAACCGCTGCAGTTTGTGGTATCGCTGGCGTGCAAATCCCTCTCGGGGTGAAGATCCAGATGTCGAGTGGCAGCGTCTCTCTGCTGCAAAGCAGGCTGAAAAAATAGAATTCTTTAGGACAAGCTGGGATCGCAGTGGTGAGAGTCACCTCGGCGCGGGGTGAAGGTGGGCTCCAGCCTGTGAGGGTGTCAGTGGTGCTCTGCATGGCTTGGTGTCGGTGTGCCAGGACAAAGGAGCATTACACATAGCTGACTAGGAATTAATATTTATTTATGTGCTCAGGGGAAGGGCTCTGAAGCTCTGGCTGCTGTGGGGACGAGACGGTACATGGGAAGGAGGGACCTGCAAGCCTGTCTGCTGCTGGGGATGCTGCTGGGGCCAGACTGGGCTGGTGTGCTTGGAGTTTTGGCATGTGGTTATGTTAGAAAGCACTTGAAGATAATTTCTCATCATTTAAGTGATGACTTTTTTTCTTCTCCTCTCACATGTGATATATGGTGTTGGCTGGAAATAGGAATTCAACTAAAATTCAGAAAGCCAGCATTTTGTTTTCAGTAACTTAGAAAAACCTTTTATAAGTTAAATAGCCAGGATGCATTAAAATATATTGACACTGTCCCAGGTTGCCCAGGAAGCTGTGGCTGCCCCTCCCTGGCAGTGTTCTCAGCCAGGTTGGATGAGGCTTTGAGCAACCTGGTCTAGTGGAAGGTGCCCCTGCTGCTGGCAGGGGGGTTGGAACTGGATGAGCTTTAAGGTCCCTTCCAGCCCAAACCACTCTGGGATTCGATTATTCTATGACATCACGATGTTTTCTGCCCTAAATCACCAATTTCCCTAAGTCGAGCCTCAGAGGAAGTCTGTAGCAAAGCGAAACGTGCAATCTCCTTGGCGTATCCGAGCTGAATGCGCGCTCGCCGGTGGAGACTGGACGGGGCCGGTCCGTGCGGCTCGGCCGTCGCTGCGCGTCCTTAACAGAGGACCCCGCTACGCTCTCGCCCTGCCCTGCCCCTCACTCGCTCTTTCTCCATCTCTGAGCAGCAAGAGCTGCTGCCACTGTGGAAGCCACACGCAGATTTGCACACAGGACATGCTGTGGGTGCGGGATGTGCAGTGGGTGCGGGGCCCCCAGGGAGCACGGGACATGCGTTGAAGCTGGCATTGCCTCCTGCAGAAGCGCCCACAGTCCCGGTGTCTGGTGGCCGCTGTCAGAGCCCTTCCTTTTTTATTTATTTTTTTTCTCTCAAGTTTGGAGGAAATACTTGTTTGCGTGGCGTTTCTTTGCCGCTTTCTGATTTTCTGAGTGCTCTCTTGACACACGCTCCGTCCCTGCAGCTCCTCCAGACCCCTGTCAGCCATGGTGCTGCCTCCCTCCCCACGTCACCGCTGGGTGTGGAGGAGCGAGTTTTGCTTTCGTTTGCCGGGCTGGAGCCCTTTGCTCTCTGCCGAGGGGGAGTTACAGAAACACCTTTGGTGCTGGGAGCCCGGGGACCTGCCCTCCCCGGAGCACTCGGCTCTCCTGATCTTCAGGGCTTGTGATTTCTCACTGGTAAGTGGCTTTAGTTACTTTGGGGACCTAGTAATGACATTTTCAGACTCATGTGGTGTGGGTTGGAGTATGAATGCTGTTGCCCTTTGCTCCCCTGGTGCCAGGGCAGGCTCTGCCCGCAGGCGTGGGTTGGTGCCTTCGGAGGCTGGAAGCATGTTAAGGTGTTTGGTGTTGCCTGTGAATCCCTGCCTTGCCGGGACCTCCAGTGTTGGTGTCTGTGGTGTGAGCAGAGCGGAGTGTCCTGCCTGGTCCTGGGGCAGTGACCGGGCAGCAGCCGTGTCCCCGCAGTTGCAGGGGGATCCCGGAGGGATGCTGCCACAGGGGCTGCTGTAGCAGCTCCTGCCTTTCCCGGTGCCTCATCCCGGGGGACGGCAGCTCCCCTCAGCTACGGGGCGGCTGCTCGGGGCAGAGCAGCCCCAGGTCCCTCCAGTTTCCGCCTGGATGGGGAGGCAGCCAGGGTGGTGGGTTCAGGTGGTGCCACAGGGGGACACTCAGACATTGTCGGGGCAGCGTGGTGGCACAGGGAGAGGGGCTGTGATGGAAGCAGGGGACGTGGGATGGGGCTACGTGGAGGACTCTTGCTCCCACCCTGTGGGTCCTTCAACACACAGAATCACAGGGTTGTTTTGGTTGGAAAAGACCTTTAAGATCATCAAGTCCAACCATAAACCAACACTACCAATTCCACCCCTAAACCATGTCCCTGAGCACCTCATCTACCCACGAGCTGGTTTCTTCACTGGTGCCGCTCTCTGCTGGGGTCTGGCAGCCACTGTGCCACACGTGGGGACAGCAGAGGCAGCTGGAGGTGGTGAATTTGTGCTTGACATCTGCGGTGGCTGCCTCATCTCTGGACTGGGCGGGGGAAATGCTTTGGAGTGGCTTTTCAGGTGATGATGTTTTCAGAATGAGAGGAGCAGGGGATGGTGCTGATGAGCCCTGTGCTTTACAGGCAGCACAAAGAGGTCCCTGTGCTCGTGGGTCTGGGTGAGGGGAATGTTAATCCATCCACCCAGCTTCTTCAGAACATCTTCCCTGGCTCTGGCTGCTGACCTCTTTGTGGTCTTAAATCCCAACAAGTGATGGGCAGCCTTGGGCTGGACCCTTGGGTGGGGGAGAGGGGGAATGGCATGGAGCAGCAAAGGGTTTTGCCCAAAACCAGAAGAAAGGTGTCCCCATCCTCTCCAGCCGTGGCAGGATGGCTGAGTGCCACACCTGAGGTTAGGGCCAATGGTGCACAAGTAGCAGAGGAGCTCTGCTAACACTGTGGACCATGAATAATGACATCTCCTAATCCCCTTTCCCTCGAGGCTCTTACCTGTTAATGGGATTAAACTGGTGTGATGGTGGGATAGATTATGCTGTTATGGTGCTTGTCAGTGTCCCAACTTCATGGGGCACCTGGGACACTGACGCTCCAGCACTTTTGGAGGGATGGAGAGGTGTCCCTGCGTGTCCCGTGGGATGCCCTGGGAAATGGCAGTTGGGCAGGGGATGCTTCTGTCCCGTGGCCTGAAATGTGCCCGTGCCCCCTCAGCGGGTCCTGCCCGCTGTCCCCTGCCCGCTGGCTGTCACAGCTGGGCACCCAGCTGGGGCTGGGCTTCCAAAGGACATCCCAGGGCCACCTGGCAGCAGCACCCATGGGTGGGACAGGCTGTGTCACAGCTCTTCTCCTCGCACCACACAGCTCCTTGTGAGCCAGCCAGCTGCCTAGCGGGGTGTCCAGAGGCAAGGCTGCAACATCCCCTCTGCAGGGAGCACTGGTGGCTTCACCCGGGAGATTCCCGGGACAGGGACCACTGGGAGGTCTCCAGGAGGTTTATGGCTGCTGCAGGTTCCCTTCTCCCCCAGAATTCATCCCAGGCAGGGAAGCCACAATCTTTCCCCTGCATCTGTCTGGAGAAGCTGGATGGGGCTCCTGAATCCTCAGGTCAGAGGTCTCAAGGCTGCAGAGGGAGCAAAAAGCATCACAGAATCACAGACTGGTGTGGGTTGGAAGGGACCTTAAAGCTCATCCAGACACCTTCCACTAGACCAGGTTGCTCAAAGCCTCATCCAACCTGGCCCTGAACACTTCCAGGGAGGAGCAGCCACAGCTTCTCTGGGCAACCTGGGCCAGGGTCTCACCACCCTCACACCAAACAATTTCTTCCTCACATCTCATCTCCATCTCCCCTCTGCCAGTTTCAAGCCATCACCCCTTGTCCTGTGACTACTTGCTCTTGTCAGAAGTCCCTGTGGATAGGTTCTTCTGCATGGAAAGTGCTTCTTTCCTCAAAGTTATGACCCCAAGATTTATAAATGCTTGGATGTGGCTTAGTGAGTGGTGTCCCCATTATCCCTCCGGTTGCTCTCTGGTCCCACTGGGTGAAACTCTCCCAGCACAGTCCGGGTGGGATCCCAACATCCCTGCCTACCCCATGCTGGGCCTGGGCTGCTGGGTCCAATCTGGCCCAACTCCAGCCACCTACCTGCAGAAAGGCTGATTACCATGGGTTCCCTGTGAGCTGGGGGAGAGGGTGCTGCAGCCTGTTGGAGACCCCACGTGGGGTCCAGTGACCCCCTGAAGATGCCAGTGTCTCTCCAGGGGCTGCTGAGGGAGCTGGGTTTTTTCTGCCTCATTTTTCAGCTGGGATCTGCACTGCCCATCCCTCTCCCTGCCCAGCCCTTCTTCAAATCCCGGTTCTTTCCCTTCTCTTCTTCACTGCCTGTTCTGGATGCTACAGGTGGTTCTTCTCCATCTCTCTCAGGGATGAGCCATGGTTTGAGGTGGGATCTTCATGGGAATGTACCTTTGGGCTGATTCAAAGCAGTCCTTGAGAACTGGGCTCTTGGTGAACGTATGGGCCTAAAGGAAGGTTTCATGTGCCAGTAGATGGTGTTACGGTCCCCAGAGCTTCCCAGTTTCTGTTTTGGAGGGACACTTTGCTGTTCCAGCATCTGTCTGGCCCTGAATCCCAGATCCCTCTAATGGTGTCATTATGGGGGTGTTGCCCTTTGCATCTCCACTGGCCTCAGAGGGATGTTGCTGGATGCAGAAGGATGGGCTTGTCCTCACCAGCCTGGGTGACCACACCGGCTGGAGCCGTGGCTGGTGAGTGGCCCCGTGTCCAGCCCTGCTGGCACCCACCTACTCCATGCTAGGGCTCTGCCACGTCCCTTGTCCCTGTGCCTGGAGTAACCTGGATGGATTTATTTGCAGTGGGGAGCAAAGGAAGGGTCAGGGCAGTTCCTTGGCTGGTGGTGGCTACTCTGTGGTGTTGGTGATGGGGGGACTTTCCCCAGCCCCTGTCTCTGACACACCCCATGACACCAACTGTGGTTTGGGAAGCAGATCCTGGGGTGGGATCTGCTTTTTGGTGGACATCTGAGCATCAGGGCACGGGACAGGTATGGGTTGCCCTTTGCTGAGTGATACCCTTGGGGGCAGGTACACGGGAGGATGGGGCTGCTGGGATCAGGTGAGGGAGCAGGCTCAGACCCACTTTCTCAGCCATCCCTGATCTTCCTAAGAAGTGTGATTCTTAGCAACCTCAAGATGTAGATGATGCTGCTGGCTGGACAAGGGCTGAGTGCAGCTGCCCTATGCTTCTTACTTTCACCATGTGCCTTTAGAAAGGGTTTTGGGGATGCTGGGTCACACCCTGTGTTATTCCCCACTAGACTGCCCCAGCTCTTCACACACGCCCTGCCTGCCAAAGCCAAGCATGCAACTTCTAATTGATTTAGAGCCATCCTAGCACAAAAAAAGGTGTGTGAACTCTTTCCCAGACCATTGAAGCTGCCTTTCACTCTCTCCCCTGTGATAAATTAATTTAGCTGTCACCAAATGGCATCGTACTATATTAAAGCAAAGCAGAGATCGCAGCGAGACAGTGGATGATGGGATCAAGTAACCAAGGGACAAGGGACAGGACAAGAGGAAATGGCCTCAAGTTGTGCCCAGGGCAGTTGAGATGGGATGTGAGGAAGAATTTCTTTGCTGAAAGGGTTCTGAGGCATTGGAAGGGGTTGCCCAGGGCAGTGGTGGAGTCCCCATCCCTGGAGGGATTGAAGAGTCGTGTAGACACAGTGCTGAGGGACATGGGTCAGTGGGGACTGGTCAGTGTTGGGTTCATGATGGGACTCAATGAGCTCAAAGGGCTTTTCCAATCCAGGCCATTCTGGGATTCTGTGATTCTGTTCCAAGCCACCAAAGACCTCTTTCCCTTGAAAGTGCTTGAGTGCAAGAAGTGCCACCAGGATGGACTTGTGTTCAGTGCCTTGATCTGGGACTCTGGTTCATCCTCCATTTCTGTTTCAGTTTCTCCCTTGTGCTTTTATCCCTGTTCCCTGCATGAGCCACAGGACTCGGGAAAGCTCCCTTGCCTGTCCCAGCAGGCTGGCTGGGAGGTCCTGGTCTCCAACACAACTGGATATGGCAGCCTTCTTTGTGCCACATCTTCTCTGGCTGGCTGGGAGGTGGGGACCCAGCCTTTCTGGAGGGGCTGCAATGTGAAGCCCCTCTGAGCCAATAACCGTGTCCTGGGCTGCACCCAGAGCAGCGTGGGCAGCAGGGCCAGGGAGGGGATTCTGCCCCTCTGCTCCGCTCTCCTCAGACCCCCCCTGCAGTGCTGCCTCCAGTGCTGGGGCCACCAACAGCACAAGGACATGGAGCTACTGGAGCCAGCCCAGAGGAGGCCACCAGGATGATGCCAGGGCTGGAGCAGCTCTGCTGTGAGGACAGGCTGAGAGAGTTGGGGCTGTTCAGCCTGGAGAAGAGAAGGCTCCAGAGAGACCTTCCAGTGGCCTCCCAGTACCTGAAGGGGCTCCAGGGAGGTGGGGAGGGACTTTTCATAAGGGCAGGGAGTGACAGAACGAGGGGAAATGGCTCTAAACTGGCAGAGGGGAGGTTTAGATTGGATATTAGGAAGAAATTCTTTGGTGTGAGGGTGGTGAGACCCTGTCCCAGGTTGCCCAGAGAAGCTGTGGCTGCTCCTCCCTGGAAGTGTTCTCAGCCAGGTTGGATGAGGCTTTGAGCAACCTGGTCTAGTGGAAGGTGTCCCTGCTGCTGGCAGGGGGTTGGACTGGATGAGCTTTAAGGACATGCCATTCTGTGATTCTGTGATTCTATGAAGATCCTCTGATGGTGGCAGGTCCCCAAGGTACATCCTTGCAGGGAGTTTCCATGTGCAAGCCCCCATCCCCTCTGTGCCCCCCCAGCCTGCTCGCCCACCGCAGAGACATTTGTTGGTGAGGGGACAGCACGAGTCTGTGGCCATGACTAATTGCACGTGCAGTCAGGAGCTAACGAGGCTGTTATTAAGCCCAGGTGCAGGCTGGTGAGTCCACCGTGTTGCCTAGGCAAGATTAAAGGCAAACATTCTTGCTTTGCAGAATAATTCTGGGGATGAGTGTGTTTGGTGCCAGGAGGGAGGAGAGCGGCCGGTGCGGGGGGAGCTGCGCTGGGCACCCGCCACAGCACATCCCGGCTTCTCCGGGCATCTCCAGCTCCGTGTGTGCCGCGTTTTGGCTTTGCTGCTGCTCTGGGCGACCTGTTTCTGTGTCCTCCCGCTCCTCTCCTTTGCTTCAGTCTTCTGACAACTCGTTTTTACCTGCTCTCCATCCTCCCTTGGGTACCGCTTCTCTCCCTCTGCGTCTCTGCTGCCTGTAAGCTCTGACGTGTGTTGTAGGAACCCAAATTTACCAGTTTGGTACTCAACTCTCTCATTTTCCCCTTCCAGAAAGGAAATTCACTTCTAAAATTGAAGTAGCTGTAGTGGGGTAGCCCAAGTGGGTAAACTGAGTCACAGATTACTTCTGTGGGGTATTACAGAAATCATGGATCACCCCAAAGAAGGGGAGGGACGTTCCCGGGGGGGACCCAGAGGGACTCTACATGGCATCACTGGTGGATATCGGTACTTTTGGGGCTGTTTCAAATATGCCTGGTAATCCCTCTGAAAATAAATCTGATTTCTTTAAGGAGAGGCGATCACTGCAGTTTCATGTCACTATTAACATTTTTAAAAGCCTCAAAAATGTTTCATTTAAAGCACAGCTTTATTTTTTTTCCTCTCTGTTTTTTTTTCTGTTAATGCTTAAAATGTGGCCTTAGCGTAGCCTGAGCGACTGCTTCTTGTGGGGCTTCTCCTCTGCGGAAGGAAGGGAAACTTCCGAGGGCAGAAGTTATTTTGCAGAGTAGATGACTCCTTCACCTCCTTGTCTTTCAGATGAGAGAGGAAGAAAAGATCCCAGGGCTCCCAGCCAGCCCTTCTGCATGTGCTTTGGGCATCTGCTGTAGAGATTCGGGGGGCCATGGGGTGAGGGGGAGGAGGAGAAGGTGGAGAACATCTCTGTGCGTTGCTCTGGGGCTCCCAGATGTTCATCTCGGATATTCTGGGTGGCCCCAGGGCTTGTGTGTGCCCCCAGCCAGTGAGACCCCTCACTGCCAGACGTTGTGGACATGGAGCAGCTTGGAGGTGACCAAGTCATGGAGGAAAAAGCATTTGAAGATGTGTCTGGCTCCAGAAGTGCTGGAAGCTGGAGCCCAGAAAGGGTTTGGGGATGATGTCCCTCCATCCTGGTCCTGCTCTTGTGACACTGCTGTGGCTGATGGCAGACAGGACCGAGGGGCAATCAGACCTTCATGCTTGTCCCTGAGACCTCTCCTGGGTAGCCTGGCTGTGTTTTGGCAGGAGAGCACAGGTCCATGTGGCCAGCATGGAGCTGGCAGCTGGGCTGGTACCTCGGGAGAAGATTTGGCTGCAGATGCCGAGCGAGTTGCAGGACTTTGTTCAGGACAGCAAATGCGGAGAGAGGAGAACAACAAAAGGAGGAGAGACTGGAATGCAGATGCTGGCCAGCGGCTCTTGGTGCCAGCTCCAACCCCCCTCCCCGAATTTAAAGCATTTCTTGTGGGGTTGACGTGCTGCTGGCTTGCTGAAGCCTGATGGTGCCTCAGATGTGAAGCCTCTGAGCCGGGGGGTCTGTGGCTGCCAATGAGGAGGTGGGGGCCAAAGCCCTGTCCCCGGGAAGGTCCCGGATCCATGGGAGGAGAGGTGGCTGCGTGGATGAGTGACAGTGGCACCTACAGACGTGGCCGTGCCCTGGTGGCATCACCACCTTCTGCCCCCGCCACCTCTCTCAGTGTAAACTTTCTGTGTGCCCACACGTGCCACCCCTTTGGTGTCACACTGCCACCGTTTTGGTGTCACACTGCCACCGTTTTGGTGTCACACTGCCACCCCTTTGGTGTCACACTGCCACCGTTTTGGTGTCACACTGCCACCGCTTTGGTGTCACACTGCCACCGCTTTGGTGTCGCACTGCCACCATTTTGGTGTCACACTGCCACCGCTTTGGTGCCACGCTGCCACCGCTTTGGTGTCACACTGCTGTGGACGGGGGGTGTTGGCATGGGACAGGCTTGGTCTGGTTGAGGGGGAACCACACTTGGGACAGGAGCGTTGTTTTGGTGACGTGCACTTGTCTGCAGCCAGGGATGGGGATTTTCTTCTTCTGGAGATGTTTCTGGGAGCCGGTGGAGCTGGAATGACCACCAAGTCCCCAAGGCCACTGGGGCGGTGGCTCCAAAACGCCTGTCCCCACCGGAGCTGCCTCTGCTCCTCTCAAGCCCATGTTGTCAGTTGCAGCTAAAACAAAGATTTTATGTATTTTTTTTTCCCTTTAAGGCACAGCTCATGTAATCGAGGTCCTAAAATAGCCAGACCTGGCAGGGAAAAGAACTTTTTCATTTAAACTGATTAGTTTTTGGTTGAAATAGGATGGTTACACTCCTTAAAGTTTTATGCCAGGGCTGGAGCTGGAGGGCAGGAGCAGCCCAAGCCGTGATTCAGGAGAGCTGCCCCTCTGTCTGGGATATGGACCCTTGGTAGGGTGGCTGGACCAGCAGCACCTCGATGGAAAAATTATCTTTTCTGGGATGATGGGGAAGGAGGTGGTAGCATCTTCCCACTGCCTTTTGCCATCTGGGGGAGTGGACAACCACAGCATTTTGTACTTGGCACCCGTGAGGTGGCATCAAGCTCTCCAGGTTGGCACTTGGGGAGAGGCCAGTGTCCCAGTCCCTGATTGCAGGTGCCTGGGTGAGGAGTGTGGCCATGCAGGGGACAGGAGTCTCACCAGGCTGCTACCCTCAGCTGACCCCAGCTGGCACTGGCTGCCTCTCCTCCTCCCCGTGCCCCGTGTGCTCCCCGGGGAGCCGGGGTGGGCTGAGCTCAGGGGCTGGAGCAGGGGCGATGAGCAGCGTGCCGAGAGGATGTTTTGGTGCCTGCCAGGCCTGGGAAAAAGCTTTTTCCACTGAGTCATTTGCTGCCTCTGCTTTTTGTGAGGTGGTGCCGAGGTTTGGGGGAAGGGGAGATGGAAAAACCCGGTTCAGATCTCCCTGCCCCGGCAGGACCAGGTCCGTGCCAGCACAGCTGGCCCGGGTTTGCTTTCGGAGGAGCGCAGACAGCAGCATAAATAGACCAGGTCTGGCTATTTTAGGACCTCGATTACATGAGCTGTGCCTTAAAGGGAAAAAGTACATAAAATCCTTGTTTTAGCTGCAACTGACAACAGGGGCTGGAGAGAGGCAGAGGCAGCTCCGGTGGGGACAGGCGTTTTGGAGCCACCGCCCCAGGGGCCTTGGGGACTCGGTGGTGGATGAGCCCTGAGGGCTTTTGCTTCCGCCTGTGTTTCTCCTCGAAGCTGCGGTAGTTGGACGGTTGCCCACACTGCCACCCCTTTGGTGTCACACTGCCACCGCTTTGGTGTCACACTGCCAGCGCTTTGGTGTCGCGCTGCCACCGTTTCGGTGTCACACTGACACCCCTTTGGTGTCACACTGCCACCGTTTTGGTGTCACGCTGCCACCGTTTCGGTGTCACGCTGCCACCGTTTCGGTGTCACACTGCCACCGTTTTGGTGTCACGCTGCCACCGTTTTGGTGTCACGCTGCCACCGCTTTGGTGTCACGCTGCCACCCCTTTGGTGTCACACTGCCAGCGCTTTGGTGTCACGCTGCCACCGCTTTGGTGTCACACTGCCACCGCTTTGGTGTCACACTGCCAGCGCTTTGGTGTCACACTGCCACTGGTTTGGTGTCGCGCTGCCACCCCTTTGGTGTCGCACTGCCACCCCTTTGGTGTCGCACTGCCACCGCTTTGGTGTCACACTGCCACCGTTTTGGTGTCACACTGCCACTGGTTTGGTGTCACACTGCCACCGCTTTGGTGTCACACTGCCACCGCTCTGGTGTCGCACTGCCAGCGCTTTGGTGTCACACTGCCACCCCTTTGGTGTCACGCTGCCACCGCTTTGGTGTCACACTGCCAGCGCTTTGGTGTCGCACTGCCACCGCTCTGGTGTCGCACTGCCAGCGCTTTGGTGTCACACTGCCAGCGCTTTGGTGTCGCACTGCCACCTCTTTGGTGTCACACTGCCACCGCTTTGGTGTCACACTGCCACTGGTTTGGTGTCACACTGCCACCGCTTTGGTGTCGTGCTGCTGTGGACGGGGGGTGTTGGCATGGGACAGGCTTGGTCTGGGCGAGGGGGAACCACACTCGGGACAGGAGCGTTGCTTTGGTGATGTGCACTTGTCTGCAGCCAGGGATGGGGATTTTCTTCCTCTGGAGATGTTTCTGGGAGCCGGTGGAGCTGGAATGGTTGCTTTGCTCTTGCCCTGAGATGCAGGCTGTGATGGAGAGCTTGCATGTACTGTTGGGGGTTAAAATTAGGCTCGTTTCTGGTGACTTAGTGCCAAGCAGAGATCTTGGCACGTAGGAGAGGAGGGCTCAGAGCCTTGGAAGCAGGAACTATTTTCTGCTCAGTATTCATTGCAGCAGGGGCCGAGTGCTCAGGGTGGCTGGCGATGAGCGTGGAGCTCCTTCTCCCACAGCCGTACTGGGATCACCCCGTCCCTCTTGTAGAATCCCAGACTGGTTTGGGTTGGAAGGGACCTTAAAGCTCATCCAATTCCAACCCCCTGCCAGCAGCAGGGACACCTTCCACTAGACCAGGTTGCTCAAAGCCTCATCCAACCTGGCCGAGAACACTTCCAGGGAGGAGCAGCCACAGCTTCTCTGGCCAACCTGGGCCAGGTTCTCACCACCCTCACACCGAAGAATTTCTTCCTCACATCTCATCTCCATCTCCCCTCTGCCACTTTCAAGCCATCACCCCTTGTCTGTCATTCCCTGCCCTTGGCCAAAGTCCCTCCCCAGCCTCCCTGGAGCCCCTTCAGGTAGTGGGAGGCCACTGGAAGGTCTCCCTGGAGCCTTCTCTTCTCCAGGCTGAACAGCCCCAACTCTCTCAGCCTGTCCTCACAGCAGAGCTGCTCCAGCCCTGGCATCATCCTCGTGGCCTCCTCTGGACTCGTTCTAACTGGTCCATGTCTCATGTTGTGAGCTCCAGAACTGGATGCAGTACTCCAGGTGAGGCCTGACGAGAGCAAATTGTGATGTCCCCCATCCTCATCCCAGCTTGGAGGCTGAGCTGCAAGGGCAGAGGGCAGCAGCCCAGCTCCCAGCACCACAACTGGTTGTAAATACTCACACCCAGGCAAAACAAACAATATTGATTGGAGTTTCAACACCAAAGAGCAGCAGGTGCCTTACCAGGGTGGAGGAAGGTGACATTTGGGGTTTTCATATAAAGTGGGTGAGCCAGGAACCACTCTTGAAAAAGAGGGACAAAAGGTGTTGAAGCAGCTGCTGAAAAGAGCAACCCCAGCCACAAAGGTTTATGTGTATACATTAATCTGAAAATGCTTTTTCTTCTCTTTTTTTTCCCCCGTTTCGTCCCCCTGTTGAAGACCTGTGGTGGTTTTTGCCAAGTAAACTGCACATCAGAGGGCGAAACTGTCACGTGGGGTGGGGTTTTGTGTGAACAATGGTGTAAAACACATTTATCTCTGAAAAGTGGCTTTGGGAGCAGGCTTTTGGGAAGTTCTTCTTGTGACAGAGGGTTTTTTGTCAGGGCCCTGTCAGTCTTGCTGTGCACCAGGTCATGCAGTGGTGTCACCTTTGCCTTGCTCTTCTGTGAACCACCACTGGTACTTTTTAATTGCTGCAAGAGCCACTGCTTTCTGCTGGCCTGGTGGAGACAGGGCTGAGCCAGGGCTGGAGCTGCCCTCCACCCCACTCATCCTCATGGTCTCACCCCTTTCCCTGTGACAATTTGGGGCACAGAGCTCATGTTTAGCCCTCATAGCTTAGGTCCACGGTCTGTGGTTTGGGACCAGACAGAAAACAGAAAACAACCAGTTTTTATGCTGAAAGATGGTGTGGAAGTGTAGCTTCTCCCCACAAAAACCCCAGCATGCTGGAAGAAGAGGCTGGGGATCCCCCACTCCCTCAAGGGGGGTAAGCAGACGATGTTACTTGTCCTTGAAACTCTGTTATTTATGGAGCAAACCAAGGCAGGTTGTAGGTGCTCTGCTGGGCTCCCACTCGGGACATCTGCCCGGTGTGGTGTCCACATGGGGATGGCGACTGGGGCAGATGCTTTGGGGTCAGGAGAGCCTCGTAACTTATTGACTGTAATTGAGAGCACGAGGCTCTGGCTGTGCCCAGCTCACTGGTGCCCATGGAGCGCTTTCTGCCTTGCACTGAGGTTTCTCTCCGTTCTCATGTCCCACAGACCACCCGGAGCTGCTGCTGCTGCCGGGGTCCATGGCATACACCGTGACCCCCACGCCGACGGGGCCCGTCGGCGCCCAGTACTGCGTCTGCAGAGTCGAGCTGTCCGTCTGCGGCCAGAACCTCCTGGATAGGGATGTCACTTCCAAATCCGACCCCTTCTGCGTGCTCTTCCTGGAGGTCGATGGGAAGTGGGTGGAGGTGAGTCCTGGAGCTGTGTGGATTTTCTCCTCCTGTGGTTTGCCCGTGCTGGTGTTTCCTCCCTGTGTGCTCCGCTACAAGGCTGCTTCTCCTTCCTCCCTGGGTAGAGGTGGAAGCTCTGGTGGTCCTCCCAAGGCTGTGTGCACGGTGCTGCTGTGTTAATTGGGTTTTGCAGCGGCCCTTTCCCCGTGGTGCTTTCTGCTCTGTGCTGGGGGTTGGATTGAACTGCAGATCTCAAGCTGCCAGCCTCTGGGAAGGCATGTGGCAGGCAGGAAAGGATCCTGCCACCTGCAGAGTGGTCCCAGCCCCTTCTCAGTCTGCTGTAATCTGGGGGTACTTCTGTTTTGGGTGCCTGAAATGCTGATCCCACCTGGCCACAGTTAAATGTTGTGAGGTCCTGCTTGCAATGGCACGTGTTTCTGGGTGAGTCAAGGTAAGCTGGTTCTTGGGTCCTGAGTTGCATAGGAAGCTGGTCTTCAGGTTTTGCTTGAAGAGTGGCTCTTCCTAGGGGCCAGGAGTGTTGTGGATGAGGGTCTGGCAGGTTAGTCCAGTGGAAAAACTCTACCCAGGGCAGCTCATGCTCTGAAAACCTGTGGTCTCCTTCAAGAAGTAAATCAAGGTCAGCAGTCCTTAAGCCACAGACTGGTTGTGGAGAGAGCAGGACTGTGGAACAAGGAAGGAGGCTTTTGGGAGCTGGATCAGTTTAGGTGCAGAGAGCTACTGGCTGGCCAGTCCCAAATGAACTCTTTGCAGACACTGGTCTTTCCTCCTTACCAGAAACCTCATAAATAAGTGCTTCAACTGCTGTATGTGATCCTGGGAGGCCCTGAGAAGATGGTCTTGTTATTTGCTTGGTTTCAGAAGCTGGCTCCTTACAAATGAGAAAGGTAATTCCTACGGGAAGAGAGCAGGAGAGGGATCTTGGTGTGACCGAGTGCACCCTCCACGAGTTTGCAGGTGACACGAGGCTGAGTGGTGCAGTTGATTCAGCAGAGGGATGGGATGGCATCCAGAGGGGCTGGGACAGACTGGAGGAGTGGGCCCATGGGGGTCTCATGAAGTTCAGCAAGGCCAAGTGCAAGGTCCTGCACCTGAGTCAAGGCGATCCCCAGTACATTTACAGACTGGGGGATGGACAGATGGAGAGCAGCCCTGAGGAGAAGGACCTGGGGGTGCTGGTGGGTGACAAAATGGACATGAGCCAGCAAAGTGCACTCACAGCCCAGAAGGGCAAACGTATCCTGGGCTGCATCACAAGTGTGGTCAAAAGGTGAAGGGAGGGGATTCTGCCCCTCTACTCCTCTCTGGTGAGACCCCCCCTGCAGTGCTGCTTCCAGCTCTGGGGTCCTAAGCACAAGAAAGACCTGGACCAGTTAGAACGAGTCCAGAGGAGGCCACGAGGATGATGCCAGGGCTGGAGCAGCTCTGCTGTGAGGACAGGCTGGGAGAGTTGGGGCTGTTCAGCCTGGAGAAGAGAAGGCTCCAGGGAGATCTTATTGTGGCCTCCCTGTTTATAAGTGGGGCTTGTAAGAAAGATGGGGAGGGACTTTTTACCAAGGGCTGTAGTGACAGAGCAAGGGGCAACAGTTTTAAACAGAAAGAGGGTCAGTTTAGGTTAAATAATAAGGAATTTTTTTTTTTACAATGAGGCTGGTGAGACCCTGGCCCAGGTTGGCCAGAGAAGCTGTGGCTGCTCCTCCCTGGAAGTGTTCCAGGCCAGGCTGGATGAGGCTTTGAGCAACCTGGTCTAGTGGAAGGTGTCCCTGCTGCTGGCAGGGGGGTTGGGACTGGATGAGCTTTAAGGTCCCTCCCAACCCAAACCCGTCTGGGATGCTGTGACTGTCCCTGCTGGCAGATGTGGGTGGTTGCTGGCAGCCCGTGGGCACTGAGGCTGTGCGTGGAGGAAGGCGCTGGCACGCTCCTGCCACTCAGGGAGGGGATCCTTATTTTCCTTGTATGTGCTGAGGAGCCAGGAGCTGCGTCTTCTCCTCTGCCTCCCCACCTCCTCCAACACACGTTTACTTCAGGGCAAGGTCCTGCTGGTAAAAGGCTCTTTAAGGGCAGGAGGACTCTCTATGATTTTACTGTCCTTGGCAGGGGGTGAACATGGGATGAATCCATCCTCTCCCAGATGCAGGCAGCACACAAGGAGCCCCTGTGTTATGTTCCCAGCTTTAGCAGGACCAGGTTGCTGCTAACCAGGCTGATGGAATTGATCCCAGAAGCTTGCTCCCCAGCACACTCACCACCTAGATGTGCATCCCTTTGAAAATCCCCCTCCTCCAGGGAAGGGGCGCAGGGAATGCCACATGAGGGGCATGCCACTGGGTGTGTGCATGCTGCTGGCACCATGACTCATCCAGAGGTGCCCAGATTGGCTTTGAGCAGCACAACCTTGGTCATCACCAGCTGCTGCAATGACAAGAGGTCTCACTTGGGTGGGTCTCCCAGGCAGATGCACATCTCAGGCTGGTTTTGCAGTTGGGGCATGCACAAAGTGGATTAGGAACCCCTAAGGATGGTTTTCATGGTGCTTTATTGACTGTTCAGCCACTCATGTGGAGAAGCTGTTGTTATCTCCTTCTGTGGCAGTCTGAGTTGGGCAAGGTGCTGTCAGTGATGAAATTGGTGGTGTGAATCCAAAATCCAGAGTCTGTGCAAGAGCAATTCTCTTGGTGCCTAAGAAAACCCCTTTGGCTACAGGGGGGAAAGACTCTGGGCTAAATTGCCTGGAGAAGAAAAATGGGGATTTCATTTGATAACTGCAGATGTGGACGGTGTAAGACCTCTTCAGCTGGTCTGGGAGGGAGCAGGTCAGCAGAGCATGGGGGTGTGATGGATGGGTACAGGCACCGGTGTTGGGTGCAACACAGAATGAGCAGCCAAAGGGCATTAAATCATGTAAGGCAAACAAAAATTGTCCCAGCTCCTGGGAAATTGGGTGGTCTCGTTTTTCAGATACTTGGGCTAGTTGGGGAGCCTTTCAGCACTTGGCCAAGGAGCTGGTGGATCCATGAGAACCACTTGTATCCTGCACCTGATCTCCTTGCTGTCAGCAGAGAGGCTGTAGGAGCAAACCTCACCCTCCCGTGGTCCTGCAGTTCACTTTGTTCAGCAGCCTGGATGAAACTAATGAGCTTTCCAGCCCTGATAAGTGTCAGCTCTTTGACCTGATTGTTCTTTGCAGGAATTTCTCTTTCTGTCAGTCATGTCTCAGTCCAGCAGTTTGGATCCCAAAGCTTCTTTCACAGTACAAATGTGTGGTGCTTTTATTCCTATTTTTTCTTTTCCTCTGCTATTTTTAGCTCCTTTTTAATTGGCAGGACAGGCGCTGGACACCAGCCTTGAGTGGCTCAGCACTCTGCTGCTGTGGCTGTGGTGGAGGTGGAGGTGCTGCAGGGGCTGGCACGTGCTGTGCTCACCTGCCACCGCGCTGGCCCCATCAGCCAGGGCGCTGGGGACACAGCTGGGACCGCGATGCTCCCGCACCCGCCCGTGGCAGGGGTGGTGCCTGGGTTTGGGCTGTGGGTGGGTGCTGTGGGGGCCAGGAGGAGTGGGCTTGTCCATGAGAGCCTTGCTGGGTAGGACCACTTGGGTGGACCCTTGGCAGCTCATGCCACCATGGTTCAGAGCTGGTCGGGGCTGCCTGCATTGTCCTGTGTGGATTTTGGCCGCACAGAGGTGCCCCTAACTCTAAGAAGAACTTCTTCCCCACCTGAAAGCAGTGGCCTTAATAACATGGCTGAAATGTAGGGGACAGATGGGGACAGCAGCAGCTCAGCAGTATGAAACCATCCCACCACACCGCTCCTGTGTCCTCCACCCCAGGTTAGTGGCTCCTGGACCTGGGGCACCTCCTCCAGGACCAGCCCCAGCCACGGTGGTGCCAGTGCTGGAGCTGGGTGGTGGGGCTGAGGCACCAGCTGATGCTGACAGAAAGATTGCTGCTCTCTGTTCTTTCTAGCTCTCACATTTGTTCCCAAATACAATTATTTTGTCTCACTGAGCTTAATAGGAATTAAAAAATCTGTGTGAATCAGCCTTGGAGGGGGTGGGGGAGGGAGGGACAATAAACCACAGGCTGAGAAGTGACATGAAGATGGGTAATGTTTGAATGTTCTGCCTGATGACATCATCTCGCAGGAGCCATGGAAGACTCGGCCTGTGATGCTGGAGCAGGGACACATGACTCAGCCATGCTGCTGCCTTTGTGCTGCTCTGAGTCATCTGTCCAGCTCTGCACCTTCAGCAGGAGCCTTCCTGGGCAGCTGGGAGAGCATCTCCCAGTGCTGGAACAACCCCAGGTTCCAGTATAGGTTGGGAAATGATCTCCTAGAGAGCAGTGTAGGGGAAAGGGATCTGGGAGTCCTGGGGGACAGCAGGGTGACCACGAGCCAGCATTGTGCCCTTATGCCCCATGCACCCCAATGGCATCCTGGGGTGCATTAGAAGGGCTGTGGTCAGTAGGTCAAGAGAGGTTCTTCTCCCCCTTTACTCTGCCCTGGTGAGGCCACATCTGGAATATTGTGTCCAGTTCTGGGCCCCACAGTTCAAGAAGGACAGGGAGCTGCTTGAGAGAGTCCAGCACAGAGCCACCAAGGTGATGAAGGGAGTGGAGCATCTCCCTGATGAGGAAAGGCTGAGGGAGCTGGGGCTCTTTAGCTTGGAGAAGAGGAGGCTGAGGGGTGACCTCATTAATGTTGATCAATATCTGAAGGGTGAGTGTCAGGAGGATGGAGCCAGGCTCTTCTCAGTGATGTCCAGTGATAGGACAAGGGGCAATGGGTATGAGCTGGAACACAGGAGGTTCTGCTTGAACTTGAGAAGGAACTTCTTTACTGTGAGGGAGCCAGAGCCCTGGGCCAGGCTGCCCAGGGAGGGTGTGGAGTCTCCATCTCTGGAGACATTCAAGACCCCCCTGGACACCTTCCTGTGTGATCTCATCTGGGTGTTCCTGCTCCGGCAGGGGGGTTGGACTGGATGAGCTTTTGAGGTCCCTTCCAATCCCTAATATTCTGTGATTCTGTGATCTCCACGTGCTGGGGATGCTTGAAGGTCTCCATCAGTCTTCCCTTGGGACACTGGAGGCCTCTTCCTCTGCATGCATTGAACACAAGGGCTGTTGCTAGAGGTGATTTGCTGGTTTAATGCTTGGTTTGTAGAATCAAGACTTTTATCCAAACAGGCATCTTTAATTGGCCTGGTTGTCTCTTAAAAACCCTTATGCTTTTCTGCTCCTGGGTGGCAAAGCCACCTCTGGTTTTTACAGGGAATGGAGACCTGTAGGTGTTGGGGGCGAGGGGGAAGGCAGGAGCTGATGGCATGCTTGTCTTTTGGGGGAGGTGGTGTGAGGAGCCCTCATCCATGATGGTGACTGGTGCTCATCAAACAAAGGAACAAATCATGTGCAGCAACCAGCTGAAGCTTGTGATGTTGTTGTGTTTCACACTGAGAAAGGGCAGGAGATTAAGCACTGTTGATCTGAGTGGGGAAGGAAGCCCCATCACTCCAAAAGGTTAGCACAAGACATGTTGGCTGGGTTTGTCTTCCCCTTCCCTGGGCCATCTCTTCCAGGGCAAGGCTGGAGATGGGACCTCAAGGTATCTCCTTCAAACTGGTGCCTGGGAGTGAGAAGACTGGTTTTCCTTGGTCCCTGGCTTCCCAGTAGTTCAGGGAACACAGAAGGAGCTAAAATCCACCTCAGTTGCCTGTGCAGTCTCATCTCCTAGGGTTGAAAGGGGATTTGTGTGTGTTCTGCCAGTGAAGTAAGGTAGTGCTCGTGGCTGCACACTGCTCCTGCTCCACCGCATCTCTGGGCAGATGTCTGGTGTCCTTTAGTAAGGGGTGGCAGCAGAGAGGGAAGGATCTGTGTGAAGCTCTGTAGCCCTGGCCAGCTGACAGCCCCCTGGTGTTGGTGTGTTTGATTCCCTGGAGTGCCACAGGTGGCTGTTCTGGGAACCCAGCATTTACTTGGGTCGTTTCCTGGCAATTTTAAGACAAACTGAGTGACCGACTTCAAGAAACACTGCGACAGTTGGTCTATATAGCAAACTCACCACATTTCCACTCAGTCCCCAAAGCCTCCTGTGCTGAACGAGTTTCTTTGGGACTAAGGTGTGTAGGGATGTGTTTGCCTTTTTTTTCCTTTGCTTTTATTTTTTTTTGCTGTTTTCTGCTCTGCCGTGCTTATTCCTGGCTCTGCAGCGCCTGCCACCCTGCAGCCCAGCGCTGCCCAGGGGTGCTGGGGCTGCTTCCCACAGCTCAGCCTTGCCCAGGGCCTGCTGTCCTGGCTGCCAGACGAGGTGGGACAGTGGCCAGGGCCATGGCATGGCTGGTGGCTCTGTGCTGTCCCACAGGCAGATGGGTCGGTCTTTCCAGGCACTGCGGGCAGTGGCTTTTGATAAAACCCCACTGGCAAGCCCTTGCCTTCCTTTCCCTTTTAATAACCCCTGTTACCCTATTGTGATGGTTTCACTGGGCTGGCCCTTGGCCAGCAGCCAACAGAGCCGTTCACCCGCTGCCCCCCCACCCCCAGGGGACAGGGGAGAGGATTGGGGGCGAGGATAAGGAGACTTGTAGGGTGAGATAAGAATGGTTTAATAACAGAAAGAAAACTTAAAATAATGTTAATATTAAAATGGTAGTGATAATGACAATAGTAATAAAATATGCAAATGAGTGACCCCCAGTGCCATTGCTCAGCACCCACCCACCCAGCCCGGCCCGTTCCCAGAGAACGATCCCGGAGCAGCGACAATCCCGACCCGAAACCGCGATCCCGGGAGAGCCAGAGCCCGAGAGAGCCAGAGAGAGCCAGAGAGGAAGAGCCCCTCACTGAAATGCTGGACAGGACATGATATAATATGGGATATCTCACTGGCACATCTAAATGTCAGTTTAGGTTGTTAATGTAAATGTTCCTCACCCCTCTCGAATCCTGTGCTCGGGGACTGACAGAGCACAGAGTCCTCCACTGCCAGCGACACCAGTGCAAACCTGGGGATGTTCTCAGCAGCTCTCTCACAACAAGTCCCCAGCTGAAAAGCAAACACAGCACTGTTCTGGCTACTGAAAAAGAAGCCAGCTCTGTCCCAGCTGACAGCCAGGACACATATCCTGGGATAACAGGGCTGGTGCTGCCAGCTCCTCTGCCAGGGCACGTGGCTGTTCCAGCTCGGATGCTTGGAGCTGTCGGCGCTCCCCATGGGGCTGCCCGGGCAGGGTGCCCTTTGCCAAGCTGGCTGACACCTCTCACGGTGTCAGTGCAACATCAACAGCCGCTCTCCCGACACAGCTCCTGCGGGGTTTGCTTGCTGAGGGCTTTCCCCAGGCTGCAGGTTGTGGCTGTGTGCTCACACTCGGGCTGTGCCACCAGCATCCTTTCTGCCCTGTTCAGCTTCAGAAGGGTGTGCTGCATGGTGGGCTCCGGACTGGCCATTTCTTGGTGCCTCTCAGGCTGGATGATGAGTCCTGATGTTAAGAGTTCAGACCCTCCTTGGCCATTGACCTCCAGAAGCAAATACCCCAGCTTTTCTCAGCCTCAGTTTCTCAGTTTTCCCATTTTCAGCCATTCTGGCTAAAACTGTGGGTCGCTGTCTCTGCAAGGCTGGCTGGTGCTGCTGTCCCCCTGCGCTCTGAGTTACAGGGGCTGGGACTAAAGCTCTGTTGTTGGGGGGCAGCATCCTGGGATCAGCAGCATGGTTGTCCCCAGGATTTTTTTTTTTTTTGGCTGATGCAAAGTTTTCTGTCTGTCTGTGCCACGCTGCATCACGAATCCACCGGCTGCCCGCCAAGTTTCCTCTGCCCTTATCGCTGCTCTTGGCTGCAGGATGCCACAGACAGCCCTGGTGCTCCCCTCCCATGGCAGGTTCCTCACACACTTTCCCATTCCCATCCTCCTCTGTGCACCTGCCCTTCCAAGCTGGTGAGGATGTAATTTCTTCCAGCCTGCTTGCAATAGCTCAGGATGGCAAAGTCCATTGAAGTCTTGTCTTCTGGGTCCTTCCAGCCTCTCGTTTCTCCTAATGCTTGGTGAAATCTATGAAAAATGGCCTGCAGTGATTTTTTTTCCCCCTCTTTTTTTCCATGGAAGACCAAGAACGAAGAAACCATATGAATGTTTTGAGTTGAGGTCTAGATGGAAATGCGAGAGGGTTGCTGTTCTGGCGGGTGACACTTCTTCTAGCGTGGCTTGTCCTTGCTGTTAGCTGCACAGCTGAGAGAAGCGAGTTTGGCATTGCAGCTGGGAGGGTCTGGGTGAGAAGGAGAGGTGTGTGACAGTGCCAGCTCCTGGGAGAACAGAGCTTAGCAGCAAATGAAACCTCTCTGGCTTCAACAAGCCCTGAGTCCATGCTGAGCCTGGGCTGGGTGGGTGCCCCTGTCCTGGCTTTTGGCGGGGGTGGGTTTGTGCAGCCCCACGCGCCCTGTCCTTGGGGATGCAGCTCTCTGCATGAAGTGCTGTTACTTGTTCAGCTGGGTCCCACCTTGCCTAGGTGGGTGTTAGACCTGCATTCAGGGACAGCTCTGCTGCATGCCTGGTGCACTCACTCTCTGGTGGGCACTGAAGGGTTTCTGAATGGCTCTGGCTGAAGTCAGAAAAGAGACGTGACCGTGACCAAGATGCGAGATGCTCATGCCTTAAATGCGTCCTTTTTTTATCATTGCAGCTTGACAGGACAGAGACAGCTGTGAACAACCTCAACCCAGCCTTTGCCAAGAAGTTTGTTGTTGACTACCATTTTGAAGAAGTGCAGAAGCTCAAGTTTGCCCTGTTTGACCAGGACAAGTCGAGCATGCAGCTGTACGAGCACGACTTCCTGGGTGAATTCTCCTGCACGCTGGGCATGGTGAGTCTCTGAGGTCCCTGCAGCTCTCTGTCCTCCAGCAAAGGGACCCCAAATAATTTCAGCCACAGAGACATAGGGGGGTTAGAGATGCTACTCTTATCTACTGCAAAGCTTGCTGGGTTCTTCCTGGCATGACTAATTAAATTTGCTTAACAAGCCACGTTAGGGCTGTTGGCTCCTTGCTCAAGTCTGAGCTGGTCATAGCGTGGGTTTCTGCTGGTGCCTGCAGAGAGACATCAGCTGGGAGCTTTTGGAGGTACCTGTATCTCACCATGGGTTATAGTAAGAGCCCTCATGACCAGTGTGGCTTTGGACTTGGGAAACTTCCAGAAGTTTGAAGTTAGAATGCATTGTGATCTACCTTTCTGTCTCAGGTTTTGTTTTGTTTTGTTTTTTTTTAATTATTATTATTTTTATTTTTGGAAGGCTTTGTTCATTGCCATTATGTAGCAAATCATCTCTCCTACTTTAGCACCTTGATGCAGGAATTTGTCTTCTGCTCTTCCTGTGGAAACGCTTTCAGGACACAAAGTGATTTATAAACCTTTGTGTTCATGAGCCCAGACCATGGTAGAAGTTGGCAGCTACATTCTCCAAACATCTTTGTCCTCTGAGCTTGCTCTGACTCAGAGGCAGGGAATGGGGGGGATTTCTTCCATTCTTTCGCAGCATCCAGCGTCTCGGGGCTGCTGTGGTACCTGGCACAAGGGCAGGGGCTGGGAGGAGCTGTCTCTGTTGTGCTCAGTGCTGGGAACCAGGGGGAAGCAGGCACTGTAAGAGGTGGGTCCCCATGGTCACCAGCCCAGGGTGTTCAGGGAGGCTCAGGAATAAAACTGCTTTGTTACACAGACTGCACAGGGCAAAGGGGGGCCAAGCAACCTTGCCATTGCCAGCTCCAGAGCTGGACGTGTTAGAAGAGCACTGACATTTACAGAGCTTGAGGCTTCACGTCTGGGTTTTTGGGAGTGCTCTGTGATGACCTAATTCTGCTCCTGCAGAAGTTAAGAGACAGTGCAGGCAACAGCCCAGGCTGGTGTTCAGTGATTTAGACCAAACTCATCCTCTACTGTTAGTGCTGTTGCTGAAATGCAGCCACATCTGGTGTGGGACAGTTCAGCAGTGCTCGTTGTGAAGGTGTCACAGTCTTGGTGGGAGCTGCAAGGAGAGAATTTATGGACATAAGAAAACAGAGCTGAATCCTTGCTGTTACTAAAGGTGGCTCTGCAGAAGTCCAGGGCTCTGCAGGCTCGTGCTGGAGAGGAACATGTACAGATAATACATACATTATCTGTATGTACTGGGGGAGAAGGCCAAAGACTCAATCTCCTCTTGCTTTTTGAATCTCCCAGACAAGCCCATCCATTTCTGGTGCTTTGAAAGGTAATTAGCTGAGAGCATGAGGCTGGAGAGGCCATCCTGTGGCTGTGGTAATGGGCAGCTGCTGGCAGGTGTCACATCTAAGGTGCTTGCTCAGAACAGTTGATGGTTTAGCCATGGTGTCTGATGGGCATGGCATAACTGCCTCCTGTGGCTTTAAGCACAGCTGGTGGTCTTAGTCCATCAGAAAAAAGAGAGCTCTGAACTTCTATAATGTCCTGCCAGTATTTACACCGTGTAAAAGAGAACTTGGCTTGTGTGTTTACCCAGTTTTGTGAGGTTTTGCAGCAGTTCCCATGTGAGTGTCTCAGTGACCTTTAGTCCTCAACAAGACACCAGCTTGGAATGGAGGGATCTTCTCATTTTCCCTTTTTTCCTGAAATTCTCTGTTAGCCTTCTCTCCCTGTGGCCAGCACAGGTTTGAGGCACAGCCCGGTCATGGGGCAGGGGTGGACCGGAGGGGCAGCACGTCCTCAAGGGTGTCTGGTGAGGAGAGGGGTGAAACAGGGGTTTCCAGGTGGGCTCAACCACCCTGCTGCGGGTTCTCTGGTGGCTGGATTCTGTCTGGTGAGATGTTTTCATAAGCCTGCCTGGTTCTGAGGCACAAGCAGCTCTTAGAAGGGAAGGAAAGCAGCTGTGGGCAGCAACCACGGCGCAGCGAGCATCTGACTTCCCAGTTTTGAGTTCGCCTCAGAGCCCTGTTGAATTAGCCTGATTGTTTCATTGCAGCTAATTAGGTCTGTGGTCATATTTGCAAGGATGGCTAGAATCATTCACGGGCCTGGAATGACCTCTGTGGCCAAACAGGGTGTAACAGGGGTCACATCGCAGGCTGGAGCCTGCCCCTGGCTTCTGCTCACCAGGGTTGCGAGGAGACTTCTCCTCCCTGGGCACAGTGTGGCACAGACATCTCATTGTGCTGCCTGGTTCTTCCTGTGCTTGTTTGGATCAAAAGCATCAGTGAGGTGCTGTGGGAAAGGGGTTTTGCCTTGAAATTGCACAGCGAGGGAGGAAAACCTTTCTGGAGAGCAGTGGGAGGGATCCAAGTGTCTCCAGGTCACCCGGATGGCAGGAGCAACAAGTTAAGCCATTTCCTTATATATATATATATTTATTTAATTAGTGTTATTGCTTTCTGAGCCTGTGATGTAGAACCAAGGCTGGAGGCAAAAGGAGGGATGGGACTGCACTTTTTAAATGACAACCCCTAGATTTCAAAGGAGTCCCCACTAGGTATGGGAGGGGAGCATGACCACTTCAGGTTGCTGGACCCCCCATGTGGGTGTCTGCACCTCGTGGGGAAAACTTAGGAGATCCTCAGATCTGAAAGTGACTGAAACGTTGTGAGCTGAGAAGAATTTCCAGGGATTTAATTCAGCTCCCAGATCATCCTGTCCGGTCTCTTACGAGCCAGAGGTGAAGGTGGGGACATGCCTTTGAGGGATCCTGACCCCTGTGCCTGCTTGGCAGCAGCTGTGCAGGGGGTCCAGAGTGATGCTGGGGGGACCATCTGGCTTGGCATCAGGATCTGCCCATGGAAACGTGGCCTGAAACCAAGTTGCTGGTGGGGGGCGTTAGAAGTGTTTGTAAAGAGGTTTGAAAGGTTGAGTTGTGATTTTGCTGGGAACAAATCATGGTCCTTCAGCTGTGTGAGGTCCCACTGGCCTGCTCCACACAAAGAGCTTGTGCCTGGGTTCTCATCACAGTCTGGAACTTCCTCCCCAGGGGCAGAGGAGGGGCAGGCGCTGAGCTCTTCTCTCTGGCCACCAACGCCAGGAGCAGAGGCCATGGCAGGAAGATGTGGCAGGGGAGGGGGAGGTTGGCCATGAGGAAAAGGTTCTTGAGGCAGAGGGTGGTAGAGCACTGGCACAGGCTCCCCAGGGAGGTGCTGATGGCCCCAAGCCTGACAAGATCCCAGCAGCATTTGGCCAAGGCCCTCAGGGACATGGTGTGGATGTTGGGATTGTCCTGTGCAGGGACAGGAGCTGGACTGGATGATCCTTGAGGGTCCCTTCCAGCTCACAATGTCCTATGATTCTATGAACAGCAGGTGATACCTCAGCCTCTTGCACTGTCACTGCTCTGCAATGCTCAGCTGCTGCCCTGCACCCCTAGGCTGGGGTGAGGGTGGGGATCTTCACAGCATCACGGTCTTCCCCGAGCATGATGTCTTTCCTTTGCTGTTGTGAATGTTTAAATCTGAATTAACTAACATGAGCAATGATCAGTTGCTTATGAGTCTGCTTATGACTTTATTTTATTTGGCTTCTCTAGATTGTCTCCAGCAAGAAAATAACAAGGACTCTGCTCCTGGGGAATGGCAAGCCAGCTGGGAAAGGGATGATAACGGTATGGTTGCTCCTTCACGTTACCTCCTGAGTGTGTAAAGTGTATAATAACCTGGGGAGATGCAGGACACTCCCCTGGGGTCCAGGAGACTGGGGTTTAACTCATGAACATCTTTACCTTTGGTGGTGGTTTCACCCACAGGTGGGACAATGTGGTCCTGCACTCACTCCCCCTCACCCAGGGAGATGGGGAGAGAAACACAGCAGAGGGGTCGTGGGTTTGGACTGAGGACAGGGAGGGCTCCCTCACCAGTGATGGGCACAGGAAAAACAGACTCCACTTGGGGAAGAAAAATGAATTTGTTACCCAACATCAGAGTAGCACAGTGAGACACAACAACCACATCTGACAACACCTTCCCCCACCCTCCCTTCTTCCTGGGCTCCAATCTCTTTACTCCCAATGTCTCTATCTTCTCCCGTGGCACAGGGGACGGGGAATGGGGTTACAGGCAGTTCCCCTCTGCCACTCTTCCTGGCATGAGATCCCTCCCACGGGCTAAAAGAATTCAGGAACTAAGTGTTCCAACCTGGGCTGCCCATGGAGTCACGGACCTCTTTGGGCTCAGCTCCCAGCTGCAGCATGGGCACATCCTCGGGCTGCAGAGGGGCCTCCAGCCCAGTGCACCTCCTCCCCTGGCTCTGGGGGTGCACCTCCTCCCCTGGCTCTGGGGGTGCACCTCCTCCCCTGGCTCTGGGGGTGCACCTCCTCCCCTGGCTCTGGGGTCCCCCCCTGCACTGGTGCTGACTCACTCTCCGGGTCTCAATTCAGTCACAGTTGCCCTCGGGCCCGGCTTTCTGCTCCAGCATGGGGTCCTCCGTGGCCTGCATGTGGGTCTCTGCTGCGCCGTTGAACCTCCATGGACTGCAGGGACCACCTTTGCCTTCTCCTACTCCATGGGGTTGAACTGGGGGTCTGAGGTTCTCTGGCCTCCCCACCTCCCTCCCTCCTGGAACTGAAGCTCTCTCTCTGTTTAGGCCGATGGTCTTTTGCTCAGGTCAGTGGCCTCTCCAGGTTCTCTCCACCTTCTTCTCTTCAGGACAGTCCTTCCCCTCACAAACATGGATCTGCAGAGAGGTTTCTCCAGTGCTTGTTGGCTCAGCCTGGGCTGGGGGGTCTCCACCTTGGAGCCAGGGGAGCTTCATGAAGCCTCTCACAGTGTAGCCCCTTCCCCTACTACCAAAACCGCCCCCCTCCCCCAACCCAGCACAGCTTTATCTCTCATTTCTTGCCTGTTTTAGTCTGTTTAGAGGATAATTTCTTTGGGGCAGGGGCCATCTTGCCTGGTACCCAGCACTGAGAGTTTTCAAACTCTGCTTCAGCCTCTGCCATAAGGAAAAACCCCTCAGTCTGGAGAAGCAGAAAGTGAATCTGTGCTGCTGCTGTTTGTTCCCTGGTACAACGCTGCTCAGCCCTCCCTGGAGCGCGGGAGGTGACAGGGCTGAGTCCTGTGCCAGCGATGGGTGGTTTCTGTGTTGGAAGAGGAGGGGAGCTGTGCCATAGCAACAACTCTCATAGCAACAGCTGCTGCTGCCCATGCAGACCCCTTCAGGCAGTGGCCTTCCCACTGTGGATCACTTCAGTGAGTTGTTTGGGGGTTTTTTTAATAAAAGACTAAATTTAGGTGTGATTTCCTCCTGCCACATCTCCCATCCTGTCTGGATCTCTTCTGTGTTATGGGATTTGCGAGATGCACAGTCGGGCAGCAAAGGTGTGGACAAAAAGGCCAGCAAGGAGTTAAACTTCCATCAGGTTTAAACTTCCATCAGGTTTAAAAGCACTGGAAGGGTTTAAAAGCCCAGGACCTGGCTGCTGCAAGGGCATCTCCACCGCTGTTTGCTCTAGAGGCTGGGAAGATGCTGCCAGCTTTTCCCTCTTCATTGCTGCAGGAAGTGTTTGAAGGCAAGAGGAAAAGCCACGGTGAAGCTCACAGGCAGTGCCTGGTGCTGTCCCCGAGGAGCAGGCTCTCCACACCCTGTACAGTGCTTGAGTGGGAAGAGCTGGGCCAGATGAAGAGTTTCCAGTCAAGCTCAAAGGTTACACACTTTAAAGAAAGGAAGGTCCTGGTCTGTCACTAATGGTAATTAAAAATCAAAGTGTCTGAGGTGTTTGCTTCATTTTGTACCAGTGATGCGATTTTCTGATCCGTTTTTTTGTTTTGGTGTGGGTTTTTTGCCCTGGCTCGGTGATGATAACAGAGTCACGTGTGATGGGCACCTTTCCTCACTGCTTGGCGTGGTGCTGGAGCACAGGCTGTGGACATCAACCAAGGACCAGGCTCTGCTTTGGGTTCACTCATCTAGGACATGGAGTTTGGAGCCAAACCCTGCCTTCTTCACCCCATTCCCTTCAATTTTACCCAAGTATCCTTCATCTTAACTGAGCTGCCAGAGCAGTAAATGCAACAGAAGACCTTTGGCAGGATGGATGGCATTGCATGGGCATCCCTAGGTTCAAAGAGATAGGGAAAATCCCAAAGCAAGCCCCTGTGTTTATGGAGAACAATCCCAAGACCCTGCCACGTGCATGAGCCAGGCACAGCAGTGGGAATGTTGTTGTTATCCGTGCTGGCCAAGAGAAGATGCCACCAGCAGCCTGCAGTGGTGTGGCACAAGGATGTGCTGGACTTGTCTGCTCGATTTGGCTCCAGTGAGCCCTAAAATGTTGGACACCAGCTGAGCATGCATCAGCAAAGGACAAGTTTCATCTGCTTCCCTACAACTCCTCCTCCTCAGGCTGGTTTTGGTGACTGTGTGTGCCCACTGAGGACCAGGTGGGAGAGAAAACCAGTGCTGTGGCTTTGAAAGAGGGAACTTCTGACTTCAGAGGGGAAAATTTGGTTTGTGTGTGGGGAACACATCCCCTGTGGACCAAAGAGTGGTGGCCTCCATGGAAAGGCTGGGATGTTGCTGGGGAGCTGCAGCTCCCCTTGCCCAGCTGCCCAGGCAGACTCAGAAGATGCATCTCTGCCTCCTCGTCTCTGCAGCTCCCCGCTCTCCTAAGTGCCAATAATCCTCTGATTGCTTCTTCTGCAGAAAATTGTTCCCTTGATTTCTGCAAGTTTGTTGGTTTTTTTCTCAAAGCCTTGCTGTAATTATGCTGTGGATCTCCAGTGAAGGACACCTCTTGTGAGAGCCAGCAAGCAGCTGTGTGGTGTGTGAGGGGGATGCCCGTGCCACGCTCCCGCTGTGCTGGTGCTGGCCCCTGCTCGGGGAGGATGCTGCCACCAGGGATGCCAGGGGATGGCTCAGCCCATCCCAGGGAGCAGAGGAAGGAGAGGTGGGAGCAGATGCTTGGGAAGGACACAGCCTTGAGGAAAGAAATACCAGTGATTCAGAAAACGGCTGGTAACAGAAGTGAATAAACGTGGGGGGGGGGGTTGTTATAAACATTCCCTTTCTTAAAATACCAAAAGACTCATTAGAGCACGTTCCAGACAAAACCAGCCCACTGGTGCTTGGCAGCTGAAGCCTTCTGGAGCGCTCACATGTGAATAAAGGAATTTGGGCTGCACTCCTGCCTGCTGTGGCTCCTCAGGAGCAACAGTGGAGTTTTCACCCTTGAGTTTTCATCTCATGGTGTGATGGTGCAGAGACACGGCTCCAGTCCTTGGTGCCACTGTCACCTCCCCCAAGGGATGGGGCAGCTGCTTGTTGACATGCTCATCCCGGGACGTGGAGGACAAGGTGGTACCCCTTGATGGCAAGGGTGTTTATGGCTCCTGCTTCCTCTTGTCTTGGTCCTCAGAGGCTTCTGCAGGTCCTGGCATGTGAAAAGCCACCTGAGACCAGCTCAGGTGTGACACCCAAGAAAGGGGAAGAGTTTTTTCCCAGAAGCTTTGTTTTAGATCTGATGGCATGGGGGAAGGAGACTGCTCTGGGTGTCCTGGCACCTCATTCTCCCTTCAAGTTGTCCGTTCTTGAGGCTGAATTGTGCCTCTTGACTGCCAGCCCTGCAAATGAACGGGTTTCAAGTGGACACAGCCCCAACAATCAGGCTGTGGGGGTTGGTGTCGTGGGGGTTGGTGTCGTGGGGGCTCCAGCGTTGTAACTGGTAGTCTGCTGCAAAACCTGTATCTTGTTTTGTTTGGTCCCAGATTGATCTGCAAAGGTAGAACCAGTTTAACTCCTCAACAGTGAAATACTGTGTGCACTGGATCACCCAGTCTCTTAGCTGGGAAATCGGGTTGGCAGGAGTTGTGTGGGTGTCTTCAGAGTGGGTGTCCTTAGGGTCTGGATTCTCCTCTGGCTTCAGGTTCACTTTCTTTTTGTGCTGAAATGAAAGCAGCCTGCCCTTGTCTTTCAGATAGCTGCCCAGGAGCTCTCGGACAACAGGGTGATTACTCTGAGCATGGCTGGCAGAAAACTGGATAAGAAGGTGAGTGGGGTTGTGTCTGGGGATGCAGCGTTAAACTTCAGTCCTCCAAAGGCTGATGGACCTAAAGAAATCTCTTTATTTCTACCAAAATTCTGTAAGGTATAGCAGTGACAGAAAACAGTCCTACTGGGGAAAGCATTCAAGTGAGACTGGAGGGGTTCAAGTCCTGGCAGAGCCACTAGCTACTGGTGCCTCAGTTTCCCTATTGTCATGGTGTTGCGTTCTTCATCACACACACTGAGGTGGAAAGGTTACATGTGGCACAGGACCTGTGTACTAGCATGTCCTAAAGACAACAGATTCACTACTTGAGTGGCTGTTGTTTGGAAGTGTCTGTTGATGGAGCTGGGAGTTTTGATATGCCCCTGGAAGCCGTATCTCAGACGTGCTGAGAGCTCCTGGCTTGTCGCCTTCAGCGCCTCTGGGAACGGAGTGAACATCTGCTTGTACATCAAGCAGTAGGGCCCATCTTTTCTGGAGAAGTGTTGACCTCATGGAGGCAGATAATGCACAAGTTTGGCTTTGGATGTGATGTGTGGGAGATGGTGACCTTTTCTGAACAAAGCCATCCGACCTTATTTACCAGGCAGCCAGAGTTATTCCTCTCCAACCAGTGCTGTTGCTAAGCAATCAATGGGAATGTTATTTTTTCCTTCTTCCTAGTCTCTCCAGAGCTTGTGCTGTTGGCAGGATGGCCCTCAGTTTTCAAACCAGGGTAAAGCAAGAATTCAGGCAGAACGCTGTTCTCTGGGGCAGAGGATCAGAGAACCCCAGACTGGTTTGGGTTGGAAGGGACCTTAAAGCTCATCCAGTCCCAACCCCCCTGCCAGCAGCAGGGACACCTTCCACTAGACCAGGTTGCTCAAAGCCTCATCCAGCCTGGCCGAGAACACTTCCAGGGAGGAGCAGCCACAGCTTCTCTGGGCAACCTGGGCCAGGGTCTCACCACCCTCACACCAAAGAGTTTCCTCCTCACATCTCAGCTCCATCTCCCCTCTGCCAGTTTCAAGCCATCACCCCTTGTTCTGTCACCCCCTGCCCTTGGCCAAAGTCCCTCCCCAGCCTTCCTGGAGCCCCTTCAGGTACTGGGAGGCCACTGGAAGGTCTCCCCGGAGCCTTCTCTTCTCCAGGCTGAACAGCCCCAGCTCTCTCAGCCTGTCCTCACAGCAGAGCTGCTCCAGCCCTCAAGATGTGGTTTGTCCAGTCCCACTGTCCAAACCAGATGGATCCCTGGTTTATCCAATGTTTTCCCACCTCTTGGGAATGACTGTTTTCTTGCCCTCCTGCTTACCCTGCCTCATGCAAGGAGCC